>OX243868.1:21500914-22738057 GCA_945859645.1 Amphipoea oculea | reverse complement strand
GTTGTGATAAAACTTTTTAATGGATTACACTGGTAAACACTGTTTTTGTCACACGAACTTTGTGATGATTTTTGTTAATGTTAGTGTGTCCTCATTAACAATATATAATAATTTTGTTTCAATTACGTCCAGTTTTTTTGTGACAGCTACATAGGGAGCGTTCAAGTATTACGTAACGCAATTTGGGGGGGCGGGGGGGTCTCGTAAAACGTTACGATGCGTTACACGGGCGGGAGGGGGTCCTTCTTACAACACGTTACGTAACATTATTTCTTTTTTTATATAAAAAAATAGGGAAATAAAACTCCCAAATTGGCAACCCTTTTCGTTTACGTTTTACGGGGAATCTCTCGATTGTATTAGTCTGGTCGCCATTTTTAATTTGTTCTCGCATGTTGGTAAACCTTTTCGTTTATATTTCACGGGGAATCCCTAGATTGTATTGTACGTCATTTAATGTTGTTTTTGTTGTCAGTATTCGTTAGTGTTTATGCAGAAGCAAATTGCTGTAGTCGCTGTTATTAAAGTGAGTTCATAGTGTTCATACTGTAATGTCCTCAAAAGAAGGAGATTTGTATCATCAGCTGTTCTTGGCCTATAAAGGCTCTCATGCTGACTTGCCAGCGCAAGTATGTCAAAAAAATGCCAATGAAATTTGGAAAACGGCTAAAGAAAAACTAAAAAACAAAGAAAAGTTTATAGAACATACACTTGGGAGCAAATAAATCGAGCCACTTGCTTTTTTTTGCACGTATAATGGTTATTATTTTTGGTATTATGGAACGTATCAAATCGAAACATATATCGCCTAAGGGCTTATTTAATAATCTTTACAATGAGGGTAAATTTTTGAATGATAACCTTATTTAGTGATAAATTATTGGCTCTGAAAGAAAAACGGTAATTTTGATAGAAAATTGTAGGGTTAAAACAGTCCAGAAAATCTATCGAAATCAGGGCAAGGGGGGGTAATACAAGATATTAAGAATAAGTTTATACCATAATTTTGTTTTTAATTGTTTTTTTCTGGACTGACAATTTTCTATCAAAATTACCGTTTTTCTTTCAGAGCCAATAATTTATCATTAAGTAAGGTTATCATTCAATAATTTACCCTCATTGTAAAGATTATTAAATAAGCTCTTAGGCGATATATGTTTCGATTTGATACGTTCCATAATACCAAAAATAATAACCATTATACGTGAAAAAAGGAAGTGGCTCGATTTATTTGCTCCCAAGTGTATAAATGATGTTATACGAGAGTTGAAGGTGAAGGCCACGAAGAAGAAAGCAACAATGCTTAGTTATTTTACACAAGTAAGTTTACTACTAAAATGTAATAATGACATAAGTATTATATTTAGTCCAAACCTTGATTTTTCATAAAAGAACTGGTCATAAGTATTTTATATTATGGATAAAAACTATAACAACTTTTTGCGACTTCAGGGTAAAAATGATGACTTGAGTGTTACGTAACCTTTAGAGAGGGGGGTGGGGGGGTACAGAAAAACGTTACGGAGCGTTACAGTGGGGGGAGGGGGGGTCAAAAATCTTCAAAAATTGCGTTACGTAATACTTGAACGCTCCCATATTCATTTCTGACCTCATATAAGTGTCTTTTTTTGAATAACTTAATTTAGACGACTGTATAACTATTGCATTCAACTTACATCTTATATACGTTTGTTACATCGTAAACATGCCACGAAAGTGTTGTAACAACCCCGACAGTTTTTGTTATGTGTGTGGAGAATTAACTTTTACATCTCAGCGTCGAAATTTCACATCACTAATTGAAACAGTGCTATTTAAACTATTTTGGATTTCCTGTCAGAAATCAAGATAAATCCTGGGTTCCACAAAAATGTTGTGTAACTTGTGTGAGACTGCTATAAGGTTGGGATAAACTGGAACCCAGACATATGCCATTTGCTAAACCAATGATTTGGACCGAACCAAAGGATCATGGTTATTTTAACCTGACGTGTCAATTTTTTTTCATTCACATATTTTTGTTTGCTGGCCCTAGTACATTCAAAATTTGATGTAAGTTTTCATGTGACAAAAAAAAGTTAAAATTTTGTTGACCAGTGTTATTATCACTGTAAGGAACTTGTTCACATCTCATTGTTGAAAAAGTTATTGCACTTTATGATCTATGACTGGAATTTAAATACTAGTTGGCATTTAAATAATGAAATTATTTTTAACTTAATTATTTAGGCATAATATAATTTTGATGTTATTTTTATTGCTTAAAAAAATAATGAAACAAAATGTTTATTCAAATTACTGCTAAAGTACCAGATTTGTTCCACTCTCCACATTGCAAAGTATTGATATTATTTTTTATATTGTTTTACATGATTCCAGCTGCGAAGAGAGTTGGCAAACAAGCAAGCTGAAGTTGATGCCTTACTGCATGAGAAACAAACAGTTTGGGAGCAGCAGGCAGGAGCATCAGCACACTATGATAGAGAGCTTATTGGTAAGTCATTGACATCCTAACATCATGTAACGGACCTGAGATTTACACTGTTTCAAAACAAGTAGGATACTCAATACTTGTATGATGTAGGTATGTTCAATAATAATTATGTGAAATTATTTATTTGTATAGATATTTACATAATATAAGCTAACATATAAACTATAATAATATGTACAATTATATGAAAAAAATAACAAAATAATTATGATTATTTTGTTATTTTTTAAAAGAATTCGTCCGCATCGCTGTCAACAGGAACAGTGCCCAAAAGGCTTGTATTGTATCCAAAGTGTTTCTTGCTTAGGAATGAAAGTAATTTATCTACAAAACGTGTGAAAATTACTATAGGAAGCTATAAGTAATTGACACTAACCCCCTTATTCATAAAACTTATCAAACCTTTAGTTAAAATGGGGTTTGTCTCTTTCTTACGCACAGAAATGACAACGTGACAGATAAAGACAAACGTTCTATAAACCTATTTTAGCTAAAATAGAGATAAAATAGGATTATGAATAAGGGGGTTAATATATAAAATTAGTAATAATCATACAAAAGACAACTATTGAAAAAAAAAAACTGTTTATTTGCACAAAACGAGGGATGGGCCTCACTGGAGGATCGTACGCAAAACGCCAACAAGCACAGAACACATCTGCTAAAGGCTTTTTATTTTTTTTTTGGGTGGGAAATTATCAAATACCTTCTCCCGCTCTGGGCGGAGCGAGAGGGCGTGTCAGACTTTAACTGACTAAATCCCACCTGTGGTCCTTCTGCTCCTTCTGCTAAAGGCTTGAGAAACCGATTGCAAGGTTAAAACAAAAAAGCTGCACCTTCAAGTAAAAAATACAGTTTATGATTAAATTGGCCTTACGCTAAGTAAAGTTCTATGTTAAAGTTGCAGCTAATACCTAAGCTAACTTATTATTTTGTAATTATAGGTGTCAGTGCCCGCTTTTGTTAGTGAGCTGTGATGCCACAGGCAAAAATGTTTCAAACTTATAGCACGTCCGTTTTTGCATTGGATATGAACTAGGAGTAAGTGATAGATATTGACAAAAAACTCAAATTTTCAACACTCCTCGATGATTTCAAGGCGTTCGCTACGTTCGCGCGTGCGCACGCGGCGGGTGCCCGCCTCGCGTGCTTGTATTGAAAGATAATATGAGCGCGCTCCGTGCACCCGCCGCGCCGCGTGCGCACGCGCGAACGCCCTCACAGTGCTCACTCCTGTAGGAATTTACGTCGTACTGACATCCTATATTATAACCATTACAGAAGGCTATGAAGAACGCATCACTCAGCTGGAAGGCGCGTGTGAGAAGCAACGTCGTGAGCTGTCGCGCTGGTTCGGCAAGCTGTGTGAGCCAACTGCCAATGGCTGGCTACCCGGCGTGCTAGATCACTTGAAGTATGTATAATAACGCCATAGTATGAATAGTATATTGAATTATTCATTTATACCACCCCCCTCTGACACGTGAATTTGTGTGCACTGCGCAGCCATAAAGTTTGAGTCGGGCTGTACGAAAACCGCCCTTCTGGTACGACATAACAATTGATTGACCATTATTGTTTTATTATATTTTTTTTAAATCTTAAGCGGTAACACCGCGTCAAATTATCTATGATATTGTATGGAATCGAAGTCGAACGTAAAATATAAATTGGCGCCATCCGTTATACCGTGCATTTATTGCAATATTATTGAAAAATATTTGTGTTGTAAGGGGGCTGTTTTTCTGTACCGTTACATAATGAAGAAATTGTGGTCTTTCTACACACCCTACGTGTTCCTGTTGTGTTATTGAAGCAATTTAGGAATTCTCAGCACAATTCAATTCAAATTCAATTTATTTAGGTAAAATAAACTGATCATAGTATCGTAGATGTTAATGATTTACAGTATTAAATATTTTATCTTATTATATTGGTTAGTAACCTTCATTAGGTATTATAGTAGGTATTTGTTATTCAAAAAGCCAATGCAAAAAAGATTCTGTTGTTTATTTGTTGGTCATACAAAATATATTTTGGTTTGTTTTATTAGGTAGGCTTCCTTCGTTATGGCGCAATTACACTTGGTCGTTAGCCGGTATTCGGGTTCTTGGAAGACTACTCGAACTCGGGCACCAGATGCATTAATTACATTTGTCATCGTATTGAAATACGGGCTAACAGTAACGACTACGAGTAGTTTGAATGAGACATTACTCAATGTTGCGACTGGGAAAGCACTGATAGTGAAGTTAAAGAAAAACTGACGTCGGGTAACCGAAACGATGAAGCTGGACTACATTGCCCAAATGCGGGCGACCGATGACAGTGACGGTGACAAGTGTAATTGCGCCATTATTGTTATAGAACGAAAAAGTAATCGTTCAAAAAGATTCCGCTGTTTGTTTGTTTCAAAAACATAATTTATTTTTATGTTATTTATGTATTTTAATTCCTAATAAAGGGTTCTTCATTTCTTTTTATGTTGAAATTAAAACTCAAGTTTTCTTTTTTTACGTTGTCATAGCAAATATTCCATGTGTTGTGCAAATATTTGCGTTTTTATTATTGTCGGATTGTTTTATGTTATTTTAGGTTTACTTCCACACATTAAGTTTTGTATTTCAAACATGTCACAAAGAAGACATATTTCGAACAGCACCCTAATTGCGTAACACACTATCATTCGGAATCTGAATAATTTTGAAGCAAATTGCTAATCCATTGCTTCATAAGTTTGAAAAATCTGTCTGCTCAACACGTAAATAACGCAATGAATGTTGTTGAACTGTCAAAATGAAACCGATTCCGATTGATGTGTCGTCGTACTAGGAATGCAAAATTAAAACGTTTGGAACATCTTAAAGATGATGAAATCGAAGAAGAAAGGCAAATCTGATTGTAAAATAACAAAGGAAAACTTGTTTTCAAAGAGCTGTAGAATCTACCGTTGAACATGAAGTTCGCCTATGGCTTGACTTGACACCGATAGACATAGATCTCAGATAGCCAGAGATTTGTCCTGGCGTCCATTCTTAGCTGGTTAAATGAGTACTATCCCCCCTTGTGAAGGCCGCAGGAACTCGTTGGATACGAGAAGCACAAAACCGGTCGAAGTGGAGGTGCTTAGGGGAGGCCTATGTTCAGCAGTGGACGTCTTTCGGCTGAAATGATGATGATGATGATCCCCCCCTTCGGAGAATAAAGGCGTGATGTTATGTCATCTGCATTCGAGATTTATTTGCCAATATGAGTTTATGGAAAAATAACTTTAAATCCTACACAATAAAGTTCAGTTTACGCTACAACTTCAAATATTTTTATAACTTTTTCAATAGTTAAAATAAAGTTGATATTTGTTTAACTTGAAATAATATTAATCTGAAACATAAGTTTGAATAGACTTTATGTTATATTCTTTCCAGATCCGAATGCGAGCAACTAAGAGCCGAGGTACTATCGCGAGGCGCCGCACAACTCGCCAGCGCGGCACAAGTGAGAGAACTCCGAAGAAAACTCGCCCTACTAACAGCTAGCGCCACGAAACAGAACAGCTCCCCCGCAAACAAATCTGACACTAACGGCGAACACAATAAGACCGATATTGGCATGCCCAAAGTTGCGGTGCAAGTTAGAAGTAAATTATCTCCTGATGATGTTAAAAAGAAAGTGTCTTTCAATTGATTTAGAGGTTTAAGTAATAGGGCTGGGTGAATATAGGTCAGAGATTAGCAGAAAAAATTGTACAGTTCGTCGGTAGAAACACTTGAAACTACGAAAACCGATCTTATTGCGACGAAATAGAGCCGCTGAGAATGTCAATCAAAATTGACTTAACAGACGACCTGTGCAAGCGCAGTAATAATTGTTTGAAACTTCGTTGAAAACAGATTAATTTTATGTTCTTAACTTATCTCAGCGTCATATTTAGACACAGCCCCTCTATAAAATTAGCATAATCAATAAGTAAAATAAACATATTATTATGAACAGCATTTTATCTTTTATTAAAGACTGCATAATATTTACATCCAATAACTAGTAACCATTAAAAAAGTTTTCAGACAATTTCTAATTATTAATTCTACAGTGAAACAAAATTTGAAATTTAATACTAATATTACGAACATTTACTGTGATTGGTCACGGATTACGCGGCTAGCACTGCGACAAACGCCTAACGTCGATCGTAAAATTTTAATACTAGAAGTACCCTGTGTCTTCCACAGTAAGCGGGATTCACTGGCAAAATATGTGCGTGACCATTCCACTTCTTATGTATCCACGTTCCAGGGTAATATAACAGCTGGAAAACACTGTGTTGAGTAGACGAAGGGATCTCTTTCAGTACTAAAGCGTAGTGTAACATCCAGTGACTGGTTCATTGCCCATACATTTGATAGTACCTGAGAAATGTACCTTTACATACATTAATTAATACCTTCGTACATTTTACAACCACTCGTGTACCAAACAGTAGTACGGCAGTTTGGGATATAAGGTCTGCTCACTGATCCTCCCGACCCTCCGGACGATTGCTCTGTGAAAAGGCTCCCCCGTTAAACCGGTTTTTCAAACGAAAAATAAAAGTCGTTTCCCAGCAATTATATTTGCTAAGTTACCTAAAGTGCGACAGCGCCAAATTTGCCAAAGATGTAAACAACAATGGCCGCTCGAAATTGAATAAAATCTATAAACAAGAGTATTTATTTTAAGTAATGTTTGTTTTCGTCTAGTTAACTCGGGAGATTTAGACGAAAACAAATATTACTTACTTGTTTTCGGCTAGTTAGCTCGGAGATTTAAACGAAAACTACCATTACTTCAAAAAAAAAAACGATGATTTATCGATTTTATTCAATTTTGAGCGGCTATTGTTGTTTACATCTTTGGTAAAGAACATCCGACTTCGTTGGCATACCTACACCATCCGCCATTTTGGAAAAAACTGGTTTTGGCGGCCAGCGATGAAACATGTGTCAATCGAGAGAGTAAGTGATTATAAACAAAACTGAGATGTATCTCGTAAGTGATAGAGTTTCTGAGATATTTGAGTTCAAAAATGTAAAACAAAAACATGAAAATTAGTCATTTTATGAATTTAGTTGATATTGACAAAATAATATTATGCTAATGTATGCTGCATAGTCGATTTAGTAATAATGACAAATAGGTGTTTGAAATAAAATCAAATAAGTTATTTTTGGTGAATACAGTTTATTTCAAAACAAATCAAAATCATTTATTTGGTAAAATGGTTTCATACAGCACGGACGAACTTCGCCAGCTCATTTGTGATCCACTAAATTAAAAAAACAAGAAATTAAATGCTTTATTTTTTCACGTCTTTGACCTAATTTTCTCAGAAACTATCACTTACGAGATTCATCACTAAACATTCTTTGTTTGCAATCACTTTATCTATCAAATGACAAGTGTTTCATCGCTGGCCGCCAAAACCGGTTTTTTCAAAATGGCGAATGGTTAGTTATGCCAGCTCCCATACAAAAATGTCGGAACCTCTTTGGCGCGGTCGGACCTTAGGTATATTACTTAGTCTGATGGTCTGATGTTGGCTTGGCAATGGGTCTTTCGCCATCCACCAACACGCACTATGCTCCGTACCCCACCGCACAGAGGCCTGGGTCCCAGCAGTGGGAACATTATTGGCTGATTAGACATGCTTTACTATGTGTTGAAGAGTAGTATATAGCGAGTGTGTGTGTTTTCTTTCTTTCTAAAATTAATTATTCGCTTTATTCAGTTTTTAGAGTCCGTATTACATTTTAGTATTGACTGTACTGAACAAGTAGGTACCATGCATTTTACAGGTATGGGTTCGTGTATGGGTAAACGGCCGTTATACGATGGCACCGCTTTTTTTGGAAACCTAAGCTTTACTTCTAGTATAGTATAAGGCTGAGCATCGACATCAAGCTAACTATTTTAACAATACAATTGTTATCATAGATGCTAAAATTAGGACTTGTTAATATTTACAGATTTACAGCCTGAATAGCGCTCTATCTTCAAGAATTCCTGTGACATCGTGATTATTATTTTTATATTCTAAAGGTAGAACTTAGTAGTTGACTAAGTATACGTAGATGTGTACAGACGCCAGCATTTATATTTTTTAAATTTTGGTCGCATTTACTCACACGCAGTAACACTTGGACGAGTAGATGGTATTTCGACTCTGAGCGTGTACTTTTTAGGGTTCCGTACCTCAAAAGGAAAAAACGGAACCCTTATAGGATCACTTTGTTGTCCGTCTGTCCGTCCGTCCGTCTGTCAAGACCCTTTTTCTCAGGAACGCGTGGAGGTATGAAGCTGAAATTTATATCAATTACTCAGGTCTACTGTCCCTTGAAGCTGTGAAAAAATCAAACTTCTAAGCCAACGCAATCAAAAGATACAGCCGTTTATGCCGCAAATTTCCGCAAATTTTCGAAACTCGCACGGGAATCAAAACCTACAGGGTACTTCCCGTGAACTTAGAATCTTGAAATTTGGTACGAAGTAACATCTTATAGTACAGATAAAGGAAAAATTGCGAAAACCGTACATTTTTAGTTACATAATATAATAATAAATATTTTTGAAAATTTTAAAGTTACTATTTCTTTTCTCATGAACGCGTAGAGGTATTAAATTGAAATTAATATCAAATACTCAGGTCTATAATACCTTTAAGCTGTAACAAAATCAAACTTCTATGTCAACGCAATCAAAAGAAACGGCAATTTAAGCCGCATATTTTCAAACTCGCAACTACTCGCAAGGGAATCAAAACCTAAAGGGTACTTCCAGTCGACCTAGAATCTTGAAATTTGGCATGAAGCAATCTTTTATAGCACAAATAAAGGAAAAATTACGAAAACCTTAAATTTTTATACGGAACCCTCGGTGCGCGAGTCCGACTCGCACTTGGCCGGTTTTTTTTCCGACGCAGAGCCTTGAATTAGGTACCTACTTTTCTTGACAACATTATTTTTGTAGTAAATTAATCTGTGTGGTCAGTTAGACGATAGGTCCCTCAGCGCGTGTTCTCTTGCATGCGCGACGTGTCGGGTGCGTCGCGCTCGCTCGCGCGCCTCGCGCTGTGTGCGCGCGCGCAGCCGCGACCTCGCCGCATCCCGCACGCACTTCGTGAACGCCCCTGGAGATGTCACGTTTAGGATTATTGATAATATGTCATTCAACTTTGTTACTTTTAAGTAATAGGGGGCGCGCCTATTCGCATCAACTGGGCACAGATCCAGGCTCTGGGTTGCGACCATTTACTGGTGAAATGTGGATGAACCGAGGTACTACTATACGTCCACTACACATCTGCCGACCGCGTACCGGCAGGCACTGGGTGGTATAGGTCCCCCCGCAAGGTGGACCGACGGCTAGGGGCCTATTTAATAAAACGGGTAGGCTACAGGTGACAGGCGACAACCCGACAATTTCAAAAGTTTGTAAGTTTCTTTCTTAGTTTTCTGCTTTACTATTACAGCACCTGTCGTGAAAATGTGACAATATTATAATTTTTGGACAAATTATGTCGCATTGTCAGTTATGTTGCGGGAATGCACTAGATGCTGGCATAGGCCCGGCCGTTTTGTGGCGATGCATGGGAGGAGAAAGTCGCATGTCCAGGAATGGTCGTCTTTTTGTAAAATGATGAAGATTCCAAATCAAACCTACCCACAGTATCCCAACACTTGATGACATCGGCGCCCGTCTTGGCGCTGTCGTAGCACTCAATAACCATTTGCTTGCATTCTGGACATACCGGGTCTACGCTCACCATGTTCGACGTGCGCATATCGATACGGGCTGCTATCGCGCTCAGATCATTTACTGTTATTCTGAAACAATGGAAAGGTACGTAAAGTATCCTCTTGTACGTCTGTGGTGGAAAGGAACAACTATAGGTAATAGTGAGGGCCTAGCGAATTTTTATACTTGCTCGATCGCGTAGACCTTGTAGTGCTTAAAATCAAAGATGACTTACAAAAATGCTAAGAATTTTCCATGGTAATTTCAGAATAGCTCTACCTACTAAGGGATTTTCTTATTTTGCTTCTCGACTTTCTTGTCCATGGCAATGATTATGATGAAGCATATTATTGCCTACTTAGGTATGTTTGTTTAAATATTTATTAAGTACACCTACCACCTACCTAATTGTATTATGCCTTCTATTGCAGCTGCTTGCATGTTTCATTAAAACTCCATGATTTTCTGAAGATGTCAACAGGTGAGGGGCGGCGGGCGGCGCAACAAAGGTAACTGCTGCCGTCAGCTGCCAACGACAGGCGGCGACAGAGAGCGAAGCTGTTGACATATTGTTTTATCAGTATCGTCATCAGCTTCTTCAATAAATGCTGAACATAGACTCCCATATGGAACAAGAAAAATGTTAAGCTGAGCCTGGGAAAACTATCTGATTCATGGACTATAAAAAAAGGATTTTTGTGCGCTGGCCACATTACGTAAACAGCTGACTCTGACGGCATGCAGTTACCAAACGTGGATAATAATGAAAACATAATTTTCGCTCATAGCACCTTAGGTTTATAGAACCTTCTAGACTAGATAAGACGGTATAGATTCTTAGGAGAATCATGACAACGACATAGTCCGAATAATTGGACTTGAGAGTGTGGGCGGGGCAGATTGCTCGCAGAATGGATAGCTGAAGCGGCTGAATCTGAATTTTGGTGTGGCGACCGTGCATCGTGACGCAACTACATAATATTTAAATAAGTATATTATTATGTAGTTGTGCAGGGCACTTTTGGCGCTTTTGGCCAAAATCGGAACTAATGCCGCCATCTTAGAATTACTCAAACCATGTTTACTAACAGCGCTCTCCTGTCAATATCAATCAAGTGCCGTAAGATCCATATTAACTGCTGTTTAGTTACGTACCCGGTTATCTCAGAATGGCTCTCGTCCATACACTTGAGCTTCTCTATATAGATCTTGTCCTTGTAGTCACCGCGTGGAGTGGGTAGTAACGCCTGGGATGTCGCTGCCGCCGCCGCCCCTCCGGCCAGCGTTGCGTCTTCCACCAACCTCTCCACCTTTCGAGTAAATAAATAAGGTACTGGGTCGGATTGTCAGAAGTCCGAAAGTCTGATAACCAGTCCAAGGGGTACCCAGTAACTGGGTTGTGGAGGTCAGATGCGTAGCCGCTCTATATAAAATACTGGTGGTAGCCTGGAAGCCGACCTCAACATAGTTGGCGAAAAGGCTTGGCAGATGATGATGATGATCGTCGTCGTGCAGTGGAAACCTCTTTAAAGGAAAATTATTTATTTGTTCTGTAGAAAACCTCGTAATGCATAAATTTTGAACAAATATGCACTGCTCTAAGATGCTTCTAATGCCTTCTTTTGATGGTAATGAATCTCGGAGTCAATGACGGCCATTTTTAACCGACTAAAGGAGATTCTGTATTACGTTAACGTATTCCACGTAACGTTTCGGTATTGCAATCAAGAGGTTTTTACTGCACTGTGACGATATGCTAGCCAAGTAGCCATATGAGAGCACATGGAGGAGCAGCACAAATTATGAGCTCTCAACTACAGATATAGATATACCTAGATAACGCAAGAGCACCTACTTCGCCAAAAATCGCACCATTTTACGATCGAAAATCATAAGCCGCCACTTTCGCGCTCAGTCCTGCGTACTGCTGGCTGGGTGAGCGTGAGCGAGAGAGCGCGAGCTTGTGACGTCATAGTAGGTAGTCAAAAAATGGCACGCTTAGTTTTCATACAGTTCGTGATACTTGCGTTGTCTAGGTATATCTATATCTGTGCTCTCAACCAACATGAAAAGTCATCGAATGCAGTGGCCACAATCAGCTACTTAGTAGAAGGCATCATCATCATATTGGTATTTTTATAAGCGCCAAAATTCGTACAAACCATTTTATTCGAGATGCTGATGTGATTATCATCTGGTGCTTCGTCAATTAAAGATTCTGTGGAGGTCGCTTTAGGTCGCTGGAAGGCTGTTGTGCGAACTGACTGACCGGCACCCATGCTGGTGAGAATAGGTACCTGGTGGAAAGGGATGGAAAATGTGAATGATAAAAATAGCCTGTCCCAAATAGATCTAATGTCTATTCAAACTTGTTTCAAATTAATATTATTTCAAGTTAAATAAAGTTTTTGTATAGTTTTGGTTAAGTTAGGTTTTAATTTTGTTATTTTTGTTAATTAAGGTAAATGGTTAAAAATAGAGTTAGAATAAAATTCAGATTAGAGATCGAAGTTAAACAAATATCAACTTTATCTTAATGGGAATTAAGTTGATTTCAGAGTGACTAACACTATTGAAAAAAATTATAAAAATGTTTGAAGTTGTAGCGTAAACTGAACTTAGGAGCAAGGCTTTTGATCTCGTTAATCTCAATACACTCCTAGATAAGTGAGAGCACTACGGCATCAGAGGTCCAGCGTTCGAATGGCTAAAAAGTTATCTCCGCAGACCGCAATAGACAACAGTGTGTTGTATTAATGATAAACTTGTTGCAATGGTACGTATACAAATTTTTATTTAGATACAATGGGTTCAGAGTGCCTCAAGGAAGCATCCTTGGGCCTCTTCTCTTCCTTTTATACATTAACGACTTGCCAAATACCGTTGAGCCGGTGGGTTGAAGCGATTGCGATGAAAAAAAAAAAAACTATATTTGAGTAATAAAGTTAACCATATACCAAACCATGGTATTTCTTACGTGTAACCAGTTCAAATAATTGATCTCTTACATCCAAACAGACAAAAAATTTATGAAATGGAATCAAACTCAAACTGTTGGTAATGGTAATCCTATAATACCGTAAATATTTTTTTGGAAATATTTTCAATGTACAAAAACGTCTCGTCTTCAGATTTATTATAGGTAGGTATGTACAGATGTTTAACATTTTGTTCAAGTGAATCATTATGATTAGGTCATTTTAATTTAAAATAAGTACCTAAGTATAAATTCTTGTTTACTGGCAATTTAAAACTTAAGAATGAAAACGAAAAAGAAATAATCATCACAGTCTACGCTTACGAAAAAACCTGCCTCATTTTCATTTTACAGGATAATAATCGATGAAGTCACTCTTTTGTTTTATAAAAATAAACGTGCTATCACGATAATACGTCTGATAAGATTGTCAACTTATTATTTATGCATGACAATATGATTTATAATAATGGCAATACCAACAGCTTTTATAATTTGCATCGAACAGTTCCGGGTTCATTGGTGAATGGGTCGGATAATTATAAAGGTGTTATAAGTTTGACGTTTTTTAGTAAAAAAACTAAACGAGTAAGGTCTGAACAAAACGTTTGATATGTTTTGTGCCAGGTCATTAATTTATATCAGTTACACCGATAGGGGTTACACCGGTCGGGCTGGTCCACAAATTCAAGGTCGCTCAGCGCGCTATGGAGCGAGCTATGCTCGGAGTCTCTTTGAAGGATAAAATGAGGAATGAAATTATCCGGAAAAGAACCGGAGTTACCGACATAGCTTGCAGAGTAAGCAAACTGAAGTGGCAGTGGGCTGGCCATGTCTGTCGAAGGACTGATGGCCGGTGGAGCAGACGAGTCCTGGAGTGGAGACCGCGTACCGGCAAGCGTAGTGTGGGACGCCCCCCAGCTAGATGGACGGACGACCTAAAGAAGTTGGCTGGGGTAGACTGGATGCGGAAGGCGGAGGACAGGGTGCTGTGGCGCAGTCTGGGAGAGGCCTATGTCCAGCAGTGGACTGCGACAGGCTGAGTTGGTTGATTGATTGACGCCGATAGGTACCTACTTACCTACAAATAAACAGAGCCTGAAGGTTAATTCCCGTTTTTAAAACCGTTTCAAATCTAGTCGCAAGCTCATCTGAGCAACAATCAAGGTCAATTTTTTCCCAAAAATGTACGCAAGTTAGAGGTATTTTTGACGATTGAGACCGAGATTACAATGCGAATGAGTACCTAATTAAAAATATGGAAATTGCCCCTCCGATTGAACTAGGTATTCGCAGAAACGGTGGGTTTCCCCAAAGTTGCTGAGGAAGATGCAGCCTCACACTGAATTTTAATTGTATATGTTAATCTGTGTCTGTAACCCTAACTAGAAGTTAAGTAGGTAAAATAGTTACTAACCCTATGGACTCATGTCTGAAATAAAAAGTTGATCTTATAATAAAATGTTTTCTATTCTATTCTATGAGTCCATCGGTGGACGTTTTCCAGCTGAATAATCCTAGCTATATATAGCCAAACAGGCGACGGCCCACCTAACTGAAAATACTTAGAAACGCTTAGGTACGATGTAGGCCTACACACCTGCATGCACCAACGGGAGTGCCCAGACATTGCCAATATAAAAGGGACAGTCCTAAAGACCCTTTTGCTCTCTAATTTCGAGAGCACTTTTATTCTCAACACTGTGGAGGAAAAAATTCTGCTTGGTGGAAATACTTTCACAGTTGAACTTTACTACGAGGATCATCTTCCGAGCCTTTTCCTAACTATGTTGGGATCGGCTTCCAATCTAACCGGATGCAGCTGAATACCAGTATTTTATATGGAACGACTGCATGTCTGGCCTCCATAACCCAGTTATTGGGTAAGATACCGCTTGGTAAAACTGGTTGTCAGGGTTTTGGGCTTCTGACTACCCATAACGACTGTCTAATGGTCTAATGGACTGCCGAATGTCTAGGTATGTATGTATAGGCGACATACCTATATTTATTGCTATAGAAAACGTGCGCCCGCGCCTCGACGCCGCCTCGACTCTAGCTCGTGTGGGCGACGCGCCTAAGATTTACAAATGATAGCCGGGACCAACGGCTTAACGTGCTTTCCTAAGGCACGGAAGGGTCTCGATATGTAATGGATGGTCATCCATCCACGGACTAACACATAGCTTAACCTACGATCTTATGAGATTTAGCCACGATCTCCTTTTTATTTACAAGGATGTTTACATGTTACCTACGTATAAGATAGGTTAAGTACTACAATTTTTCTTGAGAACTTTATTCAACTAAACTGGCCTGATCAAAATGACCAGACAACCTTTACAAAAAAAAAACTTTGTTTTTAGTTCCTATTCGATTTATCAACACGAACAGCCGAGTCGGAAGCTATAATTACACTCCCAAATGCTTTTCGATTTCATCAACAAGCGATAATCATTATTCATCGCTAAATGCTACAATCATTGAGGCAATGATGTAATTATAGGGAATTAGGGACCATAGATTCCAGACTCCAATGATGGCCCCAGGGAAGTATTTGTATTTCCAAAGAGGTTGGATATGGGTCCGGATTTCTATCGAAATAATTTTAACAGCACGTGTCTTAGCGTGATTCGGTGAAACATAAATTGTATTTTACAATTTTTTATATTTTTCTCTCGTTGCAAGAACGTAAAACAGCTAACGACCTGTCGCTGAAACGTAATCTGCCGCCGTAAGTAGGTAAACACCTACCTACTTACGGAAGCAACTACCCATCAGCCCAGCAGTCATACGAAATATTCTCAAAATACAAACTAGGTACATGTTACGGAGGTTTTCAGAATTATTAACTTTTAGAAGTGAAACTTATTTACACACGCATGACTTGGGGAGTAAGCTGGCGAACGCGTGACGTAAGCGTTACGAAAAGTGTGATCGGGCGAGGCGAACGGGAGTTGAGTGGGGGATATAAGCAAGAGAAAGCAGTGCGCGCGCACATTTTCTTTCTCTCTTCCTCTCATAGCCAAATACGTTTGAAGTTTCACTTCTGTCGTGTGTTTTTGGCTTAGCTTACAGAATTGTAAACTTGATTTTCGTATCAACCTATTTAATAAGATAAATCAAGTTTTAAATTAAATGTTCAAAATAACGCTAGCCCGACCACAATCTCTTTTATTAATTTTATCGTATCAATGGCTCAAATTGGTGATTTTTCAATAATTGTCCCGCCATTATAAAAAAACACAAAACCACAGGTGTTTGTTAAGTTTAGACCTATACTATAATATTGCCTACCTATAAATTCAGCTTGACTTCACACAATTACTGTACTTAAAGATTTGTGAAAAAATTACCGTGATTGATGATTCTAGTGTTTTAATATAAAATGGTATTGTAAATGTGGTGAAATAGGTAGGTACCTACTTATAATGTTAGTCATTCACAGTCTACTTAATTGTTCCTGATCGAAAAAAAAAACGAGTGTGCTTATGACCACACGACTGAAGTGAAACTTCAAACGTATTTGGCTATGAGAGGAAGAGAGAAAGAAAATGTGCGCGCGCACTGATTTCTCTTGCTTATATCCCCCACTCAACTCCCGTTCGCCTCGCCCGTAGCCCGTAGACATGGGTCGTAGTTGCAAAATCGAGTACCTACCAGGGCTTCCAAGTACCTTAAGAAACCAGGGCCTAAAACCAGGGCTCCAGATACTTTCAAGTATTTTCTATCTGCATCGAAAATTGATCCATAATTTCATACAAATAAGAAGTACAATCGCGTAATCAAACAAAAGCCCTGTTGGAAGTAAAAAGTACTTGCATAGGAAATTGACCCGTGATTTCCTATAAATAAGGAGCACAATTGCGTTTACAAATAAATACTTTTACAAACCATTAAAGTAAAAATACTTGCATATGAAATAGTTCCGTAGACTCTTACGGAGTTGTATGGAGTGTCCGAGGTGTGGTAAGAGTCTTACCACACCTCGGACACTCCATACGCTCGCAAAATAATTACCTAGTACTACTACATAAACAAATGACGTTTGTATACATGCAAATGTGTGCGTCAAATCTAGTAGCGTAAAAAAAATGGCGCGGTAAGCAATTTGTGTCGGGGAACCGAACGACGACGGCGGCGGCGCTGCCCGAACGTGTGCATTATTATGAAGTGACCATGTAGTTCAATTGTTTATTTATATAGTCGGATTCGTAATTAAATAAAAACACTAAAATAGTTTAGTTTAAATGACTTATCTGTAAATAATCGGTTTATGTAAATACGAATTCTGAAAAGCATCACAATATCCAACCATCGTGATTAAAACTCAAATAAAACTTTTAAATCGCATAATTATGTGTTCGTGTCAGCAATACAGCGCTGCGGTTCGCGAGCGCCCTTGCTAAAGAGTCGGCGACGAATACCTCGAAGTGCGGGGTGAGGTGTGGTATCTGATAATGAGGGCGAGGAAGGGAGTGTCCTTTCTGTACGTAGTACTATTAAGTATTCTGTGCTCTTACTGATAAGAAGCATGATCGCATTTGCGAAAACAAACGCGGTTGTTGAACTATTTGAGTACCTACGTACTCGAGCGTCGAGGCACGACGGAGCGAGATACTTTCAAGTATTTTCTATCTGCATAGAAAATTGATCCATAACTTCATACAGATAAGAAGTACAATCGCGTATTCAAAAGCCCCGTTGGAAGTAAAACTACTTGCATAGGAAATTGATCAATGACTTCCTATAAATAAGGAGCAAAATCGCGTTTACAAATAAATACTTGCAAACCATTAAATTAAAAAATACTTGCATACGAAATTGTTCCGTAGACTCTTACTGATAAGGAGCATGATCGCATTTGCGAAAACTAACGCGGTTGAGTACCTAAGTATTTGAGCGAGTAGCCGTATAAGATACTTTATAGTCTTGCAAGTATTTTGAGTCGGTACCTGGTGTGCGTACTTGGAAGCAAATATCTGGTGTAAAAACCCGGTCGCATAAATACGTACCATCCCTACTCGCCCGATCACACGTTTTCGTAACGCATTCGCCAGTTTACTCCCCAAGTCAAGCGCGCCTAAAGAAGTTTCACTTCAAAAACTTCAAACGTATTTGGTTATGAGAGGAAGAGAGAAAGAAAATGTGCGCGCGCACTGCTTTCTCTTGCTTATATCCCTTACTAAACTCCCGTTCACCTCGCCCGATCACACTTTTCGTAACGCGTTCGCCAGTTTACTCCCCAAGTCAAGCGCGCGTAAAGAAGTTTCCCTTCAAAAATACTTGCATACGAAATTGTTCCGTAGACTCTTACTGATAAGGAGCATGAACGCATTGGCGAAAATTAACGCGGTTGAGTACCTACGTATTTGAGCGAGTAGCCGTATAAGATACTTAATAGTCTTGCAAGTATTTTGAGTCGGTACCTGGTGTGCGTACTTGGAAGCAAATAATGTAAAAACCCGGTCGCATGTTTATGCGACCGGGACTGGGTTTTTACACCAGGTATTTCCAGCTATTTTTTACGTACCTTTCCTACTCGCGATCACACGTTTTCGTAACGCATTCGCCAGTTTACTCCCCAAGTCAAGCGCGCCTAAAGAAGTTTCACTTCAAAAATAGTCGGTTTACATAAGTAATGTATAAAGTATGTAGAATTCTTTGTGGTATTCGAAACTGATTCTTAAGTAGGTACCTGTCATGGTCTAATTTTAGTTTAGCCTGATTTCTGCGAATACTTGTGAGAAATAGTGTTTTTTAATAATGACCTTTTTTGGTGTGTTTTTGGGTGATGGCCACTTGAAATATTTCGTCACGATTGATATGGAAGACCCTTTTATACTTTCCTTGTTTTGCTTTATACATAAAGGTACGCGGGTTATCTACCTCGTTGGTTTCGTGGTTGCAAGCGCGACTGTTGAGCGTGGGGTCCTGGGTTTGATTCCCAGGTCGAACAAAGTGTTATTGGGATTTTCATTAGCAATTTCTTAGTAACAGTCTGGAGTTTGGAAGTTGGTGGTTTAATACCCCCGTGCTTCGGAAAGCACGTAAAGCTGGTCGTGTCGGATTGCACCGTCCCATCGGACTAGAGTAAAGGAACAGAGAGTGCACCTGTGTTTACGTACACACTTGTGCACTATAATATCTCGTGCGTACCTGGCTAATCTCCGTTGAGATTGGCCACCGCGACCGAAATCGGTCGGGAGGCTATTATAGGAACGCGGGTTGGCAGGCGAGCCAGCCACCGCGCGCCTTTGTGATGGCGGAAAGGTACGGGGACTTACCTATCCCGTGACCTCTCAAACTCCGCTAATGTGACACAATTGATTTTCTATTGTTTCGTATCAAATAGGATACGCGCGGAACTTGGCGGGCCTAATTTATCTAATGCCCGTTTCACTAACACTAAGGGACACCTAAATGAATGCCAAGATAAAAACGCACCGTCGAATTTTGAACGCTCGGTTCAGTGCCGAAAGTTTAGTTAGTTAGAACGGGCATTAGACCTTTTCACAAAAAAAAAAAACTGGTCAGTTTGCATACTATTCCCCATTTCGTTTATTCATAATTATTTCTAAGTTATTCTAAAGTCGTCACTTTTCTGCCTTCCGGCGTGGATTCGTTGCGCGTTGCGCGGACGCACCGCGATCTTTCATCTAAGCCCTTGAACTTTGTCGACGGTGCCCATGTGATTGGCGTACGAAAGAAGTTAAGAATGTCGGGTCAAGTTTAATAAATATACATCGGTCATCTGCCACATCACAAACTACTACCTACCGGTAGAACTAATCATGAGGATTACTTTATTTAGCTACTCAACCTTTTAAAAATTGACAATATAGGACCAACACCACGTGGTGTTGCCAACTCTGTTCATCTGTTGTTACTGATCGGTGGCTGGTATCTCAATAAACTTTCTTCATCAGTGGGGGGAGGGGGGTCTTACTTGGATCATGCACTGTTATTCATCATAATCATAATCAGCAGTGGCGAAGGTACCATACAACTCGATTTCCACCGGCTTCCCTTCGAAAATTCAGAACATAACCACAGTATAGTCAATTCATAATTGAATTTTTTTTTGGCACATTTATTTGCTCCGGCTTACCTCTGTCATAAATTCACGCTTCGCCACTGAATCAGCCTATAATGTTCCCACTGCTGGGACACAGGCCTCCTCTCAGTGAGAGGGAGTGGGCCGTAATCCACCACGCGGGCCCAGTGCGGGTTGGCGGATGTCACATGTCTTCGAATTTTTGGTTCTAAGACATGCCGGTTTCCTCACGATGTTTTCCTTCACCGTTTTGAGAGCAGTGGTGATGAAATAATTTACACAAAGTAAAGTGCCTTTCTGGGTTCGAACCTACGACCTACAACTCGTAAGTCGTGTCCGTTACCACTGGGCCACCACTGCTCACACTGTTATTTGTTAATCGTAAATTATTGACGTCATTCCAACATAGGTACACACCTATATTGCCTCCAGTAATAAGTAATATTTTGGACTATGGGACGCATCAAAGGCCCAGCGGAGTAATTGCGTAACACACTGTCAGTAGGACTGTATTTAATTTTGACAGTTCAACAACATTCATTGCGTTATTTACGTTGTTGAGCAACAAGTTTAAACATGTGAAGCAATGGATTAGCAATATCCTTCAAAATGATTCAGATTGAGATGGATTGTGTGTTACGCAATTAGGGTGCAGGAACTTTAACCACGTTTTGATCTAGCAACTCTAGAGCTGATCCTTTTAGCTTTTCTTAGAAACAACGGGGTTTTCCCGGAGAACCTTAAAGATGATTAAAATAGATACTCTTTTATTGATTTAAAAGACTTGGCTCTTAATCATTGGTTGTTGTGTCGCGGTCTTTCACGTAGTAGCCTTGAACTTTGGCGGTAGCATCACTACGCAAGTCAGCCGGTGGAATCGGCTGTCGGCGACACAGGTTAGGGTTGCCACGTCACACATAAAGTATTTTCTACCGGAAAACGTCGTCGACTTTATAGTGGTTTCAAGGTCCATCAAGATGCAAGTTGCAATGGATTTTTTTGTGGGCTGAGATATTGTCATCTTTTTTTCACTTTACTTACTTATTACTACTAGTTGCACCCCGCGTTTTCACCCGCATAAGTCTCGATGCCGTGGGAATATCTAGATGAAAAGTGTCCTATGTCCTACTCCAGGTCATGGCCTACCCATGTGTCAAATTTCATCTAAATCCGTTCAGCTGTTTTAACGTGGAAGCGTAGCAAACAAACATACATAAAATCAAATCTCTTTTCTATAGAATATTAGGAGTGTACTACGTGAGCTCGACAAATGGATGTGCGATTAACGCTTATGCGACAAAACTGTACTGCGACTCACCATAGTTCGAATGCACGCTTGTGCGACACACTGAAGATCGACATCACGCTAGTGCGACAAACGATTGCGCGACAATAGTTCGACACTACGGTAGTGCGACACTACGGTAGTGCGACACTACGGTAGTGCGACACTACGGTAGTGCGACAGTACTGTAATTCGACAGTACGTTGGTGCAGTATTACAGTAGTTTGACACTACCCGAGTGCGACAAACGATTATGCGATACTGCCGTCTGTAGATATTAAATGAAAAATAAGAAAGCGTTAACTTCATCTACATAAATAAAAATGAATCGCCGAAATGTACAGTTGCAGTAGTTGTAATAGTTGTAGTAGCAGTTGCAGCTGTACTTGTTATTGATTCTGAGGCGGTACGAAGTTCGCCAAGGAAGCTAGTGTATAAATAAAACAAACTACATTGCAATATAATCAAAACTATTTATGATATGAAAAAAAATACATATTAAACAAAAACGATCTGATTTGATTTAAAAATTAATAACAAAACTATTTATGATAAGAAAAAAAAATAAACAAAAACGATTCGGTTTGATTTAAAAATGATTACTTCGTTTTAAGGGTTCCGTAGCCAAATGGCAAAAAACGGAACCCTTATGGATTCGTCATGTCTGTCTGTCTATCCGTCCGTCCGTATGTCACAGCCACTTTTTTCCGAAACTATAAGAACTACACTGTTGAAACTTGGTAAGTAGATGTATTCTGTGAACCGCAGTAAGATTTTCACACAAAAATAGAAAAAAAACAATAAATTTTGGGGTTCCCCATACTTACAACTGAAACTCCAAAAATTTTTTTTCATCAAATCTGTACGTGTGGGGTATCTATGGATAGGTCTTCAAAAATGATATTGAGGTTTCTAGTATCATTTTTTTCTGAACTGAATAGTTTGCGCGAGAGACACTTCCAAAGTGGTAAAATGTGTGTCCCCCCCCTCTAACTTCTAAAATAAGAGAATGATAAAATTAAAAAAAAAATATATAATGTACATTACCATGTAAACTTCCACCGAAAATTGGTTTGAACGAGATCTAGTAAGTAGTTTTTTTTTAATACGTCATAAATCGAAAACCGCAATTTACCTTTCACAAAGTTACAACGAACTACAAGAACTTTTATATTATGTTACTTGCTGCTACGGAACCCTTCATGGGCGAGTCCGACTCGCACTTGGCCGGTTTTTTAAATAACAAATATAGGACTGGCCACGCAAGAATGATAACAAATCCATTGTATATTTTTGTTTTAAATGCTTTTTAATTTTTTCTTCTTTATCATGTTGTTTTTTCTTCTTTATGGTTCACTAGCTCCTTGACCTATCTTTTCTATTGTGTCCGTTGTCGTTTTTTGTTCATTTAATATTTCCTCAAAAGTTTTATATACATTCCATTTTTTGCAATCCAAAAGTGCATTCCATGGGGTTTGAATATTTTTGTATGGAGGGTGGCCCTAACGTCGGCCGCTATTTTGATTTTTTTTCAGAATCGCGGTGCACAATGAATGTTATATATTTAGATAGAGGACACTAATACAAACAAAAAATGTTATACTATAATCATAATATCCTAAAGCATCAGGTTTCGGAGTTATTCACCGAAATATAGGTAAGTCGAAAACTGAACCTTTAATTTCTTCAAAATTCAGTTTTCGACTATATTTCAAGGATTTGTTGTAACACTGGCCCGTGCGTAGTTTACAGAAATTAATTGGAAACAAGCTGATGATGGTTTCTATTTGAACTATACTACTCACCACCGTGCTAAAGTAAATTTATAGGGTATATTCTGCTAGGGAAAGATTCAATTAAACAAGTACCTTCTTACACAATACAAGTTTATTGGAATTAATACATAATTAAGGCACACATACAAACAAAGTGGCGAGCCACTAAAATAATGCCTCTTTCCCTGCTACTATGGCATTCACCCACACAACTAGTCTCCGTACCTAGTGGTATGGGTGAAAACCTGCATGAGACAAATAGCAGTTTCTCAGAGTCGCTATGCGAGTCCGCGAGGGAATAGATCAATAACCTTACTAGCTCACGTACATGTGTCGACCTATTTGGACTGTGCTCATATGGGGAAAATAACTAATATGCTAAGCAAACCCGAGACACAATATCTTTACGAACAACTGGTCTTAACACCTAGCCTTTTTACAAAAAGCCTAACTCTCTCATAGGTTAAATTATACTCTTACACAATAACCTCTCAGTTTTGATCCCAGTCAGTTCCAATCAGTTAAAGTCTCTCAGTTGACCACATTCAGTTGATTCTGACCTCAGTCAGTTGACGGATCGTCGGTCCTTGGCTTCGCTCACAGGAGGTTCCTGTGAGCACACGCGAACGCGGCCTACGGACGAGATGGTGACGCTTTCGTTACCTGGAGTGGCGTACTTCCCTCATAACCGGGAACCGGCTAAGTAAGGCCTTCCTGAACGTCGGATGACCACACCGCAAGGGACAACCTTAAAGCCGCCTGCGCTCTGATGAATTCCAAATCATCACACAACGGCGCAACATCCAGGCATCAATTTAGCTGCGCATAGCACCAATCAAAAGAAGGCTAGCATAACAAGCCAGACCTGTAACAACGTCCTCGTGTCAGAACATACATGCAAGAGACCTGGGCTATAGGCTGTCCAGCAAGAATAAAGCAAATGGTTTAATACTCACAGGATTCTGCTCTTACTGGATTATATTAAAACCCCATCGGGTTATTCGGGCACATCCCGTTCCTCTCAGGATATAAAGTCCCTCTCAAACAGCCCCCAGGCTCGTGTTCTTGGTCGTAAAAGACCGGACACGGAACACCGTTTTTTTCCAAACCAATCTGACAGCCTCTCGAACAATCTTCCACAGACTATATAAGATTATTATCGATTTTTATCCTTAATACAATCGACTATGTTTTTAATTAAAAATATGGTGAATTATGTATGTTTGTTTATTTGTTTTAATTAACTGTTAAACTGCAATTAATTTACTAAACACAAAAAACCGTCTTTGCGTAACGTAAACCACCATGTCAATCGCTATTCCACGACAGGTGTCGCTAGTATTAGTTTTGCAACGTCACATTGTTCATCCATTTAAATCGATTATCACCTGAGTCAATACAACATTGTCGTTTCTGATCCATAATTGGTCCACTCAAAGACACCAAAACAATCGAATTTATTTTGTCTGCATCTAGATCGATAAAATAATTTGCAAGGCAGGAATAAAATAGTTGGCTACTATTGTAATTGCATTGTAGGAAAACGAACACTTGGATTTTGCTCCCATGTGATGTGTATTATAATGGTACATGACATGGGTGCGACACCAAGAATATCCTATTCAGCCTCCCGCTGCCTACTTGGATGATATTATTTATACCGAATATGATTAATAAATCTTATGTTTAATCCACTAGCTGATGTATTCAATTATTTCATGTTTCCCTACAAAACTATCATTTTAATTCAACACATTTATCGCATAATCTTATGTTCCGATTGTTTTAAAAAGTATTTGATGAACAAAATAAATGATTAGTATTATAAATTATAATATTTGTTTTCTTTCTCAGTCTAATTGAGATTAACATTTGAACTACAAAATAAAAAAAATACTTAAAATTCGTTACAACAATTGTTATTTTTATCTTTTAATAAGTATCTCAGAAACGTGACGCTTATGATGTTATGTTATATCACGTTTTATGTTTGTATAAGTGTCCCCTATCCAAATATATGCCATTTATTGTGCACCGCGATTTTGAAAAAAAAATCAAAATGGCGGCCGATGTTAGGGCCAAAACCTTCAAACCCCTTTCGACACAGTTTTGTGTAGTAGGTACATCCATTTCGATGCTAGAAGCTACAGACCATAAGTGTGGTGAGAATTTTGGTGGTGTTTTTTTCAGCTTCAGACAACCAGGTACTACGGCTACGGCGAAATTGAAGAATTATATCGTTATAAGTGCTAGCAAGTTTTATAACCCGTAATCGAATCCGGGAACATTACCAAGAGTTTGTAACGAACTAAGCCATCAAGGTCATCATATAATATACATATGATTATGAATACAAATGTGTCTTCATATCGCACTAGCGTGATGTCGATCTTCAGTGTGTCGCACAAGCGTGCATTCGAACTATGGTGAGTCGCAGTACAGTTTTGTCGCATAAGCGTTAATCGCACATCCATTTGTCGAGCTCACGTAGTACACTCGAATATTAGTTTAAATCAGATACCCACTATGACTGTATTTTTAAATTGAATTGACACATTACGTCACTTAATTTAGTACTAATAATGACTGTGATCTTATATTTTCAAAGAATTTGAGAATGAAGCACGATTTTTGGTAGGTACATACAATTTACAACAAAATGCATATTAGGTAGGTAACTATAGGTAAGATGTCATCGAATAACAAACACAATTATGAATAATGCTCTTAGAGAAAAAGATGACCAAATTCATGACGTACTCTTCAGCTTCAGTGGATCGGTCGGTCAGATCAAACCATAAACCTATTAAACGATCGTGAAAAAAAGGTCGTGTGAAAAGGTAGGCAGGTACTTAAGCATAATGTTCCCACTGCTGGGACACAGACCTCTCTTCGAGAGGGAGTCGGCTCTAATCTACCACGCGGACCTGGTGCCGGTTGGTAGATGTAGATACTTGGTGTCTTCTTTACTAAAAGGCTTATCCTACTTCCTACTATTCTACTTTCTACTAATATCTACTTCTACTATCTATCTACTAATAGAATAGAAAAGATCTCTACTATTCTACTTTCTACTAATATTATAAACGCGAAAGTTTGTGAGGAAGGATGGATGGATGATTGTTACTCTTTCACGCAAAAATTACTCAACGGATTTGAATGAAATTTGGCACACAGATAGTTTATAACCAGGATTAACACATAGAATACGTTTAATCCCGAAATTCCCACGGGATCGAAGCTTATGCGGGTGAAACCATGGGGCGCTGCTAGTCTATCATAAACCCAATCACATCCGCCTCACTGACTGAAGAATATACCTATAATTTATATTAGATTTAGATACACGGAAACAGAGGTTCTCAAAGATAGGCATCACCCCATTATTATGCCAAATACTTTTTTGCATGCACCAGCCATAGACTAAAAGCCATTGTACACGACATTATTAGATATTCCCGATTACCTTTTTTGTCACAGTTACCTACTGAATAACAATATTATATTTAAAGAAGATGATATAATTTTGAATAAGATGTATGGGTGCCGCAGGAGGTCTGCCATTCGTTTTGGCACCAAAAAATCGAGGGCAATGATCCTAAGTTCAGTTTAACATATAATTGTCATTTGTGTAAGTTATGTAACTTATCTACAGTCGTGGTTTATAAATAAAATATTTGCTGTGCTTTATTTAAATGAACCTAAACCGTAGTATAAATATTATGTTATCTAAATACTGAAAAAACTGGCCGCATTGGCAGAAAACAAAATTGTGTTGACAAGGGAGTGCGAGGTCTTTGCCCTAACAGTGGAATAATACAGTCTACATAACACACACATACATAATCAGCCTATAATGTTCCCACTGCTGGGACATAGGCCTCCCGTTTGTGAGAGGGAGTCGGCCACAATCTATCACGCGGGCCCAGTGCGGGTTGGCGGATTTCACATATCTTCGATTTTTTTTTTGGTTTTAGGACATGCCGATTTCCTCACGATGTTTTCCTTCACCGTTTTGAGAGCAGTGGTGATGAAATAATAGACTCAAAATAAAGTGCCTGTGCGGGAATAGAGTTCCTGGAAGGCTTTGGGGGAGGCCTTTGCCCAGCACTGGGACCGTATACATACATACATAATCAGCCTATAATGTTCCCACTGCTGGGACTCAGGCCTCCTCTCTGTGAGAGAGAGTGGGCCATAATCTACCACGCGGGCCCAGTGCGGGCTAGGACCGTATAGGCTAACAATAAAAAAGTGCCTGCTCGGGTTCGAACCCACGACCTACAACTCGTAAGTCACGGCCGTTACCACATACGTTAATAGGTACAGTCTAATTAGATAAAATTAGACGTAAATATAAAGTACAGATTATAAAGCTATACGATCAAAGGACCAAAAAAGTCCTGTCCGTTTCAAGTAAAAAACACAATACCAAAATAAACAGTGAAGAAAAATACAACGGCTATAAAATACTGAATTATCATTTTAAGGACATATTGAATTTATTTAAAAAAAAGCTTTAAAAGTTAACTATGTATTAAAATGGCATTTTGCATTATTAACACCAGAACATTGTCCTGTAGGTAGTAGTACCTACGGCGGCCCTTTAAAAAAAGATGGCGGCGACAGTTTTACATTAAAACGTGTTAAAAGTACCTACCCGGATGTACAGCTTCTCAAACTTATAAGGAGGTACCAATTTTTGAAAGTAAATGAAGACATAAAAAGTGTCATTAGGTATATTTATAGTCGAAAATTAGAAGTCAAAGTTCGGAAAAATATCAAATGAAAATAGGAAAATCGCAGAGCAGCTATACTCTGAAATTTCATTTTCATTAGTATGTAATTAAAAAAAGTTATAATACTTCTTATTAATCGCGATTATAAGAGTTTGTTAACAAATAAATATGTGTTGTAAATTCATTCGCCAAAAAACAAAAATAAATTCGTTGATGTCTTTTCTTCTCCGATAGACGGGTAATATTTTTGACTTAGTGTAAACGTCTATTTAAATTACCAAAATTCTATATACCTAATAAATATTTATTGAGCCATAATTCAATAATTGAAATATAATACGTGTGTTTTATTAATGCCTTGTGTCCAGTGTCCTCGTATAGGATATCATTATAACAGTGTTTTAAAGTTATTGTTGGAGTATTGGCATCTGAACCTGTATGAATTACTTAAGTATAGATAGGTTTGGCGGGATGAAGCACGACATAAAGAGATGTGGAAGGAGTAGAAATAGGCCTTCGCCGGGAGTTCAAACTTATAAAGTAGGTAGTCAAAGAAAATCTTTTGAAATGCATCTAATCGTTCTAGTTCGGTTATACTAAAAAGTTTTTTACTATGCAGAGGGATGGATGCATGGGCAGGGCACGACCGGAGGATACCGCTTGCGGATGGAATTAAATCTGTTTCCGTCCTTAGGGCCGAACCGAAATAAATATGTATGTATGTCGTACCCGACTGTACATATATTTTTATTCTTTTGATAAAGAACATCCTTTGATCTGAAATATTGCACATCAGCTTTTCGAAGTTCGGCTTTGCAGAGCGGTGTCACTGTCCCTTATACCTGTATACAGGGTGAAATTGAAAACATACGACAAATCCACATCAAAATGAGAGATTTTCCTCATCATTATGAACAACTTTTACTATATGACCAAACCAGAAATCGCGAAAAAAAATCAGCTGTTCCCTACATTTATGTTCGCATAACTCGTCAAAATGCAGGGAACAGCTGTTTTTTTTTCGCGATTTCAGGTTTGGTCCCACAGTAAAAGTTGTTTACAATGATGAGTACAATCTCCCATTTCGATTTGTCGCATGTTTTCAATTTCCACCTGTATAGTCTCTCTCTAAAGCTAAACGGGTAGTATCTATCAGGAATTAATATCCCAAAGGGCTCTTACACTTAAGAACCACTGACCCTCGGTATCATCACAGGAGAATAATTTCTTCCTTAAGAGGTGACTCACATCGATGCTGATTTATATTGCGAATACAAGAGAATGTTAATTATAAATTATGACATCAGGTTTTTATTTTCAAGTAACGCGGAAGTGGTTATGGGACTTTTATAGTAAAATTAATTGCTACCCTAAACTGGGAATGAAAATAAAAATCCACAAAAATATTATTAAATACTGTGAAATAAATCTCTGTCTGTTTGATCACAGAATACTTAATAGTACTACGTGTTTGGTACGGTTTTACAGCTGAAGCAGTAAACTGAATTTTATGTGTTTCAGACGGGTAGCTTAGTGACCGGAGTGCATAAGCACAATCAGCCTATAATGTTCCCAATGCTGCGACACAGACCTCCTCTTGGTGAGAGGGAGTGGGCCGTTATCCAACACGCTAGCCCAGTGTGATTTGGTAGATGTCACATTTCTTCGAATTTTTGGTTTTAGGACATGCCGGTTTCCTCGCGATGTTTTCCTTAACCGTTTTGAGAGCAGTGGTGATGAAATAATTTACACAAAGTAAAGCGCCTGACCGGGATCGAATCTACGACCTAAAAGTCTCGGCCGTTACCACTGGGCCACCACTGCATGGCCGGAGTACAATGCAGGGTCATTTTAATACACTGAAATGTAATCCACACGCGTAAAAACAACACAACAACAAACTACTAAACAAGTGAATAACTCTACCAAAGAAGTGAATATTTTGTTAAGTCATTGGAAAAGTTTTTTGAAGTGAAACTTCTTTTCGCACGCTTGACTTGGGGAGTAAGCTGGCGAACGCGTTACGAAAAGTGTGATCGGGCGAGGCGAACGGGAGTTGAGTGGGGCATATAAGCAAGAGAAAGCAGTGCGCGCGCACATTTTCTTTCTCTCTTCCTCTCATAGCCAAATACGTTCGAAGTTTCACTTCAGTCGTGTGGTCATAAGCACACTCGGTTTTTTTATATTTTTTGGGTTTTAGGTGAGGGACCAACCAACCTTACCTGATATCATAATGCTGTTTGATCTTATCCTACAAAAATAATTATAATAGTTTAAAGCATAATAGACATTATGATGTTTATCTCACTTCAATATTTTAGCCTTGTTTACCTAATATGGTGTTTTGACAGCGAACTGAAAATAGTTCAATACAAATAAAAGTAAATTGACAATCGTTACGCAGATAGAGGTACATTGAGAATTTTTAAAACAAACGGTCCATTCATAGAGCTGTTACAAGTTATCAATATCGCTTTAATTTGTATGAGACAAATAAGAAACAGTTTTCCAGGAAGCGTTTTGTACAGTTCTTGGCAGTAGATTGTAGCTAAATTTAAGTGTGTCACATTAAGCGTGACACTTGACTTGTACAACAATCAACAATATTGCTATCTCTGGAGACTTGTAAATGGCTTGTCGTGAATTACCTAATTTTACTTCTGTATTGTTAGCTGTAAGCCACCCAAACACAACAAAATAAATAACACAGTTTGGTAGTATTGGGTTGACGGCTGCTAGTGATATTTGGAAGAAATAGATGTGGATACTGCGTCTACCTCGAAGAAGAAGACATCCTGCGCCAACCCCAAATAATCACACTAATATTATAAAGGCGAAATTTTGTGTGTTCATATGTTTGTTACTTCTTCACGCTCAAACGGCTGGACCAATTTTGATAAAATTTTGTATGGAGGTAGCTGACTTATATGTTACTTTTTATCCCGATATTCCCACGGGATTGAAACTTATGCGGGTGAAACCGCGAGATGCAGCTAGTATGGTATAAGGCCAAGAGAATTATGATGATGATTATAGTGATGACTGCGTGCCTAGCACTTGGATTGGGATAGGTAAGGGTAGAAGGATGCTGAGCGAAACATATTGGTAAAAGAAGGTACAGTGAGGAAAACTGCAGTCTTATACTTACCGCAAAAACGCAGAGTGCAAGCGATACTAAGAAAACATCTGCTTTATTACCCATATCTTAAGTTACATGATACAGCCACATTGAAGCCATAACTTGAGTTAAAAGTATTAGCAAGATTTACAATTTTGAATGCAATGTTTTCGAGGGTATCTCCATGAAATAAATTAAATCCGGCCGGCTTCTTTGAGCGAAGCCAGTGAACCACAATATTAGCATTTAGGTACGACGTTATTTATTATGCAAAGTACAAAACCAAAACTAACTGAAAAAAATAATAATTCGCAATACAAACTAAAAAAATATACCAGACAGATTCATAGTTAAAAGCTAGTTTTAACTGCGCGTCATACATCGATGCGTTCAAAACAAACAAATACACGTTTCGTATAAAAACGTCGATGTAAGTGAAACGAAGGTCAAATGTCGCGAAGATGTCTCGGAACAAGTTCGGCGGGGAGTAGGGGAGGGGGGACGTGACGTCAGAGGAGGCTGCGACGATATATAGGAGATGCGCGAGGGCATCACACGGTTGTATATTTGAATAGTGTGAGAACCAAGTTTATTGTGAACACTGAAGGAATAAATATGCTACGTTTTACGATATTAGCCGCAGTGGTGAGTTTCATTTTTGAATTATACTTAGTTGAGTTTTTGGGATTTTCAGGAATTTATACAAAATTTTAATAAATGTATTTTCGAGTTAAAATTGAAAACTCATTTTCAGTTTTCCTCAACTTAAGATAGGAGTGATAATATTAAATATAGTAGATATTATGTTCAAAATATCTTCACGATATACTTATGTCCAATTTTCTGGCAATCCAAAATTTTTTTTTGGATTGTATTTTAGTTAAATAAAATATATCACTATAAATATACCTAGCTAATAACTAAATGAAATCGTGTTCGCTATAGGGGATTTTATATCGGGCCTGCTTTTCAGAAATAGTTATGAAAGGGTTAACAATAATAATGAAGCTTTGATACACCTGAGGGGCAATTCTCGTAATTTTAAAAACGTTCACAGTCTGATCTCAGTCTCAATCTGTCAAAAATACTTCTAATTTCCGTACATTTTGACAAGTTTTTGACATTTGTTTGTCGCTGAGATGAGACTGCGACTAGATTTTGAACGTTTTAAATTACGAGAATTGGCCTGCAGAGTGATTCTTTAATATGTCATAATCAATATCATTATTTGCTGGATGAGAGTTGCCGAAAATCGAGTTGAAAGGCGTGCAATAGGAGAGGCCTATGTCCAACAGTGGACTGTTATAGGCTGATGGTGAATAATTATTTTCCAATTACACCCCGATGCTTGTAAATACTATACCTAAAATACTATAAGTTACTACGAAGGTACTTGGGTGATAATGTTGCCATACCGTCTACAATATCCAATTACAGTCAAACCTGGATAAGCGAGAGTTCAAGGGAGCACAATCTCATTCTCGCTTATAGAGGTTCCTCACTAACCCGAGTTTCTCGCTAATGCAGGTATATGGGTAGCGTTTCTCTCTTATAGGGGTACGCAGCTATAACAAGTCACAGCAAGTACGAATGTAGTAAATATGTAATATTATAAAATTATTAATACAAAAACAATGGTAGGAAGTTCCACGAAAGTTAAGAATGAGTCATAAAATAGCAGATGTTAAATTTGTAAATAAAGCTCGACTGTCGCTTATAGAGGTATAGATAAGTAGCAGTCTCACTTACGGAGGTCTATGAGGGAAAAACGACTCTCTCTTACAGAGGTGTCTGTTTCTCGCTAATAGAGGTTTTGGGAGCTTAAAATGACGGGTCCTGGCTATTACTCTCACTTATAGAGTTTTCTCACTTATCCAGTTCTCACTTATCCAGGTTTGACTGTAGTTTCAATTCATAGATATGTATATTACACTATAATCTTACACAAGTATTCTGACGTATACGAAATGATGAGTTATTGACAATGCTAGTTACAGAGACTTATGTACTATAGTTTTATTGTGTAATACACACATATTATGTAGTGTGTATATGTAAAACACACGTGAGTATAAACGTGATCTATTGCGATTATGGGTAAATTGATTTTGATGATAATTACCTATTTATTGGAGATGATTTTTTGTTGATGGCTATTATGCTGTTTACACATTGTTTAGTTGAATAAAGTAAAGAATGATTTATGAGACTATAATGCCACTATTATGTTCACATTAATCATGCAATTTTGTATTTAATCTGCTTGAAACCTTTAAGCTTGTAACATTTAGTTTTGTAGTTTTATAGGCTGTTCTTATATGACGATAACGCGAGTCTACCTTTTTATTCAAACTTAAACAAAAATTCAAAAACGTTACACGGTTGAAAAAAAAAATCCCCAAACGAACATGTCAATCGCTAAAATATATATTCTGCGGTCTGCCGAAATTATATGCACACTCTTTTTTAACATAATAACTTAAATAAATGAATTAATACTTATATTTTTTGTAAAAGTCGAAGTCAAAGCATTTATTTCAAATAGGCACATAAATTAGAAAGTAAAAATTTACAATAAAATAGAAATGTACGATTGTACAATTAATGTAATGTCCTTTTTGTTTTACTAATAAGTGATAAGAACTGCTATTTAAAATCATTTTTGTATTGTAAGTTAGTAAGTCATTTATTTTAGTATCTAGTGTATATAGTTAGTTACTTATTATGAAGCAATAAATTGATTTAAAACAAAATTCAATGTCAGGGTTGAAATTATTAGGAATGCGACTTTTTCGTATAATTATGACACGCATAATATATGTATACGTGTGAATTTCTAGAACCATCTCATTGGTTCTATAAGACCTTGGAGTCTTTCATTTGAATCATAAGTAGACGTTTGGTGTTAGGTCAGTCGATATTTGTTTCAAATTGTATATTACTCATAATTTATATTGCATCGTTGTCATCTGGTCTTTACGAAAGAAATAAATGTAGTTGTACTTACTTCTTTTACCTTGCGGTGATTTTAAATTTTTTTGGGCGGCTTTTAATCAAAATCTAATGCTTTTGTGTCCACATTACGGTGGCACACCTTAAGATAATTTGTCCTCAAACCCATATTTCACCATAAAAAGTTAAAAGTCTTATGTAAATTGGAACTAAAACAATCTTCGCGGCCGGAAACTAATTTTCCATCGCATCACACGCACGCCTGGCAGCGCTCCAGGGCAAAAAGAAATACATATCTTGGTGGTCGTATCTTATTATGGGTTGTTATCGAAATAATCTATTGGGAGATCGAAGATATTTTATAAAGAGTTTCGATACTAAATATTTTAACACAACATTATTTTGGTGAAATCCAAGAGGGTGTTCTTCTCAAGCAGTTTTGTTCTGGCGTCAACAGAGAGGTCTATAATAATTATGTGTTCATGTCAATAAAGCCCTATTTGATGAATAATTACTTATTTCAATTTAATTCATTGACTACAATGTTACAATTGAAATTGCGCATTTTGACTAGGGATAGGAGATATCCTAAGAAACCCTCTATTCTAGCAGTCGATTCGATAAGGGAATATAATATAGTTAATAAGGGAGTTTTTACGTACCTGAAATTATATTTTTAAAAAGAAACCAGTAACGATAGATTTGTTTCACAATAATTTTGAGCTAAATTCTGACATTTTTGCTTGTGATCAATTGACAATCTTGTCAAGACTGGAGCAATAGACACTGGACAAACCAAAAAGAATTTAAAACATTACGATGAAATCAAAGGTTTGTTGGCAATACAGTATTGATTAAGGACTTAAACAAAAGTTAAAGATAAAAAATTCAGCATATTATGTAAATTATCGACTAGGTTTCGATTACAATGTGAAAGATCTTCTGTGACTTAAATCTCGGGAACAATAAAACGAATGGAACAAAATAATCTTCAAGTAATATTATTTAAAACATGGCAGTCAGGTTCCCTGCTACAGATGAGAAAAAAGGATATAATATACTCAAACAATGGTACAAAAAACTAACAAATTCAGACTGGTCACCACGACCAAATAATACACACAAACACAAATTCATTAGCACGAAATCGCACTTAAAACAGCTCAGCCGTTTCTGAAAAATACGCAGACAGTGCAAACATACCCGCTAATATTACTTCCGCTCCTTGAAATAAATAGATAAACCAAATATTAGCTGTCGTTTCCTTAACATAAAAGTAAAGCATTGCTTTATGGCCTATTCTTCTGCGAACATTTTCCTCAGAAAACACGTTTTATTTTAAAACGAGTCCTTTTGTTTACTTCGTCTTGTTGTAAAACAAGTGTCTTCGAAGGTGAAGTGTTAATGAGCTAATAACGCGAGAGGTTGAAGTAGAAGAACGAATAATTCTTTTTCTTTTTGTTAATGAGAAGTTCCGGATAAGGACAATACTTGCACCACTAGTAGCGCCCCGCGGTTTCACTCGCATAAGAGTCGATCCCGTGGGAATATCGGAATAAAAGTATCCTATGTATTAATCCTGGTTATAAACTATCTGTGTGCTAAATTTTATCCAAATCCCTTCAGTAGTTTTTACGTGAAAGAGTAACAAACATCCATCCTCACAAACTGTCGCGTTTATAATATTAATTATAGTAGGAGTAGGATAGTAGGATAGGATTTACAAGTAATATGAGGAACTTGTAGCTGGAAAACTTGTGAATTTAAAATATAATTGTGGCAGTATACTCTATTCATAATTTTTGCAAATTCTTATGACGTATGTTTGTCGTCTTCCAGTAAAAATATAATATGTGCTGTTCTGTGTGTTTTTTTCTATTATTTAACTAGGGAAATTAAAGTTTCTTCAGGATATATTTTGGCTTCTTTGTGAAAGTATAACGACATCGATCGTCGTCATATATTTTGATGCAATACGAAATATTGAATAAGTGTTGCATACAAAGTTTTAAAAATAATTAATTAAGAGAATTGTTAGGGTAGGTAAATGAAGATGATACATTTAGAATAATGTAGGTACCTATTATAAGTTTACCATGAGTTAAAATCGCGGCGTAGCTTTGGACATAAAGTTAATTTACGTCATCAGTATTAATAACAAGTAATAATTATTAGGTTATCAAAACAACACGAGTTTAACCTTACAATGAAAAACTAAATAATGGGCATTATAAGAACATCAATCAATATTTTGGGGATATCCGTGAAACTAATCACCTTTAGAACAAAAAATATTATCGAATACAGCTCATCATTGGTTTTAGAATACCGTACACAAATATGAAATGTTTTGTTTTATCTGTCTATTCTAGGCATTTTCATGTCAGTCTGTCAGTCAAATGAATAATTCTCATTGGTGTCACGGAAAATGGAAACGCTTTGAAACAGAGCAATAATAATATTATTTAAAGCATTTAAATGAGCTTAAATGAATGTATTCATTTGTTCTTCAAACTTTAAGTTTGAAAGTCATGTATACATGACTTTCAAACTTAAAGTTTGAAGAACGTATATTTTTTGGTTGAAAGCATGTAAAGATTTGATATGACAACCGGAACACCTACCAATCTCTATCGCAATGTATGCGATATAACGCTATTTTGACTTGTACGGAACATCTTATGTGATTTATCAATAGAGTACACTTTTTGTCGCAAAATCTAGAATTGAATGAGGTTTTTTCAACTGCTTTATTCAGTATTGGCTCTCATTCTTTTGTCTGGACATTGATCTTTGTATTATTGAAGCTTATTTAGTTAGATATACTAGCATCTAATTAGCTGATGCGTGTGTATCGTATAGCTTATATATCGTATAGCTTCAGTCGATTCTTGAAGCAGTTCAGTGTACAACATTTTCCGGGAGCCTATTCCATTTATATAATTACTTATTTAGTGACAAAAAATAAATTTAATATAGGTAATTTAGCTTCACTAGAAAATTATGAATTGAAATGATATCGCGTCTAAGTACTTCATATATAGGTAATGCAATTTATGTAATTTTGAGATGGAAGCGACAGGTAAAAGCGATAATATCTAAGAGAAAGGCAGCAGCATCTATTTGCGAGGGATATTGTCGTGAGATATCACCGAGATCATTAGTTATGGCAGACTATCCCGGAGATACATGTTCTTCAACAGTATACGTGAGTTCCGATAATGTCTCCTGACTAAATTAAGAGTCCTATACCCAACTAAGTGTAGTCCTTTCAGGAATTTAAGCCTCACCGAACTGACACGGCAGACACGTGTTGCTAAGGAGTTTGTTGCGTCACTTCTTCTTCTTCTTAATCATTAGGAAGGGTAAAAACTGCACATTCTCACCCTCTGTGCTAATATACGCGATTGTTGCGTTCATTTTGTTCGGCGAACAAATAGCCTTACCCTGTTATTCATAATCCTATTTTATCTCTATTTTAGCTAAAATAGGTTTATAGAACGTTTGTCTTTATCTGTCACGTTGTCATTTCTGTGTGTAAGAAAGAGACAAACCCCATTTTAAGTAAAATAGGTTTGATAAGTTTTATGAATAAGGGGGTTAGTCTACTTTGAATTTTTATTAGCGTGTCTTTAACACATTATATCCATTTCTATAACGGAAACAGGAAAATATCACTGACTGAAGTGACTATCATACTAGGTATAATGATAAACGCAATGAAGATGACAGCTCGCTTTATTTCTTGATGCTCATTCATATTCATGAGTGTCATCGTTCTGTTCCTGAAGACCTTCGGACGAACCTTGGGGCTAATAGGTGGTTCGATCCTGCTATTATATGTTCGTGATGGTTAAAGGTTCGATCGGTCACTTAGGTATGCTGCGACTGGGAATTCGCGTGCCAAAAGTCAAGAGATTTAGTAATATGAAGATTTAGATTCTATCCTACGGTATAAACAAGTCAATTAAAAATACAGTTCATGATGATAATAAAAAGGTTAATGATAGTAATAGTACGGTCGAACAAGCTACATTTGGTATACAGGCAACAATATTCATCTTTCCACTACTTTGCCAATATGATTTAGTTTTATTTATGCGTTATAACTTTTTCAGCTTATGGCATCCTTAACCTTTTAACCGTTTATGCCGGATTAATCCGACAAATATTTTCGTGTCCATTCCGCCAGAGTCGTATATATACGACCAAATAACACAGCTCGTTTAATCTGTATTATTATTACATCATCGCAGCTCGTTTCGTCGGTATTTATTTTTCGTTTTTTTTTTGTTTTTTGTCCGGCGCTGGGGGCACGATACTCGTAACTGATATAAAGTCGGGTGGTTAAAATGTTAATTAAATAGAGTGGTATAAAAGAATTGACTAACTCAGCACACCATTGTTTAAAAGTAGTTGCAAGTTAGCTGCCGGTATACCAAATAGCTTGTTCGACCGTACAACAGGATGAGTAATACTAACTTTATGCAAATGTAGTTTTAGTTATTGATCGAATAAGTGTTCTTATAGATTGTATTTTTTAATTAATAATAATTAGTCCTATATTATATATCATTAATCAGCCTTTTCTAGGTATACCAAATTACCTACGTCGATCGAAGTGAGTAAAAAGATGGCAATTTTACGTAGAGCTACTACCACTTCACATTTGATTGAATACCCTTGGTATAAGCCTTGTTCACAATTTCATTTGTAGTATATACCAATGCTCAAACTCATCACCGTAAAATTTTATCACTCTCAGTACATACTCTAGCAACAATCGTTAAATCGATTTATATCTAGTTGTTGTTCCGTATTGTAAATCCACGTCCAGAACAAACCGTTCGAAGCGGCTTGGTCTAGAATTAGGTACGTTTACGTACATATACCTAATGCTAATTGAATATACAAGGTCGTATTTTCGTGGTCTTGAGGCACTAAGTACGTCTCATTTTTTCGTCTGGATTACATATTTTTTTTAATTTAAAATCTTTCATGTGTCCTCATTTTTCTAATCCTGAAATAGTCCATACCTTTATTTACTCGGGGCTAACTTTTGCGTGATTGTATTCAGAGAGATTTCAAGTTTGGTATCCAATTCCATTTAAGATTTAGAACTTATCTGGAGTTTGTTGGCCACCTACTAAATCCTGAATTCCTGCTAAGAGGTGTGTGTATCCTACTGTTGAATTTTTGCATTATTCTTATCATTGTTATCGATATTTTTATCTGTTAATATTTCGCCTGTTTTGCTCACAAAATAATAACGCATTGAACACCGCTCCACACCGTCCGCTGTTCTCCTAGCCGCATACGCAACTTGCTTGCATTATTACCCGTTCAAGTTCACGGCTCCAAACCCGTTTGAAGCTCTTGAGTCCCGCAGTGATTTGTGCTTTTTGTGGCACCAGTCACCTTTCTCAAGCAGTTACGTCACGGCTTCTAAATCAAACTTGTTACGTATATTTGTGTAAGTATTTTTTACTGGAGGCTGTTTTTTGATCTATGGGAAGCACATTTTGGTTAAGAAAGATTAATTTGTTGGAGCTATTTTGATGTTGGCCGAGTTTCCAAGAAATAATCGACCATTTTACACATTTCCTGTGAGTGGCAAAGGATAAATAAAGGGCCCAACCCAAGTGTAGCTATTAAAATCTATCTATATATATCCGAGTTCCACGAATTTTAGACATAGTCAATTGTAACTATAAGCAGCACATTGTTAGTAGCAGTAATCTTAATCCGGTTAGACTGGAAGCCGACCCCAACATAGTTCGGAAAAAGGCTAGGCAGATTATATTGGTAGTAGTAGGTAATATTGGCAGTAGAATAAAAAAATATATATATTGAATCGTATTAAAGAAAAAACAATAAATTCACGTAAATTAGCCATTTTTTACAACAACTAAATAATTTATAGTATAGGTAGACAATATATATTTTTAATATTCAAAGGTCAAACGTGTCGACGATTATGTAAATGAGTTCATAATCAATTGAAATATAAGAATAAAAAGACTTTGACAAAGATGCGTTGGTACCTAATGAAATTAATGATGCAGGATTTGGATCAATGGCTTTTGTAAGACTTAAATATTTATTCTAGACTGTAGAAGACATCGGTATGATAAAGGGGATTATCGAGAATATGACGCATTTATTGAAGAAGATATACTTAATCAGCTTATAATGTTCCCACTGTTGGAACACGGGCCTCCTTGAGAGGGAGCGGGCCGTAATCCGCCACGCGGGCCCAGTACGGGTTGGTAGATGTGACATGACTTCGATTTTTTTGGTTCTAGGACATGCCGGTTGCGTCACATGTTTTCCTTCACCGTTTTGAGAACAGTGGTGATGAAATAAATTACACAAAGTAGATAAAGTACTTACCTGGGTTCGAACCCACGACCTACGAAGAGTACATTGTTAAAGTCATAAAAACATCGATGGTAGTGGTAGACCTTAGAGTTTATTCTGTGCTTAGTCTTACGAGTCTGAGAATTAAATAGACGAATAAGTTAATTACGGTGTTTAACTTTAAAGAATACAAATGCGTAGGTATGTTTGCACAAAAAATAGATTGTTTTAAGCTGAATTACGAAACGAGTTGCACAAACTTAGTTATTCATTGATTTTTTTGCATGTAGATAATTATCTATTTACACGTGAAACTATCAATGAATTACTAAGTTTGCGCATCTAGTTTCGTAATGTAAATCCGGCTTTAATTGCAATTATTCAACGATTTTTCTAGTTTTATCATTTACGTGTTATTAAAACACGTGGTCGTGGAATTTCCGTGATGATTCTAATATTAGATTTGGCTTTGTAAGATAGTTACTAGTTAGGTACAATAAAATCTTTCCTTTTTGGTAAATCTTATTGATTAATATATGCATATTTTTATAATCACCGTGTCACGTGATCTTCGATTTTAATGGATTAGAAAGGCATAAAGACTTAAAATGAAAGGATAATAAACCTATTAAAATTTAATTGCTTTGACCGTAGCTAAGGTCATCGCTAAGTGAAACACAGGCATACCTACAAGAAATAATCTTTAGTTTTTATACATCTTTGTGTTTATAGATTTTCCTCATTTATAGTTATCCTGATTTGTAGAAAAAATAAAACTTGAAATAAGTAAGCGACTAAATGCAATAAAAGATCACATATTTCACAGTAGATATGCTAAAGAAAAGACAGAAATATATACCAGGAGGAAAACCCTGGGAACGTTGGGTTAACACTACCAACTTAACGAAACAAAAAGGTGTATTCATTCTTTGGGCCTTTAAATGTATATAAAAGTAAAGCCAGATAATATATAATCACGCACAGAAATTGATTTAAAAATAATTCAGTGAATCAAAATTGTTTATGTTCAAAGATACATTTATCAGTAGCAGTAGTATTTCTACTTCTAATATTTAGCATACCTTTTATCTTCTTCTTATTTATATATCGTATCTTATAGTAATCTTAGTCTGATTTGGCATTAATTATTATAGTATTCATAATTACGGAACAGACTTCCTCTGCTGGCCTTTGTGGCGATCTCGAGTTCTATTAACGTAACATACCTTGACCGCTTGCTTTATTTATTATGAAGGGGTTTATGACTGGTGTTACATCATGTTGTATCCTAGGTGATAGGAGTTGTGTTAAGACTTTTACTTCTAAATAGTTCAGTGATGGTTAGAGCTAAGTTTGATAGGATAAATTAGAAGAAAAATAAGAGAAAAAGTCACTAGGCGATATTGGTAATAGACCAAAAGAAGAACAAAATGGTGGTGACGTAGAATAGATAGGAGTACAGGAGCATGATGGATGGAGAGGGAGAGGAAGACCAAAGAATAGATGGATGGATTGTGTGCGTAATGCTATGAACGAGAAGGGAGAATGAAAGTGTGACGGTTGACAGGGGAGAATCAAAGAAGAACACGTGTTGCGCCGACCCCAAGTAACCGGGGATAATGGCAGGAAGATGACATAATGATCATCAGTGAAAGAGATCTCGCAGAGAGAGAAGATAAAGATTGAGATCAGGAGGTACTTGTTGGTTTAATAACAATAATTATATTGTATAAATCATGTCCCTGAGGATAAAAGTGAAAATCAATGAGGAATTACTACGCAAAATGTGTTTTGGAACCTTTTTTTTTTTTTTGGGTGGGAAATCATCAAATAACTTCTCCCGCTCTGGGCGGAGCGAGAGGGCGTGTCAGACTTTTACTGACTAAAACCCACCCGTGTTCCTTCAGTTGCCTGTGCCAGGGGCCACGGTATCTCTTTCGAACAACCCGCGACACCGGCAGGCTTCGGTCCTGGTAGACCCCGTCAGTTAGTGCTGACATCTCTTTGAGGCGCGCGTGGAACACAACGCGCCGTCGACCCGGGCCTGGTCCTTACCGGACGGCGAGCTGCCCATTGCTCGCCGTCCGCAAGCCCGCGCCTACGGTGGCCGGGAATCGGCTATCGATTCCCGACGCCCAGGGCGTCTCCTGCGGTGACTAGGGGCGCGAGGGCGCCAAGATTGCCTCGAGCCAAGATTGCCTCAGGAATTACAACCTTGGTAACCGTAACGAGTACGAAAATATAGTTTTCCGTATAACTGTGCACATGATAATTAGTTAAGTATTTGCTATGCCCATTAGCGCTGGACTCGTTTTAAGCAAAGCAAATCTAGACGTGTTTGTTCTAGCCATGTTGAAGGCCCAACTTTAAAATAGATAAGTGATAAAGGATAATGTTTATTATGTAACCAAATCCATTTAATATGTCGTGAGTAATACAGCTAACTGATTCATAATCTTAACTCCCGGATAAGAAGATATAAGTAATATCTATGTTTGAACATTATTTATGTAAATTTTTGTAAAAAAATACACACGTGTTTTATAACATAATAATCGCGTGCTATATGGTCGTGTATCATCGTTAGCCGCAGTATTAGTGATCTTTACAAAAACTTGAAAATTATACCTTGTCTTTTTTATTTATTTATTGTTAAACGGTTTTTAGGTATTTATTTACAAGCAGCCATTAACGATCTATTTTTAATCTGTGACGCGCATCGGAAGGTAGACATAATGAGTGACAGTCAATGTTTGTATGTTTGTTATGATTAGTTTTCTAAATTGTTTCACTGATTTTATTATAATTTTCTCTCCTGAATCTAAGTAGCGTCTTTCGTTGATTCTCACGAAAGTTTTTTAGGAAATATCTGCAGGCAATTTTGAATTGCGTCTCGCTTCTCCCGCTAGGACCATTGGATTGTCACCAACGAATTTGTCGGCCTATAGTTACTTTCAGCGGTTAGACATATCGACGATCCTCAATGAAAATAAACAAATACTTTTGTGTTCGTTTATAAAAAATAATATAGGTACCGATGAACTTTATGGCAATAATAATTTTGTTTTTTTATAATAATTCGCTAACGATATCTTAATCGAATAAAACAGAATAAAAACTAAAATAACACGTCATTGTAACTGAATACTTTTGTAAAGAAATAACCAACAAAAACAAATTATTGTAATTTGAAACGCGTAATATTTTTTTATGATGAAAAAAAAAATGTTGTTTATGGGTAACAATATTTTATTAAAAATAAGACTGAATCTCTGAATAAAATTTATGGTTTAACCGGTGAACAGCGGAGTAATTGCGTAACACACTCATATTAGCAATGGTGTTCATTTTGACAGTTCAACAATATTCATTGCGTTATTTACGTTATTGAGCAGACAAATTTTTCGAACATATGAAGCTATGGATTAGCAATATTTTTCATATTTGATAGTTTGTTACGTTATTAGGGTGCAGTTTAGTTAAAATAAATGCATACTTAAATAAAGTCCCCCAGACCGTATTTCGGCCACGGCGGCCAATCTCGACGGAGAATAGCCTTCAGCGCGGGATATACGAGTATTGTATAGTGCACAAGTGTGCGTGCAGACAGGTGCACTCCCTCTTCCCTCAATCTCATAGTCCGATGGGACGGCAATCCGACACGACCGGAGAGAGATCAAGCGCAGAACCAACGGGTTAACCTGCTTTCCGAGGCACGGGGGTATCACACCGCCAACTACCAAACTCCGGGCTTTTACTAAGAAACTCCTAATGTAAAAAATTCAATAACACTTTGCGCGACCCGGGAATCGAACCCAGGACCCCACGCGCAGCAGTCGCGCTTGCAACCATGAGACCACCGGAGCAGTTAAAATATCTACCTGAGGAAATATCAAAAGTGCAACTTTTGTAAGCCACATAATGTGTCAAACTTGCATTATGTCACGTTTTCTTTATTGTAATCTTCAAAACTTACAAATCTGAAATACACGAAAATGTTTTGCTACTAACATACATATTATTCAGCTGCCAGAAATAATCCTTTATTACCTATACAATAGTGTTTAAATCTCAAAGTCACGTTCTGTGGCGAATCTCCTTTGCCTCAAGTGTTCAAAGCGAAGTCGGTCAGGTTGGTTACAGATACCTACTATTGTGCTAAATACTACGCGCATTTAGTGTATAATTTAGTACAGCTGAACATGGTTTGTGCCAATCATATTGCAGTTGTTATTCAAAGGAAACACACGCTTCTCCCCTTATGAAAACTTCTCAAATAATAGAACTTGATTTTATGTTAACTCAAATATATTTTCTAAATCACAATCACAAATCACCAAGCCAAGGCAAACCACATTTACGTTCAGTTTCAAGTTCGTTCATGTTAGGTTTACGTGTTACAATAATAAAAACCTTTTTTTTTTTCAAATCAAGCAAAATGAAATAATCAATCGTCAAATGGCGCATAAGCAAGACAATTTGAATAATGACGCGGAATGCATGATGATATCATTATTTTTATTTATTTGTCTAAGAAAACTTGACACACATCCTGTTATAATAGAAAATCCACTGCATTATAAATTTATAAAACCAAATTATGCAATTTTATGTTTCATTCTACGTCGTATTAAAAATATATATGTCTCCGGTTATCGATTAATTTATTTTCAATTCATGACATAATCGCGTGTTTTCCAGAATGTTGTAAATTAATATTAACTCATTTTGTTTCAATTAACATCAGATTTCGTTTTTGCTAACAATCTGCTATGACGTGCATTCATGATTATAATATTTCTATTATATTCAAAGATCATTCAAATCGATATAACTTACGATGATTCTGCAATATCGTATATGTATTATTGACGTGTCATTTCTCGATTGTGAGGAAGCTTTAAATTATTTCTAGTGATATTAGCCGTAGTAGGGTAGACCATATCAATCTGCGTTCAAAACCATCAATCAAAGTTCCCTAAAAGTCTCAATTGCAATTGATTAATTGTAGTAATATTGAAAATCGCTCCAATTGCATTCGTAGACGAACAATTTTAGCATTCATCACGTAAAAATTATCAATTGCAATTGATCATTTCGAGGATTGTTAAGAACGGAGAATTCATGCATCCTTTGTGCTATATGAATTTTCAGTAACTACCAATGAGTCTACTAAGCTTAGAAATCATAAATATACAGTTAATCAAATTCAAAAATTGAACACCACGAGATAATCATACGAATGTTAACCTGCGTAGACCAATTAACAAGTATACTAGAAGAAAAAATGCACGCAAAGATAAATCAAATGAATACCTAGCAGCTATCTCTCGGACGTGATGCACATAAATGTAATGAACGGTATAATTACGTTGTTACTATGTACACAAATAACATAGTAATGATATAATTATAAGATTTATGCATTCAAGCTGTAAATGTAATAAGGTCTGCATAGGATTCTTGAATTGATATACAGGGTGTCCCTGGAAGTATGGATCAAATCGAATAGGGACGTGGGCAAGGTCATTTCCAAACGTTTTAGCAAAAAAAAAGAGAAGAAAGATCGACTTCGTGAAAGCTATCAGGGCTATCAATTTATTTTTTTAGATAGCTCTGATAGTATCGTTTTATGATTATTTTCTTTGAACACTAAGCGAAGTGATTGAAAAATAAATTAAAATCGGTTATAACTTTTGAACCGTATGAAAATTCACTGACATTCTCAGAGTTAAAAAGTTTGGAAATGACCTTGCCCACGCCCCTATTCGATTTGATCCATACTTCCAGGGACACCCTGTATAGCAATGAAAGAAAGTCATAGAGTTGTTATCAATAAGATACGTTATCACTCTAAAAAAGAGCGGGGCTTGTGGCTAAGTAATAACAGCTGCGCGGGTTGATCCATTAGGTTAAGCTACGCTTGCCGTGTTTGGTCCATGGATGGTGAACCATCTTTACATACCGAGAGTCCTCCGTGTCTCAGAAAGCGTTAAGCCGTTGGTCCCGGCTGTCATTCGTGGATCTTTGACAGTCGTTACGGGTCGTTAGAATCCCTTAAAGTTTGACAACCAGTTTTACAAATGGGTATCGTATTACCCAGTTACTGGGTTGTGGCGGTCAAAGAGGTAGTCGCTCCATGTAAAATACTGGTATTTAGCTGTACCCGGTTAGACAGGAAGCCGACCCCAACATAGAAGGGAAAAGGCTCGGCAGCTTGATTGACTTTATCACACTGACTCAGACATTTGAATAACCTTCTGGACCTCACGTCAAAGGTTGTAAGTTAATTTATTATAATGCATTAGGTTAATATTACAGTAGCATTGAGAACAATGTGACGTTGTTAACATGCCCATAAAACTGACTTGTAAATTGTGTTCAGTTACATTGTTAAATAGCCGAGTGCATTACGGAAACTAAATGGACATGGCTTCAACCAAAATAAACAAATCATAAAAACAAACATTAAGAAAATCTAAAAAAACTAGCTTTGAAATTAAAGGCACGCAAACAACACTGAACAATAATTCTGAAAAAGAGTATACGGTAAAAAATAATAACGTCGAAAGGAATACCGATGATATCGAAAGTTCACCAACCATACATAGCACGAAAAAAAGTACTTTATACTATACCAGGTTATAAAATTCATGAACCAACACTGATTAAACGATTTATAAGTTTTCTCTAGAAATCTTCAAATAAAGAGAAAACGCAATAAACTCCGTAGTATGTGACGACCAGACATGAAATGAATGATGACAATGATGAAAGTATAATTTGTGAAGATAGCTTATTTTATGATAAAAGTAAAGACATGAACTAATATAATGGCATGAAATATAAACTTCAAGGTTTAACAAGAAGATATTTAATTTCTATAGCATCGATTATTTTTATACCTAAAGACAAGACGGCCATGTGCCTTTTCTATAGTGTCATAGATTTTCTTGTGGAATCATCAATTGATAGTAAAGAAATAAAAGTTGAAACTTGAATAACACGTTTTTCAAGTCAGGCTTAGTACATGAGACACAAGCTTAGAGGATAAATAAAAATCGTTAACAAGGATGTGGATGGATAAATAAAGATGAATCATAATCAACATATAGACGTAGAGAATAGAAATATGTATATCAAAATATGAAAATCAGAACTCAAACAAACGGCAATGTAATAAACAAATGTGACAGACAGATAGACAGATGAATAAACATCGAACAAGACGCTGATCTCACCGCATATTTTTCAAAATGTAACTTTGTATCAAAACATCCTGCCTTTTCAATTAACATAAGAAAACACGTGTTCAAAATCAGACGTAGTACTAGCTTATTAATTCCCTCCATTAGTATCGTCATATTTATTCATCTTATTTGTGCAACTATTAACCAGTATTACTTGGAAGATGGTGAAAAATCTGATCACAATTCGGGTTCGATTTTCCATCATCTTCCATGTGCTTTTGACGCCTTCTTCACGGTTTTGTAGGGACGCGAGAGTAACTTCTAAGTATGAGGTCTTGGGTCCAATTCCCAAGTCGAGCAAAGTGTTGTAGCGAATTTCCATTCGGAATTTCTCCATAGTAGCCCGAAGTCCCCATATTATGGTTTCAATGTAAATTCTTAACGAAATGATGGTTTACTACAGGTACATCCCTGCCTGCCCATTCGGGGAATACAAGCAAGATATTATATTAAGTTGAGCCATTAAGAAGTGTCCAAATAAACTGAATATATAATTTCTACGTCCACATATAACTTTAAAATGGTTAATGTCAATATGAATAATGTGACGTCATCTTTGCGCACGTTGATGTGAAATTAACATGAATTATGTTAAGGCCACGGTGTGGTCATTGATATAGGAGTAGTGTGTAGTGTTATCTCTAGAGGTTTTTATACAATACGATACTTTTATGAGTACAAATTTTACTGAATGAATATGTGAATAAGCGGTTGCTGTTAAAATGAATACACTTTCGTCGTTACAAATGATGAATTGCAGCCTTTTAAGAAAACTACATCTATTTCACTATAGTTCTTTAATACTGGTGAGCTTATTAGTAGTAATCAGTCTGCTGTTTACTATAATAAAACCTCAGTTAACATTATACACATCACTGTCCAGATATCTGCTTCTTACTTAGCTACTGTAGTGGTTTCATCGGACATTCGACATTCATCTTAATTTGTATTATCATGATTTAATTTTGAAGTATCTTGTTTCACTGGAGCAATATTTTCTCAGAAAACCAATAAGATCATCATCTTAAAGTAAACATCTTACCATCTAATATCCACTTCAAAGTCCGGTTGTGAATGAACGGGCGATCTAAGCCCGTTGATGACTCAGCTCTGTAGTAACTTATTATTTTGGGATCATCTCTTATTATGCTTACGTCGCTATTATCATGTGGTAACCTTGAAACACATTAGGATCCTGCTTAGAATTGAATATATGTATATTTTGTTATGAACAAGTTAGGATGATGAAACTTGGAGTGTAGGTATTTGAGTACTTAATTGGTATGCAATCGGTCATCTGTTGTATTGTCATGTTAATTGAAAGAAATGAAAGATACACAGTTATTTGTTCTAATATTAGAAACAGTTTTTCTATTGTTTTGGAAGGTTGTAGCCTCGACAGTATTTTGTGGCAAACTAACATTACAATCACAACGTGGAACGAGTATTCGAACACTGGCAAAAGTAACAAAATCTTGTTTATCACTTAGAAGTGCATCTAGACATTCAGTATATTATATTTTTTAATTAGCCTACAGTGTCCCACTGCTGAGCAAAGGCTTCCCCCAAATCGTTCTAGGCATCCATCCTTTGCGTTACGCATCTAGTTCGTCTCGCCATCTCTGTTTACATATAAGCACATATCAATATCCTTCTCATAACCTGCTACTATTACAAACATACTTAAATCTTATTTCCTCTTTTCCAGGTGGTATTCGCCTCAGGCGCGCCCCAGAACAACTACATCTTCAAGAATGACATTACTCCTGAAGAGGCACAACAGTACCTTAAGCAGTTGCCGTTCAACGAGCCTCAGCTCTCTGGACGTACAGATGTCTTGCCCCTGGTAAGTTGCCTAAAGATGAGGTTAAATCCGTGGTGACGCTGTTAACTGTTAAAGACTTAGGAAGCTACTTCATCATCATTCTTAGGTTAAATCGAGACACATCCTTATTAAATCCATTTATTTAAAAAAGCACGTAATAGCTGTTGACCCCAATAAACATTATTGTTAACGGTATATTTCATGTGAGTGTTTTGGTACATAAGTTGAAATAAAACATGCATGTTTTTTTTTCTAGGTCCGTTATGATGACCCTAGGTTTCGTTCCGCTGAGGCTGGCCCAACCCTTGGCCACTACTGGAGGAACGGACAGGAGATCCAGAACACAGACGACTACGTTGAAGAGGTAAAAAATATTATGTGACTAACGTTCATGACCCACTTTTATTGCTCATTATGATTACCAACAATGACTATGCAAGTGACAACAGAAATGGATAACTTCACCGTGATTTTATAAATTTTTAAATTGTACATATGCACCTACTTCCTACTTAATCCGGGCATTTTAACTCGTCTTAAGTTAGTAAAGATAGAAAATGTTTCCTCATGTGATCTGCCATTGTATTTCATCTATATTTTCACCGAGAGGAACTTGTAGCAAGATACTTAATCTTAGTTCATATTTTCCAGGTCTACAACGCAGCCCAGTACCACGGCCAGGACGGTCTAGGTCAGTACGCCTACGGCTATGAGACTCCTCAGTCTTCCAAGGTTGAGAACCGCGAAGGCTCCGGAACTGTGTCTGGATCCTATGTCTACCAGGTTCCCGGCCAGAAGGAACTCGTCAAGGTAAATAAAATTGATGTTCTAGCAACTATACTTCAAGATGATGATAAAGTCCTTACACTAAAATCAATCATTAGGTTTGTCTGATCGAGTTAAAAGGGAAGTAACGCTAAATTCAAAATACAAAAACTAGTATAAAAATAAAACGAAAAAACATAAAGCATGCCTAGCAAAACTAGCTAATGAACAGCTGTATTCTTTGTTGTTTTAAGTCTCAGGTAAAAATGATAATATATATTATATAATTTTGTGAATGTAAATCCTGCACCTAATTGCGATCAAGCACAATCTGAATGATTTTGAAGGATGTGGCTAATCCATTGCTTCATATACTCGGAATAATTGTCTGTTCACGTGGTAAATAACGCAATGAATGTTGTTTAACTGTCAAAATGAAAGCCATTGCTACTGATAGTGTGTTACGCAATGACCCCGCTGATGTAGAATATACAGGGTGGCATACATCGACGCACAATCTGTTACTATCGATTCAATACATGATTCTGGATCCCCAGCGTTGAAAAAATTTCGTCAGTTATTAATAAGTTTATTGAACGTTATAATTTCATTGATGCGATGTTATGACCCGTGACCCAGGCAAATTACCCCAGCGCTACAGTTGTTTAGGCACAGGTTGCTCCATGATGCTATAATAGAGAATCGTAAATAAATAAATAATACGTGTAATGAAATTAAATATGTTCATAAAACGAAAACGTGAAACCGTACACGTGTGTTAAATTAATGTTGCCATTAAAGGGGCACGCTGTATACCTACAAAATTTATCAGTGACAATTTACGTTTCACCTTTCAGGTTCGTTACTATGCTGACAGCCAAGGATTCCACCAAGAGGACAACCTCCCCAAGGTCGAGCTGAAGCCCGCAGAAGAGACTGCTGCACTGAAGGAAGCTCGTCTAGCCTTCGAGAAGGCATGGAAAGCGGCAGCTGAAGCCAACTCCAAGGCACCCACTGTCCAGCCCCAATACAACAACCAGCAGTGAGTATCTTGAAGATATTTTTTTAAAGTTTCGAGTGAAAATATTAATTGTTGTCGGAGTTTGGGATGGGATGAAATCAAATACAGTCAAGATGACATTTTATGCATGCAGGCATTATTAACCGTATCATTGCTTGCTATCAGGTGATATCTCTGGTTAAACGCGAGCCTATATTATATAGGAAACTAGCTTCTGCCCGCGACTTCGTCCGCGTGAAATTTCGCTCTCCTCCCATTCACCCTCTTTGGGGGTGGAATTTCGAAAAACCCTTTCTTAGTGGATACCTACTCTTCACAAAGAACACACTCTCCTCATGTCTCTAGGACCAGCAGTTTAGGCTGTGCGTTGATATATCAGTCAGTCAGGACTTTGAATTTTATATAAATATATAAAAATAAGTACTGTTTTTTTATTTGGAGACATTCCTAGCAAAAGTAGGCTTGTGTTACCCAAACAAATAATTCTCTCACTATAATCGAAAACAAAATTCTTAAATCTAAAATAATATCGCGTTGTAACTTTATCTTTATTCATTTCTATTTTTCTCTCCATAGATACGGCAACTACCAAGTCCAGGCCTCAGAGCCCGAAGGTGTCGCGGTCCCCTACCAAACCCAGGCTTCAGAACCCGAAGGTGTATACCAGCCTCGTGATGGCAAAGCCTTGGCCTTCGCTCAGGCACAAACCTACCAAGGAAACCAGCAACAGCAATATGGACAACAGCAGCAATACGCGCAACAGAAATATGGTGGACAGCCACAACAACAACAGGTTGGCCCTGATGGCAAATACGAAGACCCGGAACCTACTGTAAGTATTGATGTTGTCTCGTCAAGTATCATTATCATCATCATTTCAGCCGAAAGATCTCTACTGCTGAGTATGCCCCCCAAGCACCGCCTCTTCAACCGGTTCTGTGTTCCTGCGGATTCCTGCGGCTTTCACAAGGTCATCGGTCTACCTTGTGGGAGGCGTTAATCACACTAATATTATAAAAGCGAAAGTTTGTGAGGGTGTGTGTGTGTATGTTTATATGTTTGTTACTTCTTCACGCTTAAACGGCTGGACCAGTTTTGATAAAATTGTATATGGTGGTAGCTGACAGCCTGGATTAACATATGTGCTATGTTTTATTCCGATATTTCCACGGGATCGACACATATGCGGGTGAAACCGCGGGGCGCAGCTAGTCAAATATATAGTGATTGGTACAAATTTCTGTCAGAAAAATAAGATTTCGACAGCGGTTAACGCCATAAAACCGTTGAAGCGCGTTGAGAAAATTATATTATGATGAACAGATGCATTGGCACACTGGCTGAGTGATAGAATTCTACGCAATGGTTCGCGGCTTCAATTCCCGCATGAAACAAATATTTTGTTTCGCCTATAATATTACAAGTAGTTACGAGTTCTGGATCTGGGGTTTGTGCACGTAACTTTTCTGTCTTTATATACTGTTATGCAAGGTAAAAATTAGTGTGATTTAACGGTCTTGGAACAGACGCCTTGTAGTTCCAGAGGTCAATACCGAATAATAGATAACTTTACTCATTTCTTTTTTGTTTCAGGGTCCTCCCCACGGTTTCTTCTACAGCTTCAACTACCCTGTCTCCATCATCGTCCCCAAGAAGGAGCTGAACGCTGCCGGAGACCATGACACCGTTGGCTACAACAAAAAATAAACGACATACGCTTGACATTTTTGGATAAAACCTCATTTTTTTAGGTTTAGTTCTTCTCTAGTTGTGATTCTATCCAAAAATGTTTAGTTTGTTAAGTTAGATAGGGTCTAAAAGTTTTGACAATTTATAGAAACGAATTATTAGGCTATAATTTCAATTACCTGAAACTGCCTTCAGCTTTTGCTCATAATAATGTCTCAATTGCTGTTCATTCGAGTCTATAACTAGTTTAAAACTTTCTAGACCTTCGATGGTTCTTTGATTTCGCCCACTGTTAGTTCAGTAGGTTGAAACCGAAAACGGTCATGAAGATATTAGGTTTATGAGTCCCTTAGATAGCCGATAGTCTAATGAAGCAGTTTGTATGACACTAGTAACCTAATTACGAGCATACTAAATGTTTCATTGTTAGATTATCGGCTTGTACTATATACGTTGCCATTTTAGGAGCGATTGTATCGCTTTACCTTTTTTGATCCGAAGCAGCATGATTGAAAGTGGAATTTTGATTTATGATTATGTTTTTTTTTTGTTTTTTATTTTTTTAATACTTTTCGGTTTATCTATATGCTGCTTTGGAATGATTCTAATTTCTAACAGCAAGGTTTGGAGTTTGATAGTGTAACTTGTTCAGCACTATAAAATTTTACAATAGCACTAAGTCAGTTTTTTTTTTATTTTGTTTTATAATCTTTGGTTACTCTCTGGTTAGACTCTTGAACTCAGCCTTGTTAAAAGTTAAGTTTTGTTACCATAACGACTTAGATATAATGTAAAATATATGTATGTTATTTAGGGCTTCAGTTTATGACAGCAATTTGTAATAATAATTATTTTATAATAATAAAGCATTTTGCATAAAATATGTCTTATTACTTTCTTTTTATGTGAGCAACTAGCTGTTCCGATCCCTAGGTAGTCAGTTTGTAATGAAACTATCACACTAATATTATATAGGCGAAAGTTTGTGTGTGTGTGTTTATATGTTTGTTACTTCTTCACGCTCAAACTGCTGGACCAATTTTGATAAAATTTTGTACGGAGGTTCATGACACCCTGGACTAACATATAGGCTACTTTTGATCCCGATATTATTACGGAATCAACACTTATGCGAGTGAAACCGCGGGGCGCAGCTAGTCCTATAAAAGTCTATTGTATTGAAATGTACATAAATCAAGTAAAAGAGCTGTAGAGATAAAGGAAGATAATCAAATAAATATTACACTCATTTGTAGAATTACTAATATATTATGGACATTGGACACAACCATTCTTTAACACCATTTTCTATGACTACAACAGCTGCGATTCCGAATAGCAACTGTCACTATGTTTACAGTCAGTCTTCCTCACTCCTCGACAACACTATCCACTCATTGATTCATACCCGGCATGGGTCCAGGGTAAGGCATCACTATGACTGGCATCTGGCCTCTGTTCCCAAGCGTCTTCATACTCCCAAGTGGCACCTGTCCTTGAGGCCTGAACCATCCTCCGGTTAACAGGTTCGTTATCCAAGAGATGGTATCAGGAACATTAATTTCTATTGGTAGAAACGGAATGTACGAGATAATTTGACCAATGGCGTATCTTCCTTCATCAGCGAGGTATACTACTGCGTTTTTAGGTTGTGCTTCTGGGCTTTTAGGATTAGCATCTACAACAATAGCGTCTTTGTTCTCGTCTATGTGTCCTGTGTTACCCTTGAGGCTGGCATTTGTTAGTTGTTCGTTGAGGTTCGCGTGTCTGTCGTCAGCTTCTTGATTGGGTTCTGCGTTTGGTAGGACGATCACCAATGGCTGTTGTTGTTGTGGGTACCTGGAAGTGATAGACATCTTTGTGAGTTTCACGCCTTGTTTTGCATGTTATCCATGCATATTAATCTGTCGAGCTCCGCTAATGAGACACAATTGATTTTCTATTGTTTCGTCGCCTACTAACGAAGCTTCACTAAGTAGCCGTGAGTGTCCCCCCGCTCACGACTATCTTACATTTTATTCCAAATGTTGCACAAATTCTACACCGGAATCTGGAAGACCTTTTGTGTTACAAGCATATCAGAGGCCAAACTACTTCGTCTGCGCATCATCTAGGAGAGTTTAATCTTAGATTGTAAACATAGCAACATGTGCTCGATTTGCGAACAACAAAAGTACACAAACCGTAAAACTGGTAACTTTACTTCTACTGGCATGTTTAGAATCGTATTTGCACTCTGAATAAGTGTTTAACTTAACTGTGACTTCAATAAACATCGAAAGTAAAGTAAACTTCACATTGACAACACTCAAATTCTGCGTAATTCTTGCTTCAGGTAAAATTGCTTGAAGAGTTTTTTAAGTTAAGGATACATTACCTACCAGAAGTAGGGCGTTTATACGACATATCGAACTTTAAACAGAGCATGTCGCACAGATAGACGACACAACTGATATTTTTCTAATCTTACCAAAAACTATTACTTAGCAAAAATTACGCAGGATTTGACAAGAAACATTATGAAAAGATGAAGAGAGTATATGAATATGGCCTTATCTGTATCGATCTTTGTCTATAGAGTAGATATCCGAAGGCTTGAATATCTAACACTTGTCGAGCGAAATGCCACACATTGAGTTTCTAAAATTAGGGTCACAATCATTTAAAGCATACACTGCAATGATATAATCTCTATCTAATGGGAATCGGCACATATGTGACTCTTGCCACGGAATCTATCATGATAGTAAATGAAAAACACAAAGAATACTCACATCGGAGGTGACTGCAAATTCGGTGCCATATTCCTCAGGAATGGAAGCTGCGGCTGCATCCCGTACTGCATTGGCAGGTATGGCAGTTGCATAGGCGCGCTGCACACTGAAGCTATGCAGAGGTACAACACTCCCACCAATTTGCGATTCATTTTGCACTGTTTTAGAAGAAAGCACTATGTGGTTAAATGCCGTAGGTTTTGCTCTATAGTCCTCTACTTTGGAGAGAGAACTGAGAGTTTATGATTGATTGTTTCCAAATCACAGGCCCTTAAAGTTTCTATGTCACGCGTGTCCGTTGCGAATCCAACTTTGATAACACAAACACAGGATGAACACAGTGATTTCCTTTGCCAAATAAAAAAAAATAAACGTCAAACACTGTTTCGGCGGGAAGACGTTGACAGTTTGAGCGCGAAGTTTTTTTTTTTTTCGTGTGACAAGGAAGTGCGGGAGCGTCCGTTTGACTGCCGGTATGGAAGTGTATGTCTGTATGTGCGTTCGGTGCTGTGTTATTATTCAAGTTGTGACAGCGACCTACTCTTCCAGCCCTGACCTTACGGCGGGCATTGCTTTCTTTTTTGGGGTTCATTGTTTCCAAAAATTATAAATGGTGTGTTCAAAAATATTTTAATAATTTTTGTTTATTTGACTCATTTCAGAGTTTGACAATAACCCATGTATGCTGAAAAATATCAGTCGGTCAACAAACAACAAGAAGAAGAGAGAATAAAAAGTACAATAGCTCAATGGTTTACTGGAGCGGTCGTGAGTTCGATCTCCACATCCGCTGCACTATGAACGTGAAAAGTTAGTAGTTAGGGTTAACACAAATATTAGCAATGTGCAATACACAGAACTAAATTAATACAAAAAGAGACAAAATAATAGTGTTTACTGAAACCAAATTCTTCAACTGAAACAAGAGAACCCGCGTCTCAATGTGCAGAAACCAACCAAAAACGGTCAAATGCATAATTTTGAGTGTCAAAATTAACACGAAAGCTACATTTATATTCGTCAACGTATTGCATATCAATAGGTCGAGATCACTAGAAAAATCGGACAGATAGCGAATCAATATTCGCTATCTGTCCGATACCTAACAGTACGGTAACTAGGTCAATACCATTTACCTGGACCAAAGGATCTCTATGCCATAGAAATCCATTTGAATAGCTACATGCAACTGTAAATACTGGTTTTAATCTGATTTCGGAATTTAAGGTTTTGATCATGGTCTAGGTATAGAGCGAACGAAGTGAAATGCTAAAATGTGTGCTAAAAAATATCATAAAATATTTATATTTACTTTGTTTATATGTACAGTCAACAAAAGAGATAAGAATGCAGGATCGTCGGATACAGTCTTACTAAACTTCAACTATATCCGACGATCCTGCATACTTATCTTTTTTGTTGAATGTACGTGAGATCCCATATCGTCAAGGAAAAAAAAGATGTAAAAATATTTAAAATAAAGAATAATAAAAATCAAAATTAAAAGTTATTTATGCAAACTAGGCTGAGAATCAATATTTTTTTAACGTTATAATTACACACTGAAAAAAATGCACCCCAATCAAGTGACTTTTTAGCTTGATTGACGAATCTTGTTTAGATTCATCAAAATGTTTGTTAAGTTGATCATCACGACATGATTCCAGCAATACTAGTTCAAATGATTGAACGCTCAAACAAGTTTCTTGATTACCCTTAACATGACATCATTGTAGAAGAGTTATAACAACAAAGTAAGATAGTTGTGTCAATCAAGCAACTTGATCAACTTGATTACTGCAAATAGGTTTTGTGATAACTCAAGATCCCGTTTCAAATCTCAATCAAATAAAAGTAGTAGCTGTGATCATTGTGCTTGATAGGCTCAGATGCAAGTAAGAAACTTAGTCAATCTAAACAAAATCTTGATTGTGGCAACTACTTTTTTTTTCAGTGCACAGTCAGTACATAAGACAACCCCCCCAAATGCCCACCCTTCACCACTTCCTAGGAACACACGCAACACACTCCCCAGCAGCACAGCTGTCTGTACAGTTAGAAGAACTTGATTTTACATATCGACGGTGAAGTGTCAATATATAATAACTAACATTTTAGCGATTTTCACTTTATTGCATATTCGTTGGTAAAATATGAAATAGCTCATATTTGCAAAGACCTACGGTCTTGAATCGACGACGACGTTTCCTACAAATTGTTTAATATAAGTAACTTTTTTATTAAAATACTATAAACTATAGAAACTATAACTACTATGACTACTACTATGATTTAAACTATAGAAATGAAACGTTTTTTTCGCCTTCTGCAAAATCATGATTTTGTAGTTATAAGTAATTAACATTACGAAATACAAAGTTGCCATATTTCAGTTAGCACAAGCTGATAGAGGTTTTATACCTTTTTATTGACTCTAACAAAAAGTTTTTAATTCCTAGAATATTCGTAGACAAAATTCAAACACCCTGTATGTATAAAACAAAGGTTTTATCTTTGCAAATATTACAAAAAAAAAACATTGTAGATTTTATGTGGGTTTTTTTTTAATCCGAGGTAAAATATTATCATGCAAAACGTTTAATGTTTGTTCATTAATTTTGCACAAAAACACTGAGTGCTTATTACACTCATTATAAAAGAACACGTTATCATTACAGAGCCGTTAGAAAATATTATATTTTTACAGGTCAATAACAGTGAGAGCAGTGGTGGCCAAGTGGTAACGGCCGCGACTTACGAGGAGTAGGTCTTAGGTTCGAACCCAGACAGGCGCTTTACTTTGTGTAAATTATTTCATCACCACTGCTCTCAAAACGGTGAAGGAAAACATCGTGAGGAAACCGGCATGTCCTAGAACCAAAAATTCGAAGACATGTGACATCTGCCAACCCGCACTGGGCCCGCGTGGTGGATTACGGCCCATTCCCTCTCGCTGAGAGGAGGCCTGTGTCCCAGCAGTGGGAACATTATAGGCTGATTATGATTATGAGGTCAATAACACTGAAATTTTTAAATGGTGCTCATCTTAAAAATTGCAAACATTAAATTTTAATTAGCATAAGCAGCCTTTAACGATCCCACTGCTAGGACAGAGGCCACCACGCGGGCCCATTCCAGGTTGGGGATGTCACATATCTGCGAATTTTTGATTTTAGGACATGCCGTTTTCTCCCTATTTTTTCTTCACCGTTTTGAGAGCAGCGGTTATGAAATAATTTACTCAAAGTAAAGCATCTGCCTGGGCTCGAACCCACGACCTACATCTCGGATGCTGCTCGAATTTTAATCAAAACTGTTAATAATGCTTATAAAGCATAAAATTGTCATATATCACTTGGTTACCGATCGTTGTTACCATTAATTAGCTAGATCATTAGCAATTTTGAATAGTATGAATAAAAACAAATGAATAAGAAATTTTGCCTGAAAATGTATTTGAAAATTGATAAGCTGATTATGACTGAAAAATAGGCAGTTGGTAAGCACCCGTAACATGTAATTTCCGCAAGTCGTAATAACTAATTGCTTGCAAAAGATTATTGCGGTAGTAGGTTTTAGGTTAACAACCTGTGGTTATGGTTGTAATAATGGCATGACTGTGTATTTAAAGTAATGGTAAGAAGAAAATAATTTTAGTCTCTTATACTTAGTGTATTGTTAGTTCTTGGTAAAGCTCTGGTCAAGCTGAAGCGAATCCCGCGTGGGATGCGGGAAGAAATTATCACGCGCCACCGATCGTGCCAGCTAACTTGTATGGAGGTTTTCAAACTGGCGAAAATAGTCGCGTAAGGCGGGCTCTACACTGACTCTGCTGCAATAAAAATTTAACTCTCTGAAACTTTCCTATTGAACAAAAGTTTGAGCGAGTTTAATTTTTATTGCACTACAGGGTGAAATTAAATTCATGGGCATCCTTTTAAGGGGTCATTGTACTCATCATTATGAACAACTTTTACTATGAGACTAAATCTAAAATCGCGAAAAAAAAATCTGCTGTTTCTTGCATTCATGTTCACATAACTCGTCAAAATATAGGGAAGAGCAGATTTTTTTTGCGATTTTAGGTATGCTTCCATAGTAAAAGTTGTTCATAATGATGATTACAATGACCCCTTAAAAGGATGCCCATGAATTCAATTTCAGCCCGTATATTTTAATTGCACCGTGTAGGATAAGTATTGGGCAGATCTTGCTCACGCGAAAACATTGAAGCTTACGTTACTCGTGAAAATAATTGTTCGTTTGAGTTCAAGGGCTGATTCAATCATATTGCGCAATATAAATATTGCAACCGACGCGTGCGGTGTCGTCTCTCGTCCTGTGCGGGATTCGCCTCGTGGGACTATGTTTTCCCAATGAGAGATAAAGGAGGAAGGGGGTCGTTCCGTAGGCTAGTTGGTTGGTTGGTGACCGAAGATCTAGTTTTCCCACCCTCATCGGGGCCATTTGTTCCCTCAATGATCATTCCAGTCAGATCAGTCCTCATCGGGGTCAATACACTAGTTAGAAATAGGTTTGGCCTTTTCGATAGCAAACGATGAAGTAAAAAAAGAAAACAAAGTAGTAATAAATCCCAGACCCCATCTTCACTCACCCAGTTTTGCTGGTGGAATAACAATAAGAACCGCATGAATGCAATCTATGTGCGCTTGCTGCAGTCCGTAAACTCGCAAAAGGTAATTTTTTTTTTTGCGTATGTGTACAGGCTGACTTTTCCGGGTACATAGGAAAAAATACAGGGTGGCAAGGACATGAACTCGTAACCTGTTATCATGGATTCAGTACATGATTCTGAACCGTTGAAATATTTCGTCGGTTATTTTAAAAAAAAATTGCTGTTCCATACATTTTGACCGCGCGGGTGTTGCACTTTTCTATGAAACCGCTGAATTTTTTTAGATAACGGCGAAACATTTCTACGCCTGGGGGTCCAGAATCATGTGATAAATTGGGAATGATTTATCGTGGTTTCAGTTTTCTTGTCGATATCCCGCCAGCCTGTATACGGTGTCAGGAAGTCTGAAAACAATTGAGTGTTATCGATTATAAGATGGCGATAGCCCTAAGGTCCGGCCGCGCTAAATTTACCAAAGATGTAAACAATAATGGCCGCTCGAAAATGAATAAAATCGATACAAGAACATTTATTTTAAGTAATGTTTGTCTTCGTCTAAATCTCAGAGCTAACTAGATGAAAACAAACATTAATTAAAATAAATGTACTTGTATATCGATTTTATTCAATTTCGAGCGGCCATTGTTGCTTACATCTTAGGCAAATTTAGCGCGACCGGCCCTTAGATTAGGTATTGCTCAGTATTCACATAAATAGGCACGCTAAAATATAATTCTAGCATGGCTTGAGCACAAAATATGCTGGCACGCATTAGCGTCATGCAATTTTGTTTATGGCCTATAATGCTGTTCGGGCTGCCGGATGAACCCGTACAAATTTTCTGTACAAAGCCAGGACAACACAAATTTAGTCATTGTTCCCTGGCTGGGTGCCTTATTTATAAGGCATCCACAGCCTAGCCAGCACCCTAATTGCGTTTAATACACTATCAGTCACAGTCTGAATTATTTTGAAGGATATTGCTAATTCATAGCTTCATATGTTAGAAAAAATTGTCTGCTTAGCAACGTAAATATCGCAATGGATGTTGTTTAACTGTCAAAATGAAAACCATTCCTACCGTTAGTGTAATACACAATTACCCCGCTGGTTAAGCAGCCTCTGCGGTAGATATGGAAGTCGCAAAAAAAAAATCATTGGGAGTGCCGACAGAAGTGAAAACGTGAACAATTATGTGTGTATTTTTTATTTTTTGAATCGTCATATAAATAAAACACAAACAGAATACTTTGCCATCATTCACTGACATATCGGAAACCCATTAAAACCGAGTAAATCCCGAGGACAGTCGAACACATCCGAATGTAGCGCGGTGTCGGTAACAGTGTCGCGATTTCAATGGTTTTTTCCCATCTGAAAAAATGCCCGACGCGCCTAAAAAGTTTTCACTTCTAAAAACTAAGGATTCCAATAGATTATCAAATGTTCGCTAAAAACACGCCATCAGCTATCTAACTTTATCTACCGTGCTTCGCTAAACTGCGCGTTCCTAATTAAAATGCGTCTTGCGTACAGCTTTCGTATTCGTTGCGTTTTCGTCAATGAATTAATATTATTACACTCTGCATTTGTGTTCCGGGCGAATGATATATTGATAAGAACCATTGAATTTAGTTTCATAGTCGTTCAAGTCGAATTTTTATCTTTTTCACACACCAAAAAATGTCTTCGAAAGACATGTGATATCTTCCAACCCGCACTGGGCCCGCGTGGTAGATTATAGCCCACCCCCTGTCGAAGAGAGGAGGCCTGTCTCCGGGGGAACATTATAGGCTGATAACGCATATAGTTCACTATACCGGGTTCTAAAGGTAGCTAATAAGCCTCTAAAAGACTGGAAACATAGATGTGTCTAGTCTGTCTGTCGTGGACTCAAATAATATTAAACAGGTTTCCAGAGACAGTAAAGATGAAATGCAGGTTTTTCTTGAGCAATGAAAGAAAGTGGAACTGCATGTATATATGTATGCAGCCTATAATGTTCCCATTGCTGGGACACAGGCCTCCTCTCGGTGTGAAAGAGTGGGCCGTAATCCACCACGTGGGCCCAGTGTGGGTTGGTAGATGTCACAATGTAGATGTTGCAAGTTTATACAGGGTGAAATTAAATTCATGGGCATCCTTTTAAGGGGTCATTGTACTCATCATTATGAACAACTTTTATTATGGGACTAAACCTAAAATCGCGAAAAAAAATCAGTTGTTCCTTGCATTTATGTTCACATAACTCGTCAAAATGTAGGGAAGAGCTGCTTTTTTTTCGTGATTTCAGGTTTGGTCCCATAGTAAAAGTGGTTCATAATGATGAGTGCAATGACCTCTTAAAAGGATGCCCATGAATTTAATTTCACCCTGTAGATTGATAGAAAAAGAAAACGGAAGAAATTGCAAAAAACAAAAAATAATTCTTTGCTCCATTGTCTTTTCCAAGTATCGTACGGCTTTACCAAGAGAGGCGCTACATGCACCGTTGTGCATACATTATGACGACTGCATAATAGTGTTTTCGTGATGTTAGCGAGTGTGAGTCGGACCAGAGATGCACCTAATTAGAATGCGAATAGTGTGCGTTTAACTTCCGTGTTTAGTGCACTTTCGCTGGTGTGGTCACAACCTTACATCTGTTCCATAGAGTTAAAGTCCTCGAAAGAGGTACTTAGCTGAAGCATTTGCGAAGTAGTTCATCGAGTTTTGAAGGTATCGGGGAGAGGAGTGGAGTAAGAGGCAGGTATAGTCATTCATTGATTACTCCTTTAAATAGGTGATTTGTCTCAGGATGAGCCGCCCGCTCTTGACACGATCACGCCTGATAGAAAGCGATGGATGAGGTCTGTGATGGAACGAGCGTGCCCAGAAGATGCCTAAGGCGCTGGAACGCCCACACATCGACGAAACACAGCAGGCTGCTTGACGCCGGACTCCGGTGGGAGGGTGGTCGCGAACCAGGCGAGCGTTAGGTGCAGGGGGCTTGTATCGTACATATAAGTTTTTTTAATCGCCGTAGGATTTTTTTTTGGGCATTCTCCTTGACGATTGAATAAAGTACAGATTACGGCCTCTCCATAGTACGGTCAGCATCAAAAGTTGATTAACACTTCAGTTTTTTTAATCTTAGTTATTGAGCAAAATATTTGTTCAAAATTGCAGCAGAAGAATTTTTTTTAGAATATATACTCTTGTCTATTATGTGAAAAGCTAAAAATCAGTTTATTGAAAAAAGTTTTTGTCAATTTAATAACATGTAAAAATGATAGTGTTAATCGACTTTTGATGCTGACTGTACTAGATTTCAAGAGTTCTATTTCAATTTTAAAGGTGTAATTTAAACTTTAAAATTGAAAGAGAACCCTTGAAAGCTCATGTAAAGGCGTGCACAACAATCAGTACGCGGCAGTAATTTGGTGCGGTTTAGTAACCGCGCTTACCGTAAAATGTGTTAGGCCTTAGTATATCTCTGCAGCCGCAACGCTGTTATTTATTACTAACTGTTCTAGGGTTTTAAGTTATGGTACTGGTCTTTAATGTTTCAGGGCTTGTCTACATGGTGAAATTGAATTCATGGGCATCCTTTCAAGGGGTCATTGTACTCATCATTATGAACAACTTTTACTATGGGACCAAACATGAAATTGCGAAAAAAATCAGCTGTTCCCTACATTTTGACGAGTTATGTGAACATAAATGCAAGGCTGACAGCTGATTTTTTTTCGCGATTTTAGGTTAGTCCCATAATAAAAGTTGTTCATAATGATGAGTAAAATGACCCCTTAAAAGGATGCTCATGAATTTAATTTCACCCTGTATATAAAATATGTAGCAGTATTTCAAAGAATATCTTTTGTACACAGGCTTCTTCTCTTAACAAGAACGAACACTCAGATTAATTTAGTGTAGATTGAAAATTCGGCACACGTCCTACAAGAATAAGTCCAGATTTCCACGTGATATTTTCCTTCGTTGACAGTCAGTTCACCAGTTATGTCTAAGATTCAATAGTATTCAACCTACCTAGCCTTTTCTCAACTATGTTGCGGTCAGCTTCCAGTCTAACCAGATGCAGCTGAATACCAGTATTTAATAACGATAACAATAGTGATGATAAAGTTTAAACAAAGTAAATATAATTATGAAATTAACAAAGTCGCAAGTTTCAAGATCGAACTCACAAAGAAAACGATGATTATAATGTATATCTGTTGATTATAATAAGTAATGATCTGAAGGCATTATTTATCACATTATTCTCTTAGATGGGTATGGGACCAGGGAAGGAAATTATATCTAATATATCAGCTTGGAAAGCATTCACTGATAACTGATAACATTGTCTGGGAACAAAGGGAGGCTAGGTAGGTGGTAGATAAACGAGTCCGTGCATTCGCATAATAGACAAAGGATCTAGAAAGGAAAAAGGCACGTATTCCTATTTACTGAAACAAGAACCTAATGGTATTTATAAAAGACAATAAAATAATCATGACAGGTCCTGACAGCAGTTAGCAATGCTATAAATTACGACGAATACTAGAGTTCAAGAACCTCGGTCTTAGACTAATAGGTATATGTATTTTATAAAATGGCAAGGTATGAGAAATTTTATGCATTTTGGAAAAGGTTTTCGGTCAGTGAGGCTGAAATTTTTCTGCCAGAACATTAGTTAAGGTAAAAAGGGGAATTTGTGTTACCTGATAGGCTCTAAGTCTAAGGCATATTTGAAAGCTTATTGCTGATTACAGTACCCACTAAGTCAAAGTTAAGCCAGTCTGATGTAGAATATTGTAACAAATAACGGATTGGGAAAACGTTGAGAATTTGTGGATTAGAGTTATCGTCAAGTCCTTTCCGTTCTACTTTTGTCAAAAGTAACTTAGTGCAGGGTCCCAAGTTTTCGTTAAACATGGGATTCTGTACTAAAGGCTCGATGAGTTTTTATTTATCCTTCAAATCTTTTTAGTAATTAATATTTACTTTAGTAATTAATTTTAATATTTAGTTAATTTGTCTGTTCGGGTTTTCGAAAATTAAATCGATTTTAACATGAATAGAAATACAATCAGACAGCCAATCGTAGACAGTGATTAACTTTTTAACATTTCAGCAAAAAAAAAAAATAACAATGTTAATAATATATAGCAAAATTATTAGCAACTAACCACAAATTACATAAGTCTTAGACATTGCAGGTTTTTACAACCAGAAAAAAAAATAAACAAAATACAAAAATAGTAAAATAATTTATTACGAACTCTAAACCTTAATGATATGGCAAGAATAAACAAAATAAATAATATTACGACTTTAACTTAAAAACTAAACTAATCATAATAAATGCAGAAATAAAGATATCACGAGACTAAAACCATAAAAAAATATACGGAAGTGACAACGCTTTGACATTTCTAAAGAAACGACTTTTTCCAACCACTCATATTTTTGTTTACTAGCACGAAAATATTTACGCAACATGTTATAAATATCATACACCGAGATTATACAACTACTTATTGATATTAAAATATTGTTATTTTGTATTTCTCCGCAGCTATCGAACATGATCTAATAATAAAGTCGTACTCAATTGTTTCCATGCATCCCCATCTATGCTTTTTGGACCGAATCTTCCACATAACGCATCAGTTGCCTACGTTGTCTTCTCATCCGGCTGCCCGTCGTCTACAACCATGTCTATCTCAACTTCGTAGGTCCCTGGTTTTGTGCGCGATGGCCTGACCACTATTCCAGGCATTTTGGACTCCTGAACTCCATCAACTTCGTTTTCCGCATTGTTCCCAACAGGCACCTCACCCTTCACTTGCGATGCCCCATCAGGAACAGATATACCGTTAAGTTGGTCTTGTGGCAGCTTCACGGACATCAACCCTTGGAAGCGTTGGACGAACATTTCCAATATTGGCCCAAACCTGGAGACCCCGTCTGTTGACAGCAAGAATCTGTCAGACGCTCCTTCTTTAGGTCGGAGCACAAACATGTTGAAGTTTAGGGTTTTCTTGACCGGCCGGGCCGCTACCTGCGCGATGCAGGCTATAGCGACGAGTACGAGCAGTGCGCGAGGTGACATAGTGTCTCAGTGAGTACGCGAGGCGGTAGCGTGCGCCCACGGCGGCGAAAGACTCCACACTGCGCTAGTTGCGTTTTTGCCGCGCACCTAAGCCAAGATAACGGGTCCACGGCAAAAAGATCATAATTGCCTCGCATCGTACCGAACGTCTGATAATTGCAACGATCTCTCGACACCTTTCCTTTGGAAAGCGATTCCATCTCAATTCAAGTGAGTCATCATTATCAGAAGCCCAAAATTTGATGACCTTCATTGATATACGAAGTTCTTTAAATTTAGTTTTGAGTTAGGTGTCCACGAACATAGAGATAGTTCAAGCTTGATTGGTTTTGAATCGACTATTAAAGTCTGAATAAAAAGATACTGATGCTATAGTGTCATCGTTGTGCTAAAGCTGTGAACCTTAAAATGTAGGCTTTAAGGACCAGATTTGATTGTGCTGGAAGTGATATAATTTGCACATTACTGCACATGTAGTTTTAAATCATATTTATGGCCATCCATTATGATCAGCTCGTGTACGTGATTGATGGTAATATAATGATGCAGTATCAAGGTCACGACAATGCAGGCCAATGAAAATAAACAAAATGCGGTTTGTGGGCTTTTTGCATTGTTCTTCGCTTTTATTTGTTTTTAATGATAGACATTTTGATGGCCAATTAGCTGGAACGAATTGTGGCTTTTTATTTTAGCAAAATGATATGTGAGTGTGATTCGATATGTTTTACGGTTATTGTCTTGGTGAAAATGCATGTTCAGAGAATGGCAAAGGAGGAGACCGTTAAATCTTACATAAAATAAAATACCATCAATAGATACCTAATTTTTTTTTCTTTGTCATGTCGTGGATCCCAGTACTTATTTGGGATATATATCATTAGGATAGTGAGAAGCTAAATGAGTTCTTTAGATCATATTGAATATTGAATTATTTTGAAAGTCCCAATAAATCGTTAAGCTATACCTCATACGAGTAGGCTGATAACATTTGGATGAAACTCCGAATATAATAACATCATCTCTGATAAAACACATCACATGTACCATATACCACAAATATTCGGAATTCGCAGCAAAATACCTGACCAGCACGAAAGACTAATGGCAGAGCATACAATAATTGAAACAGCATTACAATTTAATTGAATTAAACCGTCCACGTCTATCTCGAGTCAATTATCCGTTATTTATGTCCAATCACATTTCCAATTGGCCATAATTATACGTCCGATTCCTTTGGAGATCATAAACTGGTAACCATTCTTGGAACCTGACAATTTTAGATCTGAAGCTGCAGAATTGTTCGATATTGTAAAGTTAATCTTATTAGAAAGTGATAGGGATGGTGTAGATGATTCTGGATGGTAAATGCAAGTTGGTGTATGTTATACTTTATAGGATTGAACGCCACCACAGGATGAGGCTCCGTTAGAGACGATAAAATGCAGCTTAAGTGCTAACGGTAGCAGTTTTGCAGATAAAAGTTAGATTCCACAAGGAAGTATTAATATTGTTAATGATGGCAATTTCACTTCAGGAAGTGTTGATTGAAATTAATTATTTTATGACTGTTTTGTATTGGTGGAATATTTATGTTTTGGCAGAAACGTGTTTTTAGAGACTCGTTTTTTTTACGCTTTGTGGAATGTTAAAGTTTATTTTAATTATCACCTATCTGTGCCTATATGAGGTTTCATAAAGGAAGATAAAAAACAAACTGACTTATGTAAAAAATTAAGTGAGTTTGTTTTTCGGTTTATTTTCTACTACTAAACATTTAATTTTTAATACAATTCCAGTCTCTCTACCTTTGTCTGAACTGTATAAAACTAAAGTATGAAATATTTCTGAATTAATGGTCCTAGCCGACCAAGATGAAGAGAATGATAAAATACATCCTAAGCATCCAACATAAGCAGACAATACTGACAGATTTGCAACCCGTCAAATTACGATACTTTACAACGACTTGAAAACGAAAACCCAAGATCTCAAATCATTAATCTTATTGCATGCATGAACGGAGCTGACATATTTAATGTAACCGATTTTCACCTTATAAAGCAAAATGGGGCTGATACTAAATCTCTGGCAATTTTACCAGTCGTACTAGTCACTTATCTGATAGATGGAACCGTAATTCGCGTTGCTGTTAATTTATTATAGGAGAAAGCTACCGGTCCTGGCGATACTAGGGCGATGTCGCTCCATATTAGCTGTACAGTTGCTAGTGCTGATTTTCTAAGGAATTTACTGGAAATTGCTGTTTACTTAAGTTACTTAAGTTAAGGGAGAATGGGGTAATAGAATTGAGAGTATATGTGTTGAGGCTTGTATGTATTTATCTGATTCCACCTGTTCAATCTCTTCAGCCATATTTTATCTACCTTTATCTCATCTTTCCTCATGTTTTTAAATGTAATGAGACATGTATCAAGACGCCATTAAAGAGCCAATTTCATACTACACTAGCTTCTGCCCGCGACTTCGTCCGCGAGAAATTTCACCCTCCCCCCATTTTCACCCTCTTAGGGGTGGAATTTCGAAAAACCATTTCTTAGTGAATGTCTACTCTTCAAAAAGAACACACCCTTAATTTAGGCTGTGCGTTGATATATCAGTCAGTCAGGACTTTGAATTTTATATAATATATAGATATAGATAGTATATCTATATGCCATATTTACTTTTTATTGGGCTTTTCAATAATATTACGCCCCATTACATAAAGAAAGGCACTGCATGCATTACATTATACGCAGAAAACAACCAGCAGGCCAATTCTCGTAATTTTAAACGTTCAAAATCTAGTCGCAGTCTCATCTCAGCGACAAACAAATGTCAAAAACTTGTCAAAATGTATGGAAATTAGAGGTATTTTTGACAGATTGAGACTGAGATCAGACTGTGAACGTTCTTAAAATTAGTAGAATTGCCCCTCAGGTATTAGGTAGGATATTAGGTGTATACCAAACGTCAAATCCTTGACCTGATGCCAAAAATCAAACCAATGACCCATATCATCAAATAACTCTTTGTGTATTAAGGCTGATGGACACACGCTGGGCTGCTGTTATATTTATTGCTACCATGAATTGATGAGGTTCGGGCACGAATCCGACCTCATTATAAAGAACAAGATATTTAAATATCTCTGGAATATATTTGAAAAAGGCATGTATTTAAGTAATCGAATCTCAAAAAAAATCCATATTGAGATCCTAAAAATATTATTAAACACTCTAATATAATGATTACCGACGCCTCTTTTTATACATCAAATCATTCCTATTTTGGGGTTCTAAAAATACTAAATAGCCAAAGAGCTACGACCAACTTGGATGTAGCGCGGTTGGAGCCTAACCCCTTTGGTAACTTAGTTACTGCGACCAACTGAGAGAAAAGACCAGAGAATTAAAAAGAAGCTCAATTATTAAAAAAAGTGTGCATCAGTAGAAGCACAAAAAGATTTTAGAGGCTCACTAATTTAAACAAGTGTCCATCTTTAGAAGGTCAATAAGTTTTTGGAGGATCATTTAAATACTTCCCTTTGAAATTTGCGGGTCATAGGACCAAAAACTATTGTATATTCGGTTTCTATGTTTACGTTAGGATTCAGAAATCTATTAAAGTGAAAATGAATAGAAAAAAGTTGATTCAAATAAAAATAAAAACTCAAACAGTATCGAACATTTAATTTTTGTAATAAATATAAGAAACTATAATTACATTATGTATTATTTTAAAAACTGGTAACAAACATAAAATTACCTACGTCAAAGTACACTTTGACCAAATACTAGCTGTAAAACTAAAATCACTTGATTCATACATCTGAAACAAATATTTGAGCTGGTATAGTTTCAACTTGTTTAATCACAATAAACTTATGTTTGTCGTTGAGCTACGCTTTATTTCGTGTGAGGGCTTGTGCTCGGTGGTTCGATTTAGCTTCGACAGCTTCTTTGGTTTCTTCGTTTCCTTGTTTTAGTTGAGCTGGAGGAGCACCTGCAATTATATAAAAAAAAAAACATTGTCAGCATTTTCTTGAATTCCGTCTCTTTGTATAATGTTTTTTTTTCTTGCTACATAATCAGCCTATAATGCTCCCACTACTGGGACACAGGCCTCCTCTCTTTGAGAGGGATTGGGCTTTAATCTACCACTCGACTCGGGCCCAATACAGGTTGGTAGATGTCACATGTTTTCAAATAAAAAAAAAAACACTAGAAGTACTGGTTATGATGACATTACAACTTCCTCAATAAAGGAAGTTGCTCAAATCATCAGCCCAGTACTCAGTCATATATTTAACTTATGTATTGAACATGGTGTATTTCCGACTAAACTTAAAAAATCTGTAGTGAAGCCACTTTTTAAGAAAAATAATAAGGAAGACATAGCATGCTACAGACCAATAGCACTCATCCCTATTTTTTCCAAAATATTAGAAAAAATTATATATAATGCAATTAATACTCACTTAGAAAAGTTCAATCTATTTGCTAAAGAACAAAAAGGTTTTAGAAAAAATAAGTCAATTAATTTAGCCATTTATGACCTTTTAAAACCAGTATATACTAATATTGATAAACATGTTCCTGTCTCTGCAATGTTTATGGATATGACAAAAGCGTTCGATTATGTGCACCATGGAACACTTTTAAACAAACTGTACAGTTATGGAATAAGGGGTAACGTCCATAAACTTCTAGAATCTTATCTAAATGATAGATATCAGGTAGTAGAAATAAATAATATTAATCTCTTAAATAATACCGAACAAAAACATAAGTCCATACCCAAAAAAGTACTATATGGAGTGCCTCAAGGTAGCGTGTTAGGTCCACCGCTATTTTTGATCTACATTAATGATCTGCCTAAAGTTTCACAGCATCCCATGATCCTTTTTGCTGATGACAGCACAGCCATTTTTACAGGTCAAAATGTTGATACTTTTGAAAATGATATAAATTTCACTCTTCGCAATATAATTAACTGGCTGACGGTTAATAACTTAATTATAAATTTAGAAAAAACCAAATTAGTCAATTTCGGACGTAACAATAAAAATAAAAATATCAATATTCATTATAATGGGACAAAAATTGAACAAGTTAACTGCGTTAAATTTCTAGGCATTTGGATAGATAATGATTTGACTTGGCAAACACACATTGACACAGTATGCAATAAACTTAATCAGTACTCATATGCTTTATATAAATTATCCAAAATTGTTGATCAATCAGTTCTTTTGACCGCATACCATGCTTATGTTTCGTCGACACTGAGATATGCAGTCATATACTGGGGCAATGCCACTAATAAGGATTTAGTATTTAAAGCGCAAAAAAGGTGTATACGTGCGATTGCTGGTATCCGTGTTCCTGATTCATGTGAACCATATTTCAAAGAATTTAAAATATTGACCTTTCCTGCAATTTACATTTATGAAGTAGCCGTATTTATAAAGACAAATGAAAATTTATTTGATAAACTAAAATCGAGAAGACATATGTTAAAAATTTCTAATGTACCACATAAAACAGCTCTATTTAACAAAAGCTTCTTTGGCATGGCATCAAAAATATACAACAAAATACCTATTGACATTCTGAGCACTAAGGAACTTCCAGTATTTAAAAATAAACTACGTAACTTTTTAATATATAAAGCATACTACACGATCCAAGATTTCTTGATTGATATTTATTAATTTGACTGTGTACTGATATTTTAACATTTTAACATTTATAATAACTTTTTAAATATAATGACATATAATTATTGTATGCCTATTAGGCAGGACATATTCGAACTATAATTTATTTAAGACCTGTAATTAACATATGCCCACAATAAAATATTTTGAATTTGAATTTGAAATTATTGGTTCTGGGATATGCCGGTTTCTTCACGATGTTTTCCTTCACCGTTTTGAGAGCAGTGGTGATGAAATAATTTACACATTGTAAAGCGCCTGCCTGACTGGGTTCGAACCCACGACCTATAAGCTCGTAAGTCGCGTCCGTTATCACTGGCCCACCACTGCTCGCTCTTATCCGCTCTTTGCCTACCTTTTTTCTTTATTATTCTTCTTTTTTACATCGTTGTCACTAAGGCTATTTTTTTATGGATGGGAAATCATCAAATGACCCCTCCCGCTCTGGGTGGAGCGGAAGGGAGTGTCAGACTCTTACTGACTAAAACCCATCCGTGTTCCTTCCTTAGCCCTTTATGTTCCGGGGTAGCGGTAACCCTTTCGGACAATCCCGCACCCCCGGCAGGCTTTGGCCCTGGCAGGCCCCTTCCTTTTTGCTGACATCTCTCTTTGAGGCGCGCGTGGAACACGTACGCGCCGTCCGGCACGGGCCTGGTCCTGAACGGACGGTGAGCTACCCATTACTCTCCGTCCGCAGGCCCGCGCCTATGGTGGCCGGGAGTCGTCACGCGGCTCCCGACGCCCGGAGCGTCTCCCGCGGCGGCTGGGACGTGAGGCTCTCTCCCTCAGCCGTTCCGCCACATGCTAGCATGACTGCTTCGCAGAAGGAGGTGACTGCCACCCACTCCCTCTTGCCCCGGACCATGGCTTGAACCAGGGCCGGACGCGAGAGGTCGCCGCCGCTGCCGATTGCCTCTACGAGGGCACGGCGCGGCGGTGCTCCGCCCAAGCGGGGAAGACCTCCACCGTATTCTCCACCGTGTCCTCTGGGCGATCCTCGCAATGGTGACACCCGGGCATCTCCTCCCGCTTGATAATGTGCAGGAACCTCCCAAAACATCCGTGTCCGGTGAGGACCTGCGTCAGGCGATAGGTGAGGACGCCGTGACGCCTCTCTAGCCACTCCTCAAAGAGAGGTCTTATCGCCACTATTGTGGCGTGCCCTGCGCTGGGTTGCGAAAGTCGCTCCTTCCATGCCACCATGAGATCGCGCCGGAGGTCTGTCCGCTCCGCCGCGACTTGCCGCGGAAGCGGAGTTTCCCCCCGGCGTAGTACCTCCGCGCGCCAATCATACAGGCGCGCGAGGACTATCGCCTCCAGATCCCATGGCGGCAGTCCGGCAAGGAGGCTTGCTGCCTCGCCCGAGATAGTGCGGTACCCCCGGATCAGCCTTACGGCTACCACCTTTTGGGGTACGTTCAGATAGTGGGCGGCTCGCCGCCGCAGAGAACGCGCCCACACCGGGGCCCCGTATAGGGCCATGGACCGCACGACCCGCGTAAAGCGTCCGGCAGGAGGTGTTTAGCCCCCTCAGGTTGGGCAAGAGCCGCTTAAAGGCGGCCCCGGTCCTTTCCAGTTTGGGAGCCAAACGTCGGAAGTGTCCGACGAAGTTCCACCGGCTGTCGAGGTATTTCATCGTTGTCTCGACGCCGATGTGAACCCCTCCCACCGTTAGTTGGGATCCCGATGGTAGCCCGTTCCGAGGCCCATGGAAAGACATGGCCTCGGACTTGTGCAATGCCACCTCGAGACCCAACCGCCGGATGCTTTCCACGACTATCGCAACCCCGCGTGTCATCGTGTCGGCCGCCGCCTGCCACCCGACAGCCTCTTGGAGGGCGGTCTTCGCCGCTCTGTACCCCTCGTAAAGCTCCGCCTCCGTGGCTTCCGCATCCGGAGGGTGGATGCGGAGCCTGCGGTGCCTGGTGTACAGGTGTCGCGCGTCGACGCATGCCTTGCGTAGCGACCACCAGTAGGTACACCTGACGTCGGGCGCATCCTAGCCGGACTCGGGGTATTGCCACGTCACATATCTCGGACATGGCCTCCTGGAGCCACTCCCCCTCATTGTCAATATCGGCAGGTCTGTCCGGTGATGTTGCCACTAAGGAAAACTGTTGTCACTAAGGCTGGATTTTTATTTGATACTTCCAAAGTAGTGATAAGCATTAAGCCAGTGTTTTCATTTATTGTCGTTTTGTTATCTCCACATTGTCTATCTATAGTGTTTTGAGATACCACATATTAAAGCGATCACAGGCATTGATTATGATCATGATTAGACAAGTTCTTACCATTGGGTGCTCTCGGGCTCACTTGGCCTGGGTGGACAAGTTGGGCAGCTGGTTCTGGGTATGCAGCATGGTTGACTGGTCCTTGGAGTCCGACGTTCTGTGAGAACTGAATAGGTCCTTGTCCAGCTTCTCCTTGGATAGGTTGGCCAGCGCTGTAATAGAAAAGAAGATATCACAATAGCTTATAAAGACTGTTTGTTTTAAGAGATTCAAATATGAATATCTAAACTTAATTGTAAAGAGAAAAGATTAGATTTTTTGTAAGTTTTATTTTAATGTTTCACGCTAGAACGACTAAACGGATATGGATGAAATTTTACACATGAATAGACCATAGCCTGGATTAGAACATAGAATACTTTTTATCCCGATATTTCCACGGGATCAAGACTTATGTGGGTGAAACCGTGGGGCGCAGCTAGTTATGAGTAAATAAACTAATGTAGTGCCTCTTGTAAAGCAAACTGGGTAACGGATTTAATTGCTTTTATTTAAATTACAAGATTTTCGTCACCACTAGTTTTTCGAGATATCCAAAAGTATTTTGGTATTACAATTAAAGGCGAAAGTAGAAAGTTGTAGATTACAGCCAGGAAATAATAGCTATTAGTTTCAAAATAAAAAACTCAATAACCATTTGTATCTCAAAATTGGTCTGCTAGCAATAAAATTGATATTTCTTTCAATAATTAAGTAATTCATCATCGTCTTATACGTCTGGTGAGCTAGAAACTAATTGTACTTACGGATTGGCAAGTCTTTCGCCTTGGTATACTAGGTCATAAGGTCTGGGGTAGGCAATCGGGCCCAGGACTTGTGGTTGAACCAAGCCTCTGGGGTACCCTTGGTACGGGTTCAGGCCGCTCTGACCTAATGGGTCCAGGAGAACTGCATTCTGGTAACCTGGAAAGAAATTATGGGAATGGATTAGTTTTACAAAACTTTGAAATGGCATCAATCATTCTTAATTCGTAATCTCAACATTTACATTTCAATACCAGCTACTACTACTGCTATATATTTTAGCCTTATGTGCTTTAAGTCTATTTTTGCCTAAGTATTGGTTATAAAAGGTCAAAAAAATTGCTATGGAATTTGAACTTTGCCATGGAGTTGGTTGTTTCAAAACTTGATTATCTTAGATTCTGAATTCAAATTATAGGTGATTTCTTCTACAGTTCGGGCATCGAGATAATGCGTTCCTGACACCTTTCAGTGCGACAATTCAGTAACTATTAAAAATCAGCAAAACACACGTTTGTATGAAACTGACAAGAGTTAAACACCTCCTTCTGCGAAGCAGTCATGCTAGCGAAGGAGGTGGCGGGATGGCTGAGGGAGAGAGCCTCACGTCCCACCCGCCGCGGGAGACGCTCCGGGTGTCGGGAGCCGCGTGACGACTCCCGGCCACCGTAGGCGCGGGCCTGCGGACGGAGAGTAATGAGTAGCTCACCGTCCGATCAGGACCAGGCCCGTGCCGGACGGCGCGTACGTGTTCCACGCATGCCTCAAAGAGATGTCAGCATAAAGGCCCCTTCTGTTAGGGCCGAAGCCTGCCGGGGGTGCGGGATTGTCCGAAAGGGTTACCACTACCCCGGAACATAAAGGGCTAAGGAAGGAACACGGGTGGGTTTTAGTCAGTAAGAGTCCGACCCTCCCTTCCGCTCCACCAAGAGCGGGAGAATCATTTGATGACTTCCCATCGAAAAAAAAAGGAGTCAAAAACGTATTCTCTCGTCGCTGGCTGAACTGTGGCAAATTAGTTACTGATCAAGGGCATAAGCGTATACGATTTGCTTTCTTATAAGCTTACCATTTCCAGGGAATTTGCCGTTTCCTTGAGGGCCAGCAGCAACAATGTATACTGGTGCGTAGCCTCCTATGCTGCCGGGACTGAAAAAAAGTAAAAATTCATTATTGATCTAAGTAAGTCGATTAAGGGGTTCTTAAAGCCATTAATAATCTGGGGAATGAGAGATTGGGATGCTTTTCATAGCAATAAGTATAATCAGCCTATAGTGTTCTCGTTGCTAGGGCACGGGGGAACCGGCCGTAATCCACCACGCGGGGTCAGTTCGGTTTGGTAGATGCCACATGTCTTCGAATTTTTGGTTCTAGGACATGCCGATTTCCTCACGATGTTTTCCTTCATCGTTTTGACAGCAGAGGTGATGAAATAATTTACACAAAGTAAAGCGTCTGTCTGGGTTCGAAATTACGACCTGCAACTCGTAAGTCGCGGCTGTTACGACTGGCCCACCACTGGTCTTCATAGCAATGAACCCTATTAATGACTGTCAGTGGTTACAGGCGATGGGAACAGACGTCCATAATGTTGTAGTTGATTGTAAAATACTACTTTGTTGGTCGGGACTTAGTTCGCGTTCAGGGTCTATAGGTATGTTAAAATTCGTACTTGTATCCGGGTACTGGCATGTGGACAATAAACACTCGTTGCCCGGGCAATAATCCTGGTATATTCGGTGCTACTGGATTCTGGAAATGAAAAATAATCATAAGGTTGGGAAAAGACAAAGTATATTATATTTTAAAAAATCAAAATATCATCAGCTCTTATTATTTATTTATTATTTTATTTATTTATTTCAGGCAACGCAGGCAACTAAAAACAGAACACAACAAACAAACAACAGACACAAAAACAAACAAACTAGCTTCTGCCCGCAGCTACGCCCGCGTGGATGTCAGAAATTATACCACGGGAACGTGCATCCGGGACAAAAGCCTATGTCCTTTCCCAGGATGCCATCTATCCTTTGCAAAATATGATCGAAATGCGTTCTGTGCTTTAGGCGTGAAAAGGTAACGTACATACAGAGTTACTGTCGAATCTATTATCATATAAAAATGAATCGCCGAAATGTACGCGCATAACTTCCGAACGACTGACTGCACCAAATTGGATAATTCTTTTTTTGTTGTGTTCGGTATTGCCGGGACAAGGTTTGTAGTTATGAAAGAAAATTCGAAAAAAATATTGCACCCGTGCGAAGCTGGGGCGGGCCGCTAGTTTATAATATTAAGTAGGTATGGATTTACCTACGTGCTCAAAAATCAGTATTTCATAATTAATTACGTTTGTGCCTGGACAACGAACATCACTTCCATTATGAGTCGAACGTCTTTTTGCTATTTAGTATTTTAAGGATTTTTTATTTTGTTAGTAATTACAGATGATTGGCTCCTGGCAGAAAAGAAATTGGGAGAAAAAATCTGTTCAGAAAAAGAAAAATTGTTTAATTGTTCCTACGACAGTTACCTCGTACCTATCTATCTCTTATGGATTCGGATTTTTTCATACTGTCCTAATTAACAAAACACACTGAGGTGTACACCTCAGCTTAATCCTTCGGACTAAAAGCGTGAAGATTATGTTATAACTAGCTGCGCCCCGCGGTTTCACCCGCATAAGTTTCGATCCCGTGGGAATATCGGGTTAAAAATTAGCCTATGTCCTTTCCCGGGACTCAAACTATCTCTATACCAAATTTCATCTAAATCGGTTCAGCGGTTTGAGCGTGAAGAAGTAACAAACATATAAACACACACACACTCACAAACTTTCGCCTTTATAATATTAGTGTGATTATAGTGTGATGTGATGATGTAGTTGTTATGTACCTGTTGTGGAGGCTGCTGGGGCTGTTGAACTCCTGGTACCAGCTCCACTTCACTATCCGGCTCCAAAGACTCCAGCCGTGCCGGTACTCCGTTTGGGCCGTTTGCGCTTACTGGAATTAACATAAAAACACGTCAATTGTTAGTAGATAGACAGATAATAATATTATTCTTTACAGGAGGACAGGAGGTTTGAGAACGCAAAATACACTTGAACGGTACAACCTGCAGTTTTATCGCCAAACGTTATCTTCATTAACATTGCTAACTATTAGACTGGTAAGTATCAAGATTGGTTTATTTCGAGACAACTATGACGATCCTTATTTTTTTTGTATATGTTTATTTAATTATTTTAACAGAATCGACTCGCAAACTGTAACCATGTATTCAGCAGATGGTAACCGACGAAAAATCAGCGGTTGCATAGAAAAGTGGTCAAAATGTATGGCAATGCAATTTTTTTTTAATGTTTCGGGAACGTGACACCTTACAAGGTTTGGTCTTCTTATGTTTTCTGTTTGCATTGATGTCAGCTATAGATTTATATATAGGTTTCATGCGTGGCCGCCATTTTGAAAAAAAAATCAAAATGGCCGACAGGTTAGGTATGCCACGGATCTTCAAAGTCCTTTCAACGCAGTTCAGAATCAAGCATGAGTTGCATGCCATCCTGTACTATTTTATCTTCTTGTATTACCCGCAGTACTATTTAGGGCTGATTTTTCCAACGGCAGTTAATTTTATCTGAGGAATAATTTTGAATTTTTAACAGTTCTTCCATACAAAAACTGTGAGACGTCAATTTTATTACACGATAAATTATCTGTCGATTGAAAAATCAGCCCTTAATGTGATAACCTCATCACACTGATAGTGCATGCTATCTAGAGACATGATTATCATGATGACATAATCAGGATAATCTTCGTCAGTAACGCATCACACACGTTGAAGATTTTTATTGTCAGCCCGTTGGTTTTCCTGACAGATTTTCCTTCATCGTTGGGCAGATAAGTGGTGAATAATCGGTCAGGTCTAAAGCAATTTACGATCAAAGAATGACGTAAAACCATTAATACTTCATTGTAATGTAACTCATATGTCATTACTATAAAGTATAAATTAGAATCATTGCCGTGAGTTTCATAAAGCTCTCGACAATCATTCTAATTTATACCTTTCCTTACCGAGATAAGAGTTACATTGCAATGACTTAGGTGCACTTCTAAAAAGGACTTTGTCTTAAAACGGCCACATTTAAGCAGGACCGATTTTTTCAAATAACCTCTTAATGAAAATACCATTTTTGGGAATGTTGCATTACTCATTTTATAGCAATTGTATGTTAGGTACTTATTTGTAGTTTCCTCCTAATATTTTATTTGGCAATCCCAAAACATGCAAGTGATAAATAAAACTTTTCTACAGCGTTGACGCATTTGTGATGCGTTTGGAATAAACCGTGAGTGGTCTACATTGTGTTGTTTTGTGAGACACCAAAGTTTTACAAGGAAGGCCTCCCACAGGGTTGACCGATGACCTGGTGAAGGCCGCAGGAACCAACTGGATGCGAGAAGCACAGAACCGGTCGAAGTGGCGGTGCTTGGGGAGGCCTATGTCCAGCAGTGGACGTTTATCGACTGAAATGACGATGATGATGATGATGAAAGTTTTAGATCATGATTCGACGCCTACGTTCATTTTTCGTGGCTTTACGTCTTAGAGTTGCATTTACTTCATTCAAATTTTACTTTAAATAATTCTTGATGTTTTTAAACTAACCTTGCTTCTGCTCAGCTGGTCTGTAGTAGTTATCCACGGGTGGCTCCAAAAAGTAATCCAGTCTGAAATTATGGAAACATTTTATTTTAACTGCCAATGGTAAAGTACTCTTCTTTTATTGAACTACGTGGTACTTACATATTAAAACACTGAAAAAAAAAAGCTTGTAGGTCTTCTTTAAATTGCTTAGTGATTAGAGGCTTATACAAAGCAGCACATAATGCATTGTTCGTACTAAAGTTATCAGGCGATAACTTTAGTAACTACGTTGACCTGCCTAAGCAGGTCAACGTAGTTGGGAAAAAGCTAGCCTTTTCCCAACTACGTTGGAGCCAGTTTCCAGTCTAACTGACTGCAGCTGAATACCAGTATTTTACATGGAGCGACTGCCTATCTGACCTCCACAACCCAGTTACTGGTTGTACTAAAGTAACGTACATAATTCATGAAGGCTCTTTTCTGCCGCACATAGAAACTGTGATCAGTTAATTAGTAGCTGGGCCCGCTAGACATGGCGGGTTGATACCAGACAGGGGTGCAGCGACTGTACAAGTATCTCCCGAGCTCCCAAGTCATGGTGGTACATAGAATAGTGGGAATTTAGTTGGTAGGAGTCCGTCATAACTTTCGGTTGTCCCCAGACGGAGGGTAGGTATCCTTGAGAATCCATACTTATACTTATCCATACTAATATTATAAACTCGAAAGTAACTGTGTCTGTCTGTCTGTATGTTACCTTTTCACGCCTAAACCACTGAACGGATTTATATGAAATTTGGCAGAGAGATAGATAGCATCCCAGGAAAGGACATAGGATAGTTTTTATCCCAGAAGTCATCCTTTAAGGGGGTGAAAAGGGGGGTGGAAGTTTCTACGGGGAATCGATAAATGAAACTTTGTATGGTGATAGTTTGAGTTGTGGGGAAGGATATAGAATAGTTTTTATCCCCGAAATTATCCCTTAAGGGTGTAAAAAGAGGGTGGGGATTTTTAAAGGGAATCAATAAAAAAGGACTCTAATACTTTTATCGCTGGTGAAACCGAGGGGCACAACTAGTTTACCCTAAAAAAAAGGTGTAGAAGTGATATTTACGGATTTAGCTGATGAAGCCCAGCTTGTTGTTGGTATCGCTGTTGTGCTACGGGAGGAGCGGCACTCACTGCCGCCACCACTGCCGCTATAACGTACTGCAAATAAAAAAAAACTTAATTATGAAGGTGTCGCTATTGACTTTGCTTTGTGCGTCGGGATGATGTTGTTCATTCTTGGTTAAAAGGAAATAAGTGATATGGTTGAGTGAATCACGCTTGTTTACTTCTAATGTATGGTTATTCAACCGTAACTAGGTATTCATTTTTTTTTGTGAAAACATACTTTGTAGGTATGTAGTAAGGTTTAAAAAAGGTGATAACCATCGATCCCATAAAACTTTCAATCCGCTGGTTTCAATTTAGATTCTATTGACATGCACATTAAAGAAGAATATTCCAATGAACCAGCCAATTATTAATTGGTCTTTGCATTGTTTATCTACAATCCTAATCTAAGCTACACAGCTTAGATTACTAATAATCAACTTTATAATCAACTGATGTCTATAGAGACAAGGTAAGGTCCATGTAGACTGTAGATTTGTAGACCATTTTGTATTTTGTTGACAGGCGTATTATGTCTTCCCATGCCTATTAACACTGTAACTTTATAACATTGTAAAAGCAAATTATTTTTAAAATAATAACCGTGAAGTTACTCGCCGGCTCTTCTCAATAGAAAACGACCAATTGGAACCGTACACCTAGCTTCTGACGTTTCATAAGTGACCATGTAGGTTTATGTGAAATAAAATATTTTGATTTTGGTCATAATGTCTAAATAAATGATGTCAGATTTAGTAGCTAAACCGAATCTTAGACCGTATAAGGAACACAATACGGAAGTTACCCAGAAAGCCGCTAAACTTAAGTGGGGCTGGGCCGGACATGTTTGCCGCATGTCAGATGACAATTGGGCTAAGAGCACCACCGATTGGGTTCAACTAAACGCACGATGCCATCGCGGCAGGCCGAGACGAAGATGGCGGGACGAGCTTGACACCTACCGTAAGGGCTGGCCGGCACTCGCAAAAGACAGAATTGTGTGGAAAAGGGAGAGGGAGGCCTTTGCCCTGCAGTGTTACAATACCTACAGGCTAGTTAGAATAGAATAGAATAGAATTTATTTCCAACGTAAGTGTTACATTGTATACCACAACTTAAGGCTAATTATTAATCAATAAAAGTACTTAAGTACAATAAGTTTTCAAAAATACGCATTCTTATAAATTAGTCATCCATTATCATCATCATCATCATCATTCATTAGATTAGATAGATTAGAAGTTGGAAATACATTTCACAACGTTAGATCTCTAAATCCTACTCAAAACGTAGGCCATAAATCAAATCACCTCGTTATCTCAACAAACCATCTCAATCGTTAATACACACTGTAGCGAAATGAAACATAAGGACACTTCACCAACAAACACGTTTAATTTTTGTATATAAAAAAAATCGAAAACACAAATATGAAAAAATATAAAAATACAAAAAAAGGAAAAACTAAATATGAAAACTTGTCACATTTAAATAATAGGAAACTATTGCGTTATATTTTAAATTTAGGTTTTAAATGCTACTTAACGAATTATGAGTCGGTTGCAACCAGATCCGTAAAACGAAGACGTAACTTTTGTTGAAAATAGGTACGACTAAATGTATTCAGAGTTTGAAATAACGCGGTATTAAAATATTTAAAATTAACAGATTTTAAAAATAAAAAAGGCCAAATCTGCTACGGAAAATAAAAAAACTTAAAAATCTCCCATATCTTATCCAAAACCTTCGCGGTGATGTAGAAGCTCTGCCAGTTGTTCCAATACCACACTTGCTGACCTCTGAGATATGAAGAGGATGTCCGCAGCGCAGCGCGGAGCCGCAGATAAAAGTTAGTATGTAGGTGGGTGGATGGAGCCGAATAAATCGGCTTGCAGAAAATTCGGACTTCTATCAGTCAAAAGAATTCAATCCAGTCAATAGGAATATACGTAGTCTTCCGTCGAAGAAGTGGGGAAACCCCGAATCAAATAATAGACATGCACGATCCAATTAAGATTTGTTGATTTCAATATTAAATTTGGGTGTTGGTTCTCAAAAAATTCCGGACGTCGTATCAGAGAGTATGTAGACAAGTCAAGTATGTCACCAGGAAAAAAACCTCATGACACGTAAAAGAAATTATTTCAAAATTATTATGAAAATAAAGGTTTTTGATAGGGCCAGTACAAAAAGAGGTTGATTATAATGTTGAAGAAGGACGAATGGCGAAAATAATCATCATGCAGTAACTTGACAAATTGGAAATTTGACTCATTAGTCATTAGCACTTATTGGGAATTATAATTGTTATACGTTTTCCTTGTTTTGGTTAGATGAGAATTGTTTCCTTAAAATTGCGTGTTTTATAAACCGCGTCGTTTGAAATGCAATAAGAGGAGCATTATGTTGAATAAAGAATCAATTTCACTACAATTGTTTTGTTTTTTATTGTCGACTTTCCCAGCACCCAATTCACAATCCAAATGATTTTGAAAGATATACCTAAATCATTGCTGCATTCACATGCTCGACAACGTAAATAACGCAGTGAACATTCATTGCGTTATTTGCCTTTCATTTGACAATTCGGCGACATCGTCGAATTATACAGAAATCCTCAGACAAGGCTTGACAGACTTACCTTAATTGGTCATGGTAGGTGTAAAAAGCGACGAAGATTTTACGTTACGCAGGCTTGTTATTATTATGATGACGATCATACAGCCTGGTTGGTCTAGTGGCAAGCGCTACTGCTGAGCATGCGGTCGGTTCGATTTCCGGGCCAGGAAAATTGTTATTGGGTTTTTCAATCTGGAACTTCTCAGTAGCAGCTCTGAGTCTGGATTTGTGCCCAGTTTACGGCGATAAGCTGCCTGACTAACCCCTCGAAATGTGCCTAACCCTTCGAGAAACGAAAGCGTGATGTTATAGTGTGATGTTACAGATCATACCGCAAAGAATCGAAAACAAATCAACATTTATAAAATGCAAATCAATTCAGAAGATTACCTTTATAACAAAACAAATGCCTATCGGATCGACAAAGTTCATTCAATCGATGATCGTACCTTGTTTATTTTTAATGATTTATGTAACGAGCGGGTTTAGATGATGATGGTACAGAGAAAAACATGCACGAGTCAGCTGATTGACATGCCATACAAGTTGTATGGGCTTTTATTGGCTTATTCATGATCGTTGACAGTGCTGTTGGCTTAGACTATCTTGGGCTTTAACGTTGACGGCTGCGTAAGATTTATTGGGATTAACTTTGCATGAAATGGCAAAGCATTCACCATTAAAGGCCTAGAAATGAACTGGATACTTAAAGAAGGACTTATGTAGGACCTCGTGTGTGCTTGAAGTAGATGCTGAAAGAGAGAATGAGTTAAAAGACAAAACGTCTTTGAAGGAGGTCTATAGTACAGACGCCAGCACACCAAGCTACCAGAAACTGTCAAATTTTCCCAATCAACCTTGAACCTTATGCTTTAGCGATAAAGTTGAAAATCTATTAAAGAAATTTGGAAGATTGTAGTAGCTTGATGTGTTGGCGTCTGTCCCTAAAAAGAGACGTCGTAGATGAAAATAGTCTGAACCATGTATTCTTTTTTTTTTTTTTTTTTTTATTGCTGAATGGGCCCGCTCTTGACCTCAATCACGCCTGATGAAAAGCGATGGATGAGGTCTATGATGGAACGAGCGTGCCCAGAAAATGCTTGTCCACTCTTGTTATGAACGCAGAAGATTTTGATAGATATTATTAATTTATCTGGGTACCAGCCAATAAAGGCACTATACTGAAAACAATATTTAACAAAGAAGAAACGACCGTAAAATTACACATGCTGCAGTTATTGAAATTAGCCTGTAATTCGGTTACGCACTACCAATTTATTCGTAACATATTATTTAATGGTTCCACTACAATGGACAGGGAAATAGCATGATTTCTCTGTGATTTATATCATTTTTTTGTCGGAACTAACGCTTGCACACACTAACTACATAATGGGAGTCACGCAAGACTATTTTGTTTCTAAGTACTACACTTCTATAGCTTAGGTCTTTTGAAAGACTGTATATAGGTAATGCAAATGACTGTTCTAACCACGCCGAGAGATAGTGGGTATAGAAAATGCCATCAACGAAGACGCGCCCCACTCTTCTTATTAATCGCTAGTGGTTATGGCTAGTTAATTCTGCTACGGTTTTAATTTTTTTTTTTGAAGACGGGCCCCTGGCTAAATAATAACAGCCGTTCAGGTCGATCGATCAGATTAAGCTACGCTTGCTGCGGTTGGTTTGTGGATGGGTGACCATCTTTACATACCGAGAATCGGAAACCACGCTAAGCTGTTGGTCCCGGCTGTCATTCGTGGATTTTTGACAGTCTTTACGGGTAGTCAGAAGCCCGAAAATTTGACAACCAGTCTTACCAAGTGGTATTGTAATACCCAGTACCTGGATTGTGGAGGTCAGATAGGCAGGCAGTCGCTCCATGTAAAATACTGGTATTCAGCTGCATCCAGTTAGACTGGAAGCCGACCCCAACATAGTTGGGAAAAGGCTAGGCAGATGATGTTTTAGTTTTTTGATACACACTAATTACCCACTAATAAGTAATTGCTGCGTATCGACAAAACTAAAACACTAGCGGAATGTTGCACTCTTGATGACTCTTGTACTGTAAGCGATTAGGACGAAGAGTGGGGCGCGTTCTTTTAATTCTGCACATAATAACTGATGTCCATTTATTTCCTATATAAATTTTGTGTTTTTATCATCTTTGAGTCAAGTTATGAACACATCAAGCACGATTTTTCAAAATTCGACCCCTTTGGGGGTGAAAAGCGGGGACACAGTTTATTTGAAAAATCTGATTCCTTTGATCTATTAACATAAAAATTGGCCCGAATACTTATTTATCTAAATAAATGATAAAGATCACACCTACATACATTTTCGAAATTTTATAGGAAAGTACGATTTTCACGCGGACGAAGTCGCGGGCAGAAGCTAGTTTCTAATATGGAGATATTATGGTCGACGTCCACGTCTATAAAATGTATGGAGATATGTGCCACGTTATAACGTTATCGCGGACGAAAATTAAAAGCGTTTTCATAAATATATTTCCATAAATTTTGACTTCTCTGTTTATCGTGATGCCGTGACGTGGATATCCACGATAATATCGTCACATTTAGAAATTATAAAAGTGCCAATGAACAATGGCACAAGGTTGATGCGTGGACTGCTAGCAGAAGGTACGGATCAAGGAGTTACGTATAACGATGTTTGATAAAACTTTATCAAATGGTTCAGTGCAATAGTCCATAAGCTATTTACAGGGTGATTGGAAGATTAGAACCATTTAAGCCATGGTTGTCTCAGACCAAGTCTTACCAATTTTTTTAACCAAATTTTTATGTTTTCAATTTTCCATAAATAAGCAGTTTACTTGAAATTTTGGGAATTTGTAAGACTATGTACAAAAAAAAATTGGTAAGACTTCATCTAAGACAACCATGTCTTAAATGGTTCTAAATTGTCTGTACAGAAGCCAGCACATCAAGCTACCCGAAACTGTCAAATTTTCCCAATCAACATTAAACCTTATAATTTAGCGATAAAGTTGAAAATCTATTAAAGAAATATGACAGATTGTAGTAGCTTGATATGCTGGCATCTTCCAATCACCTTGTATATTTAATAGCTTGTAACACAGAAGATGTAATTTTATATATTACAGAATGTTAGTGAGTAAGAAAATGTAAGAAGTGTAGTCTATGACAGAAAACATAGGAAAAGTTTGCCAAGGTGCATCATCTTTGGCACGTCGTTTTTATAACAGTTATAGTTACAAACCTTACCATAAAGCTCTCCCGATAAAAAAGCCGTACAGTAAAAAAAAATGAATTTACACTTTTATTCTTAGTAAAGTTTTATTTATTATGCGACTGCCGCAGTGCCTTTTTTTTCTTTGATGACTACATGATATCAAACGTGGATGCAGTTTTCTATTAGTAAACAACACGTCATCTGTAATGAACTTTACTCAATTACCATAGGTATTCGTACAAGTATAGTTAGTTACGGTAATCCGAATTAATTACCAATCATACATATTCAGTTTGTTTGTTCTGAGACCGATCTTTGTGTTTTTTTCATCAGTACTTGTTGGATTTTGTTATTAACAAGATCCTTGTGTGATTTATGTGTTGTGTTATATGAACTACGTAATTGCATCTCTAAGGATAAATACTTCCTAGTTTTGATCAGTGCTTTTAGATTTTTGTGTTTAGTTTTATTACATCGTCTTTAATTTTATTCTAGGTCGTCTTTGTTGTCTTCACATATAATTATTATTGTGTACAAAACATTGTCTTCTCCATACGAAAATACCCTTTGGACTTAAATCATTTTTTTTTTTGTAAATTTTTACGTTTAAATGTGCCTATTTGAAATAATAGATTTGACTTTAGGTTTTTGATTCTTAATGAGAGTGTGATGTCAATAGCTAAGCGTTCTAAACTAGACTTAACTGTCCAAAAACTTTAATATGTAATGAGTAAGCGTGGTGACCAATGCTCATTCTACATTACCTAGGTACAATGGCTTTTACCTGTAGGTATAGACGGACAGTTTCAAGAAGATAATAATTATTAAACGACAAGACTGAATAACCAGTGATCGGAATAGGCTGACTAGATATTTATCTAAACTTCGGAGAACTGAGACAGAAAGTGGAGACTTCCTTACGGCGACATTTTCTTTTTCCGGAATTCGGGATAAGTTGAAAATAAGCTTTATTTAAGATGGGTAAAGGCTATTTTTTTTAAACTAAACTTGCAATTACCAAATTTTCGGGTTTTTCACGTAAAATCCCGAAGTAAATAGTCTAACTTTAATTCACGTATTCCAATTATGTGTAATGTATGATACAACGGTCAGTTTAAGGACCGTAAATATAATTCTATACACGAATTAAAGTTAGACTATTTCTTTCGGGATTTTACGTGAAAATCCCGATTTTTTTTTTAATTGCAAGTTTAGTTAAAAATAGCCTTTAATCATCTTAAATAAAGCTTATTTTCAACTTATTTAAGATGTTTTCAGAATTCCGGGAAAAAAAAATGTCGTCGTAAGGAAGTCTCCACTCTCTGTCTCTGTTCTCCGAAATTTAGGTAAATATACTCAGCCTGTTCCGATCACTGCTGATAACACACACAAAAACATACCTGACCTACAGTCAGATACAGCATCCTATCATCATAATTCCTCTCATCCTCTCAACGGACATACATCACATCTACGTAATTTGATGACACGAAACGGAAGGAAGCCGCTAAGTAAGTAGCCGTCACATTAGTATGTGACTGACGTCCGAACCTTCACCCACTTACTACCTATATCATATAGCCGTGGTCAATGTGATCGTAAACGGAATTTGTCACACACGATGTGACGATGTGGCCTTGCTGTTATTGGGAGTAAGTCTTCATTCTATAAATCTATGGTTTGAGATAAGCAGCAAAAAAAATATATCAAAAAAGGGGAAATATTGATGGCATAAACTGTAGCTAAGGACTGACTGAACCACTGTGAAATAAACCTTTCAATAGGGAAACTAATTTTAAATGAATTTTTGTTTGTAAAAAGTTGGCTTTTGAATTTTATTGATGACTAGCTGCGCCCCGCGGTTTCACCCGCATAAGTCTTGATCCCGTGGGAATATCGGGATAAAAAGTATCTTATGTCCTTTCCCGGAACTCAACCTATCTCTATACCAAATTTCATCTAAATCGGTTCAGCGGTTTAGGCGTGAAAAGGTAACATACAGACAAACAGACAGACAGACAGACAGAGTTACTTTCGAATTTATAATATTAGTATGGATAATATTAATTAATTACCTACGATTTTAGTTGGTACCTATTGCTTTAAGAAAAACTGTAAACAGAACGTTGAACTTGATTCCCAAAATATTTCCTCGAAGTCGTAAGTTGACATAACTTTTATGTGATATAAAATTCGTATAGCACGGCGCCCTTGACCTTGGCGCCACAATTTCGTCTGAGTGACACATCAAGGGATCGTTCAACTCTGTCCTACAGTTGTTCACTGCTCAGTGAGAACCATACAAGGTCGATAAGTTAATTGTATCAGAGCATTGTTTGAGAAATGCATTGTTTTTGATAATTTTGCAGATTTTTTATATGTAGATATGAGAACTTATTGTTTGAGTGGTCACAGTTTTATTTATAAAAAATGTAAATTGTGCATAAAACTTACTGTACCTATGCATTTTTATTAATTAACTAACTTCCTCCCGGCTTTGAACGCGTGTTACCCATGTCGAAAAAAAAAGGCTATGTCCCCAGGGTTCAAAGCATCCCCATAAAACTCGGTGCAGCCGTTTCAGAAATTAGCCGGAACAAACAAACAAACTATTTTTTTTGTCAAAAAAATTATACATATAATTATTATTTATTTATTTTATTTATTTATATTCAAAAACAAGTAACAAGGACTCAAAAACAAAGATGGGTTGCACTCCGGGAGTGCCGGCAGAAGTGAAAACTTGAATATTAACGTTGAAATAAATCAATTATGAATTGAATTAATATAATTAATTTTTTATCACTATTTCTGCGTCACTTTTTTCATTAATCGATGCACTTTGTTCAATTTCCATATTTTAAACACTTTATATACACGAATTTTACGAATACACAGCAGTGTGGCTACTACACAGACGGTCGAGCCATCAGCTGTCCATCCATCCATCCACATCCACGTCCACCGTCACCGTCACCGTCACCGTCACCGTCACTGTCACCGTCACCGTCACCGTCACCGTCACCGTCACCGTCACCGTCACCGTCACCGTCACCGTCACCGTCACCGTCACCGTCACCGTCACCGTCACCGTCACCGTCACCGTCACCGGCACCGGCACCGTCACCGTCATCACCGTCACCGTCACCGTCACCGTCACCGTCACCGTCACCGTCACCGTCACCGTCACCATCCGCCCGTCCGTCCGTCCGTCCATCCATCCATCCATCCATTATCGTGTCTCACTTGGTTTACTTCGGTTGGCGCCGCCGTAGAAAGAGGGGGGGGGGGGGGAATCTCTCCTGACGGTCACGTGTCCTGACGCGATGTCCTGACGCGAGTTTAACATTTTTCCCCCATTACAAAAAGTGTGCAACGCCGCTAAAGAAGTTTTCACTTCAAAAAATAATTTTATAAAAATTATGTATTAAGTAAAAACCTGTTATTTTGACATTACAAACAAACCCTTTCATTTTATTTATTTGTATACCTAGATATAACCACGACGAAACGGCGAAAATGTGAAAATTATGCAAATAAAATACTTAATTGTCTTGCAAATGACTACAAGATTCATGTGAATTACTGCTAAAATGCAAAATCCTAAAAAGTTTGGCAAAAGAAAAATACGAGTCATGACCCGTTGCGTGGCTTTGGCAATTTATATGCCGCTCACATACCTAAAGTTGAAATCTCATAAAATTCTTCATACTTATTTCGCCACCGCTATTCATAAATAGATGAACTAGAATTCTCGCAAAATCGTCCTCTAAAACGACATACCAAGCCAACCAGTTATATTCATCAGATAACTCGGACCACCGTAGTTTTTCCCTAACACATGGGGTCACAAAGTGTTGCGAAATCATTGCAAAACGCAACAATGACAAACTGTCACACGCACTTAAACACGAGGCATGGAGGTAAGTAAGTGTCTGAATGATTCCTTTTATTGCAACATAGTGTAACGCAAGCTCAAAAGTGTAATTTGGTCGTAATTATGTGTGAGGACAGTTAGGGACGCGCGTCGCTGGCTGTGCCTACATACTACTCTCATGCGACCTGGTTTAGAGCGAAGGAAGTTCGTGTTGTGGTTTTTTAGGTAAACGACCAAACGTTTTATCTATACCTAAGTATTAATATAAGAATGCTAAAGGGTTTGTTTGTTTGAACGCGATTAATCTCTGGAACTACCTGTAGCATTTAAAAAAATATGTTTGCATTGATATTCTTGAGAGCAGTGGTGGCCAAGTGGTAACGGCCGCGACTTACGAGGTTCGAACTCAGACAGGCGTTTTACTTTCAATCAATTATTTCATCACCACTGCTCTCAAAACGGTGAAGGAAAACATCGCGAGGAAACCGGCATGTCCTAGAACCAAAAGTTCGAAGACATGTGACATATGCCAACCCGCACTGGGCCCGCGTGGTGAATTACGGCCCTCTCCCTCTCACCGAGAGGAGGCCTGCGTCCCAGCAGTGAGAACATTATAGGTTGTTTATGATGATGATGATGATATTCTTGAGGAATGGCCCTTAAAAGGCAAGCAAACAGATAAAAGAGTCAAAAAGGACGCTAAAACGAAGTAATAGCGGGCGGTAAAAGTGGCTGTCATTATTTTGTGGTGTCTTACGACTTCCACGCGAACGAAGTTGCGGGCGGAAGCTAGTTTTACCTTTATATAAATTTGTTATCAAACTCCTCTTTTTATGATTTTTTTTTGTGTACGAATATATTTGGTAGGTCTGAGAATAGGTCGTAGGATATTTTTTATACTCCTAAGCGATAAGGGCCCTCTTCAGAATTTTTTTTGGAATCAAAACTTACGCGGGTGAAACCGCGGGGCGCAGCTAGTGTAAAAATGTTTAGTGCTTAGATTGTATTGTGTATTGTATAAAATAATTAGATTATTATCACATTTAATTATACGAAATCAAAAGAAAGAGGAAGCATGTACGTACTGGCTGGTAATCATTAACTGTATGCAAAATGACTTTTGTAATCATATTAATCGGTTCGTCTTTTGTTTGTTTAAATGATTTCTTTTGATTGGTCAGCTTGTTTACCGTTTGATTTTTCTTATGATATCAATGTATCATTCATAGTCAGCCTATAACCAGTGGGACACAGGCCTCCTCTCTGTGAGAGAGAGTGGGCCATAATCCACCACGCTGCGCCAGTACGTGTTGGCAGATGTCGAAGTTAATTACAAATCACAAACAGTCAGTAGAACTCCTATTGGAACTCTGCCAAATTAGCGGCTTTATGTAGGGTGTGCGTCATCTTGAAGATGGTCGAGTATTTCAGCAGTTGTTTTCATGAGCAGAGTGGCGCAGTGGAAGCGTGCTGGGCCCATAACCCAGAGGTCCGTGGATCGAAACCACGCTCTGCTAGGTACCTTTTTTAGATGACACTTGTTATCATTTTTTGAAGATGCTTTTCAGATTTTCTCTTTAATGAATTAGTTTTTTGCGCACCTAGCATTGTCATCTCAAGAATATTCGAAAAATGGGGTTATCGAAAAAGTTTTGCTTCTATTTTTAACCGACTTCTAAAAAAGGAGGAGGTTCTCAATTCGGATGTTTGATTTTTTTTTTTTTTTTTTTTGTGTTTGTTCGCGCATAACTCCGTCGCTTGCCAACCGATTTAAAAAATTCTTTTTTTGTTGGAAAATACTTCCCAAATGGTCCCATGAAAACTTTATCGAAATCGGACAAGCAGTTTTCGAAAAATCAACAAAAATCTAAAAATGTATCTATATTGTCTACATTAACGATTTATTCGTTTACATTTTTGTGGGGTAGGTACAACTAAAAAGTGGAAAATAAAAACTTTTTTACAAAAAAAAACAACCGACTTCAAAAAAAAAACACTACAAGGTGATAAATAACTTTAATTTCGGAAGTCGTTGTCAAAAAACGAAAATGCGGAACCTACGACACCGACTTCCGAAATTAAAGTTATTTATCACTTTGTAGTGTTTTTTTTTTGAAGTCGGTTGTTTTTTTTTTGTAAAAAAGTTTTTGTTTTAACTATACAAAACTGCTTTATAAATAAATGATTAACACCATAGATATATGTTTTACATTTCTATGATTAACACAGTATGAACAAAGTACACGCCGGGAGACCTAGACTAGTCGGAAAACCCGGAAATGCTTGTTGACGTTCACGACAGCACTTAACTTCTAAATTGTAATTATGAGAGAAGTCTTTAATAAAAAAAGAAGACAAGTAGTCGATTTTTAATAAAATATAGATATTTACATCGTCAATACAGAACCAGTGGCGAAGAGCGGAAAAAATACATCCCTTTCAACAAGAATACCTACCATAATAAACTTGAGAAATTGGTATCTAACTACATTTTAATATCATGTTATTGTCACTAAGCCAAACAAAAATATGCAAAATCGGCTTTTTAGAAACTGTATCCCGGAAACGCAAAGATGTTGCCAAACACGGATTATACCAAACACGGATTTGTTGAAGTTTGTCTGTGTGTTATGAAAATAATTCTGCAGGAGGATACGTTAATTACATAACATAACATCACGCCTGTTTCTTTCCGTAAGGGTAGGCAGCAATGTATGCGTTAAGTACACCCACATTTTTACCCGACTACGGCGAAGCAAAAAGGAGGGTTATGATTTTTGCTAGTTTAATATGAGAAGGAACATGAAATAAGTGACCCCATTGCATGAATCGGACACAAATTCAGATTTCGGACTGCAATTGAGAATAATGTGATAAAGAATTCGATAACACTTTCGTATGACCGAGTCGAAGATCGAACCCAGGACCCTTCAGTAAGCAGTGGGATTCGTGCTTGTGACCACTACACTAACAAGGCAGTTTCTTCGTTATGCTATTATCATAAATACTATTGCTTAGTAAATCAAATAAGATTATGGTTCTATATGAATAGAAATTGGACCTAATTAATTATGGTTTTAGCCGGCGTGGTCTAATTTCCAAAGCTTGCTTGGGAACCTTTTGGCTGAAAAAATACCGTTAACGTTTACGTTATGTAAATAAATAGCTTAATATGTCATTTACAATTTTTTCATGTCGTAATTTAATTTTTAATAGTTTTCCTAACTCGAAATATGTACGAGTTTTCCAAATTCGAGTTTTCTTTTCATTCCGATACATGCGAGTGAGAAAAAAAACAGAAACGGAATTTCACAATTTTTTTTTTAGAAATCTTCTTTCTAATTTTCTTTAAACCAATTAACATAAGCCACAAAAGAAAAATCGTAAAGAAAACTTACAAAATGAACAGCCATAATTTTCACAACACGATTTGACCCGCGCACTATAATGTTCAGCGAAACAATGCGCGCACGTCGATCCGCGCACACTTATATGAGACTCGCGGGTTGCGTGCGCGACGCATAGGGATAAATTATACACCTGGCTTTATGGTCAGATCTAGGAACTTTTTGGAAACAATCTGTTTCCAAATTGGAGTACTTATGTGTATCCTATGGAAAGGCTTTGGCTATTACGGTGATAATCATGGATAACGACTAAGCTTAGCCAGTTTTTAGAAGATGCAGATAAGTTTTAGAGGATAAATCAATAACGAATGATGATGTCTATTTATCAAATACTATGATCATAAAGATAAGTACAGCTGATTACAATCCACATAGCTACAGGCCTCCTCATATTAAAACGAAACCTGGTTAGATGGTGTTATAAAGAAAAATAGCTTAATGTAAGGTTTTCCTCACTGTAGGTAAGATCATGTTTTCCATCTCACGTTCATGCGTCAACTGAGGCAGAGGCAGATGGGTTGTGGTGTTCTAAGGCCAGTAACCGATGACAATAGCGTTTTATTTCTATACAGATGTGACCAAATGATTTTCTGCTTTATTCAAATAGTGTTAAACGGTAAAGCGGTAGATGTTCAACTGTGACTGCATGTGCTATGCGGAAAAAATATTTAATGTGCCTGACAGAAGGACAATTCTCGTAATTTTCAGAACGTTCACAGTCTGATCTCAGTCTCAATCTGTCAAAAATACCTCTAATTTTCCTACATTTTGACAAGTTTTTGACGTGGTTTGTGGCTGATATGAGGCTGCGACTAGATTTTGAACGTTTTATATCACGAGAATTAATTGGCCTTCAGGGCGATTGTCTTTTTTTTTCCGGCACCCTAATTGCGTAACACACTATTACTCTCAATTTGAATCATTTTGAAGCATACATATTTCTAACCCATTGCTTCATATGTTTGAAAAATGTGTCTGCTCAACAACGAAAATAACGCAATGAATGTAGTTGAACTGTCAAAATGAAACCCACCGCTACTGACAATGTGTTACGCAATACCCTGATGGATATAATAAAAAGCGACAACTGAACAAGCTTCTCCATGGGATCAACATTGTAATCACGAAAAAATTATCAACACATAACACACATAATCAGCCTATAACGTTCCCACTGCTGGGACACAGGCCTCCTCTCACACACATCAACAACAGCAGCAACATCAACAGTCCCATTGAAAACTTTAATACCTAATCGACCCAAATGTATGGGACGGGTGATTTATGTATTTTGTTGCGATTAAGATGTTGTTCCCATGCAGTAAGTTGTTCAGTGTGATGGTCTGCACCGCACCCTTAGAAAGAAAGAAAATACGTTTATTCACGTTACGTTTTTACGTTTCCTTCCTTTTTTTATTTACCACACTTTTCATCATAACCCCGACTTACAAGTTGTAGATCCTGCGAACCCAGGCAGTATAAATTATTTCATCACCACTGCTCTCAAAACGGTGAAGGAAAACATTTTGAGGAAACCGGCATGTCCTAGAACCCAAAGACATGTGACATCTATCAACCCGCACTGGGCCCGCGTGGTGGGTTACGACCCACTTACAACATTATAGGATGATTATGCTTTCTGAGACATGCTGTTTACAGAATTTTGCTACCAAAAGTGTCAATTCTAAGTTTCGTAGTTTAAGTAGCAAATGTGGACATTTAGAAAAATTCTATTATAGAAGATGAAACTAGGTCAATTTGTAACAGAGTCAAGAACAATAGTTAAATATTTTTAGAGATTAGGTAAGTAATGCCCATAAAGATGATCTAAATAACTACATAATTGCACAAAAAACCCGTTCAATAAATTCAGGTTGACACACTTGAGAACGGAGTGGATAACCTAGGCTCACTAGATCTGCAAACCAACCATAACATATGTTATAAATTGTATATTTTTAATTCATTGAAGTCCATGTTAACTTTTCGTTTTCCACTTTCCTTTACTTGTTATTCTGATTGTTTTGTTATAAGATGTTTTTGTTTTTTATAGAGTGCCTTAACCAGGGTCAAATAAAATTGTCTTTCTTTCTTATTTACCCGGTGTCTCTTCTTAAGTACTTGTCGGTATTTGGCCATCACTTTTTAATTCAGTCTAGTATACTCTACCTAGCGGTGGATTTGAATAAAGCAGCTGCTAATTGACCGATGGCCGATCCAGTATCACTGAATTCCAGCGGTCTGCATTAAAATACTGGACCAATGTAAATGAGTCTTTAGTAGTGTGGTTTGCGATAAACCCTTGATCATTAGACACCTAACAGCTGGTCAGATCAAGTAGCCGCCCCGCCTTCACTGGACTCTCTGTTACGACCACTCTGAGAGAAGCCAGGCAACCGAACGAAGTGGAAGAACATCTTTCATAAAGCCACGAAAGCCTTTCAGAGACACGACCTTCAGTTGTAAAGAACGCAACCAAGAAGACGTGGTCCCTAATCATGACCTAAATTGCCAATAAACAATAAAAAATGGATCTCCATCTTGGTCTATGACAGAAGAATTTGATGAAACACAAAGAATTTATTTAATTACTAACAATACATTCTTGAATCATGACTGTAATCCATACATCTTCATCACCACATTGACAAGAACTAGGAAACATAAGAAAACACACAACAACAAACATAGGAAAAGATAAGTAAGCGATGACTGTGGACGAATGATTATAATATGCACAAACAAACAAACAAACAATCTCCTTGGTTCTATGTACGGCTATAGTTGGCACAATACCAAAATCGTTAAGGCTTATGAGAATATGAGTGGGTCTATGTGTTATGATGGTCGGTAGTTAAGAGGACTACATGACCTAAAGCGCGATCTTGGTCGGACTGCATAGAAAAGAAAGAGAAGCGCAATGACAAAACGCTGGTAATTTATCGCAAAATATGAAGCAATTATCTATTTACGAAAAATCTATTGTTTGGACTAAAAAATTAAAACACTAGAGTTTTAGTATGTTGCTTGTAGAATAATCTGACAAAAAATTATAATGATTGTACGTATATTAGTATGGTTTTTATTGTAAAAAGAAAGTTTTTAGAGGTATCTTCATGATTTTTATCGATCGTACCAAATAAGTTGTATTATGTTTTCAACAAACTATCTACCTAGCATATATCCTGAAGAATATCATATATTTTTTTGTTTTTTTTTTAATGTAGTCGATCATATAGTTACTTTTATTGTTTCTAAAACATGCGTTTTTAGGGTTCCGTACCTCAAAAGGAAAAAACGGAACCCTTATAGGATCACTTTGTTGTCCGTCTGTCCGTCCGTCCGTCTGTCAAGACCCTTTTTCTCAGGAACGCGTGGAGGTATGAAGCTGAAATTTATATCAATTACTCAAGTCTACTGTCTCTTGAAGCTGTGAAAAAATCAAACTTCTAAGCCAACGCAATCAAAAGATACAGCCGTTTATGCCGCAAATTTCTGCAAATTTTCGAAACTCGCACGGGAATCAAAACCTACAGGGTACTTCCCGTGAACTTAGAATCTTGAAATTTGGTACTAAGTAACGTCTTATAGTACAGATAAACGAAAAATTGCGAAAACCGTAAATTTTTAGTTACATCATATAATAAAAAATATTTTTGAAAATTTTAAAGTTACTTCTTTTCTCATGAACGCGTATAGGTATTAAATTGAAATTAATATCAAATACTCAGGTCTATAATACCTTGAAGCTGTAACAAAATGAAACTTCTATGTCAACGCAATCAAAAGAAACGGCAATTTAAGCCGCATATTTTCAAACTCGCAACTACTCGCAAGGGAATCAAAACCTAAAGGGTACTTCCAGTCGACCTAGAATCTTGAAATTTGGCATGAAGCAATGTTTTATAACACATATAAAGGAAAAATTCCGAAAACCTTAAATTTTTATACGGAACCCTCGGTGCGCGAGTCCGACTCGCACTTGGCCGGTTTTTTTGCGTTTAGGTCCTGTAAGCCCCTTGAAACATAGTTTAAAGTGACAATTATTTTCATCTTTGTCTTATGCTGTTACTTTTCCTTTACCCGTTTTCTTATAGTGCTGTAAAATAGTTCTATAAAGGAAATTCAGGTGTCATCATATAACGTTAAGTTTGTTATGGGAACTACTTCAAAATTTAAACTGCAATAGGTGCTAACCGACGAACATACATATTTCTCTGCACTCGTCGATCTTAAATACATATTTTGCCAATAACTATTATGATTTAGTAACATTTCAGCACTCACACATCTAGTGCTTGGTCTTTACAGCTTCTAGAAAACGAATAACGCCTACAAGATTCAATGAAGCAATGCAACATTGATCTTCATCATCTGCCTAGGCTTGGGCCCCATCTATGTTAGGGTCGGCTTCCTGCCTAACTGGATACAACTAAATAGGTTTCCAGCCTTACCAGTATTTTACCACACACCCCAGTAATACGAACCCTTTTGGTAACCCTGGATGTCAGACTTGCTGACTTATTAAGTGGGGTTAATGAGTGACAAGAATTAATTTACAATGTAACTAGAAACGAATTTACATATTTAAACTTTTTACTTTTCCCACAGTAAAAGTTTTATCTGAAAATCTGCAATGTTCTGAAATGATAGACAGTGATTGTAAAGTGCATAATCTGTCAAGCTCCGCTAATGAGACACAATTGATTTTCTATTGTTTCGTTGTCAATAGGCGACGCGCGGTGCTTGACCGGTTAAAAGCAAGTTGATATAATTTACTGTCATGTATTTACAAGCTTGATCAAACTACCCCTATCATCTAAATGACCACCTACCCTTTTGTATTTTTCGTTAAGTTACTTCATAAAAACATGTAAAGAGACAATTAAGCCTAATTTACATACAGTTTCAACTAATATTCGTATGACATAATATTGTGTCATTGACCCGTCAGACAATACAAACTGCATATTTCTATCGTTACCGGAGTTTTATGGAAATTACGTAAAGAAGACAGTTTTGTGGACTAACAGATAATGGAACGGTAATAAGTGGTCAACTGTACGTATTCTATTGTTCCCTTTATAGTGGAGAAGTCATAAGACGGCTGTCTTAAATTGAGTATGTAGTAACGGTCATAGTGCCAGTATACTTAAGTAACTAATAGGTTTAAGGGTAGTGTACTCGTTTGTAATAATAATAACGTATAATCATGTGGAGCACAACATAACATGCTTATTTCCTGAATTTTGATTGTAAAATAAAAGAATTAATAACCAAACAAACGATGAGGGCGCCACTGCGTGGTCGGTGTCGTGTTAAGCCAGAATACCTTCTTGTATAAGATATAGGTAAACACAACAATGCAAGTTTTAAAGATGTTTCCTAGAACCACATTGCAAGTCAGTATTCATTTGAACCTTCTTACTGTTGACTCACAAAGTTTGGTGACAAGTTGCGTATTTTTATCGCGGCGATTTTTTCGCGCACTCCATTTTCAACGCTCCGTTTAGCGCCGAAAGTTCAAAATCCAACAGTGTGTTTTCTTGATGAGCTGGGATGCGCTCTGTTGGATTCTCAATCCTCGGCTAAATACCGAGACTTGAAAATCCCGTGCGCGAAACAAAATCGCCCATTTTTACTTGTTCTGCGGTCAGTTACCTGGTTCCTGTCAGCAAGCATCACCGGGTCGGATGTTTGTAGTGACGTATGTGTATATGCGTCAAGAGGATTTGTTTGACCTGAATCAATTCGGATTACTGGGGATTCCAGAAAGGGAAGGGATTTGCATGTTTTCTTTGTGGTCCTTGAGTAAGTAGATATGAAGAGGGTCTTTGGTATCTTCTTATGCTAAGTATTGAGCAGGTTTGTTTGGATTTTTTTTATTATTATCGCGAAAGATCTTGGCGAATTAGTGCTAGACTGAAAAAAGAATTACATTTTGAACGTCACGACACCTTTGTTATGTAACAAAAATAGGTATTTACTTTTTAACGTCTTTCCGACCGACTTCTCGGCTGTTTTTTTTTGTGTAGGATTTTCTCTTTTTTTTACTTTCCAGTGGACTAGGCCTAGTAGGTTACAGGAATATTGATCTTGAATTTACGTTTGCTAATAGACGCACCGAAAATGCCTGAAAGAGCTATTGGGCCATGAAAGACCTAATGAAGGGTGATCTTCCTTTGTCCCATAAGAGAAAACTCATTGACGTGTGCATACTTCCCATACTCACATATGGTGGTCAAGCATGGCCTTTGACAAATCAGCAGAGGTCCACGCTCGAGGTTTGCTAGAGGGCTATGGAACTGAGTATTCTGGGTATCAAACTAACAGACCGGGTCAGGAATACGATCATCCTTTCCATCACAAAGATAACTGATGTCACTTGGAAAGCTGCCACGCTAAAATGGAACTGGGCTGAACACATCTGCCGCATGTCAGACGAACAGTGGGCCAAACTTACGACCCAATGGGTCCCTCTTAATGGCAAACAACATCGTGGCAGGCCCAGACGGAGATGGCGGGATGAGCTGGAGTCCTTCAACAAGAACTGGTCCTTAGCAGCTTTGAACAGAGAGTGGTGGAATGAGAGTAGGGGGGAGGCCTTTGCCCTGCAGTGGGACGTCACAGGCTAATAATAATAGACTTAATACTAAAGAAGAGGCTTTGAGGCTCTTGTAGACAGGCGCGACGCGACTCTATAGAACAATTTCTACGAACACTTCATGGAAATGGTTCTACCAGAATCGCGTCGCAACGTTGCGTCGCTCCAGTCTGAGGGAGCCTTTGATTCAATGCTTGGTGCATTCAATAATATCATCCTTCTAGGTGCATACTACTCTGAGATAGCGTAAATTATGTAAAGTGATCTATTTATAATCAACAGCGTACGTAAAAAAGTGTAACATGCGTTATATCTATAACATCTGACCATGTGAAAATGTAAATATGTCCAACACGTGGTATTGGTAATAGTTTGTGTGATAAAGACTTCATTAATTCATTTTACTACGCACTAAAATCTAGGGTTTTAAATAAACAAGCCGTGGGCGATTTGTATGTATGGGAAGCTGTGAATAAGGATCTAAAGTATTTATAAAGTGTTCATTTTTAAGTTAGCAGTGTAAATCTCTCCCTTAAGCTTATCTTTTCTTAATTATATACATAACCTAGTGTTGGATATCGGAAAGAAAAACTGCAACTTAAACGACCAAGGCTTATCGTCTACAACACCACTCAAAAAGTAACGTATTACAAGCACAAATCATCAATGAATAGCCACAACACTAGAATTTACACATCATTAGTACCTAAAGACCGTTTCCAGTTATTTTACCTTTGACATAAACCTTGTGGTGTACTGTCGTATGTAAATTAAGAATGTTTTGTTTTGCGAATGTGGTGTTTTGAGATCATGATATTTTGATAATGTGATGATTTGCGATTATGGGGATTTGAGATTGTCTATGATACTTTGAGAATAATTATGATATTCTTCACGGAGCAATTTGGACGTTGACAAGTGCTTATTCTCTGTCTAATTTGAGTAAATGACTTTTGATGTGCTTTTCAATTAAATTATGTGTCATACCATACACAGAGGAGATAGGGTTTATACCGAGGTATGTGCCGAAAAAAGTGACAAAGCCAGATAAGCCATCGATTAGTAACACAGTTTTTAGAAATTTGAATGCATAGGGATTTCCTACATGAGTGTAATACTTGAATCACTGTCTATAGGGACATACCTATTGCATTGTATGCATTTTATTTCCTGTAAGAGATTTATAGTTATTTATTGTAATTTTCCGTTACCCTTGTGAAAGGAAAACTAAAATGAAAGGAAAGTTTGCACAGGATGTATTAAGTACTTAACTGTACTTTAATTCTGTGAAAGTTGTAAATGTTAACGCAGGAAACTCAGATGTAAGTATGTTGAAGAAGCACTAATTAATCTATACTTATAATAAATCTGTAGAGAGGTCAATTCTGTACATGAAATATATTTTCAAAATAACTATCAGGGGGTGATTAGTGATCGATACTGATGCCAAAACTGCAATCAGTAAAAATTTTGTCTGTCTGTCTGTCTGTCTGTCTGTCTGTCTGTCTGTCTGTATGTTCCTTATAGAAACAAAAACTACTCGACGGATTTTAACGAAACTTGGTACAATTATTCTTCATACTCCTGGGCAGGTTATAGTATACTTTTCATCACGCTACAATCAATAGGAGCAGAGTAGTGAAGGGAAATGTTGGGAAAACGGGAGAAGTTACTCCATTTTTTAAGCTTCCGTCGCGTGTGCAGCCTTAATGGTTAAAGTTACATAGAAATCATGTATGACGGAAATATTCTACATAAAATTGTCTAAAAAATATCCTTCAACAGCATATGTCTATCTTTTATGGTTGACTCACAATAACACGTGTAACTCCTGATAGCTTAGCAGTTCGGAGCATTCTGATTATATTTGTTTACTCTTACGTTTATAATACTCTCACTCATCCCTAATTTAAAAAAGTTAACATTATTACCTATTCAATAAAAAAAGAATCATAGAAATCGGTATAGAAACACCAAACTTATACATGAAATAAGCCATCGCGCCGTCGCACGTCTGAATCATGCTATAAGGATTATTTTTGTGTAACGGTTGTCAGAGCGTTCGACCTTATTGACAGACAATAATTGATATTGAGAAACCGTGCTTATCAGCGCGACTTTTAGTCTTTAAATAGTTTATTTGAATTTCTTTTGTTGTTATTTTGTAAAATAGGTATGAGTTGTTTTGGTAGTGTTTAAATATTCGTTCAAATTAAAAATTATTAAACGTAGGTACTTTTCTTAATTAAAGTAGTTATAAGTATTTATTTTTAAGTGAAGTAGGTATAGGTAGATAGTATTGTACAGGCGTTTCAGCTTTATTTTCATTTCTTTTTTGTTGTGTAGACAAGGAATAAGGAAGGATTGTTTGAAATTCAACCCCTAAGGGAGTTAAATAGGGGATGAAAGTTTGTATGAAAGTCCGTCAGTTTTAAAGTTAGGATCATCAAATTTTGTGTTTAGGCTGACGACTAAAAATTAATTTATACGTGTCTCAGCGTTTTTGATAATTCTACCCCCAAAGGGTTAAAAGGGGGGATGAAGTTGTGTATGAAAGTCCGTTAGTTTAAAAGTTAGGATCTTTAAATTTTGTATTTAGGCTAACGATTGAAAATTAATTTATACGTGTCTCAGCGTTTTTGATAATTTCTCCCCCAAAAGGGGGATTAACGACCTGACTGAAATATCAACGCACAGTCTAAATCGCTGGTCCTTCCTAGGGACATGAATTTTGGAGGGTGTGTTCTTTGTGAAGAGTAGGTATCGAATAAGAAGGGGTTTTTGGAAATTAAACCTTTAAGGGGGTGAAAAGGGGGGATTTTGTTGGTATGAAAAATCTTATTTCTTGAGTTAATAACCTTGAAACTTGGCACGAATACTTATCTAAGTAAATTATGAAGTTTGGAATTTTTCGTTTTTCTAAAATACCCCCTAAAGAGGTATTGGGGGGTGTCAAAATTTGTATGGAAGAATTTTAACGCCCTGTCCGATTAACTTGAAACTCAGTATTTATACTAAGGACTAAAAATAATTAATAACATGTATCAGGGTTTTTCGAAAATCTACCCCTAACTGTGTGAAAAGAGGTAGTTAATTTTAAAGGGGAGGATTTTACCGCGTGGCTTGATTAGCTCGAAAATTGATATAAATAAACTGAGTCAAGTTATAAAATTCCACCCCTTTGGGGGTGAAAAGCGGGGATACAGTTTATTTGAAAAATCTGATTCCTTTGTTCTATTAACTTAAAAATTGGCCCGAATACTTATTTATCTAAATTGATTATAAAGATCATACCAACATACATTTTCGAAACTTTTAGAGGAAAGTACGAATTTCACGCGGACGAAGTCGCGGGCAGAAGCTAGTAAATAATAAGAGAAAGATAGAAACGGTAGAAGGAGCATTGGCAGACCAATAGCCAGGTGGGTGGACGACCTACACAAGATCGCAGGGAAGACCTGCACCCTAATTGCGTAACACACTATCAATCGGAATCTGAATCATTTTGTAGCAAATTGCTAATCCATTGCTTTATAAGTTCAAAAAATTTGTCTGATCAATACGTAAATAACGCAATGAATGTTGTTAAACTGTCTAAATAAAAAGCCGACTCCGATTGATAATGTGTTACGCAATGGCCTCGCAGGATGAGACTCGCACAGACCAGGGAAGCATGGAACAAAAGGGATAAGACTTTACTCAGCAATGTGTGGAATAAGGCCGACAATGATAATGATGATGATGATGACATAATCAGAGTTGGAATGGCGAAGTAAGGAACTACATAGTTGCGTTATATATTGTACATACACCAGTACATCAAGCTACCAGAAACTGTCAAATTTTCCCAATCAACTTTGAACCTGTTGCTTTAGCGATAAAGTTGAAAATCTATTAAAGAAATTTGACAGATTGTAGTAGCTTGATGTGCTGGCGTCCGTACTAGCTTCTGCCCGCGACTTTGTCCGCGTGAAATTTCACCTTCCCCCCATTCACCCTCTTAGAGGTGGAATTCATCGTCATGTTCGTGAACGGGCGCCGTCAGTAGGGACTGGTCATCTCTTTGCTACCATGGCTTATTTTAATTTAATATTTGAATTGCTTTTTTTCTCGTCTTTTCATTATGGACGCTTTTAACGTTCTGCATCGTTCTCACATGTATAATTTTTAAAATGAATGATGTAACCAAGACTTTGTAACCAGATTATTTTGATTTAAAAGAGTGTCCATGGAGTTTCTTGCCCGTTCTTCTCCATAGGTACCTACGCTATGTAATAGGCAACTAGCTTCATCTTTCTGACTGACCGACCCGACCCCTTGACAATTCAAAAGTGCCTGTAATTGCTTTAATTGAAAAAAATGCTTTGAGTTTGAATATTGAAAAAAAAAAAATTAAAAAGTGTTTATTCACAAAAATAATTTTACACGTAAATTTACCTCTGCCAAACTACAAAGCAGTTTGTTGGCAGACGTAGCTCCTTTTTTAGGGTTCCGTAGTCAACTAGGAACCCTTATAGTTTCGCCATGTCTGTCTGTCCGTCCGTCCGTCCGTCCGTCCGTCCGTCTGTCCGTCCTCGCTTAATCTCTGTGACCGTTAGCACTAGAAAGCTAAAATTTGGTACCAATATGTATATCAATCACGCCGACAAAGTGGTAAAATAAAAATTGGAAAAAATGTTTTATTAGGGTAGCCCCTCTATATGTAAAGTGGGAAGTGATTTTTTTTTTAATTTCAACCCTAACGTGTGATATATTGTTGGAAAGGTATTTAAAAATGAATAGGGGTTTACTAAAATCATTTTTTGATAATGTCAATAATTTCGGAAATAATCGCTCCAAAAGTAAAAAACAATGTGTCCCCCCCCCCTCTAACTTTTGAACCATAAGTTTAGAAAATATGAAAAAAATCTAAAAAGTAGAACTTTATAAGGACTTTCTAGGAAAGTTATTTTGAACTTGATAGAAACAACAGTTTTTGTACAAAAAAGACAAAAAGTTGTACAAAATCATTTCTGGACTGAGTTCGTAGTATAATCGTACATGCAAGCATTTTTTTTTTAACTTCGTTTACATATTTTATTATCCTGAACGTATCTTTTTTCAAACAAAAAAAGAATTATTAAAATCGGTTCTCGCAATCCAAAATTACCACCGAAAACTTCTGGCACGTCTATGTATTAATTAGTAACCCAATTCCCCGAGAGATGGCGCTGTAGGTACGTATTACATTGGGTCGGGTATTATCGAATTGTACGTGGGAACACTTATTGTGACGGACGGGAAACTACGGAACCCTACACTGAGCGTGGCCCGACACGCTCTTGGCCGGTTTTTTGTACCCCTAAAAACCCTTTCTTATTGGATATCTACTCTTCACAAAGAACATACCCTCCAAATTTCATGTCTCTAGGACCAGCGGTTTAGGCTGTGCGTTGCGTTGATATATCAGCCAGTCAGGACTTTGAATTTTATATAATCATAATAATATAATAACGTTTGTAATCCGTGTATCCAGCAACCTTATTGCGTAACACATATTTCTAATCCATTGCTTCATGTTCGAAAAGTGTGACAGCTGAACAACGTAAATAACGCAATGAATGTTGTTGGACTGTCAAAATGAAACCCATTGCTACTGATAGTGGGTTACACAATTACCCCGCAGGAAGTAGTAGAAGTAAAATAAGGTAAAACACTACCCAAAAAGAAGAAAAAACAAAGAAAGAATATACATTTATTTAGCACAGAATAAAAGACACACAATACACCAGATACATACTCGTACATCAGATAAAAACAAAAAATAAAGATCAAATAAAAAGTGTAAAGTCCGATGTAAGAAATTAGCAGGAAAGTGTGTCTCACGGCTGCAAAACAAGCTAAGTTTGTTTGAAATAATTACGTTCTAAATATTTTCATCTTACATCTTTCATTTCACATAATATTATTACGAGCAAGTAAAGATCGACATTTAACACCACTAGTTCCTCCGGTGGCAGATAAGCAGGTTGTTTATAAAAAGTGTTTCAGCGCAGCAAGTGGCGCCGTCTAGTTTTATCACGAAGTAACTGTAATCACTGAAGAGGGCGATATGGTGACCATAGAAATAAAAAAAACAGAGTGTGACACTAGCTGGTTACTGTCACTCTAGCAAAGCGTCGGTGGTTTAGTCGCGGCTGTCTTCTGATGGCAAAGATGATGCCAAGAGAGCTGCAGCTCGCGGGAGACGCTCCGGGCGCCGGGACCCGCGTGACGGCTCCCGGCCACTATAGGCGCGGGCCTGTGGACGGAGAGTAATGTGTAGCTCACCGTCCGATCAGGACCAGGCCCGTGCCGGACGGCGCGTATGTGTTCCACGCGCGCCTCAAAGAGATGTCAGCAAAAAGGAAGGGGCCTGCCAGGGCCGAAGCCTGCCGGGGGTGCGGGATTGTCCGAAAGGGTTACCGCTACCCCGGAACACAGAGGGCTAAAGAAGGAACACGGGTGGGTTTTAGTCAGTAAGAGTCTGACACTCCTTTCCGCTCCACCCATTGCGGGAGGGGCCATTTGATGATTTCCCATCCAAAAAAATAGGGGAGCTGCAGCTGTCGTACCTCGTCCACGACTAACAGCTATATTCCGGCACAATCCTGATGATATTGAAGCTGCTGAACCACTAATACGATAACCACAAAAAAAGAAAAAAAAAAGGCTAAAAAAAAAAGAAAAGGCTATCCTGCACCGTATATGTATAGCATTAAGCCAAGTTGCTTTTACGGGTCTGTATGTGTCACTGCTTAGATTTTCTAAACTCCGCAATGGATTTACATGCGGTTTTCTTCACAATTTAGAGCATTTATTCCGGAATGTTTATACACAGCATGCAACTTAGAAAAAGGTCACTGTATATATTTTATAAAACCATCGTATAATGAGTGAATCACTCTTCGCCGTTACGTTTCTTATCATACATTATTTTTATCCATATTCAAATCATGTTTCAAGATAATCTAAACAGTTTGATGCTATCAACTCCCGCGCAACGCATAGTAGGTAAAAGGTACACATACCTAAGCTATGTTTCACATATTTTTAGATTTTTTGCTTCCTCAAAATTAGATTAGACACCGTTCAAAACGAGTTTGTTTTCTTGTATGTTCCTTAAGTCTTTTTGTCGACTAGGAAAAGTCCAACATACATATGCCTATACCTACCAGCTGGAAGCCAATAGTTAAGTACTAAAGTCTTTTCCTAGTTACATACTCATCCACGTTGTTTTGTTTTTCCTAGTCTATGCCACTCATATAATAATAATTTCAGTCTAATTGAATCGTATTTACAGGGAATAATGTGGTTTGGATTAGGTGTCAGAATTCAAATAGGTGTTTATGCATTCACTACCTCTATATTCTTATATGTATAATTTTGCTGTACGTGTGTATATCACTGAACTCCTCCTAATGGGCTGGACCGATTTTGATGATATTTTTTTTTGTATGTTTGAGAGTATCTCTGGATGGTTTAGATCCAAAATTGGACCCGGTAGGTGGCGCTGTATTCGGGCAGGACTACGTCTGTTAGGACCGCTAGTACTCTGTAGATATAAATATAGGTATAATGATGTTGTCTTCGTCAGCGCGTCACTTATGTCCCTTACTCATTCCATGTTGGATATTTCAGACTTTTGAGTCCAGTTTTGGTTACGTTATTTTTCTACCTAAAAACCAGGATAAACTCTGAAGTAAAAAGCAAGCCAAACCAAACAGCAAAAACCAAACCAACCAAAAACCAGAACCAAAAACTTCTACTATAGCTTAACTATCTTTGTGCTAATCAAATACATAGATTGACTAATTAAACATCCGTTGATAGTACTTAATTTCCATTATTGTTGTCCGACATCCACGCGAACGAAGTCGCGGGCACAACTAGTTTCCAATAAAACGACAATCACATTGCAAAGTTTATTAGCATTAACTATAAATAAATAATAAATAAAATTTTCGTCTTTAAAAGACGTTACTATCACATTCACTCACACAGTTATGGCAAATTAATTCTTATAGTCATAAGTGCAGATGTACAATTTCGTATCCTCCGGCTTGAATGCCGTAGAGATCATTTTTCTTTCTTCTAGTATTTTGGGAGGACTGTAGACTGGGTTTATAATTGTAAAATCTGCCTGCACGCTTATTCTAAGGGTAAACAATTCCACCTTATGTGGGTAACCATCTAGCTAGGTGATACCTATTTGAAAACTATTTTTATCTCACGATGAAAATTTTAAAAGTTTACTCGCGGACGGAGCTAGGAGCACATTTCACTAACAATTAACACACGTGGCATTACACTTTCTTGCTATCTAAACAGATATTGAGTATTCGGCATTCACGTCTCACTGCTTCGACGTAGGTATCTGGTAGGAAATCCCCAACTCGGCGGGGTTCACACCGGCAATGGCCGTTGCTATGGGCCTGGCCAGGGCTACGCCAGATATGGCTACAGCTGTCGCCATCGGTCTTGAAGCTGCCAGGCCATGCTCACCGATAACTGCAAGACCTGAAATTCAAAAATACAATTAGAAATCTATGTTTATGGAAAGTTAAATATTACAGTTTTCAGCCCGAGTTTTGAACTAGACGTCGTGTCTCAAAGCTATTATGTTTGAATTAAGAATTTGAGATAATTTTCAATTTATGGAACAACAAACTGAACGTCTTACTTTACAAAGTTCAAATTCCATTGCATCCAAAAACTTAGGACCTTTTTGTTACAAAGGGTCACTCAAAATTCAACTTAGAATACATTTATCTAAAGTAGATAACTGATTATGTGGCGATGGAATGTAGATTATATGAGTTTATGAACACTGCTATAGTAATATCCATTTGCTATAAGACATGAGGATTAAGTAGCGACATCTGTCGATGGAATTGAACATTGCTAAGGTAAATCAGCGACTAGTAATGCCATCTACACAACTTTAAGCAGCGGTTAATAGTTTCCTCGATATTTCGTTGGCAGCACTCGTGCAATTTATATCTAAAAAACTACGATTTAGGTATACCTATTGGATAAAAACAAAAAAACTGTGAATTAACTTACCAACAGGTTTGGCTTCAGCAATGGTTCCTTTGTCTATGAAGTCAGAATCACTGCTTTCGTCGTTTTCGTAGTCGGAAGCTTCAATGCCAACACCCTCTTCTGCAATCTGAACGAAATAGATATTAAAGTTTGTTTTGTGCCAAGTTTTTTAGTTGCAGAAAAAATGGTATCAACTTCACAAAGCACTATTATGAAATATTAATGCCATCATGATTCCACTTCGGAAAAGGATGGTGCTATCGGTCATGCATAGATCCGTCTCTCCCTCGTACTAGAATCATACGGCATATGGCATCGGCACCAGAAGGCTAAATCCCGTAAGTAAAAACATTCAAAATCTAGTCGCAATCTCATCTCAGCAACAACCAGTCTCAAAAACATGTAAAAAATGTAGAGATTTAAAAGGTATTTTTGACAGATTGAGATTGAGATTAGACTGTGAACGTTGTTAAAATTACGAAAATTGCCCCTCTGGTTTATTTTACCCCTTAGACTTTTTTTGATGTTTGGACACTAACTCCCAAACTAGGGCCTCTACAGGATGAAATTGAATTCATGGGCATCCTTTTAAGGGGTCATTGTAATCATCATTATGAACAACTTTTACTATGGGACCAAACCTGAAATCGTGAAAAAAAAAATCAGCTCTTCGCTACATTTTGACGAGTTACGAGTAGGTATGTAAACATAAATGCAAAGAACAGCAGATTTTTTTCACGATTTTAGGTTTAGTCCCATAGCAAAAGATGTTCATAATGATGAGTACAATGACCTCTTAAAAGGCTGCCCATGAATTAAATTTCATCCTGCATAATTATGGTTGGGCGATTCCTGAATCACAACGCTTTGCAAATAAATTGATTAATGTAATATGGTGCTATCAGTGCATATAAGGCTCTTTGATCATATATGGAATATAATTATGTGCACTTATACAAAGTCTTTTTCCTATTTATTTATTTTCTAAGATAGATAGATAATGGGGTCTCATTCATAAACTTACATAGTCACTATCCTCATCTTTGTTCGTTCTTACGTTGGCATTCTTCTTGAATAGCATATCAACGTCATCAACCTCTTCTATCAGCTTAATGATGTTCGAAGCAGCTTCACCCAAGGACGCCAGCTGATTCTTAAATCTAGTCTTTTCCGTATTCCCCAGGGACCCAGTCTTACGACCAAGATTGTACAATTTCAGCAAATTTGTTGATAGTGTCTTAAGATTTTGAAGGTTCTTGGCCATGACTTTAGCAAGGAGGTTTTCATCGCTATTTTTGATGACATTTTCACTGCTGATGCTTTCTTCGGAGACTATTTTCTCGCCAGTTATCCTGCCGAGGTTATCTTTTTTAATTTCCAAGTATTGGCCCTTGGCTCCTCCGTAGAATGGTACGTATTGTACTGATGCCCTATAAAGGTTACAAAGTTATGGGTAAATCTTTATGGTTTTTATTGTGGACTTTTTATATTTTGTCTATCTTGTTTGTGTAGGTGTGTATTAGCAGGACCGTAAAATATTATCTAGACAAGACTATGAATCATAGTCTCAATGGCATAACAGTAATTCTACATTTGGGAAGTTGTGGGTGGGAAATCAATTCTACTTTATTTGCTCAATTCTGCCGTGCGGGACCGTTACATTAGCGTCTAATCCAATTAGGATAGTGACCTATGACAAGAATGTTTGAATTATTTTATGAGCTTGAACTTTATTATTCATATAATAACTTATACATAATTTTGTTGGTAGACTGGCTGGTAGTGGATGACTTTTATTTTAATCAATCGTAATCATAATAATATATATTACTATAATATCCTACTGAACCCAACTAATTTAGCATCATATGATATTTTTACCTTTGCCATCGACTCGAGAGAAAGAAGAAGAACCACAATAAGCTTTTTTCATTATAGTCCAGACAAAGACATAGCAAAATATTTTGATTATCTTCATCTTAGCAGAATTTAGTCCAATCTGAATCATTCGTAACATTTATGATAATTTTTCCTCAATAATGAAATCCGACTGACCATGACATTACTAGAAGTGTTTAAAAAAAACAAACATGACTCCAAATAAAATTAACATTTATTATACTCTCCCCGTTTACATCAATCTTATATTATTCCAAGTAACATTAAATTCGAAAATCAATTTTAAGTTAACAGTCAAAATTAATTTTCCGAAAATAAATCATTTTAACATTTAATCATACTTTCTAGTTAGTGATATACCAATAAGATTGGTCTATTGATCTACAAATTCGTATAGATAAAGATCTGATTGCGCATGAGCTACGCCGCCAGGGCCTGCCACGGCAGTCGCAAGCGGCGCATGGAATATAGTTCCAGTCTGGTTCCTCGCTATTACAACATGCGATATGGGATTTGCCAAAGCTGTCCCTTGAGAGTTCAGAGCGTGAGCTACTGGTTTTATAAACAGCATGAATGTCGTGTCTTCCAGTTTCAAGGGAGTTTCCCGAAAATTTATGCCATCGTATATGTATAGATCTGATTTCTTCATTGATCTGCTCCACTCTCCGTCTCGTCGCCATCCTCGTCCGTCGTAGAATCTAATAAGTGAGAAAGAGAATAGTTTAATGAGAAGGAAGATATGATGCATGTGGGTTAGTTAGAAATGACTATCGATTGTTAGGGTGGTAATAAATAATAGGACCAGTAGCAACAATTTTTCCTTCAGGTATAGCTTGTAATAATTGTGCAATAGAACCATCTATTTTACTTTGTTCCTGTAGGCGATGAGCAACTGACGTGAGGTCGGCATCAGAGGATAATGCTACAATTCGTGCGGCTGGTCCGGCTACAGCGAGTCCTCCTGGTTGAGTGTAAGCTAGACCTCCAGGGCCTACAATCGCGGTTCCGCCTCTGCCAGCAGTCGCCACTCCTCCAGGCCCAGCAATAGCGACTCCTCCTCGCCTAACTTTCAGTCTGTTAATGAAGAAACCAGGCCCAGCTGGCTGCCTGTTTGATTGTTTGTTACCAAACAGATCTAAAAAGTGAAATCGCACGTCTCCATCATCACCTCCAACGGTTTTAGTGTCTTGTGTTTTAGCAGGCTCCCGTTTCGTGGGTTTTGCAGTAGTAGAACTAGGCTTGACTGCAAAGAATTTATTTAGTTTAGCTGGGTCAATTTCTTGAAATTGACTTCCATGAGCAACAGTACGTTTTTTAACTGCTCTCTTTTGCCTTGATCTCGCTTCTCTCGTTGGGTGCACAATTAAGTGTGCAGCTTTTTCAATGTCATCTTCATATTTAGTTACATCCTCAATAATTGGCTCATTCGATTTTTGTTTCCTGCAAACATCAGCGTTTTGACCATACTCAATAAAATTGTTCCATCCTCCTCCATTCATAATACTGAGTAATGGATCCCTTATAAGAAGTGGAAATAATGACGCAAAGGGCCATTGAAAAGATGGTAGACTAGGAAAAGATGGAAACGATGGAAACGGTGAAGGAGATGTTTGACCATCTTGTCGAGTTTGCATTTTTGTAGCGTATTCCATCGGATTTATGTAATTACCGTACATATTGTTCATAGATGGCATGACAAGAACTGGCATGTTCACTATGTATGGTCCGGGCATCATTGCCATTTGTGCTTGGTTTCCAGATAATAGAGAAGACAGCTGTCTTGAATATCTGGTATCATCTAGATCTCCATTGGAAATTGTATTACTCTCTTGCTGTTGTATATTGTTATGTTTTTGGTTGAGTTTTCCAGAAGCTATAACTTGTTGAAGTTTTTCCAATATTTCTTTATCGAGGACGTATTCTCCTCCCGACTGATGAGGGGCATTCCATTGGAATTGATTTCGCCTGCTTGGTTTTTGAAGACCTTCATTTATAGCTTTTATCTTTTCTAATATTTCCTTACTAATATCTTCGATCTCTCTGTTAGTTTCATCGTAAGCTAGTGATCTCTCTTGTTGTATTGGAGCTTGTATTAATTCATCAACTGATGTCGCCGCACTGAAACGTATATCAGCTATTGTCAGTTTTTGTTTACCAATATTTGTGATACCTTTATCCATAAGCATTATAGTTTTAGCGTGTAAATCAGAAAGCGGTGTTGAAGCTTATAACATAGTAATTAAAGTGAACCATACCTGAACTACTGCGGATCCCGTGTAGTTTTTCACTAATATTTTTAAGCTCTACTCGTTATGTTAGTTGTGCTGGTTCTACATAAATGTGCATTTCTACTGTTTGTAAAACCGAAGTTAATATTTTAAGCAATACCGTAGCAGATTTTTCAGTAATTTTATAAATTCAACATACGCGTTAGATTTTATTAGAAACTGACATCATTAAATTTGTTTGACTAGGCAAGATTGCATAATTGCATATTCAGGAATGATACACTTTCATTATCCTATTTGTTTCTAAAGTATTGAAAAATTATTTGATATGTAAAACAAGATGAACTGAATTTGAATGGATATAGGAATTATGCAAGTTATCCAGGTGAATGAATCTAATGATAAATGAATAAAATGATATTGTGGTTACAATGAAATCAGTTTCGAAAGTAAAATTAATGATTAGTTCGTGTCAAATATGTATAGTTGCTTTAAACGTAACGTTAACATTATATATATTACCGCTAATGTGCGTAAATCAGTTAGAGTGCGGATTAACTTGTTAATCTGCAGATTATCTGGTTGAGTCCGTAAAGTGGAAAAAAATGTTTGTTACCGGCCAAACCCGGTTTTAGGGTGAACTAGTTTCGCCTAGGCCAAACCAGTTCTCCCTACACGGGTTGCATGGTTACGGTCGATCGATAGGCGACGTAGGATGCAAGAGCGAGCGAAGCGCACCCAGAGGTTAGGTTTGGTTAGGTTACTTCAAACCCTTTACACAGAAATAGGAGCCCCACGAGGCGGGGCTCCGTCGACATAGGATGCAAGAGCGAGCGAATGAGAACTGTTTTGGCCTAGGCGAAACTAATTCATCCTAAAATCGGATACGGCCTGTAACATATTTCACACTTTAACGGATTGTACCCGGTAATTTGCAGATTACCTAGTTAATGCGTATATTAACGTATTCCATATTCTAACGGTATACTATTATTATATACAACATTAGTTATTATTTTTTGTTAGAATGAAACTTACTCATTATTTGACGGCCGTGACGACACTTCCAGGCATGAACACGCGAGTAGCACCTGAAATTTGAAAATAAAACATAAGAAAGCTTCCAGAAAAATGCAAGGAATCTTGTGGAATAGAAAGTGACATGTGATTCCATAAATCCTTGAAGAGTAACGATGGAGTTTCTTGCCCTTTCTTCTCCACACGAAACTACCTTTTGTAAAGCGCTTATTACAGTATCCGATTTTAAGAAAGGCTAACTAGGAAGTAGGATAGGAAACTAGTGATCACACTACACTAAGAATCTAGTTTAGTGTACTTTCTAGTTAGAGTGTTCCTAGTTAGCCTTCCTTAAAATCGCATAGTGTAACAAGCGCTTAAGAGGTGACTAGAATCAATTCTATTTTCTTGTAAATTCTGGCGCTTAAAGTGCTTTTTATGTCAATTTGAAATAAATGCTTTGACGTTGAATTTTGTTGTGAATTTTCTTTTTAATAAGTAATTCCGAACTGTGCTGTGTTTATAAACTTGCTCAAAGGTTATATGTATATGCATCGTTTATCAACTAATACCTCAGTCGGTTACTCTTAATTAGTGTTGACAAACAAGCATTCATTAGCTCTATTTTGTATCACATCCGATTCCGATACACTTTCTAGAGAAAGTCATGCATCAAATAGCCATAAATAAAAACCTGATGATATACTAAGAATTTCGTAACCGTATATTAACATAACCTACAAATCAAAAATCACATAGAACATTGAAATGAGCCTTTATTAAAAAAACGATGAATTGTCAATTGTGTCTGGTCTTTTTCTAAACTAGACTAAAAGAAAGTGAAACTATTTGAGATCGAAGTGAAACTGCGTCCGGCGCCTGCGCACCTACCGGTTTTGATGTTTCTACAAACAATTGTATGGTAGCTTTTTTAATGAAGGCTTGTTTGCCTTGTAAGTAGTTGGAGGTACATAACTACATACTATGTAATGAAGTCGAAAGGGTGTGGCTTTAAAAAATATTTTTTATTGGAATGACGAGCAGATATATTCGAGTCATCAATTTTGTATGGGCAATGAATGAGGCATAAATATTGTAGCTAAAAGAATTAATAAGAGGGTTAGGTAACAAAAAAATTAAGCTAGTGAAACAAGTATATATGGTGTGAAAAAAATTATGTCTAATGCTAAAAATGGTCTCACTCATATTGTAATTGTCACATAACACACTAGCAGCGCCCCGCGGTTTCACCCGGATAAGTTTTCCATGGGAATATCGGGATAAAAACTATCCTATGTCCTTTCCCGGGACTCAAACTAGCTCTATACCAAATTTCATCTAAATCGGTTCAGCAGTTTAAGCGTGAAGAGGTAACAGATAGACAGTCAGACACACTTTCGCATTTATAATTAGTATATTAAGATGATACAATAGCAACTGTTTTCGACCCGGACTACATTTCAATCGTAAAATTTTATTAGTGTCGTAAAAGAAATTCTAAATTACAGAAACAGTATAAATTATAACGGAAAACAAATACGGATAATGTGTCGATAAAGGTAACTGTGTCAAACGTTGATACTGTTTTGGCGAACGGCCCGAGAAAGGCGAGGTCGCATATAATGCTGAGCGACGAGACAGCGAGAAAGCATTCGTGATATGTCTTTGTTACGGACTAAAGTTTGAAGATGTCCGTGATTATAGTTGAGAGTTTAGAGAAATTAGTTTGAAAAATACTAATAAGCTCTTAGATAGATTAGTCTTCAGCATATTACATCTTCAACTTCTTCTATAACTTTTAGACATATAATTACGTAGGTATATTTCGGATGATTTTTGTCTTATATTTTTGTTTATTTAATTGAAATAACGATAATAAATTACTTTAAAAAAAAAAAAACACATTTTATTCAAATAAAAATAGAACATTCGAGAAAGAATTGTATCATTGGTGCCTGTACTAATGAAAAAATCATTGTATCACAAAAAACTTTTTTACAGAAAAAAACAACCGACTTCAAAAAACACTACAAAGTGATAAATAACTTTAATTTCGGAAGTCGGTGTCGTTGGTTCTGCATTTTCGTTTTTTGACACCGACTTCCGAAATTAAAGTTATTTATCACTTTGTAGTGTTCTGTTTTGAAGTCGGTTGTGTTTTTTGTAAAAAAGGTTTTTATATTTCACTTTTTAGTTGTACCTACCCCACACAAATTAACACTAGTGCACTGAAGAATTGAAGACACCGACTAGAAGAATTATCAAAATTCGCCTAGAAAAGCCGGAGATGCAGTACATTTACGCATATAAATTCGTATATACTAAAACCTTCCTGAAAGTATGTAGATCACTTTAGTGAAAGAATTATCAAAATCGGTTCATTAGTTTTTGAGAAAATCGCGGACATACAAACATACATACATACGGGTTGAATACAGAATCTCCTTTTTGAAGTCGGTTAAAAACAGCGCCTTGCAAATCAGATGACATTAAAAACAACATTTTTGAACGTACTGTATAGTGAACTTGAAACAATCATAGACCCAAAATTATAAGGTACGTACAATAGTTGGTTTTACAGGTTTTATATATAGAACCGTTTTCTAATTCGTAATCATTTAGTTTGAATTTTAGAATATTTCACGTCAGACCTACGACTCTACGAGCTTGTCGCTACGTCAACGTTGAGACCGCACCTTATTTCAAACAGCGTACACCTAAGAAGGAAATTACTGGGTCGCGTACACTTATTGTGTTGGAATTTGGCAGTAGTAGGTACCGTTAGCTTTACTTATTTGTTCATATTGCCAATTGGTGGCTACAAAAAATTGGGCCGCTATCTTTGAAAGACTGTCTAAATTCTACTTAGATAGAAGCGAGTATTTTCCGTGCCTCCTTCGATTTCGTTTTGTTTTTTTTTTTATTATTATTTTGATTGACGTGTTGACGGTATAATGGTATCTTCATTTTTTTTGGTAATTAGTCAAAATGTCAGTTATAATGATGACTATTCTTGAAGGCTAAAAGTAACGGGTTGCGGTTAATTTGCTTATTAGATTAGGTCGTAAGTTCACTAGTTTCAAAAAGCACAAAAATACCCGAGCGTTAAGTCTGAAAAGGAAAGCTCTCAAGATGCAAATAAAGCCAAATCAGAACTTGACAGAACATTTAGTAAACGTATTCGTTTAAAGATCATAATAACTCAAAATCGTTGATGACTAAATTATTGTTTTTTCGGACACACGCACTTTCCACCAACACGCGACTTGCTTTACATTGCCATAAAAGAAAAGAATAGAAAAAAAAAACATCATAATATTTTCTTTATTGTACAGACGCCAGCACATCAATCTACTACAATCTGTCAAAGGGGTTTGAAGGTTTTGGCCCTAAAATCAGCCGCCATTTTGATTTTTTTTCAGAATCGCGGTGCACAACAAAAGTTATATATTTAGATAGAGGACACTTGTACAAACAAAAAATTTTAGATAACATAATATCCTAAAGCGTCAGGTTTCGGAGTTATTCACCGAAATATAAGTCGAAAACAACAAGGATTTTTTTGTTTTTTTTCCCTCCAGGTAAGAATATTGAACTATTGAGGTGATAGAAACGTTATGAAACCTTTATGGAGAAGAAACAAATGAAGAATAGACATTTTTTAAATAAATAATTAAACACGCCAATTTATAGTTCGTTTTTTAATCCCAGAGACTAATCTGACAAGTGTAATGTCAAACTTCTATACTAAAAAAAAACGAAAACACAAAAGACTTAAATGTCATATTAGTCTCTGGGATTAAAAAACGAACTATAAATAGCCGTTTTTAATTATTTATTTAAAAAATGTCTATTCTTCATTTGTTTCTTCTCCATAAAGGTTTCATAACGTTTCTATTACCTCAATAGTTCAATATGCTTACCTGGAGGGAAAACAAAACAAATTAATCCTTGTTGTTTTCGAATTATATTTCGGTGAATAACTCCGAAACCTGACGCTTTAGGATATTATGTTATGTAACATTTTTTGTTTGTATAAGCGTCCTCTATCTAAATATATAACTTCTGTTGTGCACCGCGATCCTGAAAAAAAATCAAAATGGCGACCGACCTTAGGGCCACCCTCCATACAAAAATCTTCTAACCCCTTTCTTTAATAGATTTTCAACTTTATCACTTAATCATAAGGTTCAAAGTTGATTGGGAAAATCTAACAGTTTCGGGTAGGTTGATGTGCTGGCGTCTGTACTAAGAAACTTTGAGGGGCAGAAGGTCATACTATTCTTGCATACGAACTATGTAGATCTTATCTTAAATCACACTCAAAGCTCAACATAACCATAACGTAAGGGAAAAGGGAACAGGGCACTTAGATAAGGCCATGTGTCTTCCGTCTTCCTCAAAACCTACATCTCATCTCTGATTACAATCTGAACGAATCTGTGTTGTAAATATTTTGAACCTTATCTTCTGGCTCTGAGTCATATTGGGTGAATGCCATAGAGAATATAGGGTTATTTTATGGGTATCGATATCTGAATACGAGCGAAGTTTAACTAGCCAATTTAAAATAACCCTGTATACGTCAATAATAATTCGAAAACGTGGCATGCAGAAAAATAGTAAAAACTTTTTTTTTTAATTAATCACACTTTGGATGGAGGAAATAACGCCATCAATTATTAAATTGACAATGACCACGCGCTGTATGCAGGTGTGGTTAAGAATGCTCGTCAATTGTATTCTCTGTCTGTCGTTTTCAGGGCGATTTAACTGTTATTATGTTTTTTTTTTTTAATTGGCATCTCGCATGTCAACCAGAAGGTTGTCGTCTGCTAAACCGGGCTTGCCTGTGGGTGCCTCAATAATTTAAGGCCTCCAGCCAGGGCTTAAAAAACTTAAAAATTAAGCGACTACACGCTAAGGGCACCCCCTGTGGGGTACGGGCCTGCGCTTAGGGCGTCGCTGGGAGAGGGCAGCAAGGGACAGGTTGAATTGGATTATACTGTTATTATGAAGAAAATACTATATTTTAAACCCCTTACTAATAAACGTATTACATCAGATGAATATTTACACACCAATTTCTCTCTTTCAGTCGTCTGTAATTTGACTTTCGAAGGAAGAAGACAAAGCGTTGTGTAACTATACAGACGCTATACAACGTTTATTAGTAAGGGGGTAAAGGTATTTTTTTTATTCCAACTCAATTTTTTCTTCTATCTACTTTGTTTTCGAAACAAGTGACGTTTCGGGACTTAAAAGGCTATAACGGACCAAGTCTTTTAACACAAAGAACTTTAGTTCCGGCTAACTTTAAAGGGTAAACTGGTCATATCTAAACGTGCATACCAATTTGGTAGCTAATCTTAGATCTTACTCGTCAAGCCTGTATCGGTTATAAATCTTAATTGTTTTATTGCGTCTCGCAGTTTAAACTAATAGAGGTAATGAATATTAAGTGTTTTAGAGCTTGTTCTTATTTGCAGAGAGATTCATTTGACAGGTGTTGACGGAAATGGCATCGATTTAAACTTTGCTTACTTTTGATTGTTTTTTACTTTGTGTATTTAATTTCTTTATCACTGCTGTCAAAACGGTGAAGGAAAACATCGTAAGGAAACCGGCATATCCTTGAACCAAAAACTCGAAGACATGTTACATCCACAAACCCGCTGTGCGCCCGCGTGGTGGATTTTTCCCCATTCCCTCACTCAGAGAGGAGGCTTGTGTCCCAGCAGTGGGAACATTATAGGCTGACTATGCTAAACCTTGCTTACTGCACGATTGAAATCGTAATATTCACCTTTACCTATTATTACCTAATTTAAGTAAACATAAATTTAAAAAATAACAAGAGGTAGGTATGTCAATATAAGGTTGAGTCATCTCTGTAAATAGGTTTTTTTAAATGCGATTTCATTATTGCTGAACTTACTGCCAGTTAATTTTGGAAGATAAAGTATTTTGTACTAATTTTAATTTAAAAAAAAATATTAGGCATCGTGTAATTACGTACTAAACAAGAAAATAAAGACTTGTTTACACTATTTGTACTTGCGTGCAGAAAAACATCGTTAACATTGGTTGCAGATTGATTTGGAAACAGTGAAAGTGTTAGCAAAATTCGACCATTACATTTTGAGTGATCTGAATACAAATGATGTTTTGTTGTGATTTATAGAAAACATTCGATTTACATAAATACGCAGTTCTGGCACAACCTTTGTGAACTCCATCAACGATATCTATTTAAATATTAATATTGATAGTTTTGACAGTGACCTACAGTATTAAATATAATATCAAAACGAAATCTTCATTTCCATATTGTATTATGATAGGTCGTAAAAGGAAAAGCAGATTGTTTATTTATTTGATTATTAAAATTTGTGTTTTTTTTTTTAACCGACACGTTTATCTTCTGTGATTTATTTTAGAGATTTTATACCATAACGACGTAACATCACTATTATATTTTACCCATGACCATCAAGAACGTATTTTTTTCTTTTACAACTTTTTAATGTAGAATTTGTACTTGATGAACATGTGAACTTAGTGACGGGCATTCATGTATTATTTTGCTTTTATGTTGAACACATTATTACTGTGTATCAGAAAACGATCAGTAAAAGTGACACTTGCGACATTTTTTACGAAAACAAGTTGCGGAGTTAATGGAAAGTTGAAAATGGACGGCAAAGAGGGCAATGTCTAAGCACGCAACATTTAGAATGTCATAGAACCAGTGTAAGTAAAGTTATGATGCTGTGAGATAATAATGTAATAGATGGAAAGTACTGTGTGAATTATACGTTTATTTTCTATTTTGGACCAGTAAAGTATCTGGTCAAAGGTCAACTGTCCGTGGGATTGTTATTTCTATGAAAAGTTTATCACTAGGTATAGTTTCTTGCTGGATCTTCTCCATAGAAAAACGACCAATTGAAACCGTGCACCTAGCTTCTGACGTATTATAAGTGCCCATGTGGGTTTATGTGACATAAAATATTTTGATTTTGAATCATTATAATGAAAAGTTGCAAATGCATTTTGGGAATGTTTACTGGCTATTTACCAAAAGAAGTCTAAAGTTATATCTGCTAACATTTCTAAAGAAGAAGTTTACATTTTGAAGCTATTTAATGCATATGTAACACTTAGAAAAACTTGTAACCTTAATTAAGGACAAAAGGTTAAAACATTTTAAACCTTTGTATGCTGTTCGTGTCAATGATCTTGACAAATATAATTTTGGCTCAAAACACAGTCAGAGTAAAAGTGTGTACACAAGTTTGTTTTATCTTTCGACTTATCCAAAACAGTTATCTTGAAGTGTTTTTAAGAAAAAACATGGCAAGGGCTAAGAGAACCATATTTTTTTTACATCTGAGATATACAATAGAAAAAAGTTTTTTTTAGATTCAATATAGTACGGTTAAATGATTACTGGCATAGTAAAATATAATAAATACTAGCTGCGCCCCGCGGTTTCACACGCATAAGTCTCGATCCCGTGGAAATATCGAAATAAAAGTATCCTATGTCCTTTCCCGGGACTCAAACTATCTCTATACCAAATTTCATCTAAATCGGTTCAGCGGTTTAGGCGTGAAAAGGCAACATACAGCCAGACAGACAGAGTTACTTTCGAATTTATAATATTATAGTATGGATTTCATCATGGCTTGGATTGCCTATGGCATTAAGTCCACCTCTGTACATTTATGTGCTTGAAGTATTAAATAAATAATTAATTAAAAAGATACTGAAATTTTTTCTTAATTTTTTTATTTCTTAGGTGTGTTTTTTTTCTATACCTACCATAGTTACAGTGGTTTTTGTTTTCGTAAGTAAATGTTTATATCTTTGTGGAGGTGTAGATAAGTACGTAAGTGATATTGAGAATAAAGATATGAGAATGCAACATTTTCGAACGTCAAGTACGAAAATAGCAATACCTAGAAAAAATAATGACATTTACTATTTTTACATACTAGTCCATGTTTTGAGTAACCCGTTCTGTTTCATATAGCAGTTTTGCAGGTTAAACAGGATGATATAAGTACACTTCATTTATTTATTTATGTATTTCTGTCTTTTTTTAACCCAACAAAGATGGTTTGCCTTCAACTATAGTATTTCATTACCTTACAAATTGGTAATGTGTTTTACTTTTTATTCCTAGATAATAATCAGATTTGATACTTGATTGGTACTCTGGCAGGGTCTGTTAATAACTACTGAGGGGTTAATTAGGATTATGTTCATTCGTGGAAGCTAAGCCCCTCGACATCCAAGCTGTGGTAACGTTATGATGACCTACATTTTTTTGAGTTTTTTTTTAAGTTTTGTGCGAGACAAGTTTCAACTTGCAGGCTCAAATTAAACCTACAACATCCGTTCTATATACTATTATACTATATACTTACTATATGTATATATATATCCACACTTAATATTATAAATTCGAAAGTAACTCTGTCTATCTGTCTGTATGTTACCTTTTCACGCCTAGACCTCTGAACCGATTTCGTTAAAATTTGGTATGGAGATAGTTTGAGTCCCGCGAAAGGACATAGGATACCTTTTATCCCGATATTCCCACGGGATCGAAACTTACGCGGGTGAAACCGCGGGGCGCTGCTAGGAGTATATAAGTGCAATAAGCCTATAATGTTCCTACTGTTAGGACAGAGGCCTTCTCTCTTCGAGAGGGAGTGGGCAATAATCTACCACACGGGCCCAGTGCGGGCTGGTAGATGTCACGTCACGTAATTATGTCTCGTCTTCGAATTATTATTTTTTGGTTCTAGAACATGTTTCCTCACTATGTTTTCCTTCACCGTTTTGAGAGCAGTGGTGATGAAATTATTTACACAAAGTAAAGCGCCTGCCTGGGTATTCGAATCCACAACCTATAACTCGTAAGTCGGGGCTGTTACCACTGGGTCAGATCTGGTCACAGCCTACAACAACTAAAGGGTACTTAATTAAAAACTTATCGATGTTTTAAGGAAGCTTTTTTGGTTACAACACTATTTAGTAAATGAATTCGCGAAATAATGTTTTTAGGATAAGAACTTCACAATCATTAGATTGACTGATTGGATTAGCAATGCAACTTGGTAGATAATAATGTTACACTTTAAATCAATATGTTCTTGACCTTATAAAAGTGAAAAATCGACTCGGAAAATAACCTTTAAAGTTTAAACAATGTAAGCGAAGCACTTGAATTTCCTCACTAGGTAAAACGGTCAAGTGTGAGTGTTGTATGCTAACAAATTTTGTAAACACCGTCACGCGTACTTGCGGATCTATGTGGAGACAAGTGTGAACCGTTATATAGATACTTCATGTTTGCGTTTTTTTCCTAAATCGCTTCATTTTGTTCATTGCTTGGACACGATTACATATGATTGACAGATGAGGTGTCGAAAGAGCTTTTGCTTTGAGTTTTTATATTTTTGTAACATACCAATAAAAATTACAATTAAAAATAAGAAGTTTTTAATGATTAGATATATATTCATTTTGGACCGACTTTCAATGATATTTTTGAAAAGCATTTTTATTACCTACAATCCCTAATATTTTTAGTGGCAAAAAATATTGTTATTCTAACCAGATTTTTAAAGAACAGTTTTTTATAAACTTATTTTTAAATGGTTCTAAAAGGTAATTAATTTAAAATTAAGGTTTCAAATGCACAAAAAATAAGACAAAAAAGTACTCACCAAAATTCCAAAAAGAAAAGAACGCATCATCTTTCCAGGTTTAATAATATTGATAAATAAAACACGTTATTTCCAAATAATCGAGTATCGGTATTTAAAATTTGAATATGGAACGCGTGCGGTCACTCGCGCTGTCCACTGGCGAGTTCGAAGCTTGAACCGAGTCGTCAGCTTTTTGCTTTACGTTGGTAATGATTTTACTACGAGGTCTCTTCTCGATTCTAAAAGTTCAAGTGAATTTGAGTTGAAAGTGTAAAGTGTAGTCAGCCGCCATCTATTTATCATGAACTTGTAAAATTGGTAACGTAAGTAAAGATTATCTTACAAACCACAAAACTATCTTTTAAAATTTAATTTATTTAGGTGTCTTTATCAAATTGATAGAATTTTAAAAAAGTGTAAAGATACTACACTTACTATTTATTTAAGTCTTCACCCACTTTTGTTTTTTGCTAAAATATTTGCGACTAAAAACAAAAAAGGTGCCTGTTCATTAAAACTTTAAACTCCATTCCTAGACGACCTTTACGTAGCACATAACTTACCCCTGAAGTCACATAAAACAAAAGAGAATTACCCTACAAGCTTAAAACAAATGATAGTGTCAGTCTTGCATACGTGAACAACTAAGATCTTATCGATACTCGTAAGTTTCGAGTTACCCTAGTACCCCGACCCAGGGATGCCAATTGTGAAAGTAGATGTACCTTTAAAATTGATTCTTTATACTACAAATTAGTTGATGTGTTGCTTAAAATGTCCTCTGAATCGAGCAATGCTCATTTAAGAATAAATTCATTAAATTATTAATGAGACAAACCTGTTGTATTTTTTTCTTTTTTAATTGTCAACATGTTGAAATAAATATTATATCTTTCAATGTGCGAAATGTAGGCTTAATAATTATGATTTATATTTATTTTAAGTCAATCAAGAAGGATGGAACCTTTTGTAATTGCGATGATACGGAGATGATAAAATATAAACAATTAATTTTTTATTGATTTCACAGCGGTAACATTAATCATGTTTGGTAAAAACTAATCAGATCAATTTCGTGAGTGTTTTATTTTTATTATGTTCAGCTATTTTATTGCATGAAGTTTTTGGCAATTAAATTTGATTGCGCACATTAATAAACATACACGTTTTACATTTAGATCATATAATACAAATGACAAATATTTGTAGTACCTAATAGAAAAATCGATAAATTTAGTTTACTTTGGATCCCAAATGACAGGTAATAATTTAAATTTCGAACTTTAGTGTAATGTTTCGTGGATGACGAGGGAATTATATCGGGATCCAACTGACTTTATCTTCAAGATGATTTTGTTGTTTTATGCTGGGCATCACTGCTGCGGGCTTTCGAAATCTCCAAAAACTATCTAAATTTATTTCAATGTACAATACAAATCACAACTCTTCTCCCAAAAACATCGATATTCCGAATTTCCGATACCGCACCGCCCACCACTATGATACCATCGAGTACCGTATTACAATCACTTTTAAATTAACTATACTTGAACTTGACCTTGGACTTTAAAAGACTGCTGACCCAAATATCAACGTCGAGTTTTTGTTTATATAGTAGGTAATTATTATAAATTATTGATAACTGTTATAATCTATCAAAATGTAGGTGTTTCTTTAGGTGCTAATTATTAGCTATGTAGCGGTATAAAAATAGAATTACTCACAAATTACGACTCTTGCAACAAAAACCTCTTGAATCTTGAAACTCAGGGAACGTAATTTTTTAGTAAGTATGGTATTAGATATATTTTTGACTAGTCTTTGCAAACTGCGCTGTCTTGGGGTTTCAAGATATACTGGTTGAATTGTGATTGTGTCTTGACGTTTGAATGATACAAGACATTAATCTTTGGTACAAAATTCTATTGAAAAAGTTGCGGTGAAGTATATTATTAAAAGAAATTGAGGTTTTTTAAGTAGTTTTTAAGTTTCTTCGTTACATACAAAAATACAAATCTTTCCTCTTCATAATATTAGTGTAGATAATAAAAAAATATAGATAAATTAATAAATTAAAATAATAAATAATATAAGGAGTCAAGTTAAAATAGTTTTCCAACAACACGTCTGAATTAGTCAGATAACCACCCACCCCTAATTAAAATAAATGAAAGAAATAAAAAATAAATGAAAAGAATTGTTCCCGGCGCAAAGGTGCCCAAAACACTTGCTGCATTGCTCGTTGAATGGCAATGGCTAACCTTTGCACCAAGAACGAGCCGGAGCGGGAGTCAGGTTTTTTAAGTAAGAAAATAATTATTTTTGCACACAAAATAATTCAAACATTTTTTTTATTTAATTTTAACTAATAAAGGAAGGTTTCTACTTCATTTATTTTTAAGATTAAGTACTTTTACACGATCAAATGTGTAACTTTACACTTTCATTCTATGCCAAACAGGTGTTTTGTCCAACGTTGATCATTATGATTCGTATCTTTCCACAAGCTATTTGTGTAGCAACTTTCTTTATCTTGACAATCAGCTTTATTCTGTTTATGACCTTTTTGGTTCATAATACTCTCCTTATAACAAAAAAAAAAAACGGTGAAAGAAAACTACATGACTATGTTCTAGAACCCAAAATTCGGAGACATCCCGGACTGGACCCGCGTGGTTGATTATAGCCCACTCCACTTTCACAGAACGGAGGCCTGTGTCCCAGCAGTGGGAACATTATAGGCTGATTATTCTATTATGCTCACAAGCAAAAAAAAGTAAGCAAAGCCGAAACGCCTATAGGTAGTTACTCCATTATCCGGGGACGGACCCGTGCTTCACCTAGTTTCTCCACCTGGGTGAAGCACGGAGACTACGGTTTCGTGAACGGGTCCCGTGCTCCAACTGATGACGTTATTGTACATTACTGTACAATAACGTCATCAGTAAATTTTCTTCTCTATATGATTCAAAAGATCTAAACAATTATTGATATAATTATTGATAACATGTATGAGGGTGTGTTTGTGTGTGTGAGTGTATAATTAGTTTAATTAAATTATTATTTTCTTATATTCAATTTCATCTGTTTAGCCTCTTCCCAACTATGTTGGGGTCGGCTTAAAGTCTAACCGGATGCAACTGAATAATAATAATAATCCCATCGCCGTATCTCTACGTTGTCTTTGACACATATCGGGACCTCATCTTATTAAATTATGTGTTTTTCTTAATAACTTGACTGTACTTGATCATCAATTGGAGCACCCGATCACGGAACCGTAGTCTCCGTGCTTCACCCAGGTTGAGAAACTAGGTGAAGCACGGGTCCGTCCCCCATTATCCAGACGTCTTGAAAAGATCAGAGCAATAATTTTGGATTTGTTGAGGGCAATGTTCATCATCATCATCATTTCAGCCGGAAGACGTCCACTGCTGGACATAGGCCTCCCCCAAGCACCTCCACTTTGACCGGTTCTGTGCTTCTCGTAAACCAACAGGCAATGTTTAATTCAGCAAAGTAAACCTATTTGTATACCTTTCTATACCATATGGAGCGAGCATACGTCCGTCTGTAAGATTACAGAAATAATTTCCAGAACGAACTGATTGATTAATAAATTGATTACTTTTCTATCTACACGAGTACAGTCACACTCAAAAGGATGTATGCATCGACAAGAATTTATTTTACTGTCGATCAATCAACTTGAAAATCTTTGTCTATAATATTGCATCAATGAGTAGCCACAAAAACATACATATCTAGTACACATTGGGTTTTTTTAATTTAATTTTAGTTACACATTGGCGCCGATTCCCTTGTTCACAAACTAAACTAAATTTAAGTTCAGTGCATCTTATTCTTTCTATTTCATTAAGAAAAGGACATAACATAAATATTAGTTTAGTCCTGTCAAATTAGTCAGCGCCTGACATAAATTGACGTATTTTTAGTAGCCAATTTTTTAATCGCGTCTAAACTTGTCTATGGAGTATCATGATTTGACAGGACTAAACTAATATTTATCTTCTGTCTTTTTCTTGATGAAATAGAAAGAAAAAGGTATACTGAACTTAAATTTAGTTTAGTTTGTGAACAAGGGAATCGGCGCCATTGATACGATATTGTGGAAAACAAACTACGAATTCTTGACGATGCTCATCTTTGTGAGGCTGATTGTAACTATAATGTCCAAGCGACTCTTTAGACGATTTATGATCTTGTACATCAGGATTCGGTTACATCTACGCTACAAACTTGATTTATAAGTATTTCAATTAAGTCTTTCGTCTTCCAAAACAGGAAATTAGATCATTTTAACAGAACATTGTAATTGATCGCAAAGGATTTTTTTCAAGTCTTCATACATATTCATCATCTTTCGTAATTAAATCGAATGCTAATAGAAGAGTCATTAGTTTTATAATACCTAACCTATTTTATTGGCTTGTTTCCGAAACTCGTACTTAATTTTATTAGGGTATTGATCTTACTTTTGTAATAAATCCAGTTGTTCTAAAAATTCTAATCTGTTTTAAATAAAACAGCCACGACCCATCTTCGCATCTATTTCGCCTTACCTAGACGTAGTAGATACTATTAAGTATTCTGTGCCTAGGACCATTACGAATGCGCGTTGTAATTGTAACGTATATATATATATGTGTTGCGTGGTTTTTTACGTTGCGTTTACCGAAATAAAATCTCGTAGGTACCTACATCCAAAGTTCCGAGGCATTTGAATGTTGAGTTCTAATGATAATCATTTACCGAAACCAATTCATTAAAATAAGAATTTAAGTAGGGAAATCCCACGTCGGTAAAATTATTATCCTCTTTTAGTTTAGCTGGTAAAAGCTTTTGTCCTAATCTGTCTTTAATGTATTTTATTATATTTTAGTAGCAGGCGTCATTCAGAGAGTTTTGTTTTTTCTTGTGAAATACTAATTCATGTTGCGAGTTAAGTGATGTGTCAATCAATCTACTTAGCCTTTCCCTAACTATGTTGGTGCCGGCTTCCAATCTAACCGGATGCAGCTGAGTACCAGTATTTTACATGGAGCGACTGCCTATCTGACCTTTTCAACCCAGTTACTGGGTAACACGATACCCGTTAACTGTTTCGACTTTTGGGCTTCTAACTACACCTTGATTTCAACTAACTTGCTTTCTGAGGCACTGAGGGGTTTTGATATGTTAATTGATCTGTGAACCTAATAATTTTATGCAAGTAAGTACCAATATGTCTTTTTTTTCAAACCGTTTGTGCTTTCTGAGTTTATCTTGGACATAACTGATATCGGTGAGGAAACCTGGACTTGTAGTTAATATAAGTCCGAAATCGCCATCTTGTCTTGAGCAAGCGTGGTGATCAGTGGGGCAAAGTAATAGGCTGGTATTATTATTATCAATAAACATACTTTTAGGGGTAAATATTACTCGAGAGCCTCACGTCCCAGCCGCCCCGGGAGACGCTCCGGGCGTCGGGAGCCGCGTGACGACTCCCGGCCACCGTAGGCGCGGGCCTGTGGACGGAGAGTAATGGGTAGCTCACCGTCCGATCAGGACCAGGCCCGTGCCGGACGGCGCGTACGTGTTCCACGCGCGCCTCAAAGAGATGTCAGCATAAAGGAAGGGGCCTGCCAGGGCCGAAGCCTGCCGGGGGTGCGGGATTGTCCGAAAGGGTTACCGCTACCTCGGAACATAAAGGGCTAAGGAAGGAACACGGATGGGTTTTAGTCAGTAAGAGTCTGACACTCCCTTCCGCTCCACCCAGAGCGGGAGGGGTCATTTGATGATTTCCCATCCATAAAAAAAAGGGGTAAATATTACTCAAAATTACAGCTAATCAGAAACAACTGTTGAGTTTTTCATTTGAGACTTACGAAGCTTACTGATTACTAGCCCTAAATACTACGATTTTATGTCACATTTTATACTCTATTCAATCTGCATAGCCTTTCCCCAACTATGTTGGGGTCAGCTTCCAGCCTAACCGGATGCAGCTGAATACCAGTGGTTGCATATATGTATGTATACTCTATTATCACCTTATATTAAAGAAGTAACGGTCAAGACATCAAGCGTTATTATTTGTGATACCGTTTCGTTTAGTACCTATCAAATTTGAATTTCAATTAAAATTCATAGAACTAAGCATTAATTTATCACAATAAAATTCCTTTGCTTGTTAAATTAAGTTTAGATTGTAGATAAACCACATTTTATTTTTCTAAAGATCCTATTAAACTAAGTTTCTGCAAATTTTGGAGTTCCTAACTTAGTTTAGGTCTAAATAAATGTTCCCACTTATTCACAGTTTCTATAAAGCTTGAACTATACACCCGGTCTATTTTGCAAAAACCTCACCCTGAAAACTTAGATGAAGTGAGCATAAAGTGAACTGTCATCCTGTCAGATGTTAGGCATTGACACTTTCATGTTCACTTCTTTACTTTTTAAAGTTTTCACAGCGAAAGGGCATTGAAGATTTTTATATGGAGTCCGCTATTTTTTGAAGTGAAAACTTCTTTAGCGCCGTTGTACACTTTTTTTGTAATGGGTAAAAAATGTTAAACTCGCGTCAGGACACGTGACCTGATCGAAAATTCGTAAGACGGATGGAGAGTAGACAGCCGGCGCGGCGTAGGAGAGGAAGTATCCCCCTCTCTTTCTACGGCGCGGCGAAAATGTATGCCTGCTGTTTCGTTTAGGCGGCGCAGGGCGCTAGCGCGAATGTTTGTGTGTGTTTATGTTACAGCGTGTCACGCGCATCCATGGATGGTGACAGCTGATGGCTCGACCGTCTGTGTAGTGGCCACACTGCTGTGTGTTCGTAAAATTCGTGTATATAAAGTGGAAAATATGGAAATTGAACAAAGTGCATCTATTAATGAAAAAAGTGACGAAGAAATAGCGAAAGAAAATGAGTTATATTAATTCAATTAATAGTTTATTTATTTCAACGTTAATATTCAAGTTTTCACTTCTGCCGGCACTCCCGGAGTGCAACCCGTCTTTTTTTTTTTCAAAATGGCGGATGAAGCTATAGGCCGACCGCTTAACTGAGAGGTTGCCTGAGGTAGCAGCGCGGTGCGAGAGGGGTGTGGTGACGTGATGCGAGAGATCAGTGATTCGTCAACTTGTGACAACTCTCACCCCTCCCGCACCGCGCAGCTACCTCAGGCAACGTCTCAAGCCTATACATAAATCGATAGCTGACATCAATGCAAACAGAAAACATAATAAGACCAAACTCCGTAGGTAGATATGCCACGGCCCTTCAAAGCCCTTTTGACACAATAGGAGCACTGTTATTTTAGACAAAAAAATATACTCAAACCTATAAATTATTTCAAACTAGCTGACCCGGCAAACTTCGTACCGCCTCAGAATTAAATAATGTGACAAAGTTCAATAGACACGTGGCGCCATCTATTATCATAATAACGTTATTGTTGTTTTTCTCGGGAATAGCACTTTTTTTCGGGATGAAAGGTACTCTATGTCCGTTTCTGTACACCTGACAACGTATAATATACAAAATTTCATGATGACCGGTTCAGTGGTTTAGGCGTAAAAAGGTAAAAACCAACAAACAAACTTACTTTCGCATTTATAATATGACTAGCAGCACCCCGCGGTTTTACCAGCATAAGTTTCGATCCCGTAGGAATATCGGGATAAAACGTATCCTATGTCTTTTCCCGGGATTCAAACTATCTCTAAACTAAATTTCATCTAAATCGGTTCAGCGGTTTAAGCGTGAAGAGATAACATACAGACAGACTGACACACTTTCGCATTTATCGGTTAAGAACTGCTGCACCTTGACATTTATCTTCAATCTCTATGGTATCTCTGAATCAGAGACTGCTCTATATTTTAATGACATACAAGGAATTAGATCGGTGTTTGATGCTAACCGGCCTTGCAAAGAGACTGGTATACTTACATCAGGAAGATATTAGTGCTCGTTGACATTTTGAAGTCCGAAATTTATTACAGCGAACAGCAGCAGACCAGTTTCTTTCCAACATAGGAATGCTGGAAGGTGACTGGTCTCAATACAGGATCATGATGTCAATGGATAAATGTTTGTAGTTGATCAAAGAATTAAATACTTTTTTCTGGTACTGGATTATTAAGTGTTAAACATGTTGTGTGTTAATTAAAGATTTTTAGCTCTAAGGCCGAAATCTACAAACGCTACTTAGAACGTACTTTGGCTAAACGTCATTCCTGTCACGTCACTGTTGCACATCTGTCAAACTAATAGTCCGAGATAGAAGCGGGAACATGTCTAAGGCTACGTACACCTGGCAGGTGGCTTGCTTAAAGCCTTTTTTTTTCTCGCGGTGGAAATCCTCATGGACTTCCTCTAAATTTCCTCTCGGCTATAACCGCCGCGGTGTTCTTTATAGTTCTCTATAGAAAAGGGAGGATCCTTCGACCAGACGGGTGTTGTGTCTGGCGGGCAACTGCCCAATGATTCATGTCGGGCCGTTGTATCTATGCTATTTGCGCGGTAAACTCTGCTTGCGAGATGCAGGATTTTTCGTGACGTCAGTATGACGCGTTGTTCGCATGTGGCGTTGTAGATACCGCTACATAACCAATGGCACGCGTGCCTTTGGTGGCACGTAACAAAATAATAGGTAGGTACCTACCTACCTATTATTTTGAATTAAAATCTTGTATATAAAAATCTCTTAGTCTCGCTAATCGAACATGGCTCGACCGATTGTGATGAAACTGTGGTAATGTGCGCGCCAGAGGAGGTTCCTAACAAAAAAAAGGCATTGCAACGCATTAGCTAGTAAATATAAAAAAACTGTTTCTTATGTTAATATTACTGTATATGATAATAAAGAGTATTATTGTGAAAGTATATAGTTTTTTTTCCAGTAGACAAGACTGTTTGTTGGCACGGCATGGCCACAGTTAATATTATTTGGAAAAAATGGCACGAAGATGTATAGAGGCTCGCCTTCCCTGCACTAGGCGCTAAGCAAGCCTCTTGCAGTCTGTGCGTACGTAGCCTTTTTTTATGGTTGGGAAATCAATCCCGCACTATGCGCACGTAGCCTAAGAAAAGCATGCGCTAAGTAACATTTATCGATCTCGGATTAAGCTCACATAGTTTTTCTATTGATTACCTATATCTGAATAGTGAGTCACTCGACAACGTTATTATGTCATGACCTGGACACTTCCTTGTATTTTCAAATAGGTACTCGTAGTGTATTATATGCTCATTTGGCATTTGAGATCTTGTCCTGCCAATCCGGAATTTGATGGATAACTTTCAAATACGAATGCAAGTTAAGACAACATACAAGAAAGGCAAATGGCATTTAAAAAATATTGTTGTCTAAATAAGGCTAATGTTATATTATCATAGTTTGTGACATTTTGGTCACAAGCGTAGGATGGTAACGGTGCATTGTACCTAATAAATATAGACGAATGAAGCTGAATCGTAGACCAAAAATGGCACTTGAATAGTTTATGCTAAACCATTTTTATTATTTTATCGTACCTAATACGAATATTTCAATTCCAGTTCCGAACTTCTTGGCTTTGAAAATTATAAATGTCCAAATCATCGGCAATAAGTCAATCAGATTAAATGATTGGATTTCATTAGTCTCATTTTGAAGGATATTTTATAAGTTCTCGTTGTCCCCATAACGTGAAAGCATCAATGGGGACAACGGGAAGAAAATTTTATAACTTCCCGTTGTCCCCATATTGGGGACAGCGTCAATAGGGACAACGGGAACAGACCTAAACATGCACATTGAAATGTATGTTGCGTCGATTAATTAATCTTCACCCTGTTTTGTTGTAATTTGTAGCAACATATCAACTAGATACATTCCATCTTGACTTTCCTCATATTACACTTTTTGTTGTTGCTTTATTAAAATTAAATAAGAATGACATTTAAAATAGAATAAAATACTCTTTATTATGTAGACCATATAAAACACAGACACAAATATAGAAAAAAAAAAAATTTTTTGCACCACTAATGCTGCGATAGAATGAAAAGAACTCATAAAATTGTGAACATGTAATTATGTCAAACGAAATTCTTACAATATACCAAAGCATAACATCACGCCAGTATTCCCCAGGGGGTTATGCAGAGGTGTACCTATAGTACACCCTATTTCGCCAGCTGTGTAACAGGGGGCGAGCCTATTGCCACCAACCGGGCACAAATACAGGCTCCGGGCCGCTACTAAGAAATTCCTGATAATTTTTTGAACTCAATAACACTTTCCCTGACCCGGGAATCGAACTCAGACCCTCACGCTCAGCAGTAGCTTTTTTTTCTTTTTAAAGCCTTAAAATAAACATGTACTAGGTACTTAGTCGTTTAGATAGTGAACATCAAAATTCATTTAGCTGATAAACTAAATTGGCCCCTTTCGACAAAAAAATATTTAATTCATACTAATATCACCAACATTCTGTTATATGACGATTCCTCAGATGTCTTCGCGAGTACTGAACTGAGTTTCCTGAACACTGCCACTCGTTACCTGCCCCCTTATTCACAAACACTCGATATGCTTCCGTATCGTATCGAACATTAATAATTGTTATCGTAGGAGTCTTCTCAACGCTGTTCACAAGTCCAAAACCCGAAAATTTTGTCAGTTTAAATCAAATAAACGCCCGCTATTCTTCCAACAGCTATTTTCTGTTGAGGGGAAGTCAAATCAGGTTATCGAAATGTCAGGTTTTCGATACGATAGCCTGTCGTATGGTTGTGAATCAGGGCTCAGGAGTCCATTGCCACTCCCAGTACAATCTCCTTGGAGTAAATAAATAAATAAATTTTATATTAATTTATTTATATTAATTAAATTTATATAAAATAGTTATATGTTATTCATAATTCTATTCCAATTTATCCTAATTTCTATCTATTTTTTATCTAGTTTTGACCAATTTTATTTCATTTCATCTTTTTATTATGTGATTTAACCTAATTTTATGATTGTATGACATGTGTTATTACTAATATTGACCAATAACTTGTATGTGTGGTGCAAACTGTCAATATAAGTTGGTTATTAATCCTAAATAAATAAAATAAATAAATAAATATATTACCTATTATAAATTCGAAACTAACTCTGTCTGTCTGTATGTTACCTTTTCACGGCTAAACCGCTGAACCGATTTAGATGAAATTTGGTATAGAGATAGTTTGAGTCCCGGGATACTTTTTATACCGATATTCCCACGGGATCGACATTTACGCGGGTGAAACCGCGGGGCGCAGCTAGTTTTATATAATTATGGCTCTTCAGGTCCTCCTAGTACAAGAGCTAGGGCTACACTGACGTTTTTGTCTTGAATTGAAAATAAATAAATTATTATTATAATTTTGCGACAAAACTGCGTCAATATATTGCGTGTATAATGCGTCATAATCGCAAAAGTAAGTCACCCAGCACCCACTGGCAAACAGTTTGCAGTTGATGCGAAATTGCCTTATGAGTGTAGACTCAACTCAACAATGTTGTTAAGGCAATTTGGGTCGAAGACCTGACGAAAACACTGGTAAGGAAGGTCGCACTTGATTAATGGCAGTGGATTTGAAAGATGATGATGATGAACTTTGACGATAAAATAATAGTTACTATGGATAAAACAACTGAAAGGATTAAGAACACATTATAATGTCGTCTTAAAAATTGGTACAAGACGTATAAGCTGACTAGCAGCACCCACGGTTCCACCCGCATCGTGAGAATGCGACAAAATCAAACTGGTTGCTAATTTAATTGTAATTTTTTTTATTATTTTTTTTACATATATTACTCACACCCTGACTTATTACTTGTATTTTGTCTTTTAATTAAAATCGTTTTGCTTGTACCATGTTTGTAAATTTGTGAGCACCATGTATCTATCAGATAATTAATTTATATGTCATGGTTTCGTTTTTAATTCTTTTACCTATTGTGGTATAGTAATTTTATTGTAGGTGCATCGTCCTCACATGTTATTATATAATTAATGTACCCATGCAAAATATTGTACCTAAAACATTTTAAAAGAGTAACGGTGGAGTTTCTTGCCCGTTCTTCTCCATACGAAAACTACCTTTTGGAATGGGCGACTAGAATCAATTCTATTTTAAGATAATTTTTGACGTTCAAAAGTGCCTTTTATGTGCCTATTTGAAATAAATGCTTTGACTTTGACTTTGAATATTGAGATAGAAAGTACCCTATGTGTTAATCCTGGTTATAAATTATATGTGTGCCAAATTTCATCCAAATCCGTTCAGAAGTTTTTGCATGAAAGAGTAACAAACATCCATCCATCTATCCATCCATCCCCACAAACTTTCGCCTTTATAATATTAGTGTGATTAATAGGGTAGTAGGAAGTAGCATATACATATATATATACTAGCTAAGCCCCGAGGTTTCACCCGCGTAAATGTCCATCCCGTGGGTATATCGGGATAAGAAGTAGCCCATATGTTAATCAAGGGTGTCAGCTACCTCCATACAAAATTTTATCAAAATTGGTCCAGCTATTTGAGCGTGAAGAAGTAACAAATATATAAACACACACACGCACTCACAAACTTTCGCCTTTATCATATTAGTGTGATAAAGTAGGAAGTAGGATAATGAAAGGCTAGAAGAAAGTATTTTTAACGAAAAATATTTCTTAGATCCTTTTCTACAATATACTGTGTGCCCAATTAGATGTCTCATCGGCAAAAATGACGGAGTGATTCGTCAATCCGTCAACATGCTAACATGCCTACGGCATAAAATATAATTTCTTTTGATTTTCCTCAAGTCGTCCCAAATGGGCCGCAGGCATGTAGGACGAGTTGACAAACCACTCAAATGAAGAACATCAACACCAAATACCGTCAATAGAAAACACTATTTAATCAATAATTTCTTTTAGGAGATGAAGTTTCAAAAAGCCTTTCCCTATTGCTCACCTTTGTATATAAGGATCTTTTATGGATGTCAAAGGTATCTTTGAATATAACTTCGTGGTAATATAACTTCTTACTGATTTAAGCTCATGTGTAGCTAAATAAAGGCATTGATCAATAAATCTTAAAACACTATAAAGGTAAGGTCAAAAAAATACTTATTTGCGTTATAGGAGTGAAAGGCACGATGAAACGCTGACTGTAATGAATTATAATTTTGACCTAAAAAAAAAGCTTTAACCTATTATGAATACAACTTAATCAATGTAAAGGATCACTATTGAGATGAAATATGTATTTCAATGATACACACCTTCTTTGAGATACAATATTTTAATATAATAATTAAACACATGAATTAAAAATTTAACTTAAATAAATTCTTATCTTAATTGAATGTTAAAAGACTTAATAAAAATTGTTATTGAGCATTTTATCACTAGTATTCAGTCTATCACAATTTTTACTCAATTTTAAAACTATAGCACGTTTTTTTAGCAGTAAACGAACCACAATAAAATGACCACGTTTTCGAAAACTTTACTCTAAATGGAAAACAGGATTTGCAAAACACTGTCGAGTTTCCGAGTTTCTTGGCTTTTGTCGGGTTTCCATGTAGCTGTCTCACACATCATCATGTCTTCCTCGATTTTAGCATTTTCATCTGCAGCAACCATTTTAATTTCTTGTTTCACATTTGAAGGCTTTTTCTTGTTTCCTTCCTTTTCGATCTTGATTTCTTGGTTGATGTTGAAAATGTTCTGAAATGGTTCGGTTTTGTTTCTGAGTGATTCTTCTCTTCCCTCGATTCTGATATCGCTGTCTCTATGAGTGACAGTGCCTCGAATATTAACAATGACTGTTGGTTTCAGTACTGTTTGCGATTCCCTGTTTCCAATGTGGCTTTGTCCAGCCATTGTGTTAGTCAGTGGTGTAAAATCTTCAGGTTCATTGTCAGCATCATCTTTATTGACGTTTTCTTCGTTTTCTTTATTCTTGTTCTGGTTTTTATTATTATTATAAGTTGGTCGCGGACGTTTGTCCTTTTTAGGTTTTAAGGTGGTCAATTTATGTTTATTAGTATCTATAAACACCACTACTTCTTCTCTTGCCTTCATTCCATCACTTGAATTAGTGTTGATGCTTTTTGGGAAGCGATACTTCATCGATGGCATTTCAATTCTATCGTTTCTTCTTGGAATGTAATCAGCATCACTCGGTAAAGAGGGTTCGTTCTCATATCCATATCTGACATAATTTTGAGACAAATTATTCTCGTCATTTTGATTTATATCCTCAGGCAGTTGAGAATGGATTCTCAGAGATTCTATGACATCGCGGAATAGGGAACGTTTCTCGTGGGTTGTGGCGATTTCTCGATTTTTAGTTGGGCTTGAACCGCATAAAATGATCATGTACGTGACGCAGATGAAACACTGCATCTGTAATAGTAAAAACAATTTTTCAAACTTTAAAATTAAAGCCTATTCATGTTTTTTCTTGTATTACAATACTATCTAGTATTCTTAGGTTATAATAAAGTAACTTCTAATCTATGCAGTTACGTACAAAAGTAATTTGGCCTACTGGCCTACAAGCCGGTTTGTGGTCGGCAGGAGTGTTGGATTGAAGAACAAGTACATTTAATTGAACAAAGCGATTTATGCTAAACGACGATAATAAACCCGCAGTCTTAGAAATCTAACTTTCTTCGACTGTATTTATACTTTCTTTGTCTTGCAACGCTATGTGAGCAGATGTTGGAGCTTTTATCAATAGTATGGGCAAAATACACTGGAAAATTGCAATACCAGATCACAATAGAAAGTGAACGAAAAGCTTATTTTTAGTTTGTGTGGTGTAGAGATTACAATTCTGAAAAAAGGTGGTATTGAGAAGAGTCATTAAAACCTATATTTTTAAAAACCCATATCACAAACTAGAATACACTTTTGACCTTTATTTAAAATAAAAATTAAAAAATCCTATTAGTTGAAACTGGTATTGTCTCTGGGTTGTTTGATCAGGCTGAAACCATTATCCATAAAAATCACATAGTCTTGTGTATTAGTAAACCCACATTTTAGCAGAGATAGGGCAGACCCTATTACTGGTAGCATAATGTATAATCAGCCTATAATGTTCCCACTGCTGGGACCAAGGCCTCCTCTCTTCGAGAAGGATTGGGCAGTAACCTACCACGCGGGCCCAGTGTGAGTTGGTATCACTGGGGAAATGTGACAAAAACTTTCGCCTTTCGTCATCAATTGTGCACAAATCCGGACTCTGCTCTCAAAAGTTGTAAAGTAATCTGACAAATAATTAACACGTTCATTCTTAATTGTCCTAAATCGTTTCTTCCCTTACCGAGGCTACAGTTTTTAGAGAACTAAAGAAAAAACATTAAAATTGGGTAGGTAATAATAATGACTCACCTTGATAGTGTTCCGTGGATCGCGTTCACGGAGCGACTAGTTGCGCAGGAGTGGCGAGATGCGACCGGGAAGCGCTCGGAAGGTTGACTGAACTCGCCTGAACTGAGGCAGGGGTGGGCAAACTTGATAGGGATATGTTCTCTATATCGATTTGATTTCTTGAATATTAATTCAACGCAATTAATTTATTTCTGAAAAATATCTATTACGAGTACAAATATGTTTAGAACGTGTCAAATGCAACGGATCTCAAGAATTGCAATATTGCTTGTGTCCCATAGCAAATAGTGTGAAAATTTATAGCCAACAGACTGACCCGACTTATTAGGAACATCTATGCAAAAATTGAACAAAATCTGTCTGGTAGATAGTATTAGCGTGATGCTGAAACATACATTCAGACAAACAAAGTTCCAAACATTTAATATTCTCGGCTTTAAAATCGTTCCCAGACCACGTAAAAATTACTTTACAAAAACAATGAGCACTGACTGACTTCTGATTTCTCTACAATAGTGTTCATACTTAATTCTGGGTCATTCGAGACGATACCATGGGGGGGGCGGGTCATGAGAGTGGTTAAAATTTGTTTTGTGCTAATACGAAGGGAGTAAAAGAGGAAATCACATGACGATGTTAAATTGTCAAAGTTCAACAATAGGTATCCAAAAGTTTACGTTGTTGAGCAGACAAATTTTTTAAACCAGAATCTTTCGGATTGAGATTGAAAGTTTGTTACGTTGTTAGAGTGCTGGTTTGTTTTGTATAGAACACAATAGAATAGAATACTCATAACACAACACAATCACAATCTTCATGAATAAACTTCAATCGCAGAACTCGTTCTGAGTCTGCAGCACCCCTGTCCTGAATTAAATAGCAACTTGTCTTGTCGGGAACTACTAGACTTCTGATGTCCGGAACTGGCCACTGTATCATTACACCATTGCCAATAAGTGGGGTGATTAACAACCTTATTTTTATGGAAAAAAGGGAGAGTTGGGATGAAAGCGTAAGGTGGTAATTTTTTGCTTGCCTTGTACGTTTGTGTGGTGTTCAAGAACTGATTATGGGAAAGAAATGTATTGTTTTCTAGTTTGATGCAATATATTTTTGTTTCCCTTTTTATTTAGATACCTACAGACGCTAGACGCCAGCACATCACGCTACTACAATCTGTGAAATTTATTTAATAGATTTTCAACTTTATTGCAAAAGATTAAGGTTAAAAGTTGATTGGGAAAATTTGACAGTTTCGAGTAGCTTGATGTGCTGGCGTCTGTACAAAAGCAGTTCAATGTTTATTACAATTAAAGTTATTTTTGTTCTCACTCCACCTCCACATTACATCAATAGATTCTTGGTTTTTTTAAGGCTTTACGAACACATTCATGCCCTTAGTTAGTATTTATTACCTAACAAACCTGATTCCCAGGATACTAATAGCATCCTATGGAATCGATGTGTCATCGAACTAAATCAGTACTTACTTACAGCCTACCAAGGAAGGCAGTACAAACAGGATCCACTGCCTACTATCCCACACGAGTTTCTATAAGTTCGTTAATCTGTGGTCTATATTGTTGGCTCTAGTCTAAATGGGAAATTCCTACCTTACAGACTACTATTGCTCATCATCATCTGCCAAGCCTTTTCCCAACTATGTTGGGGTCGGCTTCCAGTCTAATCGGATGCAGCTAGAATACTTACCAGTATTTTACATGGAGCGACTGCCTATCTGACCTCCACAACCCAGTTACTGGGTAATGCGATACTTCTTGGTAAGACTGGTTGTCAGACTTTCGGGTTTCTGACGACCCGTAACGACTGTCAAAGATTCAAGAATGACAGCCGGAACCAACGGCTTAACGTGCTTTCCGAGGCACGGGGGGTCACTTATATTAGGTAGGTACTGTTGAATTTAAAAGTAAAAGTGTTATTAATTATTTTATTGTTAACAAAAATAACAGTTACCTAATACATAAGTAATCAATCCATCCAAATGTTGCTTGTAATGTGCAACATTAGAAAACAAAAACTACAAAATATTAGGAACTAAATCAATCTACACTTCTACACTAACCCCCTTATTCATAAAACTTATCAAACCTATTTTAGTTAAAATGGGGTTTGTCTCTTTCTTACACACAGAAATGACATCGTGACAGATAAAGAGAAACGTTCTATAAACCTATTTTAGCTAAAATAGAGATAAAATAGGATTATGAATAAGGGGGTAATACTATAAAGAGGAAAGATTTATATTTTTGTATGTTACGAATAAACGTAAAAACTACTGGACCGATTTCAAAAATTCTTTTGCCGTTAGAAAGCTACATTATCACTGAGTAACATAGGCTATATTAATTACTAGAAGAAATTAGGGATTCTTAGAAGTTCCTACTAAAACCAACCCAAGGTGTAAAAAAAATAGCCATAAAATGTTTTTCATCGCATGCGCTGCGGAAAGTATTGATGATAGAACAAAAAAATGTTCTACAATATTATAGAACATATCAATATCTACAAAAAACTTTACAATACCATATGTCCAACTATTGTAGTTATGTCACTATAACTACTTTTTTACATTTTAAAACTTGATAGAAATGCCGATCAAAATCAGACCATGTTATCCATACCTTTGTATTAATTCTTATCCAAATAAATTATTAATAGTATTCAAGACTGTTTCAATACCTGTTGATTACTTTTTGAATTATCGAAATCGGACATTCCATTCAAAAGATATTACGAAATTAAAAACGTCAGTAGAAAAAAAAAATACACGCCGACGAGCGACGCGCCGCGTCGGTGCGTGTTGCTCCACGCTATAGATGCTGGCGGGAAAAATTCCGAATCATTCCCGTCGAATACTTCGGAAGTATTACGAAATATTCCGAAACTTTGGGAATATTTCCCATTGAATTATTCGGCGGAAACATTCGATTGCGGGGTACGAATCTTTCTCGCGGGGGGGAAAACTTATCCAGGGAGCATCTCCCCTCTTACCGCACCTCGCACCGCCATCGCCTGCACGCACGACTCGTGCAGTCGGGCGCGCACAGAGTGGCAGCATAGATCAACATAAGTGGCAGCGCGGCGGCGATCGACGAGCGATGCAAAATACGATTTTTCAGAGCCTATACTACCTCAAATGGCTTAGCGTGATCCTCCGTTATGTCGAAAATACTGCACCATTAATTTTGAAATAAATATATGGTAAAGTTAAGGATTAATGCTAAGTCTTATGTTAGACGAAAACACGATTCCATAAAATTTTCTCGATATAAAAAAAATCCAAAGTTACCTCTAACCCGAACAATAAACCGCTGGTATTCAAAAAATACTTCAAATTAGATCATGAAACTTTGCATACTAACTGAACTTACTTTAAAGCAGGTCTTATGTTATTTACTTTTTTATAATTACCATTATTTCACTGTAAAAATGCAAATACCTAAACTATTGGCGCTGCCTGCCGCCCAGCACCGCACTCTGTCTCGCTCTCACTCATTCCGCGAGCAGTATCGTATGAGCGAGATAAAGAGTGAATTTTAGCTGAGGTAGTTTATGCTCTTCAGCAAAAAAAATAAAAATCGTAATTAAATACATTTTGAATAATTCTGATTTAAAGAAACTTTCCCAGAAGTATTCCGGAATTATTCAGAATTTTTCAGAAGTTTTGCAACCCACGCAGCCACAGAATACGACGTAGCGCAGCGATAAAATTCTCGTGTCCACAGTGTTTGTAACAAAACTCCTCTGAAACGGCTTGACCGATTCTTATGAAATTTTGTGTGTATATTCAGTAGGTCCAAGAATAGGACGTAAACTATTTATTATTTTATTTTAACTACTACTATTGTTCGTGTAGGGTAGGGGTAGGGTAAGAGTAGGGTAGGAGTAAGGTCGGGGTAGGGTAGGAGTCGGGAAGGGGTAGCGTACGAGTAAGGTAGGAGAAGGGTAGGGGTAGGATTAGGGTAGGAGTAAGGTTGGAGTAGGACACCACGCGAACGAAGTCGCGCCGGGCAGCTAGTAAATTATAAAATCAGGAAAATTAATTGCTTAACAAATTGACTACCTACATAAATTGTCCGTATATTCAAATCATAACTGTCATTCTTTGACAACTGTGTGAAAAAATCTTATAAGTATGTCTGGGTTCGCTACGGTAAAATTTTTGTATGTAAAAGTGAAAATTCAGGTACTATTCTAATTAAGGATGAGCAGTGTTTAGAAAAAATTGTATAATTATTTGAATTGTTATTAAGTCTCTATTGGTCATGTTTACTTTTTTTTAGTCTAGTGTATAGTATTTCGATTTTTTATCAGAATGTTAGGGGCATGAAAACGAAGTCACATGAAGTTCTAATGTCAATTTTAAATTCTGACTACGACATAATATGTCTCACAGAGACTTGGTTAGATGACTCGTTCTTATCCTCTGAATACTTTGATCAGAGATATACTGTTGTGCGCCGTGATCGTAGTGCACAGTATAAAAATTTGTACTCTAAAAATCATGGTGGTGGGATATTGGTAGCTATTAGTAATAAGTATAATTTTGTTAATAAAACTGAGTGGCAAACCTCCGTTGAGGATATGTGGTTGTGTATAAGTGCTGGTAGCGTCTGTATGAATATTTGTATTGTTTATTTGCCGTCTTATATACCTTGCCATATCTTTGCTCAGTTCTTGGCCAGGGCTGAAGAAATTTGCTTGCGTTGTATGGATTGCACCACTTTGATTCTTGGTGATTTTAATCTACCTAATGTGAAATGGCTTCAGTCTAATGATCCCTTTCTAGGAATTAGTGATCCTAAATCCTTAGCTTTGAGAGACTTCCTAAACATCACCGGCTATGTTCAAATGAATAACATCTGCAATGAAAATGACAATATCCTAGACCTCATCTTGGTGGATGAGAATTCCAGTCTTTCTGTTTCTTCCGCACCCCCCCTCAGTAAACCAGATATACATCATCCGCCGCTAGAATTAGCACTTAATAAAGCTTCAATTTCTAATTTAAATTATAATATTAAACAGTCTAAATATATTTTCACTAAAACGGACTATGAGGCATGTGTTCGTGATCTTCGTAAAGTAAATTGGGAGGATTATTGTCATTTGAGTTGTAATGATTATGTTCTGAAATTTTATAATATACTATGGGAGAATATAGATAAATACACTCCGAAGGGTAAACCTAAGAACAATTGTTATCCAGTTTGGTTCTCAGCTTCGTTGATTAAAGTTCTTAAAGAAAAGCATAAATACAGGATTCGGTTCAAACGTTACAAAAACCCTCGAGACCATGATACTTTTGTTGCCCTACGAATGCGGGCTGGGAGAGCTATGGATAATTGTTTTAGGGATTTTATAGAAAGAATTGAGAGTGAATTAAAAACAAATGTAAAAGCTTTTTGGCGTTATGCTAAGTCTAAGAAATCTTTCAGGGGTGTCCCTGACCAGGTTTCGTGGGGTGATCGTGTTGGTAAGGGTGGTAGTGGTGTGGCTGATCTATTTGCCGACTATTTTGCATCTGTGTACGGTGTTACTCAACAGCCTAGTAACTTGTCTCCAAATTATACCTCGTCTAATTATAGTATGTCTTCCATTGGCATTACTGAAAATGACGTTAGTGATAGCATCAAAAGGTTAGATCTTAATAAAGGAGCTGGTCCGGATGGGCTTCCTCCTATTTTTATTCGTCTTTGCATTGATGCTCTTATTATACCACTGCAGATAATATACAATAAATCCCTTAAGGAAGGTACATTTCCCGATTTATGGAAAATCTCACACATTATCCCCATACATAAGTCTGGTAATATGAATGACGTAACTAACTATAGACCAATCTCTATTATATCACAATTTGCAAAGATGTTTGAGGGTCTCATATATAATGTAGTTTATTCCCACCTCCGTCATATTATTAGTCCCAAGCAACATGGTTTTGTGTCCAACCGTTCGACTATGTCTAACTTACTTATTTACACCACTTTCATTAGTAACACCTTTGAAGCTAGGGGTCAAGTTGACGCTGTTTACACAGATTTTGCAAAAGCATTTGATCGCGTTGATCACTCAATTCTTTCTATGAAATTAAATTACGCTGGTATTCATGGCTCTCTGTTGCGGTGGTTCGAGAGTTATTTAATTAATCGTTCTCAAATAGTTGCCTTGGCGGGTTATGAATCTGTGCCTTTTTCTCCTGGTTCTGGTGTTCCACAGGGCTCTAAGTTGGGCCCTTTGCTTTTTTTGGTATTTTTGAATGATCTTTTAGATTTGATAAATTGCGATTGTTTAGCCTACGCTGACGATTTAAAGATATACTGTAGAATATTGGACCTGAGTGACTGTATGAACCTTCAAAGGGATCTTGATGTCCTTCAGGAATGGTGTTTGAAGAACAGAATGACGCTCAATGTTAAAAAATGCCAGACAATTACATTTACGAATAAAGTGAATCACATTAAATTTGATTATCATATTGATGGATCGGTGTTGAGCAGAGTGTCGGTTATCCGTGACCTAGGGGTACTTTTCGATACGACACTATCTTTCCGCGATCATATAGATGGTATAGTGACTAAGGCTAAAAGAATGCTAGGCTTTATAATCCGTACGTCGAAACCTTTTCGTAATTATAGTAGCATTATTTTACTTTACAACGCATTAGTAAGGAGCTCCTTGGATTATTGTTCCACTATTTGGTCTCCCTATTATTCAACTTATTCTAATAGTGTTGAATCTGTTCAGGCCCGTTTTGTTAGGTATTTGTGTGTGAAGAACGGGATTCGTAAAGCTATACCTGATTACAATGACAGGTTGAGGCACTTTAAAATGATTAGCTTAAAAGAAAGACGTAGCCATTCTGACTTACTAATACTCCATAAAATTATAAACGGCTCCATCGATGCACAATTGGTAAACTATTTTAACTTCAGGCCTAGTCAACGTAGTAAGCGTCATCATCGTATTTTTGAATTGCCTACATCCACCTTAAACACCACATTCAATAGCCCTCTAACACGTATGGCAAGGCAATATAATGAAAGGTCCAACTTGACAGATTTTCCTATTGATATTTTCTCCATGAGTTTTGCTTCATACAGACGTTCCCTATTTAGACAGTGTGAAGAGTGCACGTCTAACTCTATATAGCTTAAATTGGTTTGTTTTTGTAGTGTTCTAGCAGTTCTACTAGACACACTATTTATTGTTCTCCTTTGTCCCTAATATTTTTTATTTAGATGTCATGCATACCTGTTATTTGCATGGTTACTGAAATGCTAATTTTAGTTGATATTTCTCTTGAATTGTAAGTGACTGTGCTGTTGGTGTGCTTATTATTATAAATAAATAAATAAATAAATAAAAGACCATGGACTTATTATATTAGGTAATTATAATACGGCCATGGAAAAGACTCGCCAATTTGACAAAGCGTGTCAATTCGATAAACAAGTTTCTCTTGCAAAATTTTATAAAATCAATACAAAATTATCTTGTACTGCCCAGAATCACACTATTCAAACCCTAGGTTCCAATATGACCTGGAAATCGTCTGCAGCTCTCAACATGATATCATACTTCAAGTCCAACGGTTTTCCTACGTCCAGTTTGGAGATGGGTAACACTTTGTACTGCCGAAGAAGAGTGGCTAGGACCGTCTTCATTGACATCATTCCGTAGCGATAGCCTGGGGAAAGAAAAAATAAAAGTACTAATTGTCTATGAGCACATACTAACAAAAATCGATCAATATGCATAGCCTTTTCCCAACTACATGGGGGTCGGCTTCCAGTCTAACAGAATGCAGTGAAATATCAGAATTTACATGGAACAACTGCCTATCTAGGCACACACTATTGTTGTCTGAAACATTATTTTTTTATTAATTTTTTATTTTGTGTTTCACGAATTATGTCCAAATAAACATTTTTGTTTCTTCTTTCTATCTTTCTTTCTTTTATCTGATCTCCACAGCCCAGTTACTAAACAATACGATAACCGTCGGCACGATTGGTTGTTAGAGTTTTGGGCTTCTGACTACCCTTAACGACTGTCAAAGATCTACAAATGACAGCCGGGACCAACAGCTTAACGTGCTTTCCGAGGCATGGAGGGATTTCGATATGGTATGGTTGGCACCAACACGTACATTTATTACAAAGTCAATAATTAAAGAATGATTTTTATTTGAACAACACAATAAAGGTTGTTGCTTCAATTTTATTGTAAGGCACCGGCAAGAAACTTGCATAGTGTAAATGAAACTCACCAATACAATTCCTAGGTCCATAGCTAAATGACAGGAAGGCAGCAGGGTGTTTGAGCTGCGTGTCAATGAACCGTTCAGGTCGGAACAGCTCCGCATCATCTCCCCAGTACTGAGGGTTGCGATGGGTTGCGAACAGGCTCAACACGATGCCTGTGCCTGCTGGTAAAGTGACTCCTGAAGCTGGAAAGGAGAACATGGAAAAATAAAAAAATAAAAAATATATCTACATTTATTTGCACTAAATGTGACACATAAAAAAACTACTGATTTGTTATAAAATCCTATATTATATGGTTTATACTTACGAAGCACAAGATCTTCGTCACATTTCCTCAAAAGCGTTGGTGCTGGAGGGTATAGCCGCAGGGTTTCCTTGATCACAGCATCCATATACTTGAGATGCGTTAGATCTTCAGATGTGACGGGTCGCTTCGAGTCGCCAAAGACATCTTTTAACCTGTTGATTATCACTCAAGATAAGTTTGATGCATTTCATTCTTCAATTGCTACACTGATTGCGTTCGACCTTAGCTACGAGTATGTTTCAGTATATTTTTATGTGATTGAAAGGCAAACACGTCAACTGCCGTCCTATTCTGTAAAAAGATCGCCGTGATAACTTAGGTGAAGTGAGCATAAAGTGAGTTGTCATTCCACCTGATGCTAGGGATTGATACTATTGACAGCTCCATTTAAGCTCACTTTACATATGTTTTCACCATGAGATTTTTACAGAATAGCATTCCAGGTCACCTGATTTATGTGATCACTTTGCCTGTAGACATCAGCAATTTTCTTTTTTATGAACGCCAGTTCGTTGGTCAGGCAATCTATGAGGTTATCGGCTGCCTTACAGGGCTATCCTATAGGTGCCTTAATTTATTAAGGTGTCCGGCCAGGGTAAGACATCGGTTATACCAGAAGCATGACAAATATGCGTTGTCATTCCAGTAAAGGCGAAACGACTTAGATTTAACAAATTACTGGCACTTCGCAATCCAAAATTGCTATCTGCCCTTTTTTTTGTGGATGGGACATCATCAAATGACTGTTCCCGCTCTGGGTGGAGCGGAAGGGAGTGTCAGACTCTTACTGACTAAAACCCACCCGTGTTCCTTCCTTAGCCCTTTACGTTCCGGGGTAGCGGTAACCCTTTCGAACAATCCCTTAACCCCGGCAGGCTTCGGCCCTAACATCCCTCTTCCTTTATGCTGACATCTCTTTGAGGAGCGCGTGGAACACATACGCGCCGTCCGGCACGGGCCTGGTCCTGATCGGACGGTGAGCTACCCATTGCTCTCCGTCCGCAGGCCCGCGTCTACGGTGGCCGGGAGTCGTCACGCGTGCTATCTGCCCTAGCATGACCTTTATGGTTCTAGGAATAACACGTACTACCTCCAGACTACGGTACAGATACTCACTCTTGATAAACTTTCTCCTGCACTTCAGGATGTCTTGCTAACAGCACACTGGTGAATGAAGATCCAAGTGTGGAAGTGTCAGTACCAGCTGTAAAGATTACCACTGTTTCTTCTCGAAGTTCTGTGTCACTGAACCCCTTGTCTCCTCCTGAGGACTCGATCATGAGTTCGAGGAAGGTTTTGAAGCGGTCATCGTCTGAAAGGAGGTGGAAATTTGCTTAAAATTAATTATTTTGTGTGCCTTTTAGTCTGTGCTAAATATGTAAAAGCATTTTTTTCTTTAAAATAGGACTCTTTTATAATAAAGCCCTAATTATACGATGCAAGTTTCTTGCCTGTGGTATACAATAAAATTGAAGCAACAAATAAATTGTATTGTCTAAACACGGTTTAGACGGGGCCAGTTTAATTTATTGTTGCTTCAAATTATGGTATGCCATGCCACAGGCAATCAAATCGCACCGTGTCACGGGTACGCATGTAGGCAACACGCATATCAGAGGGGAAATTCTCCCAATTTTAATAACGTGCACAGTCTGATCTCAGTCTCAATCTGTCAAAAATACCTCTAATTTCCCAAAATTGACAAGTTTTTGACACGGATTGTCGCTGAAATGAGATTACGACTCGATTTTGGACGTTTTTAATTACGTAAATTGGCCTTCTGTCTTTATGTTTCAACAGCTGTATACAATGTAGGGTGCTGTAGGTAGGGTTAACTTCCGATAGAGTAGCAAAAAAAAAATTATGAACGTACACTATGGTACGTAACTTACGTACGTTACCAAAATGAATTAAACTTGAAATAATTCATGAACGATTTTCTCACCTTCATCGTCTTTTTTAGGATAATTGTTTTCAGCTATTTCTCTCCGTTTATCTCGGATACACTACAAACACAAGAAAATACAGTTACAGAAAACATACATCTTTAGTCTATCCAATGTAGTTTGCCATAAGAAAAACTGTAGGCGCTGCAATTTACGAATTGTTGTTAAAAATAACATTTCAAATTTATTTTAATAGTAATATAAATTATGTCTTATTGCTTCAGTCAGGACATCATTGTAATTATACATAGACATCAACCTGTGTGGGGTGTCAAAGTCAAAGCATTTATTTCAAATAGGCACATAAAAGGCACCTTTGAAGGTCAAAAATTACCTTAAATAAATTAGAATTGATTCTAGTCGCCACTTCCAAAAGGTAGTTTTCGTATGGAGAAGAATGGGCAAGAAACTCCACCGTTACTCTTTTAAAATGTTTTACAATATTTTGCATGGGTACATTAATTATTGTAACTAGGTATACACTTCTGCCCAACTTTTCGGGTAATAGAGGACGTGATATTATGTTAAGTGTAAGTTATCAACAACCTTGTAACGTACCTCATTAATAAACTCGGCGATAACATCATTATAAGCCATGAACTGCGTATAATCTGTCGTCAGCTTGTATAACGGGTCTAAGTGTAGCCACGGCTTCAAGATGCGGTCTGAGATCAGTTGGCAAGACCTCGTGAATGCTTCTAACACCTTCTGGTTCGGATTCTGCAAGGCGTTGGCTGTGATGCCAAGGGCTGTTTCTGAAAACCAAAGAACGAGATAAAGAGCGTTCAATGTTGATCACGTGGCATCCATTTTTTTTTTGTGGCATCGTAGCTCCCGAACGGATGAACCGATTTTGATTTTGTTTTTTTTTTTTTTGTTTTAAACGTCCTCACGTCAGGGGACGGCTAATGAAAACGCCAAACAGATGAGGCTTAAACCCAGCAATAATGAATGTGTGCTATTGTAGAAAACATAGCTGCTGTTAAATTTTCATTAGCCGCCCCCGACGCGCGACGTGAGGACGTTTGGATCAAAAAATATTTCCTGCAACATATATTATATTAAACTTAAAGGGCCCATATATATATTAGGTCCTTACATATGAAATTGGCGTTTTGTATGGAAGGAACAAAAAGTCGAATATTTTTTAATATAATATATTTAATTAATCAAAGTATGAACCATTGTTTTCAATGCACTTTTGCCATCTTATAGGTAGTTCATTGATCCCTTTACTAAAAAAACCAGTCGGACGGGAATCAATAAAATCTTTGAAGGCAATTTGGACTGCCCCATCGGAGTTGAATTTTTTCCCTTGCAAAAAGTTATCCAAATTGCGAAAAAAATGGTAATCTGTTGGAGCAAGGTCCGGGGAGTACGGAGGATGTCTAAGACATTCCAATTCAAGCTCTTCTAATTTGGTAGCCGTCTGTTGCGCAGTGTGTGGTCTGGCGTTGTCGTGCTTTCAAGCTTTTTAATCTTCCCAATTTGCTTTAAGTGAATTAAAACAGTTTTATCACTAACATCGAAGCCTGCAGCTAACTCGGACGTGGTTTGCGATGGGTCCGCTTCCACAATAGCCTTCAATTCTCCATTATCAACTTGGGTCTCAGGCCGTCCACGGGGCTTGTTCTGCAGGTCGAAATTTCCAGAACGAAAACGTTGGAACCAAAAACGAACTGTGTTTTCTTTTGCAACATGACCGCCATACACATCATTCACCCTTCGAGTCGTTTCCGCAGCACTAGTGCCACGGCGGAACTCGTACTCGTAAATAATGCGATATTTTAAATTTTCCATTTTGTAAAATGAGTGACGCAAACAGAAAAAACAGAAGAAAAAAAACAAATGAATGACGGTCATCGAAGCACAAATACATGAGTAAATAGCTGTACAAATTTGAATTTGGAATTCCTTACCAAAGAGGAGAAATTCGTGATTAAAGTGGCCAGTACGAAAAACGCCAATTTCATATGTAAGGACCTAATATTATTATTTTACTTTTTAGAGGTTTTTGGCGTGAGTCGGGGGTTTTTGAAATTTGTAATTTTTATCTGCCAGATTAACTTATCTGGCATACTCACTGGAACTAATCCAGAGGAGGTGTAACAATCATGAGTCTGTTAGCTGTAGAGCTGACAGCACACTCAAAACAATTTATACAGAAAAATGCATAGTTTGGGCGATGAACGCCAGAAACGCAAAATGACAGATTAGCGAATTGTCAGGCGTTAGTATTTTGTCAGAAATGGTCAGAATCGTAAAAAGACAGATTAGCAAAGTGACAGGTTCGCAAAAAGACAGATTATCAAAATGACAGGTTCGCAAAAAGACAGATTAGCAAAATGTGTCACACACAAATAAAACCTATTTAATCTGTCAAGCTCCGCTAATGAGACACAATTGATTTTCTACTGTTTCGTCGCCGATCGGCGAACCGCGCCGCTTGACCGGTTAATAGTTTTTCAACACAATTGCTCGTAAAGTGGCTCTTAATGAACCGCTTTTAGATCCACAATGCTGTGTATTAAAAACGCGTGTAGGCTCTAAAAGTCCACTTACCACATACAGAATCCATAGCATATGCCATAATATATTTAGACAAGGAGAAGTTTCCAGTTCCCGCCACTTTCCGCAGCTGTTCCACCATGATCACACTCTGCTTCGAGAATATCTCGGAGAACTTCTGCAGGTTCTTAGGACTGAAGGTTGGCACCAGGACCTTGCGCCGAGGACGCCATATTGGTACTGTGAAGTTCACGTAGAAAAAGGTTAACACACTGATTTGAATAACTTTCGTCCAACTAAGTAGTACTGGGGCTCGTGGCTTAGTTGTCGCAGTCGATCCATTAGATTAAGCTACGCTTGCCGCGGTCGGTCTTTAGATGGGTGACCATCTTTACATACGATCAAAATCCCTCTGTGCTTCGAAAATGACGTTAAATCCCGGCTGTCATTCGTGGATCTTTGACAGTCGTTACGGGTCGTCAGAAGCCTGAAAGTCTGACAACCAGTCTTACCAAGGGGTATCGTATTACCCAGTAACTGGGTTCTGGAGGTCCGATAGGCAGTCGCTCTAAGTCCCACTGGAAGCTGACCTCAAAAGTTGGGAAAAGGCTTGGCAAATTGATTGCATCGAACAAAGTAATTACGAATGAAGCTTTTAACAAGGTAATTAATATTTATTTATTTAAACTCCATGTACGGTAGTGGCATATACGCGGACTCAATGCCACAAGGCATTCTCTACCAGGCAGACCTTTGCATTCACTTAAAATAGAACAAATATATTTTCGAAATTAATATTTAAATAAAAATGGACGACCTTGCTAAATAAAGATAGAAAGGGACAGTGACAGACAGAACAAAGAGATTTGCAGAATAAATTATAATCATTATCTTTATATGCACAAAATACGGATATTTTTCAGGAACAATATTAACAGATGCAATATATCTTATTTTGAGTCATTTAGATAATTTTGACAAATGTTTTTTTTTTTTTTTCATTAAGAGTATATTAATGATCAACGTCAAAGAATAACCTTCAGTTGAATAAATACCTACTAAATCGTAGGATGGCCTGATAAATAAGCATATATAAGCATAGCATAATCAGCCTATAATGTTCCTACTGCTGGGACACAACCCTCCTCCCTTGAGAGGGAGTGGGCTAATAATCTACCACGTGGGGTGGTAGATGTCACATGTCTTCGAATTTTTGGTTCTAGGCCGTGCCGGTTTCGGTGATATTATTATTTACACAAAGTAAAATGCCTGTCTGGGTCCGAATTCATGAAACTACCATTAACCAGTGGTAATAGCCCCGACTGGGGCCTCATTAGCCATCTCTGATCTTATAAGCTTATAGCTAATTCAGTAAAAGTAATAATGAAGACATTTTCCGCATTAACTTTAATAGTAATCAACGGAAACACATCCTGCTGCTTCGGGGAAGGCTTATGTCCAGCAGTCGGTCATAAGACTTCCCCGAAGCAACGCCAATTCGCCATATCGCCGGTCGTGATGGCGAAAGTAGCTATTTAGTTACCGCAAGACGAACCATAGACAGGTCCCATAATGCTGTGATCAACTGAGGAGACACGTGGGACGCGAAACCAAATTCGTCCAAGCCAATTGTGTCAACTTGTATGGAGGAGTTCAAACTGATGCGAATATGTAGCTGCGAGACTAAGGAGTGTCGCGACTATTCGCGTCAGTTTTATCATCTGCCTAGCCTTTTCCCAACTATGTTGGTGTCGGCTTCCAGTCTAACCGGATGCAGCTGAATACCAGTATTTTACATGGAGCGACTGCCTGCCTATCTGAACTCTACAACCCAGTTACTGGGTAATACGATACCCCTTGGTCTTACCAAGGGGTATCGTATTACCCAGTAACTGGTTGTCAGACTTTCGGGCTTCTGACTACCCGTAACAAACCAACCCGTCTGTCAAAGATCCACGAATGACAGCCGGGACCAACGGCATAACGTGCTTTCCGAGCCACGGAGGGGTTTCAGTATGTAAAGATGGTCACCCATCCACAGACCAACGGCAGCAAGCGTAACTTAACCTGATCGATCGACCTGTGCGGCTGTTGTTATTTAGCCACAGACCCCTCCTCCTCCTCACGCCACAGTTTTTATGTATAAACCACGCTGTAGAAAAAACGTGTCTGTCAACCAGCTTCCATAGTGATCCGTACAACACTGACGACCGTGCCTACACAGGGGGCTTAAACCGTAGTTTTTCACGACAAGAAAAACGTGTGTGTACTCGTATATACAAAGGGCCTGACACCATTATAAATGTGAATGTGTGTCTGTCTGTCCGTTTGTTACATCTACACGCTGAAACGATTCAGATGAAATTTGGTATAGAGATAGTTTGAGTCCCGGGAAAGGACATAGGATAGTTTTTATCCCGATATTCCCACGGGATCGAAACTTATGCGGATGAAACCGCGGGGCGCTGCTAGTAGAAAATGTATGTATCGCTTCTTCGGCGCATTTATGTCGTTTTCATTGAAGTCCCGTTGCCGTGGCGGTGGACAAATAGTTTTAGCTGTGTCCCGCATCCCGCGTGGGATTCGCCTCAGTGCGGTGGACTACAACCCTGCGAGGGTCGTGCTTATGAGATATTTTGGTCATCAATTTAACCGTCGTATCGTTCGTCTAGTATCAGTGGTCGCAAACGAACTCTGTTGAGTGTAAGATCCTGGGTTCGATTCCCGGGTCGGGCAGTATTATTGGGATTTCCATCTGTAATTTCTCTGTATCAGCCAGGAGTTTGGATTTGTGCGCGGTTGATGGTAATAGGCTCGCCCCCGTCACATGATACTTAAAGATATTTGGTGAAATGTGGGTGTTGCTCTGCTTAACCGTTTGAGGATTACACGCGTGATGTTATGTTAATTTCACCGTTTACTTACCATCAGCAACAGCACTGCCGTTACCAACGAGAGCCAGCGTTAGTTTCATTGAATCATCCTTCTCAAGGCAATGCTTCATCACACACTCTGCTACCACAGGATCTGCCACCACTGGAAAATTAAAAAAAAAAAATATTATTTTTATTTTTTATTGCTGAATGGGCCCTCTCTTGACCTCGATCACGCCTGATGGAAAGCGATGTATGAGGTCTATGATGGAACGAGCGTGCCCAGAATATGCCTAAGGCACTGGAACTTCCACGCATCGACGAAACACAGCAGGCTGCTTGACGCCGGACTCCGGTGGGTGGATGGTCGCAAACCAGGCGGGCGTTAGCCCTACCACCGCAAGGGAAGAATTGGCCAGTCAAATAAGATGTTGGGTGCGACTGTCCAGGATGCGCCGAGCGCTCGGTTCAGTTGAGTAACTAGCAAAACAAACTGCGCTACCCGAGGAGGCTTCTTCATGCATCCCAAAAACTATATTACCATATTTTCTTTCTTTCTTCAAGTACTTACGGAGAAAAAGTCTGTGCAAGCTCCATGAGGTTGTCATGCCACCTTGCTTCAGCGCCTCTCGACTAAACATCTCCAATATTCTCCATCTATCTGGAAAAACATGAGCAAAGGTTCTTACAATACATAGGTAAGCACGGCCTTTATAGGGTGAAATTGAAAACACGCGACTTATCGTAATCGGAGATTGTATACATCATTATGATCAACTTTTACTATGTGACCAAACCTGAAATTGCGAAAAAAATCAGCTGTTACCTACATTTTGACGAGTTATGCGAACATAAATGTATCGAACAGCTGATTTTTCTTTCACGATTTCATGTTTGGTTCCATAGTAAAAGTTGTTCATAATGATGAGTACAATCTCCCATTTCGTATTGTCGCATATTTTAAATTTCAATGTGTATAGGGTGTAAGGAACTTTGTAGCGCAAACTGCGCTGTAGCCATTGATATCCGTGGCTGTAGCTCTGTCTCGCGGTGTCATAGCATTATGCTAAACGATGGCCGTTTTGCGTGGATGTGATGCATATTTTCCCGCAACTTGTGCTTGCATTTTTTGTATTTGTGTTTTTTCTTAGCGTAATGTTTACCGCATGTAAATGAACATTGAATACATGCAATTTACTAAATAATATATTTTTATTTTATTGCATGGATTTAGGTACATGATCCTAGTAGACCCACAAGCGCGTTGTTTTCGTCGACTTCTTAACAAAAGTCATTTTGACCGTGTAGGTGCTATTTCCTGCATCCAGACTGACACAATCGCTTTCTTGAGGCCTCGATTCATCGAGACACTTTGGATATTTGCAAAGAAAAACTAAGTAATAAAAAGATGGAATCAATCACGTAAAAACTTGTGTATGCCCTTGACTAGACAGTCATGCACCTAGACTATGTGCAATATTATGTTGGCACATAGTTACCTACTGGATGAAAGCATCTATATTTTTAGATCATCTTAATAACTTGAAAATCACGATCGTGTTTCATGTCGATACAAGCATATTTCAAAAAGGAAAAGTTCTGTCTCACTCACTGTTTGACCCATCAACGCCCAACCCAACCCCTTGGACCGAGAAAGCAGAAATTTTTCAAAGAGTTCCCTTTATGATGTAGACAAGGTATAAGGCCGGATCTTTCGAAATTCTAACAAAATGGGGCAAATAACTAAATGACCATATTGTCGTATTTTGACATATTTCGGCCACGTAATGCGAAGGGGGATAGCACCCTTAACCGGTCAAGCGGCGCGCGTCGCCCATTGGCGACGAAACAATAGAAAATCAATGTGTCTCACTAGCGGAGCTTGACAGATTAAAAAGCTGGTCATTGTTGTTGTCAATATAAAAGGAAAGAGAGCAAGAGGCCGGTCGCCAGCATGATGGTCTTACCAAGTAAAAGAAGCTACGTCCTCGTGTAAATTTTAGCAGGTAGTGATGGCAACTTTGCACCGGAGTCGATGGAGGCAGATTGTGCGCCAAAAGGGGTCCAGTGACCACGATCCTCAGTAATCTAATCAGGGACCGATTGAAGAGGGCAAGTAGATAATTTAAAAGTACTTACCAGTATCAGTTTTACACTTGATGAACCAGAACGAGTGTCCGAGCACCGGTAACGACTTGATACTATTTTTGAATAATCTCGAGAACTTTATCTTATGCCTCGCTTTCCATCGTAATACCAAACAATAGATAATTATCACACCCACAAGTAACTCCCAAATCATTTTTAAAATTTAAATAAAATAAGTTTAAAAAACACTGGACAAACGAAAATGTTTAAAATGAAAGTCTTTAGAGCGGTAAACACGGTTTTATAAAAAATAAATAAGCTAAATATTAAAACATGTAGTGTTTCAAATGAAAACAAAACACTACTGACAATAATAATATTAAAAGCAAACAAATTCTCGATAAACGCGGCTAGTTAGCAAATAAAAAATTCCGGTTGTGGGAAATAAAATATGCGGAAAAGAATTGCGACTATATTGTATTACATTAATGTTCATAATGAACTTGGATAGCTCAATCCGGATTCAATGTCAATAGTTATTTTTAGATAATTATACAGGTAAAAAAACCTTTCACAATTTTGTACAATATAAAATAAATGTTATGGATATTGCTTAAAAAGTAAGTATTAAAGAATCTGTTGCTTTAGGTACATCAAAAGGGTAAATGGTCATTCCCTTTGATGTAGGTACCTATAGCAAAAGATTATTTCATACTTTGTATCTCAACAATAACGTCTTACTATGTCTTGATTGAATTCGTTTTACAAGAATGTTATTATGCTGGAGACCTCACCCACAGATTGAAAATATTTATTTTAGATCAGCCGATCTATTCTCACCCCCTTACTAATAATGAGATGAATAGTTACACAGCGATTTCTCTCTTTCAGTCGTCAGTAATTTGACTTTCGAAAGAAGAAGACAAAGCGTTGTGTAACTATAGAGACGCTATACAACGTTTATTAGTAAGGGGTCACCGTGAAAACTTATGAGAAGTGAGTTTCAAGTGAGCTGTGAATATTGTCAAGCCCTAGCGATCCCTGGCATCATCAAGAGAAATGACAGCCCATTTCACCTAGGTTTCCACGATCAGTATTTTACAGAATAGACCGTCTGATCTTTATTTTTTTCAAAATTAAGATATCGATATATGCTGTGCTGGCGCTGCGGCTGCGGAAAACCTCAAGCGGCGAAAATAGAATAACCTTCTCGGAAATTATATTTTCAAGCCGTTTGGGGTTGAAACCCTCGGGCCGTGGGGTCCGAGTGCTCATGGTCTTTTTAAGGAAATTTCAAAACGGCTGGTTGACACTTCCCGTGACCCAAGGGCTGGCTTTTACCTTGGCCAAAGGCTAAGCATTGCCATACAACGTCGTAGTGCCGCCAGTCTCTTGGGTACATTACTAGTCGACAGCGATGCGGATGAATTTTTCGACGCTATATTTTAGTTTGTGTATAGTTTTAGTTATATTAGGTTTTAATTTTGTTTATTTAGTAAAATATAATAATGAAAAAAAAAAAGATATGTGATAAAATTACTGATGAATGCATTTGCTGTTGAAATTGCAAAGAATCTTAAACATTACTCAATTATGTTAATTTTGATGAAGAATTTATGTATGATATTATATGAATCTGTTTGTGTTAAATATGATGAATATGAACAATAATGTGAAAAGCTTATTTTGTTTTGAAACTACACAGTTCAAGGTAATACTTAGAAAAAGGGCAAACATTGCGGGTCTAATATCCTATTTACTTTTAGAAAACTCGGGGCTCGTGGCTGTTGTTGCAGTGCTGAGCTCGCTGTTGGTCATGTAAGTGTTCGCAGTAGCGGAACATAGTATAAGCAGCCCATAACCTTCCCACTGCTCGTAACAAGACTCCTCTCAGTGAGAGGGAGTGGGCCGTAATCCACCACGGGGGCCCAGTGCGGGTTGGTGGGCTTCGAATTTTTGGTTCTAGGGCATGGATTCCTTACAATGTTTTCCTTCACCGTTTTGAGAGCAGTGGTGATGAAATATATACACAAAGTAAAGCGCCTGTCTGGGTTCGAACCTACGACCTACAACTCGTAAGTCGCGGTCGTTACCATTGGGCCAGCACTGCTCTCCTTTTTACACAGTACACAGTATTAGTATTTGATAGAAACAGTAGCACTTTATATACAGGGTGAATTTTTCAAGTGGGCGTGGATGGCCAAATCAGAAACCATGAGGACTAGCGAAAAGTACTCAAAGAAGCCGCGGGCTCGATTTTGATCAAAACTAAAACTGCATCATTGGATTTTTGAAAAATCAATATTTCTAGCCAGGAATCGATCCTGTTGATTTGATTTGATTTGTTGATTTTTTTTGCATCCGGTTAGACTCGAAGCCGACCCCAACACAGTTGGGAAAAAGCTAGGCAGATGATGATGAGGTAGGTAACATAAGAAAAATAAAAAAGTATATTTTGTTAAAAATGAGCTCTTTCCTTTAGTTTGCCGTATGTCATTGCTTGGACACTATCAAATGGTGTAATAATACAGTGTGTGTTTTTTTTTTCGAAATCAACAGGTTCGATTCCTGGCTAGAAATATTGATTTTTCAAAAATCCAATGATGCAGTTTTAGTTTTCATCAAAATCGAGCCCGCGACTCCTTTCAGTACTTTTCGCTATTCCTCATTGTTTAGAATTTGGCCATCCACGCCCACTTGGAAAATTCATCCTGTGTACCTTAAAATTGCAGTTGTGAAGAATTTTCTACTTCGGTTTAAAAAGCGAAACGTAATGGGCAATGACGTTCAGGGAACTTTTTAGATGAATTTCGCCCAACCTTCGGGTTGAGCGAAATTTAGAGGAGTGTCGTTTTTAGGCCCCAGAAAGATGCCTTCGACTGCATGAGATTGTACGGCTTAGGGAATTAAAATAATGGCTCATCTTCAATATTGGTTGTCACAGCCTTGTTCTAATCTAGATGGACATCATATAATGCTGCTACATATTGCACTAATGATATTATTATAGTAGTAGCTACTAGATAGAATGCAACCTAAGAAAGCCTCACCGTGTGGCGCCATCTATGACAATCCAACAAGACTACATAGAACCTCGGAAAAACACTTTCATTTTTGTGAGAAGCTTGGTCCGTTCGTTGTTCCAACATGGTACAATAGATGGCAGTTTCGTGAATCTTGTGCAGTTCCTCGGAATAGCTACGAACACAAGAGAGTAAATTGGTTCAGTGTTACAAAGTATATTTTTTATCACATCTATTCAAAAAGAGCTAGCATAAAAAAACTCACATATTATTACCCACCTACTATATCCCGTTGGTCACCTTCTAGTCAATCAATCAATCTGCCTAGCCGTTTCCCAACTATGTTGGGGTCAGCTTCCAGTCTAACCGGATGCAGCTAAATACTTGTATTTAACACGGAGCGACTGCTTATCTGACCTCCACAACCCAGTTTAACGTTCTGCATCGTTCTCACATGTATAATTTTTAACATGAATGATGTAACCAAGACTTTGTAACCACATTATTTTGATTTAAAAGAGTGTCCATGGAGTTTCTTGCCCGTTCTTCTCCATACGTACCTACGCTTTGGAATGGGCAACTAGCTTCATTTTTTCTGACTGACTGACTTCTTGACAATTCAAAAGTGCCTGTAAATGGTTTAATTGAAATAAATGCTTTGAGTTTGAGTTTGAGTTCAGTTCAGTCGTTACGGGTAATCAGAAGCGCAAAGACTACCTAACCATGGTTGTCTACCAGTAATGACTTTCAAAGATATACGAATTACAGCCGGGACCAACGGCTTAACGTACTTTCCGGGGTATGGATGGTCACCCATCCACGATTCAACCGCGGCAAGCGTAGCTTAACCTTTGATGGACCCGTGCGGCTGTAATTTTTTAGCCACGAACCCCTCGTATGTCACCATCTAGTATGATAAGATAATAATGCTGTAAACCCCCGCATTTAAAATAACGACACTCCTCATTCAACATTACCATAAACGCATAATGTGGCGGAAATCTCCGAATTTATGCCTCAACTTTTAATATAGCACCCATATTTCTTTTTAATGCGTTAACACCGCCGACCGCGTAAGAAAATTGGAGGTAGTCTTCTTATCAAAGTACTTTTATCGGCGATGGTAGCAAGGATGAAAGGGCTGGTCTGGTAGCCGCGGGAACAAAGGATAATGAATTCCCTATTAGTCCCAAGAGAGAAATTGTTGGCTACGTTAGCCCTTGGCTTTCTTCTGCAGGGAAATTTATTGGCTTTTCATGTGTTAGGTAGGCTTAGAATTCTGGGAATTCAGATATTTTTTTTGGAGAGATGATAGTATGTACAACAATGTCTGTATGTAGGAACAGTTTTTTTTTTGTTAGCTATACTGTTGCACTGCTAGGCAAAGGCCTCCCCCAAATCCTTCCAGCCCCCTTATTCACAAACACTCGATATGCTTCCGTATCGTATCGAACATTAATCATTGTTATCGTAGGAGTCTTCTCAATGCTGTTCACAAGTCCAAAACCCGAAAATTTTGTCAGTTTAAATTAAATAGACGCCCGCTATTCTTCCAACAGCTATTTGCTGTTGAGAGGAAGTCAAATCAGGTTATCGAAATGTCAGGTTTTCGATGTCAGCCTGTCGTATGGTTGTGAATCAGGGCTCAGGAACTCTTTTCCTGTGCCACCTCGAACCAGCCCTCGTGGAACAGTTAGGGAATAGAATATGTTACTTACCTTTTTAAGCTTCTTTTTACTTGTACCTTATTATTTTTCCGATTACGACATTGCCAACATGTTGTGGCTAAAGAAATTCTTTCCTCAAGCGTTGATTCTTAACTGCTACACTTTAGTGCCATGATAACCACGAGATAAAGTGAGAAGCTGTGATATACATAATATTTAGACACCACTTTTGAGCTACATATAAAGTTGCTTTTCCAAAAATAGCTGGTTTATCTATCTGCTTGCGTATTTATTTATCGTTGAAAAGAGTTGTTACCTATCACCTTGCTGCTGAAATCAGTCTTAAACGTTTAAATAATACGTAAAGCTCTACATCGTACCTACTTTCAGACGATCTAGTTTTTATAACTCCTCACCCCGTGGTGAGGAATTATAAAAAATGCACTGAGAAAAAAAAAACAAATAATAAACTCGTCAGTGTTTTACATTTTCAAAAGAAAAATGTTTAAAATTTCTCCGACCATTTGGAGTCGCCTTCGTACCATAAGCTCGTTTTACAACCAGTTCGCAAGTAACCTTTAACGGGGTTTTCACCTCACAAAGTATAAGGTAATTCGGGTATTCGGGCATTCGGGAATACCAGGCGTCACTTAGGGCTGTATCCTAAATAACTTCGCATTTCCCTTGGGAATTTACACCGGCTCTTAAAGACCGATGGTCATTACCACCCCGCACCTCCCCCCATTATATCCCGTGTCGCGAGCGAACGCGTGCCTAGAATTGTGAACTGATGCTTATTGAAACACACCTTTATATCTGCATATCAAGTACACCTATTCCGAAGACATAAAGTTTCGTTTTGTATGATTGGAGTGTTGGTAATACTTGGTGATCACAGCGCAGCAATCACGGATCTTTAGGGACCGTTACAAACAAGTGTCTTTGTGTATGTGTGTTCTGCTGGTCGTCCGATTTTACTACGTTCTGTAGTTCCTTTGTTAGTTATCTTATTAAGTTTACATTTGGTTCAGTCTCGGAGGAGAAAGACGTTTAATGCGGACTTATAGTACTGTGAGTCTCAGTAGGAACAGATGACGTAAAATAATGAAGCCTGTAGCAGTACGATGAAAGAAAATTTAATAACTATAAGAGATAAAGGCGAGCGCCGTATTCAATGCGCATTTCTAGGTTGAGTTCTTTCTGTAATCGTATTTATTTTACTTTGTGCCGTTCAAAGGACAATGTCTTTATTGTTTTCATGGAAATGATGACGTTGTAAGAAAAGAACGTTAAATTGCGTAACATACCTACTTACGATCGCAATCTGAATTTTTCGAACTGCTCAACAATTGCTGCATTGTTCGAACTGCTCAACAACGTAGATAACGCAATGAATGTTGTTGAACTGTCAAAATGAAAACCATTGCTACTATTCGCGTATAACGCAATTACTCCGCAGTTATAAAAAAAAACAGTTATCAAGTACAAATTATATTATTACAATATTACAAACACAATTACAAACCTCATCATCTGCCTAGCCTTTTTCCCAACTATGTTGGGGTCGGCTTATAGTATAACCGGATGCAGCTGAATACCAAAACCGGATGACCTGAGGACCTGAAACCGGATGCAGATGTATATATGTATGTATTTATTCTTATAGGTATATTAGTTATAATTTTTTTTTTCTTTCTGTTATTGCACCTACTGTGTAATGTCTCTGCATCACTCTAAGGTAGACTGTTAGAAAATGCCCAAGGCATTAAGTCCGCCTTTGTACAGTTTTTACTTGTGCATAAAGTTTGAATAAATAAAAACACCAGTATTTTTAACCGACTTTAAAAAAGGAGGTTCTGTATTAGACCCGTTTGTATGTATGTATGTATGTATGTTTGTATGTCCGCGATTATCTCAAAAACTACTGAACCGATTTTGAAAATTCATTAGTGTGATCTACATACTTTCAGGAAGGTTTTAGTATATAACACATTAGGTAATTATTCTTATGTACGAAGTTATATGCATAAATGTACTGCATCTCCGGCATTTCTATGCGAATTTTGATGATTCTTCGAGTTATGTCTTCAATTCTTCAATGCAATAGTGTTAATTGAATTTATGTGGGGTAGGTACAACTAAAAAGTGAAAAATAAAAACTTTTTTACAAAAAAAACAACCGACTTCAAAAAAGAAACAATACAAAGTGAAAAATAACTTTAATTGCGGAAGTCGGTATCAAAAAACGAAAATGCGGAACCAAAGACACCGACTTCCGAAATTAAAGTTATTTTTCACTTTGTATTGTTTCTTTTTTGAAGTCGGTTGTTTTTTTTGTAAAAAAGTTTTTACATGGAGCGACTGCCTATCTGACCTCCATAACCCAGTGACTGGGTAATACGATACCCCTTGGTAAGACTGGTTGTCAGGCTTTCGTGCTTCTGACTACCCGTAACGACTGTCAAAGATCCGCCAATGACAGCCGGGACCAACGGCTTAACGTGCTTTCCGAGGCATGGAGGGGTCTCGTTATGTAAAGATGGTCACGCATCCACAGACCAACCACGGCAAGCGTGGCTTAACCTGATCGATCGACCTGTGCGGCTTTTATTATTTAGCCACGGGCCCCTCAAAAACACAATTACAAACATGGAGATTAAAATGAAAACAAAAATTATGATTAGGTGAGACCCTTATCAGCCACAGTCTTTAAGATTTCGTTGCGGCTGCCACGCATTCTGCAGATTAGAGATATTGTCCTTTTGCGAATGATGGCATGAAAGCCTCAAGCCATCATGATTCATGGTATGTTTCGTTTGAGGTAGCTAAGTGAGAGGACTTTGTAGGTCTTGTAAACTTTAGATCTATAGATATTTTTTTATTTTATCAAGTACCTGGTACTAGTTGGCAGGCCTACGCTGTCCTCCTATACCTACTGTAATTTGAAAACATTGTAAAAGCCAATTATTTTGAAATGAGTAACCGTGGAGTTTCTTGCCGGCTCTTCTCCATAGGAAACGACCAATTGGAACCGTGCACCTAGCTTCTGACGTTTCTTAAGTGTCCATGTAGGTTTATGTGAAATAAAATATTTTGATCATTGTGGAAATATGTACTACGTAGTATTACCTCAGTGATTTTGATTTTTGAAAGGAAATTGCTGTGGAATAGATACAGTTTCAGATAGTATGTAAGCATTTCAAAGAGTTGAGAGTAAATTCTTTTGGCGTAGTAGAAAATTGAAAAATAGGTCTAGATGTGATGTGCATACACTGGAGTCGCGGAGAAACGACAATGTGAACAGTCCACTTCATCTTTATTTTGTTTGAACGATAAAGTATGTTTTTAGGAAAAGTTCTAGACTATTCTGTAGAAATATCTACTCTCAAAACGGTGAAGGAAAACATCGCGAGGAGAGATGTCCTAGAAACGAAAATTCGAATACATGTGACATCCACCAAACCGCACTGGGCCAGTATGGTGGATTACAGCCCACTGCCTCTCACAGAGAGATTGCCTGTGTTTCAGCAGTTGAGACATTAAAGGCTGATTATGTTGAAGAAATAAAATTTGGAGCCGAAACTCCAAAAATAATAGAAATAATTTATTCAAAATATTTATAGTAAACTAGCTGCGCCCCGCGGTTTCACCCGCGTAAGTGTCGATCCCGTGGGAATATCGGGATAAAAAGTAGCCTATATGTTAATCTAGGGTGTCAGCTACCTTCATACAAAATTTTATCAAAATAATTGGTCCAGCCGTTTGAGCGTGAAGAAGTAACAAACATATAAACACACACACACTCACAAACTTTCGCCTTTATAATATTAGTGTGATTTGTGATACAGCAAGTATTTACTATAAATATTTTTGCCCGCGACTTTGTCTATGAATATCTAGGATGAAAAGTTGCCTATTTTGTCTCTAGTTCCCAATCTACTTCTTTGTCTTTCATAACGATCGATTCAGAGGTTTAGGCGAGAAACGGTAACAGACAGACAGATTTACGTTTGCATTTATAATTACCTACCTATATTAATTAGTATGGATGAAACATGAACACAAGGTAGGTACATAATGTACGCTAAGCCCAATTAATGTACGAGGTAAAGCAAATAGAACACACGGTGGGTATACAACTAAAGTCTATAATACCGTAGCTACCACAGATACCCGCGGTGCGATTACTTACGGGGATAACTATAAACAATTGGGGATTACCCGGTTTTGGGGACCTATTACAGAAACGTAAGGAGAATTCTTTTGTCTTCGTTTTGTTAGGATTTGTTGGAGAGAAGAGTATGGAGTATAACTAGTAGTAGGATGAGGGTATAAGAATGTTATGTGCTGTCGCGGAAATTAATTGATTATCAGATTGACACACTACGGCAATTTGTCGTGTTTTAGCCTTTCTTACAACTGTCAAAGAACAGCAGTCGTGATTTGAATATACGGACAATTTAAAATTGGTAGTCTATTTGATAAGCAATGATAAATTTAGCTTTGATGATTATTAATTCGTCGTTGAGCGACCTTAAATTTGTGGACCAGCCCAGCTGTCTGCCAATATGGTTAGTATGCTTTCTTTATTAGCATTTACCCAGGCTCGGCTTTTTAAAAGAAACGAAGTTATCTACACAGCCAATTATCAATCATCAGTCACAATCAAAGGATTGCGATGGTTGAGTATTATTATTGAAAAAAAAAAATCTTATACTTACCTGTTTTCACCGATCTATAATCATTGTAAAATGGAGGCCATTAATTTATACTGCGCGTCTAAAGAAATAGCAGAAGCATTTTTTGGACTACTTTCCCAGACAAACTGTTTTAAAAAGTGCTCTACGACTACAAAGATTTGTGAGCCAACTATATTTTGGAGTTTCAACACAAATGATAATTGCCACAATTTAGTTCTGCAACTCACTGAAACTCGCTGGAACTCGGACAACTTCAGTTCATAAACAACACAAGTGGTAATGTGCATAGTTTTCGGTGTAATCACCGGGGAGCGTCGCCAGTTTGACTTAGGTGTTGGGTATTGGCAAAATTGCAGGTAAACGGAAATACGGCGCAAGACAGGAGAACAAACCAATTATTAGAAAAAAAAAATACAGATTATTTGAACAAAGCCAAATATAAAAGTATATATCTGTTGATTACGGTTGTTATTGCATCCGGTTAGACTGGAAGCCAACATAGTTGGGAAAAGGCTAGGCAGATGATGATGTTTTTCTGTTAAGTACGGAAAAAACAAAAGAAATATAAAACGGAAAATCATGTGGGTGTACTAGGTAGGTACACTTCTGCCTAACCTTTCGGGGAATACAGGCGTGATATTATGATGTGTCTATAAAGGAGTTATCGTACAGATTGTGAGCAGCAACAACCTTGAATTTACGAAAAGAATGAGTAAGTATGTACGTGCATTCGAGTCCATGCCGTTTGTTTTCGTGTAATCTAAACTAGCGAGAGGAGTTTCCTTACCATCCGCCCAGCTTGCTCTATCCTAACTAATGAGCGGTGGTCACATTCACAAAAAGCTAAACTGAAACGAAAAACCGCAAAAGCAGCCCAGTGTAGCAAGCTCAGTTCCGTAACGCAAAGCGGGTCCACAGACGACACGACTAAGCAGAGCGCGCTTATTCGCGCGAGCGAGCGAAGCGAGTTTATCTACGCCACGAGTTAGATAATACATGAAAAAGGCTCGCTTTACCTGTTCCCTACTTTTTGTCGAGTTATGCGTACATAATTGTTTTTAGCGATTTTAGGTTTGGCCTCATATTAAAAGTTTTTAAATAAATAATAATATTACGTCTCTCGTTTAACCTAATACCCTGTATACCGCAACGAGCGAGCTGTTATCCTAAACCGGGTAATGACAAGAGCGAAAAAAAAAAGCATTCAGTCGAATTGAGAACCTCCTCCTTTTTAAAGTGGGATAAATAGAAAAATAATAATATGAAAAGTGGGTTTCTCCCTTTTATAATCGCCCTTTATACCATATAGCCTCTATTTAATAAACAGTCAACGTTTTCTCTATTTATGATGTGATGTCAATTCTTTTTGCCCCGTACTCCGTAGGGAAATTAAACTTTCTCAGTGTGATGTATTAGTTATTTTATGATAGTTATTGCAAGATAAGCTCACTTATCCGTGTTATATTTTAGAATCATTAAAAAATATTGGTCGATCTTCATTTTTTTGTAAAAAAGATTTTAACCGAGTTCAAAAAAGGAGGTTCTTTATTTTTAACTTTTTAGTTGTATTACCCAAAACAAATTCAATTAACACTAGTGCATTGAAGAATTGAAGACACCGACTAGGAGAATCATCAAAATTCGCATAGAAATGCCGGATATGCAGTATATTTATGCATATAACTTCGTGCATAAGAATGTAGATCACATTAATGATAATAAAGAATTATCAAAATTGGTTCATTAGTTTTTCAGAAAATCGCGGTCATACAAACAAACATACATACATACGGGTCGAATACAGAACCTCCTTTTTTGAAGTCGCTTAAAAATGCTCAGTCGTTGGCGATCGCCCGCCGCATAAAGGTCGAAATTTTGATACAAAATGAACTAGTCACTCGCGATTTTATCGACCTGTGTAAATGGGGCAACGATTAGGCTTCTCAGGCGATTTGATAAGCAAACAGCTGCACGGCGAAAATCGACCTAGTGTAAATCTCCCATAATGGAAAACATCGTGAGGCAACTGGAACATAAAGATTTGATATTGAATATAAACAAATTTGATGAATGTGACTGTATCGGCTGTTGCCGCTGTGTATATTATGCTTTGAAATAATAATGGACTGATGGTTCAAAAATCTGTAATGTAATTTTAGTTTGATTTAATGATGACGTGACGTCTGCAATGTGAAGGCGAGACAACGACGACGATGACTGGCACATAGTACTTTTTGATAGACTGATGACTGGCCCACTGGCGGCGCGAAGTGGAGACGCGGTATGGCTCTGTAGGCATGGTCGCAGAAAGTCCTGCCATGCGCCATCTGGCGGTGGCGGGGCCGCAACAGTGTCTATCAACGTTCGTTCCATCTCTGTATGTGACTTTTCTGAGATAAATATGTACTCAATAGAATTTCTGACATTCCAAATCTTTTCTACAAGTCTGTATAATGATGCTCTTAATTTCTCTCCGCTATTCACTCATGCCTTGGACAAAACTCCCGATTTCAACTGATAGGACCCCTGTGACTGTAAGTACGTGCTTAGACGGGCTCAGACTAGCGGAAACTTGTCTCGGCCTCGTCATGGGCTCGTCACGGCCGCGTCAACGTCTTGTTTACATGAATATGACGTGTCTCACATGAGGCACTTTGGGTGATGGGCGAAAGTTTTACATACTTGAATAACGGTTTGAGAGAGAGAAAAGTGTTTAGATTTTAATGGAAAGAAATGGATCGAAAAAATCTTTCAAAAATTATCTGTGTTGTTTAAGACTTTTTAGGTTTCTGAGTATGAGCTCGGAGACTAGGTTTGTGGTCACTCCAATTACACAGGACTTAAACATAACTGGTCACGTCAACGCCGCCGGCTGTCGCTGAAAACCAGCGCTGGGGCTCTGTCTTGCATACGGTCGCAGCATTATGCTGAGCGATAGCCGTTTTGCGTGGATCTGACGCGTGTTTCTCTTACCTTGTTTTTTTTTTGTGTTTATGTTCTTTTTTGCGTCATGTTCACCGCAAATAAACGTATTTTCTTTTTTTTTTTCATTCTTCTTTCTTTGGTGCAAGGTGAGTGTTCCTACGCCGCTGCCTATCCCCACAGTAAATACAGGCGTGATGTTATAAGCAAGGTGGAGACGATGTTTTATGTTATGGGTTTGCACTTACTCCTTCAAGTGGACCATTGTGCGTGGGCTATGGCAGCCGTCGGTGGTTATTCCTACCAGCCCACCTCCCTCTAGAAGTTCCTGGTCTCCTGGTCTGTTGAGAACGTCTGTGTAAGATCTGGGTGTCCCGAGGGTTTCTGGCTTAATCTGGGTGGCGCCTGTGCACATAAAGAGCACATGCGCAACTGTTTCATCAGCCTCCTTGCAAGCCCTGCACAAAAGACTGTCAGTTATGCCCAATGTGTGGAAGTGTTTGTTTAGCGAGCAGTGTCCCGTGATGGTGCCCGTCACCAGGCGCAGGTGGAGACGATAATAAATTAAACTGCGCATATGTAATGCCCCTCCAGTCTGCATTCGAAAATTTAATCAAATATAATATGCAATGGTCACTATAGCTCGTCAAAGATTGACTAAACCCTAGGCATCACTATTATTTAGCTTGTTTGTAAAATCATTAATTTAATTTCGATGCTAGTATTTATTTGATAGTTCCAAAATACTCCTAAGCATTAGTGTTGCCAGTATTTTCATTTATTGTTGTATTGTTAACACATTAATGCTTCAGTTATTTTTTTCAAGGAAGTCAATTTTCGCAACAAACAATATCTTTCATTTAAACGACTAGCTAGTGACTTTTCATTAATGTTTTTGCAGTTCACATAAACTGTTTGCGATGTGCGGATGTTGGTTTAAAGTCGACTGCACCTACGATCGATGTTAACTGCTAATGTAACATTTGGTTTGTCATGGCGGAGAAAATGAGGAAATGCATTTTTCTTTGAATTTTTGTCATGGTTTGTTTTGGTGTTATTTAAAAGGAACAGGTTTTTCCTAAAGTAAGCAAGAGTTAGAATGCCTGAACCTAATTACTATTTTGGCCACAACGTGTCGCAATTAAACGAAAGTCCTTATTTAGAATTTAAATTACAACCATGAACACTTTGGCAAACGCTTTTCTGTTGATATTAAACAATAAAAGGAAAGTTTAATTTGACATTATAAATAGGAGTGTCGACTTAGTTAAACGCTACAATAACTTTACGTTTGAACTACCTACACATTACATTGAGTTGTGTATTATATGAACTTATCAAAAGTAATTTCGTTTTTGGAACGAAGTTCTTTATCGTAGCTGGCGGTAGAGGTAAACTGGGAGAAATCGTCACGCAACGAAAAATATATATAATAGAAAGAGAGAGAGAGAGATATAGTTTTCATGGTTTTCGAGGGTGCTGAAGCCGATAATGAAGACAAAATGAAAATCCAAGATAACGGCAGCATATTTTTCTCATCGTGTCATTTTCATGGGTTTCGAGAGTGCTGAGTCATGTTCGTGAACGGGTGCCGTCAGTAGGGACTGGTCATCTCTTTGCTGCCACGACTTATTTTAATTTAATATTTGAATTGTTTTTTTTTTCTCATCTTCTTATTATGGACGCTTTCAACGTTCTGCATCGTTCTCACATGTATAATTTTTAACATGAATGATGTAACCAAGACTTTGTAACCATATTATTTTGATTTAAAAGAGTGTCCATGGAGTTTCTTGCCCGTTCTTCTCCATAGGTACCTACTCTTTGGAATGGGCCCTTGACAATTCAAAAGTGCCTGTAATTGGTTTAATTGAAATAAATGCTTTGAGTTTGAGTTTGAGTTGAGTTTGAGCTGAGATATAGTGAGGTCAAAATTAAAATCCAAGAGGGAGGCTGCCAAATTTTCGCAGCCGCCAACTTGGATTTTCATTTTGAACTTCGTTTCTGCCGGGGAACCTCTAAAACCCCATACTTACGTTCTTTTTTAAACTTTAATTGCCCCACTGCTGGGCAAAGGTCTCCCCCATAGCTTCCCGTTATTGTTCGTACGATGCCTTCTCCGACCAATCTCCCGTAAATGCATCTATAGTCCATTTGTTATAACATTAGAAAAAAGAGGCTCGCAGAAGCAGGAGTACGAAACCTTTTATTTTCAAGTTAAGTTCAAACAATTTTAATAAATAAGTTATGTGCTTTTTTTGTAAGTAACAATGCATGGCATACAATAAATCATATTCTATCTATCTACACGTCACTATGCTTGGATAGGTACCTACATGAAATGAAACAATTTTTAGTAACAATCAGTTTATTAAAAACAACTTTATATAAGCCGACAAAATAAAAAAAAAAAGACGGGTTGCACTCCGGGAGTGCCGGCAGAAGTGAAAACTTGAATATTAACGTTGAAATAAATCAATTATTAATTGAATTAATATAACTCATTTTTCTTCACTATTTCTGCGTCACTTTTTCCATTAATAGATGCACTTTGTTCAATTTCCATATTTTAAACACTTTATACAGGTTGTTACAGAAAGGGTATATCAATACAAACGGGTTGAAGAGTGTTTCTGGTCTAGAATCTCTGTACAAAATTTCAGCTTAAAAGCAGTAACTTTGAAAATGCTTAATTTTTTTTTATTTCGATAGTTTATTGAATTGAAATCATAACAAACGTGTCACCGCACTACGAGGGTCATTATCCATCATCTGTAGTGTGTCTGTGCGACTAGTACACGCACATCACGCCGCCGCGCGCCAGTGCAGCGCCGTGATGTCGAAATAAAAAAAAAAATAAGCATTTTCAAAGTTAATGCTTTTGAGCTGAAATTTTGCACAAAGATTCTAGACCAGATACACTCTTCAACCCGTTTGTATTGATATACCCTTTCCGTAACATCCTGTATACACGAATTTTACGAATACACAGCAGTGTGGCTACTACACAGACGGTCGAGCCATCAGCTGTCCATCCATCCATCCATCCATCCACGTCCACGTCCACGTCCACGTCCACGTCCACGTCCACGTCCACGTAAACGTCCATGTCCACGTCCACGTCCACGTCCACGTCCACGTCCATCCATCCATCCATCCATCCATCCATTCATCCATCCATCCATCCATCCATCCATCCATCCATCCATCGATCCACCGATCCATCGATCCATCCATCGATCCATCGATCCATCCATCGATCGATCCATCGGTTCATCCATCGATCCATCCATCGACCCATCCATCGATCCATCCATCGATCCATCGATCCATCCATCGATCCATCCATCGATCCATCCATCGATCCATCCATCGATCCATCGATCTATCCATCAATCCATCGATCCATCCATCGATCCATCCGTCGATCCATCGATCCATCCATCGATCCATCCATCCATCCATCCATCCATCCATCGATCCATCGATCCATCGATCCATCCATCGATCCATGGATCCATCCATCGATCGATCCATCGATCCATCCATCGATCCATCCATCGATCCATCCATCGATCCATCGATCCATCCATCGATCCATCGATCCATCTATCGATCCATCGATCCATCCATCGACCCATCCATCTGTCCATCGATCCATCCATCGATCCATCCATCGATCCATCCATCGATCCATCCATCGATCCATCGATCTATCCATCAATCCATCGATCCATCCATCGATCCATCCGTCGATCCATCGATCCATCCATCGATCCATCCGTCGATCCATCGATCCATCCATCCATCGATCCATCCATCGATCCATCCATCCATTGTCGTGTGTCACTTGGTTCACTTCGGTTGACGCCGCCGTAGAAAGGGAGGGGGGGGGGAATCTCTCCTGACGGTCACGTGTCCTGACGCGAGTTTAACATTTTATACCCATTACAAAAAGTGTGCAACGCCGCTAAAGAAGTTTTCACTTCAAAAAAACACGTGTTGCCACAACTTATGAAGGGAATAGGGAACATTTTAGATTTGGTAGAGTTATAGTGACATGAAAAACGTTACCGGTGCTGTCCGCCCCTGCTTCTTTTAGATTTTAAACATTGACACGACAATATTTTATGTAAAAACTAAATAATATTAAATAAAAGCGTTATAATTTCAGAAGGTAGATAGGTTAAATAAGTACAATTAAGTGTGACTGCTGTTATTTAAACTGATTATATTTAACTCCACATCAATCTTGACTGTAATAATGTTTGTTGTACTTTTGTTACAAAGTGTGCCCCTAAAAGAGCCTTTTTAACTTCCGTCTAATGCTATAGTAAATGGACTATAGGTCGTCACGCCAGCGTTTCCTAGGACTCCCCCTGCGACGATGCCCATTTCTGGCCACTGTATGACAACTTTGGACCACAATTTACTTTTAGGAAATGCAATGCAAAGATAGAAAGAAAATAAGTTCATTTCACCTTTATTTTTGCCACAAATAGTTGGTAAGTACACTGGCAAAAGTGGCCCTTATTGTTCTCCCCATCTCACGAGAGAGAAGTAAGACAATACACACGTTTATACAAAAATCCTCAGTTATCTAACCGAAAGGTAACAAGTAAATACAATATTCAGCAATATTGAGAAAACGGTACAGCAAGCATCTTTTGGAAATATTTTTAGGGCGCAGACAAACTTGGCTGTTGAACGGCCATCATTTTTACGTTCTTTCTTGCTTTTTTATTCTCTCGTGTAGTCATAACCTATACGGGACTAGTTAGATACTCATAACATGTTAAAAAGATAAGCCTCTATGCCAGGATGCGCCGGATGTATAAATATAATCAGTTGAATTTATTTGAATGCTGTAGTCAGTTCCTTTTGAATGCACCCCACACATCTTTTCATATGGCTTGATGAATAGTTTTTCGCAAATAAATTTTTGAGGATTTTTATGATGTCAATGCCTACTCAAAGATATAAATGTTCCCCTTTATTCATAAGCGTTGTTAAAAGTTATGTAATGATTAGTGAATATTTAACCATACATTTTTGACGTTTGAACGTCACTTGACTTTTAATTATCGTTTATAAATAAACCTCATAAATTCGTGAGATTTTTGTCAGAAGAGTTATTACGGTGGTGTAATTTATTTGCATACATTCAAGCTGCAAAACCACCTTATAAATGCCTTAGATAAAAGTGATCTGATGGTAGAAAAATCGTCACCGTCAGAATGAACGGTCACTAGGCGTATTTAACGTTGAATTTATGTCCAATAAATGCTTCCCTATTGCTTCTATTTGCTTCTTATTCTCAAACACTTGCTTCCATGGTATTCTAGAAGAAAAAAAAACATTTTAAGGGTGACCCTTCATTCTGATGTCAGGACGGCCGGTCACCGAGTCATAGCGACCCTGATAAATAGAAGTATTGAAATTCACGGTGGCCATTAATTACTTCCCGTTTGCTTCTCTCAATGTTTTACAACGACTATACTGTAACTATCACGCCAACAAAGATATCAACAAAAGTGTTGTTTATCAATATTTTTAGCGCCTGACAAAAAAAAAAAAGCAAAACTCTTATTTAACATTGCAGTTATGCTTGTGTAGGCGATAAATCTATCGTATTGTATTGGTGGCTTACAGCTAAGTATTATGTTATTAAAAAGAAGTCCCTATCGTATATATAGTGACAAAAATTCAGAAAAATTTAATAAACACCATTCAAAAACACCATTATTATATTTCAATTCTTAACTTCCTAGGGAGTATTCTTATAGGCGCTAGCAACTTTACCTACCTTATTCATTTATTAATAAACGAGGGTAGATTCATTTTTGCTTCAATCATTTGTTATTACTTTGTCGTTATTACTTTGTCGTTATTACTCTATGTTATCATTGGTAGTTAGTTACTGTTTTTAACTGGCGTGTTCTGATAGTTTAGTATTATAAATACAAACTAATATAGTTTTTTTTTTCATAATGAAAAAGGGAAGAAAATTTGTTGTGCCCTTGGAGGAACAAAAGAAAGCGTTTTTACTGTACAAAAATGTTTTCTGTGATCCTAATAATCTTCCACCAGCAAGTGATCCCGTGTTTAAAGAAATTAAATGTGTGTTATCCAGCCCTATTACCGAAAAAGGACTTTTACTTTCTCTGAAGAAGAATTTCAATTACTTTTTCGATGCAACGGAAAATCTAGTAAGTAGGAGCATCAGTAGCGGTACGGCACAAAATAAAGAATGCTCACCAAGTAAGTCAATTAAGTTTGATTTTATGACTGATTTGTATCAATGGAACAAAATTCAATCATTAAAAAAACAATTAATAGTTACTCAAAACGCAAGGGCTGTTATTAAACAGATGTATCGTTTACCGAAGCATATGTGGGCTCCTCTATTGCGAGAGCAAATATGGAAATCATTCAAAAGCCCGTGTTTATGGATTTTCAACCGTTATTCTGTTAAACATACGGATAAAATTACTTGCAAAGGTTTATGCAAACAATGCAAATCATCGATAACTGTGGTGATTTCCTGGCCTGTTGATAAAATAGCTCGATGTGTGTGTTCTGTAACAAATATTGACGCATCTTTTACTCATATTCCTAAGAATAAAATAAAATTATCACCAGCCCAGGGCATTGAAATGTCCGCTGAACTAAAACATGAATCTGCAATCACATATCGTAACAAATTAGCAAATGAAATAATGGAAACTGATGACTCTGAACCACCCCATATGCCAACAGTTGGCTGCTTAAGGCAAATTAAACACGAGGAGAAACAGAGTTTACATTACGATACAAATCCATTGCTATCTTTGTGGATAATGACTCGTGTCACGCCATACAAAGATGTTATTAAGCATATCTCTCTGTACCCTTTTTACATATATTACTGGACAAACATCCAGAAAGGCTGTTGCAAAAAAATTAAAAAATGTGACAGATTAGTTCTCAGTGTTGATGCTACTGGTAGCATCTTCAAGGAATTAGGTCCGAATAACAAGATGTTAGTGACTAAACATTTATTTTTATATGTGTTAATGATGAAAACCCAGGAAAACGATAGCTCGGTCCCAGTCTCTCAGATGATATCCGAAAGCCAGACAATGGATACAATACATCAAAAAAATATAAAATAAAACTGTTGTCACATAATGTATTTTCTTTCTATGCTCTTTAGTGTTGAATAGCTGCATAAGACACTTCCTTTAGAATTGAAATATTATCTTTAATGGTGCTTATTACATTTTTCTGAATTTTTGTCACTATATATACGATAGGGACTTCTTTTTAATAACATAATACTTAGCTATAAGCCACCAATACAATAAGATAGATTTATCGCCTACACAAGCATAACTGCAATGTTAAATAAGAGTTTTGCTTTTTTTTTTTGTCAGGCGCTAAAAATATTGATAAACAACACTTTTGTTGATATCTTTGTTGGCGTGATAGTTACAGTATAGTCGTTGTAAAACATTGAGAGAAGCAAACGGGAAGTAATTAATGGCCACCGTGAATTTCAATACTTCTATTTATCAGGGTCGCTATGACTCGGTGACCGGCCGTCCTGACATCAGAATGAAGGGTCACCCTTAAAATGTTTTTTTTCTTCTAGAATACCATGGAAGCAAGTGTTTGAGAATAAGAAGCAAATAGAAGCAATAGGGAAGCATTTATTGGACATAAATTCAACGTTAAATACGCCTAGTGACCGTTCATTCTGACGGTGACGAAAAATCAGCTCTAAATCATTTAAGCCATTTTCAACGAAGCAGGTGAAAGCCAGGGCGTTCGCAAGGTGGCTGGTAGCAGCTGGATGAGAGTTGCGAGAACCGAGTTGATTGGTGTGCAATTGGAGAAGCTTGTTGCAGCTTTCCCGACCCTATCAGAATACCAGCGCTGCGACATTTATTTATTAAATGTCGCAGCATCATGCTGAGATAGGAGCCTTTTGGCCTCGTAAAGGAGTTTCTGTCTCATTTTTCTTTTTGTTACTGTTTTTTTTTATATGACTTGGTTTTTATTTTTTACTGTGTTTAGTTTAGTTTGTGATCTTTCTGTACGAGTCGCAATAAATACTTTTTCTTTCTTTCTTTCAGCTCCTGGACATAGGCCTCTCAAATTCTGCAGTTGACTTCTGATGGCTCGTCGTGGCTGATGATGACGTGAAACCCCGCGTTTCGACCGCCAGTCTCGATGCAGCCTTATTATCTGGAACGCACAAGAGCGTTTATTAGTGATTTCCCAGCGGTTCCGTACACTTGCCTGCAGGGTTTTATTGTCTCTACGAGATTATTGTGGCAAGTTTATCCATACATAAACACGGTTTTGCCTAAACGTGTGTTTAGCAAAAGTTGCTTACGAAAAAACATTATTGTTGGGGCTTTTCGTAACATGTGCCTAAACACTTTCTCTGAATAATATGATAATTTTATTAGTATTTGCAAGAATTCCGAGTATATTTTTTTTTTTTTGTTTATCATAATCAGCCTATAATGTTCCCACTGCTGGGACACTGACAGGTCTCCAGTCTTTGAGAGGCAGTGGGCCATAATCCACCACTTGGCGGGTTGGTGGATGCCACGTCTTGGTGTTTTGGTTCTAGGACATGCCGGCTTCCTCACGTTGTTTTTGTTTACAGTTTTCAGAGTAGTGATGATGAAATTAAACATACAAAGCAAAATGCCTGCCTGGGTTCGAGCTTACGATTTGCAACTCGTAAGTCGGGGGCGATACCACTGCGCTACCACTGCTCTGTTCTTTTTCCGTTTTATAGTAATTATAACTTAAATACTTAGTTTTGTTGGTAAGTAGCACTGCCTTGTTTGAGTTCAATAGGTAGATTGTATAGTAGGTATCATAATGAGCCTATAATATTCCCACTGCTGGGACACAGGCCTCCTCTCTGTGAGAGGGAATGGGCCGTAATCCAAAACGCGGGCCCAGTGCGGGTTGGTAGATGTCACATGTCTTCGAATTTTTGGTTCTAGGACATGCCGGTTTCCTCATGATGTTTTCCGTCACCGTTCACCGTATAGTAGGTATAAGGGCGGTAAAAATCCTAATTAATCTTTGAATGACGGGACCTAATTCTTCTTTTTTCACATCTAAAGCTGAGTATAACAGCAATTCTTGTTTGTGTGCAGTGTGGTACGAAGTATGTAGCAAGCATAAGCAAGAGGTAGCAAGAGATCATTGTAAAATATTTTTTCCGTAGAAGTCATAATTACTTCTTGGAATGCCGGACCTTAATCCTCTTAAAGAAGACTACATAGGATTAAGTATGTATTAAATTTTTCATAATTTTTTTATTTTCAATTATTAAAATTCCAATACTGACATTAATTGATCTCATCGTGACTAATATAGTTTTAAGATAATGTAATAGGTACTAACAAAATATGGAAATTTAAATAGTTTGAATTAAACGATTTTTATTTTTTTTTATTACTGAGCATTCATTCATTCATTTATTGCATTTCATGTTGTTTACAGGTTGTTACATTATGATAGTTCCAAACAATGAACCCTGCTAGGGCACAGCAATGTATAGGCGATAGGTTTTAATTTATTTAACATGCTATCATTATTCATATAATTTGTTGATATAGATTAATTTAAAAATTATTAATTATTATTATACATTATGTCATTCTTATAAACTAAATAAAATAAATAAATTATCATTTTCATATTATAATCTCATACTTACTACAATTTATGTCATTTGCAATGAGCCTAAATGTCATTATTATCTCAGTTAATTTAATGTCAATAGATTAGTTTTACATTATAATATGTCACATTTTCAGATAAAATAAAATAGAAAGTAATCACTAAAAATACAGGAATGAGGTAGTAGCGGACTGATGTTTTATAGAGTACCCAGTTATGTATGTGTAATGTGTTCAAGTCGATATTAATTTATTTATTTCTCGGTTAAAAATTCTTTTAGGCTATAATATGATTTTAAGTTTAAGTGGTTTTGTAGGTCATTTTTAAATTTGTTGTCATAGTATCCTTAACTGAAAGCATTGCTCAGTAATAAAAAAATAAAACTCACCAGTTTTTGTTTGTGTGCTGTTTGATGGTAGGAAGCACGTAGTTACAGGTTTGTTCTTCCAAAATAGTAAACTTAAAAAATAATTTCAGACCGTTCTCATTCATTGTTTTAACTCCCACCCTTTCCAAGCAATTACATTCTAACGAAGAGTTTAAAACCAAAATTAAATTAGCCAGTCGTTCCTTATCTTCAAACAATTCAGTTCACGCAATGAGTTAATTGGGCTCAAGAGAATTAGTTAAATTGTCACCTCTGGGGCCGCACCAACAAAATTTATATAAAATTGAAACGTGACTGCTGGGTTGTATAGTCACGCTCATAAAGACGAAGCGAAATAGACATTAAAGTCTACCGCTTTAACACGTATAGTAATTTATTAATATTTAAAAAAATGCGTCGATGTTAAATATGACGGAGAAGGTACGTCTCTCGTTATCATCAGCCATATTTTAACTATTGTGGGCGTACTACGGGTAGTGTTGGTTATTGCGCAATAGTCAAACAAACCTTAACTAGTTAATTACCAATAAAATAAAGTTGATATTTGTTTAACTTGAAATAATGTTAATTTGAAACATATTGTAGCGATATGAAACATAAAGACACTTCACCGACAAACACGTTTAATTTTTGTATATAAAAAAACCGAAAACACAAATATGAAAAAATATAAAAATACAAAAAAGGAAAAACTAAATATGAAAACTTGTCACATTTAAATAATAGGAAACTATTGCATTATATTTTAAATTTAGGTTTTAAATGCTACGTAACGAGTTATGAGCCGGTTGCAACCAGATCCGTAAAACGAAGACGTAACTTTTGTTGAGAATAGGTACGACTAAATGTATTCAAAGATTGAAATAACGCGGTATTTAAATATTTAAAATTAACAGATTTTAAAATAAAAAAAAGGCTAAATCTACTACGGGAAATAAAAAAAACTTAAAAATCTCCCATATCTTGTCCAAAACCTTCGCGGTGACGTAGAAGCTCTGCCAGTTGTTCCAATACCTCACTTGCTGACTTCTGAGATATTAAATGAAGAGGATGTCCGCAGCGCAGCGCGGAGCCGCAGATAAAAGTTATTATGTAGGTGGGTGGATGGAGCCGAATAAATCGGCTCGCAGAAAATTCGGACTTCTATCTGGGGCAAAAATTATCACCATAAGAATCCCGAGTTGCAAGCAGATCTCATAAAACCCCAAAAAACGTACAATTTTACATACCAGTCAATAGGATTCAATCCAGTCAATAGGAATAATAGGTAGTCCTCCGTCAAGGTGTGGGGAAACCTTTAGCACAGAACGGATGGGATTAATATATTGAAACATGACGAAAGGCTATGAAAGGCCAAAAGATAAAAAAATACATACCCCGAATCAAATAATTAACAGCAAGATAGACATGCACGATCCAATTAAGATTTGTTGATTTCCATAATAAATTTAGGTGTTTCTTTCCCAAACAATAAAAAATTCCGGACGTCGTATCAGAGAGTATGTAGACAAGTGAAGTATGTCACCAGGAAAAAATCTCATGTCACGTAAAAGAAATTATTTCAAAATTATTATGAAAATAAAGGTTTTTGATAGGGCCAGTACAAAAAGAGGTTGATTATAATGTTGAAGAAGGACGAATGGCGAAAATAATCATTATGCAGTAACTACTAATGCTGCAATATGTTTGAATAGACTTTACATGAACTCACGCCTTCTGCCCCTACGCGTAGGTAAAACCACAAAACGCCGCCTGCTACGATCTTTACATACTCAATTTATTTCAAAGTTAGAAAGAAACAACAGGAAATTGATAGTATCTCAAAGTTTTAGGCGGATCACACACTACAACGCGCCACGCGACGGAGCGCAGATAACGCGCCCCCACACGTGAAATTTTTACATACAATTTCAATAAATTGCGCGGGGAATTAGCCTCCGCTTACTGCGGCCCGTCACGTGACGCGTTTTAGTGTGTGATCCGCATTACAAAAAATATTTACAACGATACTATTTTCAATACCTACGTATAGATTGTATCATAATTATCTATTTCAAAACTTTACTGGATACTACGAGAAAATCTACTTACCTATATCATTTTGCACGTGACTGTAGCAAAACTTCAGTACATTAAATATCGTTTTGTTAGTCAGTGTACTAATTATCGTTTTGTTATGCTATCTTGTCGGCAGTAAATACTGTTTAGATGTTATTGTTGATTATGTTCAAGTTCGTTGCCCTGAGGTTTCGGTTTGGATAGTTAAAGGTTACAATAACTAAAGGAGGGGTCAAAGTTTTCGGTTAGTGTACCCAAGGACTTCTGTTCGTTCAGTGTTCATAGATACTATTAATTTCTTTCCTGGGCCCTAATCCACAGTTCACTTACTTCGAAACCACGTCAATTCCTTATCTAATTTTGCCAATCTCGCGTTGATTTCGCGCGGTTTCCTTTATAGTGTCATAGAAAATTACAACCCTGTTGTTTTTAGGGTTCCGTAGTCAACTAGGAACCCTTATAGTTTCACCATGTCGGTCTGTCCGTCCGTCCGTCCGTCTGTCCGTCCTCGCTTAATCTCTGTGACCGTTAGCACTAGAAAGCTGAAATTTGGTACCAACATGTATATCAATCACGCCGACAAAGTGGTAAAATAAAAATTGGAAAAAAATGTTTTATTAGGGTAGCCCCCCTATATGTAAAGTGGGAAGTGATTTTTTTTTTAATTTCAACCCTAACGTGTGATATATTGTTGGAAAGGTATTTAAAAATGAATAAGGGTTTACTAAAATCATTTTTTGATAATGTCAATAATTTCGGAAATAATCGCTGCAAAAGTAAAAAACAATGTGTCCCCCCCCCCCCCTCTAACTTTTGAACCATAAGTTTAGAAAATATGAAAAGTAGAACTTTATAAGAACTTTCTAGGAAAATTATTTTGAACTTGATAGAAACAACAGTTTTTGTACAAAAAAGACAAAAAGTTGTCGATACCGGAAATATGAAATAACGTAAGGGACAAAACTAAGGTTTACAGGAGAGCAAAAATAAGATATTTTTTTACAAAAACTGACTATAACTTTTTAACTATTATGTTTTATGTAAAAAGTGTCTAGGACAAAGTTTCATAGATTTCTTCATTCTTTTAAGCTAAAATAGCAAACATTGATTAAAACCTATAGTTTTAAAGATAGCATGTCCCTTACGTTAAATAATAATGAATACGGGTGACATACGTTAACAAAATTTGAGATGTAAATGAACAGCATTGATGTAAGGGACATTATAGAAAATAAACAAATATTTTTTTTGATGTAAGGGACATTATAGGAAATAAACATTTAATGTTTTTCAAAGTAAAGGTCTCTTTAATGGTGTACTCTTTATTGCTTATGCTGTTAATAAATTTTAAAAATAGAATTTAATACATTCAGGGCCTACTGCGCCTATCAATATAGTTTAAACCTAGTTGCTGACATAAAAGGATAAAAAATAAACGAATAAAATAGATTAAAACTTTTATTTGTACTCACTAATCCTCTTTTATAAACGCAAATAACTCGCATAAATAATGCTAAGTACAACATAATTGCTCGATAAGCAAGAGGACTTTTTCTGGTTGATTCCATAAATGATGGCCACTGGAAAGGTCCCCAAACCATCAGTTTTTTAATCTCCCTTTGAATAATAACATGCATGCTGTCTATTCATCCTGCGTTAACTGCTTAATAAGTTGTAATTTTTACATGACCTACTTACCAATATTTTACCTATTGGAAGGTATGTTTTTATTAGGATTTGAATTATTCTATCTCAATCAATCAACTCAGCCTATTACAGTCCACTGCTGAACATAGACTAGGCTGCGTCACAACACCCTGTCCTCCGCCTTCGGCATCCAGTCCGTTCCAGCCACCTTTTTTAGGTCGTCCGTCCATCTAGCTGAGGGGCGTCCCACACTACGCTTGCCGATACGCGGTCTCCACTCAGGACTCGTCTGCTCCACCGGCCATCGGTCCTTCGATAAACATGGCCAGCCGACTGTGTGAATGGGGCTGGTGGGGTGGCAACTGTTTACTCTGCAAGCTATGTCGGTAACTCCGGTTCTTTTCCGGAAACTTTCAGTCCTGATTTCATCTTTCAAAGAGACTCCGAGCATAGCTCGGTCCATAGCGCGCTGAGCGACCTTGAATTTGTGGACCAGCCCGACCGTCAGTGTCCATGTTTCGGCACCATATATCATGACGGGCAGAACGGGAACTATATTTTCTATCACCAAAATTTATATTTGTCATCAAGTTGTATCACCTAATAAATAGATCTATCGCCACGAAATATTTGTATCACCTAATAAATAGATCTATCGCCACGAAATATTTTCGTTCTCAGATAGCGGGGCTCCGTCGACATAGGATGCAAGAACGAGCGAAGGGCACCCCGAGGTTCGGTTTGGTTAGGTTCCTTTAAACCCTTTACACAGAAATAGGGGCCCCGCGAAGCGGGGCTCCGTCGACATAGGATGCAAGAGCGAGCGAAGGGCACCCCGAGGTTCGGTTTGGTTAGGTCACTTGCATTGTTTGGTGACTACATTTTGGTGACAGATCTACTATTTGGAGGACAAACCCTATTATTTAAGAAACACAAAACTAATTAAATTGGTGATAGCTTAAATGATACCCGGGCAGAACGCACTGGTTGAAGATCATAGTCTTCAAACACTGCGGGATAGGCGACGAGAAGACTTGACGGCTTCTTCTGTTGGCTTCTTTCACAAAGTTGTGTCTACCGAGCTGGATTATTTGCCCTAGGTAGACATAATCCTTCACAACTTCGAGAAGCGACCCTTCGATGTAGATTGGACTCTTCAAGACGTGCGAATTGTACATGACTTTCGTCTTGTCCAAATTCATGCCGAGGCCAACCCGCCAAGGAGCTACATTTAGGCTGTGCAGCATTTGGTTTAGCTGTTCCAGCGTCTCTGCCATTATGACGATGTCATCGGCAAATCGAAGATCTGAAATGTACTCGCCGTTCACGTTGATAGTCCAGTTCAATCCAGGGTCTTGAAGACGTCCTCCAACGCATTTGTAAACAATTTAGGGGATATAATATCCCCCTGTCTCACCACTCTGAGCAGTTGGATGGGGCTGGTTTTCTGATCCTGGATCTGGACAGTCATCGTGGCAGTGTCATACAAACATTTCAACACTTCGATGTAGCGCCAGTCAATTCGACATCGTTGCATAGAGGCCAGAACTGCCCATATTTCGATGAAGTCGAAGGCGATTGTACTCCTCGGTCTTCTGTTCAATTTGCAGAACAGTATGGATGTGGTTTACGGTGCTGAAGCCTTTTCGAAAACCGGCTTGTTCAGGCGGCTGGAACTCGTCAAGTATTCTGGCGGGCCGGTTTGTGACGACCCTCGAGAACGCCTGTATACATGTCTCAGAAGCGAGATGGGTCTATAGTTCTTCAGCAAGGATTTAAGGTTTTGTTCCATCTAAATAGACCAATTTTTTTAATTACTGAACTCCATTTATGACTAAACAATAATAATTTACCAAAAGTAGTAAGAAATAATTACCTGTTTATGTGATTCCTATAATGTTCATAAATTTTTGCCTGCGGGCTAGAGAAGTGAAGATAACTTTTCATCACTCATGTTTAGAATCCAGATAAAACTTTTACTAGGTACTTGTAGTTAGATCAATGAAAACGATGATGTGTTACTTAAATGAAGATGTGTAATGTCACAAACAGTGTTACGAAATACTAAGTAAGGGTCACGACCGCGCAGGTAAAATCAAACACAAAATCCGTATTGCTATCTAGCTCAGACATGTTGCACTGTTTTGCGTGTGACAGAGACGTATAATAATATTCGTTTAGATAAGTTTTAGATGTAAAGGACAGGTCAATTATTTTCGATGCTGAAAAATTAACACACAACACAATTTAACGTAAGGGACATGGTATTTGCACCTACTCAGGGAACACTAATGTATAAGACCTGTTGTAAAATGTTCTCGATTTTTTTTTAATGTAAAGACCAAATACTGTGAGTAAAGAGACTTACATTAGTTTTTATAAAAATATTAATTTAAAACGTCCTATACAGCCAGTTTTTGTAAAAAAAATGGTCTAGACCTGCGGAAAATATGTAATGTAAGGGACATTTTTTTTGAGATATTGAGATTTTAAATATACCAATCGATAGAGCAAGAAATTACGAATCCAATGATATATATAACTCATTTTCGACAAAATGTCCCTTACGTTATTTCATATTTCCGGTATCGTTGTACAAAATCATTTCTGGACTAAGTTCGTAGTATGATCGTATATAATATGCAAGCATTTTTTTTTAACTTCATTTACATATTTTATTATCCTGAACGTATCTTTTTTCAAACAAAAAAAGAATTATTAAAATCGGTTCTCGCAATCTAAAATTACCACCGAAAACTTCTGGCACGTCTATGTATTAATTAGTAACCCAATTCCCCGAGAGATGGCGCAGTAGGTACTTATTACATTGGGTCGGGTATTATCGAATTGTACGTGGGAACACTTATTGTGACGGACAGGAAACTACGGAACCCTACACTGAGCGTGGCCCGACACGCTCTTGGCCGGTTTTTTTTAAACGGCAGGGGTAGCTGCAGCCTTAGACACGCGTCGACGACTGCCGCTGACGAGTGTCGACGGCCGCAGTCGACGCGTTAGCGGCTGCCGCCAACAACGTGCCGCTCGTGTATTTCAGCACCGTATTCAAATACACGAGCGACGGCTGCAGTTGCCTCTGGGGCTGATGCATACCGCTCGTATGTATGAACACTTAAAGAACAGAAGTCCTTGGGCACTAGCCCCAAGAAAAATAAGATACTTATAAGGTACCCACTAAAAGCTCACGCAACGGATTGCAACAAAACAAGTAGTAAAGAATGCTGGGGAGTTTGTTACGCCACTTATTCTCCTCAGCGAAAGCACTAGGAAGTGGTGAAGGGTGGGTGTTTTTGGGGACTGTCTTTTGTAATTTTGACGTTCGATAAATGCTGGTTCTCAGCCTAGTTTGAATAAATGACTTTTGATTGTTGATTTTGATTGTATTGGGCGTTTTGGGGGCTGTCTTATATAATTTTGACGTTCATCCGCTGATTCTCAGCCTAGTTTGAATAAATGACTTTTGATGTTCATTTTTTCGGGCTCGTGACTGAGTAATAACAGCCGCGCGGGTCGATCGATCAGGTTAAGCTACGCATGCCACGGTCGGTCCGTGGATGGATGACCATCTTTACATACCGAGACCCCTCCGTGCCTCGGAAAGCACGTTAAGTTTGACAGTCGTTATGGGTCGTCAGAAGGCCCGAAAATCTAACAACCAGTCTTACCAAGGGGTTTCGTATAACCCAGTAACTGGGTTGTGGAGGTCAGATAGGCAGTTGCTCCATGTAAAGTACTGGTATTCAGCTGTATCCTGTTAGACTGGAAGCCGACCCCAACGTAGTTGGGAAAAGGCTAGGCAGATAATAATGAGCTTTCGCGTCGATGTTCCTGCAAGTCCTGCCACCCTGTATACTTAAGTTACCAACATAGTTACCCACACGTCCGCTTCTGAAATTAGCTTGTTTACATGTCAACGTGTCGAGGGACTTGTTCTGGCTTGTCTCGAGTTGAGGGGCTTCAATTAGGTGGCTCTGTCCGTTTACACTGAGGTGTGTTGGAATGTGGATCGAGGCGGATTAATTATGTTGAAATTTGACGAATCCATAATGAGGAATGGAAGAAGAGGGAAAAATAATTAAATAGAAAGTTTTCTATTCATCAGAAATCTTTGCAAAAAGTGAAATAATTTTTATGGAACAAATTCAAACAACAACAACAACAATTAATTTTTATGGAATTTTTATGGTATCCAAAAAAATTGTTTTCACCATGTTCCTTATACCTCTGTTTCTTGTTATAAGAGGTATAAGGAACACGGTGTATAACTTGTTATAGAGGTATAAGGAACATGGTTTAAAGTTCACTTATCCTCCTTAGAAAAGGGAGGATCTTCCGACCAGACGGGTGTTGTGTTTGGCGGGCAATTTTCCGATGATTGATGTCGGCCCGTTGTATATATGCTAGTTGCGCGGTAAACTCTGCTTGCGAGATGCAGGATTTTGCGTGACGTCAGTATGACGCGTATTTCACATGTGGCGTTGTAGATACTGCTACAAAGTCTTGCACAAAAACTTGAGATACAAATACAATGAAAATTAGAATTAGAGTATTTAATCCCTGCTGTGAATTTTTCGACTTGGTCAATAAAGGTAGACCATGCAGAAGTACCTCCGCACTATTCATCAAATTTGAATATACACACATCAAAAGTGTCTAGGGATCAACATAAATTTTTGCAATAACTTTTCTCCTGATTGATATTAATTAAAATTTTCTTTAAGGATTCATCAAATAAAGTGTTTTCGTTTGTCACAGTAACGATAAACCAAGTCACCTTTGCATTAATAAAGAAATTTGCCATTTTCCTAATAAAGGGATTTTTGACATTTGAACCACTAACACAAAAGTTCGAAAAAAAGACTGAAATAACAGTTTTCTTTAAAATTTTATTGGGTAACTTAAACAATTAATAATCCGTGTTTCTACCGCGAACACTAACAACACAAGAACATCGGTTTGGCATACTCAAAATGAGTTCATCCAAATCACGCTGTGGAATGGCCGCCCATGTTCGTTGCAACAACAAAAAAAGGTCTTCTTGCGACTGGATACCCTCCATATTCGGCAGAGCTCTTCTCTGTAGCATATCCCATGCATGCTCAATCGGGTTCAAGTCTGGCGACTGAGCAGGCCAGGGCAGGACATTGATGTTAGCTGCGGCGAGAGTCTGTCTTACAACTCTTGCGGTGTGCGGTCGTGCATTATCATGCATTAACTGAAATAAGGGACCGATTTGCACTTGTAGAGGAACGATGACGTCTGATACAATCGTCTCAGCATAAATTTGAGCGTTGAGGTTGCCTCTGATCCAAATCAACTCAGTTCTTCCGCCGATCCAAATACCCGCCCATACCATGATGGTTCCACCACTATAAGGATGGACTTCCTGGCAGGATTTTAATCGCTGTTGCCGTCCAGGGGTTCTCCAGTGTCGTATACGTCTTGTATCCGGTCTCATACCAAAACGAGACTCATCAGAAAAGCTCACGAAACGCCATTGTTCTTCTGCCCAATTTCTGTGTTCAAGAGCCCATTGATATCGAATCCTACGATTGTGCATTGCTATAGGTGGTACCCGTAGCGGTCTTCGGGAATGAAGGTTCACTTCATGCAAGCGGTTTCTGACTGTTTGGTCGCTAATTAAGTTCCCTGAAGAGTGATGAAGCCTCACGGCTAACATCATGGCGGTTATTGTTGGAGCTCTTCGATTTAAGATTTGAATGTATCAGTCTTGTCTCCGTGTGGTGCAGCGATACCGTCCTCCATGGCGCTCAGCCACGGTACCAGTGCTTCGGTAACGTGTCCAAAGTCGACTGATAACACTCTGACTTGTATTCAGAGCTAAAGCCACAGTACGTTGCCGGGAACCAGCATCTATCATTCCCACGGCTCTGAGCATTTCTTCCCTGCTTAAATGACGTCGCCGCTCCATAATAACGTTGGTTTTAATCAGTAGTAGGGAAACAGTAGCACTAATAATGTCTTCAATGCGTTGTATGTTTTTATAGGGAAAATATTGACAGCTGATTTTCATCTTTTACTCGAATTTGATTCACAGTTCCTGATTCAAATTATGAAATGCACCAAAAAGGATCCATATAAATTTATAAAATCATAAATTTATTACAAAGCCACATCTCAATCTCAAGAAATCCGCATAAAAATGCTTGATCCCTAGACACTTTTGATGTGTGTAGTATACTTACAGCCGCAAAATCAACCCTCTCAATCATCGAACCCACAACAACCCCAAACATCGTAATCAGTGACAACGTTATCTTTGCACGAAACAATCGAGCATCTATGCGTATAATGCCGAAGCAACAGTGGTATGAAATACGACTGCATACAAAGCGCGCGGAAGTCTCGGCGAGATATCCAGCTAACTCACCTCACACGCTGACAGATGAGGCCAGGGAACCAGCGGTGAATGGGCCTGATTATGTTGGTAATCATGGAAGATACAATTTTTTATTATTATTTAAAAATCATTAAAAATTGTGGATTAGTTGTGTCCAGGTAGTGGTAATTGCAGGACGCTCAAAAATTCAGGTGAAACTCACTTCACACGCTGACAGATGAGGCCGGAAAAACAGCGAAGAATGTGAGGGTTTCATTGGGAACGTTGACAGAGTTAAGATACACGGTAACGCGGACGAAGATGCACCGTTGGTTGGACTTAGTGAAAAGATGGAAGAACAGTAAAGTAGTAACTATACTCCACGGTTCTTTTATATTTACACTAAGTTCTGTTGTGACTAACAAAATGGTATTATGGTAGTGGTAAATGCAGGGAGCCCAAAAGTTCAAACTTTGCTGAGATGAAATATTCTGAAGAGAATTATTATTCAAATCTAGGTACAAATCGAACATCTATCAACTTGGACGCTATCGGTACAACTTTTAACTGATCCAGCGATGCAAGCTTGGATCCTTTCTTAACGATCGACTTAACCGCTAAAAGCCAGAAGAGGTTGATCAAGATTCGGGGGGCAAGGCAATCAAGGTTAGGGAAAATGTTACGAATAATGAAGGTCCGTTGAAAAAGCATAGTATAGAGGTATGAGAAACAGGGTGTAAAGTTCACTCATACTCTATAGAAAAGGGAGGATCCTCCGACCAGACGGGTATTGTGTCTGGCGAGCAACTGCCCAATGATTCATGTCGGGCCGTTGTATCTATGCTAGTTGCGCGGTAAACTCTGCTTGCGAGATGCAGGATTTGCGTGACTTCAGTATGACGCGTTGTTCGCATGTGGCGTTGTTGATACCGCTACAATAGCAACAGCTAATATTTGTTGACTCACCTCAGTTTTCATGGCCCCACGAACCTGCAAGCGGAACAACCGGCATGATTCCATTCATCACGTCGACGGCTCCGTTGCTAAAGCATTTTATTAATTTATCTACCGCGAGCCATTCTACCCGTTACTGTGGCTTGTCTGAATCTTAAACTTGTTATTCTTGGAGAAATATGCAAGCGATGTTACCGAGTTTGTAGTTAAAAGCATCTAGCTTTAAAATATTGTAAAATGCCAGCTTTTCTTCTTGCGAAAGACGGTGCTTATTGTCATTTTTGGAGTTTTCGGAACGTGCACAGTACAATGTTGCCCTAGATATTTGTTTGTAACGTGTTGGATCAGTTGGATGAAATAACGAGAGAGGTTGCTGTTTTAAGAAAAGCTTGGCTTGAATATGGTTTCAGTTAGTGTTTTTACTGTGGGTATAGTCAAACATTTGAAAACGTTGTATTTGTCAAGCATGGTATTTAGTTTCCAGATTTTGTTCGTTATGACATTTTGGCGTTCTTTAAAAAATTTACGCCTCTGGTTTATGTTATGGTTAACGTATAATGGTTATCTATCTGATAGTCGTCGGATTCCCGTTGCTTTTGGGAAAATGGGGTATCTTGCCGTTCCCCTAATTTGACCCCATTAGTTAATTTTATTAGGGTGAGCGCGCATTGTAAACGTAATAGCGTTAGTTATGTTAAGCTCTTTGCGAAAAGTCCCGTCCAGGGAAGTAGGTAGTACCATCGTAATTATTTCTGACGCCAAGCATTATTTCAAGCAAGTTTGATTTTTAAGCGACTTCAAAAAAGGATGGGCCGTTAAGTTGACCGTCGTCCTGCTTGCCAACCGTATTTTTTTTTGAAGTGAAAACTTCTTTAGCGGCGTTGAACACTTTTTGTACTGGGGAAAAAATGTTAAACTCGCGTCAGGACACGTGACCGTCAGGAGAGATTTCCCCCCCCCCCCACCCCTCTTTCTACGGCGGCGCCAACCGAAGTGAACCAAGTGAGACACGATAATGGATGGGTGGATGGATAGATGGATGGACGGACGGACGGACGGACGGTGACGGTGTCGGTGACGGTGACGGTGACGGTGACGGTGACGGTGACGGTGACGGTGACGGTGACGGTGACGGTGACGGTGACGGTGACGGTGTCGGTACGGTGACGGTGACGGTGATGGTGACGGTGACGGTGACGGTGTCGGTGACGGTGACGGTGACGGTGACGGTGACGGTGACGGTGTCGGTGACGGTGTCGGTGACGGTGACGGTGTCGGTGACGGTGACGGTGACGGCGACGGTGACGGTGTCGGTGACGGTGTCGGCGACGGTGACGGTGACGGTGACGGTGTGACGGTGATGACGGTGACGGAGACGGTGACTGTGTCGGTGACGGTGACGGTGACGGTGTCGGTGACGGTGTCGGTGACGGTGACGGCGACGGTGACGGTGACGGTGTGACGGTGATGACGGTGACGGTGACGGTGACGGTGACGGGTGACGGTGACGGTGACGGTGATGGTGATGGAGACGGTAACGGTGTCGGTGACGGTGACGGTGACGGTGTCGATGACGGTGACGGTGACGGTGACGGTGACGGTGACGGTGACGGTGACGGTGACGGTGACGGTGACGGTGACGGTGACAGTAGGTGTAAATTGGGGTTTCTGGATCAGAGGAGATCCAGAAACACCCAATTTACCGTATCATTCATTGTATTCAAAAATAGGTACTATTTGCTCTAATATTCAATCATTCATCAATCAGTCATTTATTTATTCTAATATTTCAATTATCAGAGGAGATCCAGAAACACCTAATTTACCCTATCATTCAATGTATTCAGAAATGGGAACTATTTGGTCTAATATTCAATCATTCAGTCATTTATTTATTCTAATATTTCAAAATATTTAGCCCATTCGGCACGGTGAGCTATCAAGAATGGAATGCGCTCGTATATCCCATGTTACCTTATATAAGTACCTGTGTTATTTGTTTGTGTTATACCTATGAATTTAAATAAAACGACAAATTATTTTAACTCGTTTATTTAATAGGTTATTGTAATAGGTATTAATATAAAACAGAACAGTATCAGTAGTAAATAATAACAATTATGGCCTTGATTCAATATCGTCATGTATTTTAGCTATCAATTCTCTTGTACTCGTATAAATGTCATCAAATAATATAGTTTTTACAACATGCTGAGCACATACTTCAGCATCACAATCACATAACAATTGTTCCGATTTTGGGAAACTGTCCGCGTCGTAAATTTCTATTTTGATGATTTTCGTTGCTCGGGTGACCGGTTTCTTTACAAATTGTGTAAATTTTTGTTCGTTCGTATTTGCTCTCTTACGAGCAAGGCCCAGGGTTTTCTGTGCAGGTTTTTCAACTGTCGGTTGATTCTGAGGAATGAAATTGAAGAGGGATTCAGTGTCCTGAAAAAACAAAAACGTAATAAAATGTAGCGTAATTATTTACATTATTAACCAACATTCGGATCTTTGAGGGTTCCGACACAATTCTTTTAAAATTATGTGTATATGAGATATAGTGTCACAGAACAACTCAATAGATTAAAAATAAGTTATTCAAGTAAATATACTATGATAAATATTCAGATTAGAATAATATATTAATATTGAATAGTTAACTAATAGTATAAATATTGAAATAATCTATTGTTTAATTAATTGTTAAAGAAATACATATAATTAATTATTATTATTACTTACCGACATTGTGCTGTGCGTGGTTACCACTGTAAGGCAAATAATCGACTAGATTTAAAATATAATTTCTCTTTTTATATTTAAATTATTTTATTAGTTTGTATGTAATAGGGTTCAAAATAGAACGTTTTTAACTCATATTGATATTTCCATCATAAATGGTGCATGAAATTAAAACCGCGTGACATCATGTCACCGAACACTTCATTGTTTATTAAAAATATGTATGAATTTAATATATATTACTGTGCGTTTGTTCATTGGATTTTCCTCATACAATTCATTGAAAAGATTTAACAAGCAAAGTCATAGCATGTTAGTAGTATATCATCAATCATAATATTGCTACATCAACGATTTTAAGAATCGCTGATGTCGCGTTATTTATCAAACTATTATAAATTTCGCATACTACTATATACATATGGTTTCACCTGCTTTTATTATTATAATTTATTGTAATTATATTAACATAATAATATCACGCTTCTCGTAATTTAAGGCTTTGGTAGATGTCTGTATAGTGTCATACAATTACGTCTATGGAGGGTAAATAATCCGACCGAACATATTAAGGTATAATTTTCGCATCTGCCGTGCGATTCTGTAACCGTCTCACCGTGAAAACTTAGGCGAAGTGAGCGTGGAGTGAGCTATCAGTGTCATCCCACCTGATACTAGGGATTGACCAAGCATACATTTACAATCATAATCGAGATTTTAATAATAATTTTTATCCTAATTCTATTGATCGTTTTATATAATTTCAAAGCTAGTAGGTATTTTAGTGGTCAGAACATTAATATTTTGTGGGGTTTTACGATAAAATAGCAAAACAGAAACTTAGCCAGAAACTCAATGTTGTTTTTTTTTTCTTTTTTTCCTAGACTGACTAGGTAGTCAATACAGCCTGAGGCGCGAGCGCGTCACGCAAGTGTTCACTTCACCCGAATCACAACATTAAATGTCGAGAATCGGGTGAAGTGAACACTTCACGCCGCGCTTGCGCGTTAGTCACTGTCATTATCACATAGAAGATTATTTTGATGTGGATTGCGTGAAGTGTTCACTTCACCTGATTCACGACATTTAATGTCGTGAATCGAGTGAAGTGAACACTTCACGCCGCGCTTGCGCGTTAGTCACTGTCATTATCACATTGTAGATTATTTTGATGTGGATTGCGTGAAGTGCTTGCGCGTTAGGCGCTGTCATTAATATTAAATTCAGTTTTTATTTATTTATTTCTATAATTGACGACCATGGTCGTAAGCCTGTTCGTAATCGAGTTCAGAAATTAGTTCCTATTTATTTCAACGCTTTTAGATATTATGTCTAAATCCAACCGTGTTTGTACATTTAAAAAGTCAGTTGTGTGCATTTTGTTTTCAACAATTAACCAGATTTTGTATTAACTAGTTACATACTACTTATTTAACCTGTAACGCGTGCAAATATAACATTATTGTAGATAGATACTAAATAACTAAGATCCGTATTTATGATGCACGGTCAAGCGGCGCGCGTCGCCCATGATTGGCGAGTGGCGACGAAACCGTAGCCAATGAGCGACGCGCGCGAAGTGATGTTGCCATGGTTACCGTGGAGTGAAATATGGAACATTCCGAATCGCACTGTAATCGATTACAACGTGCTTACACTTTGACCCCAATTATTCTGTATGGTATAAATTACCTATTATTCCCCGCATAATCTTACCATGCCGTACGGTTGTCAAGAGTGGTATTTTGACAGTTCAAACCGGTTTCGTTAAACTAACGTGGCATTTTCGAAATAAAATTGTGCTTCCGGCTACAGTCGCCACCTTACCAAAGGATAAGAAATTCGTGGTGTAAAAAAACAAACAAATAAATACTATAATCTAACCGTGAATAAATAATCAAGTGAAATAGTTTTGACTCTCAGCTGCCATAGTGGTGATTTATCTAAATGGGAACGCAAATTATTTATGTGAGAGTTGTGGGCGATGATGGCCTAATTCGGAATGATCCATATTTCACGCAGCGCACTGCGCATGCGTAGGTATCGTCGTAGTCGTTATCAAGTGAACTTTTTTTTTGCTTTCATGCCATTGACGACCATGTACAACTCGTTTATAGAGAGTAGTATATTCCTTGGTGTAGAATGTACATAAGCCTGTACGTATTCGAGTACAGTGACAATAATTAGTTCCTAATTATTTAATGCTGTTAGAGATTTTAATGTCTAAATCCAACTGTTTTTGTACATCGAAAAAGTCAATTTAGTCAGCCTACATTTCAGACAATATAATATAATATAAGAAATCGTGCTAAGCAAGTATTCAGTGATTGGTGTAATGTTCGTTTTCATAAGTACATAATACGTAAAAGCACATATAGGTTTTTTTTATATCATCTCTAGATAAACTACACGTACAATATACAAACCTTATACCATAAATATTTAGGCATATTATTAATCTAGTGACGATTGCTGTTAGGACACACAAATTGCATTATTCATGTATACGCATGTTTTGGGCTGCCTAATTTTAGTTTTGCTGTATACTGTTTACACACTGTGTCTACGTTTCTCAGCCAACTCTCCTGTCGCAGATCTGCTGAAAGAAATTACTAAGTAAATGATGAAAGCAGTTCCTCTATCTTTATGTAGTTTACTTTATTATGTATTTAGTGTGTACATAAATAAATATATTACATTTTTTAATTTGTATCACATTAAAAAAAATTGCTAATACATTTTTTCTACTGAGTCGGCTGCTTCCTGAGGTGCAACTTCTTAATGCCGGGAACGGAGGGACATTGGATGTGTGTCGGCTGCACCCCCACTGCAAAAAGCTGGAAATAATGGTAATAATTTGTTACTAAGTATTTGATTTATTTAATTCCTACACATCAGCACATCTGCAGCTAATGTATTTACTTACTTTCAATAAGAATAGCGGTATGATTTATTAAGAACAGCGTCTGATCAAATAAAATCAATTGAATGGGCCAATATTATTACTATATATTTAGAGCACAACGAGTTTCTACATTTCTTAATTCCATGCTCCGTGCCAGTCTGTGTCCCAATTTATTTGTTCCCTATTGTGTTTATCAAAAATAGTGTGTGAATTAATGAATACTTGCCTCAGACCGCCACGCGTGACACAGCCGGGAGCGATGTGATCAAATCAAATAGAGGCAGTGTTCTTTTATTGTCTTCTGTCCCTTTAATGACTTAGCAACTGCAGGGTCGATAAGGCTCATCTGCTGAAAGATAGAATATATCAGATTAATAAAATTCACTTGCTTTTGTGTGCCTATACTTTTGTGTTTTTATTTTAGTTATCCTATGTTGTCCCACAGCTGGGCACGGTCTCCCCCTTACTTTTCCAGTTTTCCTTATGTTGTGCCTTCTTCGGCCAATTGGTCAGGAACGTGTCAGTGACGACGCCCGCCTTGTCTTCAGGCAACCTTTGTTACTGAGTGACACGCGTCTGTGACATGCCTACGTCTTTTACATTAATTACATATTATTATCATCAAGTCGGTACTATTTTGGCATACCTGACAGACCACCACTCGTCCTTGCAAAGCTAACCACCTCACTGATCATCTAATTCATATAAATACCTAATTATGAACAGTAACACAGGAACTGTGGAGTAGGTAGAGGAATTCATTTTTAAATTAGAAAAACTTTCACCAATAGGTACATGCCAACATTATGATTCACCATTATAATATCGTGCTAGCCATTGTCACTGAAAAACTAATTCAAAGTAGGTACTAAGATACGCTACGCTACGCTATAGATATTTTCAAGTACCGCTTGACCGGTTAAGGTGAATGTGACATGGCAGACCGCGAAATTTAAATTTTCTTACGTTTTTTGCAATTTGCAGATCAGTGTCAGGTTCAGGATCTTGATCAAAATGTGATTTGCGACTATAATAGACATGTATTTACAGAATCATAGTCATTAGAATCATTAATATATCTCCTTATGTTAGATTTCTACCATAAACACTTTTCCATATATGAGATTTGTTCTTAACGATAGAAATCTAACTTAAAAAGATGTATTAATGATTGTAATTATTATTATTATTTTTGTGGTGTACAATAAAGTATATATAAATAAATAAATAATAATAATATTAATGTTTTGACCACTAAAATACTAGCTTTGAAATTATATAAAATGATCAATAGAATTAGCATAAAATCTATTATTAAAATCTCGATTATGATTGTAAATGTTTGCTTGGTCAATCCCTAGCATCAGTGGGATGACACTGACAGCTCACTTCACGCAAGTTTTCACGGTGAGATTTTTACAGAATCGACCGGCTGAACTGTTACACCCAGATTGCCACGGTGACTATCGAACCTAATGGAAGTGATATGTAACAGGAGTAGCCGTTCTAATATCGTTTAAAAGTAAACTCGAGACTTGGCGGAGGCACTGCCGTGCCCCCAGATCCTATTTGGATGCAATGATCTGACACAGCATTTTACCAACACGTGCCCTATTCCATATTCGGGATATTATGACGTGGATTTATCACTATTTAAGAGAGTGCCTCTTGAAGTGTCACCACAAAACACTCATCCGAGAGCTGGCATCATCATCAACTACAACCTTACCAGTATTTACAAGTTTACCAGATCTTCTATCTACAAAATGTAAGTGAATTTAATTGATGCTTTTATTTCTATGTTGTGTAAACACTTGTGCATTTATTCAATATCTTCATCTAACTTTTCAATCATTCCCCTATTCATTGATTCTATTTCGCAATTATTCATCATATTAGTACTTACATTCAATCATTCAGCTGTTCAATTATTTAAATTATTTTACTATTCAATGATTCTTGATTTGATAATTATGATTATTGTTTATTGGTGCGTAACAAAGCTACACTTCAAGTATTCGTCTATTGATAAATTAAAAACTATCCGCCTACATTCATAAGTTCTTACCAGTAAAAATAATTTACATATTCACTTACATATCTACTCATATTATTATTTACTATGTTACATAAAATTTTTTAATCATTATATCATAATTGTATAATCGAATAAAAGATAATGGACAAAAATATATGGCTCCTGGGACCATCCTCAAATAGGCATAAGACATATATCGTTGAATAGGACATAGCTTATGTAATATTTAAAATTGTACTCCCTTATTTAATCTTACAAAATAAATATTTAACAGTATTTGTTTTTTTTTTTCTTTTTCAGTCGACTCACCTACTAATTCAACTTCAAGTACTTATATTACTTGTGATAAATGTAAAATTGAGATCCCTGAACATGAATACCGATATCATATGAGAACTGAACTGAAATTCATAAATCAAATTGTCTTATAAAATCAGACTTTGAAAATGTTGATATTGTTGCCACGGCATTCAAAAACCGAATTATGACTTATCGCTTATGCCCATCTAAAGAAGACGAGTAGGGGAGCGTGGGTCACAGTGGATCCTGGGTCACAGTGGATAAATCATTGTAGTTGTGTATTTAAAGCAAACAGACGCGTACGCGTTCGCGACGTTGCCGTTCTTACACTCCCCCCGCAACCGAGCTAGTCGCCATCTTAGTATCGGAGTGGACGCACGCGGTACGGAGCATCCGTCGACAAGTAAGCCACAAACTTTTATTTTACGTGTTTTTGTAAAACGTTTTGCCTTTCCGTATATTAGAATTTTACAAGTGTTGATAATGTGATATGATCTAAAGTTACTGTAGAGAATTTTTGTTACTCTAATATGTTTATTTGACAAATAAATAATTTGGTAGGATTTTTTAATTAAGACTTCTCCAACTGGGGCACAGTGGATCGTTTTGAATTGGGGTACAGTGGATCTTGTATCCACTGTACCCCAAGTCAAAATATTTATCGTAAAATTATTTTGTTTTCAGGGATAATGCCACGAAACAGGAAAAGAAAGACCAATATTGGTCAGCACGCTGAAGAGGAGATGCGGGCAGCTTTGCATAAAATATCGGAGGGCCAAAAAATAAAAACTGTAGCTAAACTAATGAACATTCCATATTATACAACTCTATACAGGTATAATGAAAAAAATAAAAAATCATTGAATGCCAATCCTATTGATACCAACAGAGTTACACCAAATTACACAGTGCGTAAAATTTTCACGGATGCTCAAGAGAAGGATTTAGTCGATTATTATTTGTTGACTTTATTTCAATTAGTCTATATCTATAGGATCGGAGGATTAAGAATATTATGATTGTAATTGTTTTTTATTGTTTGTAAGAGGTTTAGTTATGTCAACCTTATAAGTTGAAGGACAGCAGATGTGTTCTATTTATTGATCGTTTGATTTTTTCATATTGTGAAACTAGTACCTAAGTTTATAGTATTATAGGTACTTTCCAAATACAAAGTCCACGTCTAAATTACCTCAAATAAAGATTTATGTTATGTTTACAATTAAACGCATGTTTAATGATTAAAAATAAACCACTTAATTTAAATACACGTTTTTTAATGAATATAAATTAATCATTATCCAGTGTGACTCACAGGATCCAGTGTAACCCAAATCAGTATCCACTGTGCCCCTGTTATGGGGCACAGTGGAAAATTTATCACTTAAAATAAAAATAATTTAATAAAAATACTGAGTGCTTTTAGGTCTGTTTTTGTAATACAGGTTCAAATTTAAATATATTTTCTAGGACTCAGTCAACATGATAGAAAATTTGAGGTAAAAAAAGTAAAGTTACAAGTCATTGAAAGAAAATGGATCCACTGTGACCCACGCTCCCCTACCTTTTTATAGAGGCGTTCTTAGATGGGAAGCGCGATGATATTTTTAAAATCATTGAATTAACGTTATTAAAGCATGTCTCTATCAAAGTGAACTTCGAGTTGTTTGCTCACTTCATGTTACCTGTATCAGGTGAACAGCAACTGAAGTCGATTAACACTAAATATCAGACCGTATATCAAAATATGAATTATGATGAATTATACTCACATATAAAAGAGATTTTTAACATGAAATTATCTGAGTTTGAGCACTGTAAATCTGGATGGACATTTATGACTGTAAGTTACTTAGAAATGAATATAAATAAATACTCACCCATGCGAGGCGGCTCTTACATGGAGCTGCCTGCTAAAATTAAGAATACCAAAAGTTGTCTGAACATACAGAATAATGATAATTATTGTTTTTTGTGGAGCATAGCTGCAGCATTATATCCAGCTAAAAATAACGTTTGCAGACCAAAGTCGTACCCAAATTTAACGTCAATATTTAATATACAGGGGATGTCATATCCACCCTCATGTAGAGATAATTATTGAGTTATTTGAAAAAAAAAATCGTGAAATAAGTGTCAATATTTATGGATTAGACAAGCATTATAATGTTACTGGTCCTTTATATGTCTCCAGTTGTAAGAAAATGAAACACATTAACTTGCTATATTTCGAACAAAACAACAAGGCTCACTACTGCTTGATAAAAGATCTTTTGCATACTTGAATTAAATTTATTTTTGAATTCACCCTAATATTTTGCATATTATGTATATATGTGAATGCTAAACAGTATTTGATTTAATCGGCAAGATGAAGTTGATCAAGCAACCCATATCCCTAAATGTTAATAACATAAGATTAAGTGACTCTGCTCACCACATCAGACATAGCACTTTATTGCCGAATACCATTCGCTGTATAATATGTGGTCCGTCGAACTGTGGTAAAACGAATGTTATGATTAGTTTACTGCTGCATGAAAATGGGCTCAAATTTAGAAATCTGTATCTTTACTCGAAAACTTCTTTTCAACCTAAATACCGTTTCTTGACTGAAGTATTGAAAAGAGTACCACAGGTTAATTTCTACGAGTTCAATGATGATAAAGATGTCATTTCTCCGAGTGAAGCTTTAACAAATTCTGTATTTATTTTCGATGATGTTGCTTGTGAAAATCAAATAAATATCCGCAATTATTTCTGTATGGGTAGACATAAACAAATAGATTGTTTCTATTTGTCTCAAACCTATTCTAAAATTCCAAAGCAATTGTTACGTGACAATGTTAATTTTATTATTATATTCAAACAAGATGATGTAAATTTAAAGCATATTTATGAAGAATGTTAGTTCTGATTTACAATGGAAAGAGTTCAGAAATCTTTGTCAAACTGTTTGGAGTAAACCTTATAATTTTCTACTTATTAATAAAGAATCGTCATTAAATAACGGAAGGTATAGACAGAATTTTGATATGTTTTTTTAAATTTGACTGACTGTTTATATGTGCATATAAGTAATTAACATGCAAAATCAATTTCAGTATGATTTGTTCTTTAGCTTAATACAGTTGTTATAATAAGTACAACATGGAGAAAAATATTAAAATAGAATTAATGAAGTCTGTAGACTCCATAAAGAATAAAATAAAACAAATGAAAAACCAGGAACACTCAATGAACTTGTCACTTGACAAAATGTTAAAACCTGTCACAGATCCCCTTAAAACCCTAGTTGATTCGAATAAAACAATAGAAAAAATACAAAATTTAGAAAATACACACTCTAATTTTGAGAACATGGAATTGGATGACATTAATACTAGCTCATCTACAAAGTTTGAAGAATGCTGCGATCCAGAACTGAATTCTGTGCAGTTCGTTAAAAAGTCTCCCCAGACAGAATTACTGAAAGATTTAGAAATATCATTAGAGGGCTGTGATATCCATGATATTTATGATGGGGTAAACATACCATTTGGAATAAGGAGTGCAAACAAAAAAATACTAATGGGTAATTCAATAGTTTCATTTTCTAAAACAGATAGCGTGAATGATGATAATGTCATTTTAATTAAAGTTGGTGACAAAAGCTACAATTTAACCCCTGGTTTAAAAGAACTTTTATTTCGAAGAAAACCTGATTTGAAACTAATATCGAGCAAAGATAAACTTGTCTATAAAGATATGTTGCATTATACAAATGCACATAAGAGAGATTTCAATCCTTATGGACAAATTAGAGGCGATAAAGGTATAAAATATCGTGAAATAATTAGACCATTGTTTTCTGAATCGTTAAACAATAATATTATCACTAAATTTGGAGGAAGCTTACCAACGCTAAAGAAATACAAAAATAACACTGACTTGGTATATTGGGATGATCCTAACGAACTGGTTGACAGATTGAAACTATTAATTGCTTCCCGAGATGCTGGTAATACAAACCATGATAATGAAATTTTATCAATAATCGAAGAATTAAAAGAAGCTGATATAATTAAATAATAAATAGTCATAATTAGATGCTTTTTATTCAGTATAATAGCTGAGTTCAAGACAAGTATACTGAATTGTGAACATGAGCAAAGCTGACGTGGTAAACGAAATTCATAAAAACGCGAGGGTGAATTATCCACGAAGACATGTTATCATGAAAGATATAGATGACTTGTGGCAAGCAGACTTAATTGATATGCAATCAATTTCAAAAGAAAATAAAAATTACAGATATATTCTAGCCGTTATTGATACATTTTCGAAATATGCTTGGGCCTTTCCTATGAGAAGTAAAACCAAAGAAGATGTGTGTAACTCTTTCAAAACTTTGTTGGATAAAGGGCGTGTTCCTAAAAATCTGCAAACGGATAATGGAGCAGAATTTTATAATAACAAATTTCAGAAGCTTATGAATTCATATAATATTAACCATTATTCAACCTTCTCAACAAAAAAGGCTTCAATAGTTGAACGATTTATCAGGACATTGAAATCTAAAGTTTATAAGGAATTTAGTTTAAAAGGCAATTACAATTGGATAAATAATACTCTAAATGATGTTATTTACAAATACAATCACACTCACCATCGCACTATTAATGAGATCCCCGCTAATGTGGACAATATTAATAAAAAAATGATATTAGAAAGGTATTTAAAGTTGCTAAAAAAATATAATTTAAAAAGCAAGTACAAAGTAGGTGATTATGTACGTATCAGTAAATACAAAGGAACATTTGAAAAAGGTTACACTCCCAACTGGTCAACAGAAATATTTAAAATTCGTAAAATACAAAAAACAACTCCCGTAACTTACTTAATTGAAGATACTATCAGAGGTCACCCTATTTTAGGCGCATTTTATACACAAGAACTTCAAAAAACAAAACATCCCAATGTATATCTAGTTGAGAAAGTTCTTAGAAGAAAAGGTAACAGAGTTTTAGTAAAATGGTTGGGTTTGTCTTCAGCTGAAAGCAGTTGGATTGATAAATCGAATGTAATATTATAAATGATATTAACAACAAACTTGAATCGCATAAGTATTTATTAAAGTATTCAAACCGGAATCATCAGTCTTATAATGTGTTTTGGAGAGAGTAGTCTTCTCAATTGGCTTATTAATAATTTACCATTTGAATTACACTTACCAGGATATAATTACTGTGGTCCTGGTACTAAATTAATAAAAAGACTTGCACAAGGAGATAACGGTGTAAATGAGTTGGACGAATATTGCAAAGATCACGATATTGCATATCAAAAGTCATCAAACTTGTGAGATCGACATAAGGCTGATTTAATTTTGTTAAAAATGGCGAAACAGCGAGCGGTTGCTTCCAATGCCAGTATAGGCGAAAAACTCGCGGCACGCTTAGTAAGTAAGGCTATGACGGCAAAAATTAAAACTGGTTCTGGTTTGAGGAAAAAGCGTTCTCCAAAAGTTACATCTGGAAAAGGATTAAAAAGTAAATTAAAAACTGTTATTAAAAAAGCAAAAAGACACATAAAAAAATTAAAACCTAAGAGCAAGAAAATGGCTATAGAATTAGCTATTGCCGCTACCAGAGAATTAGCCGATAATTCATCGATTAAGCTCCCTCGTGTTATTCCTATTCCAAAAACTGGGGGAGTACTACCTTTGATTCCTATTTTTGCGGGATTATCAGCGGCGGGAGCTTTAGCAGGTGGTGCAGCTGGTATTGCCAAAACCATAAATGAATTCAAAATGGCTAAAAAGCTGTATGAGGAATCAAGGAGACACAACGAAAAAATGGAAGCTCTATGTATTGGGAAAGGACTACACCTTAAACCACATAAGGGCGGCCTTGGAATTTTCGTATCAAAAGAAAAAAACTAAGATATCGGCTACCCAAACGGGCCTTAACTAACTTTGACATTTTAAAGTATGGAAATAGAATTCCTTATTTTAGAGGTGTCTTTATGAGAGATGAGCTCCCTAAATATCCATATAAAAAAGAATGTGGAGTTATTAATTTAGATAGTTCTAAAAATCCTGGTTCTCATTGGGTAGCCTATGCAAAATATTATGATTATGTTGAGTATTTCGACAGTTATGGAAATCTTAAACTTCCAAAGGAATTTATAAAATACGTAGGTTCTAACATTCAATATAATTATGAAAATATACAACGTGATCACCCCTTCAACTGTGGACATCTATGTTTAAATTTCTTAAAGAATTTTTGGTATAATCAACAAATAAAATAAACAGGATCATTTAAAAGAGTTCAGTATGCAAGCATGTCTACTACGGTTACCATCTCTGGAAATAAATCAGAACTGGTCTCGTATTTTCAACCACCTCTTCATTTATCTGATCAATACGAGTGCGGTTTACTATACTTTTCAGTATTAAAAACAAGACCGAATGTGCCCGTTAATAACAGCAGTTTAACAGCTGTAATCAGAATCGAATGTGATCTTGTGCACGGTTCATATTACAACGGATTACCGACTCATTTTATTCATGAATTCATATCTGATACTGCTTCAAGTCACGGCTACACAGAAATACCCCAGAACGTTATTTACTTCCCAGTGAACAAAAATATAATTTCATCTATATCTGTTAAGATTGTTGATCAACTTGGTAACTGTATTAACTTTGGTGAAGAACATATTCAATTACGCCTTCATTTAAGAAAAACAAAATGATAGTATATTATAAAAACACTCCTGTGAAAATCAAACGTCTTATTCCATCTACGACCATTAAGGTGCATAGACGTAAGAAAAAAGTGAAGAAATTGAGTGAAGCAAATAAAGCTTTTCTTAAAGCTCTAGGTTTTAAAGTATGAATATACTACAAATAACTGAATTACCTCACTTCGATAGTTCGATTGAAAGCTATGAAGTCCACACATACAATCCCTACACTAACAGCTTTAGAGAAAACGATGAAATCAGAATTCCCATACACCAACAAGACATATACGTGTTACCATCAGCCAGTTCAATTTACGTCGAGGGTCAAGCAAAGTTCTTCGACAAAGATGGAAAACCGATTAAGAAAAATATTACGTTCAGTAACAACCCTGTTATGTTTTTTATTGTTATATAAATAAAAGGGCTATGATTTTAAGTAACTGTAGTTTTAATCAGTAAAAGACATATTTAGTACAAGAGCAGTTTAGCACAAGGTAGCCATTTTTCCAGAGAGTAATAACAAAAGCCTAACTGGCAGTGTTGCCAATATACATATTACATTGTTCCTTTTATTTGCCAACACCCCCCTTCAATGTAATATTTCTAACATAACTATATAAACCTTCTATGTAATATTTCTAACATAACTATATAAACCTTCTATGCAATGTGTCTAACTTAACCATCTAAACCACACATTTTAACAAATTTAAACAACAAATTAGCATTTAATGGCTTTGTCAATGCATCTGCTATCTGATCCTCTGTTTTAATATACTTAACAACAATTTTTTCTTTCTTAATTAATTCTTTTACATAATGGTATCTTATATCAATGTGTTTCAACCTTTTAACACAATCTGTCATGGCTACTTTCAGAGCAGATTGATTGTCACAAAATATTGTTACTGGACACATGCTTTCATTAGGAAAGAAATCTTTCAGTATATTTATTAACCAGCATGCCTCACTAGCAGCCATACTCATAGAAATATACTCCGATTCTGTTGAGGACAGACTAACAGAACATTGCTTTTTAGAACACCATGCAATCAGACAGTTTTTAAACATAAAACAAAAACCTGTTGTGGATTTTCTATCCAACAAATCTCCACCCCAATTCGCATCACAATACCCTATCAGTTTACTGTTATCATCACATTTATAAACAAGTTTATAATCTAACGTATATTTAATATATCTTAACACTCTCTTCAATGCTGACAGTAATGTATCATTAGCTTTGTTCTGATACCTACTTAATATAGATACAGCTACAGACAAATCTGGCCTTGTACCACAGACTGCATACATAAGACAACCTATTATTTTTCTACACAAGTTTTCAAGAGTTTTGTCTGTATTCTCATTACAATTTCTAAATATATCAATATTAAAATTGTTATCCATAGGGGATGATATTGGTTTACAGTTTTCCATCTGAAAACGTTTCAAAATATTTTCTAAATATACCTTTTGAGACAATTCAGTCACACCTGTCTTTAAATTCTGTTTTACATTAATGCCAATGAAATCTGATATAAAACCCAAATTTTTCATTTTAAATTCTCTACACAGCATTTCTTTAAATTCATTGACACTGTTTTCATTTGTTCCAAAAGTTAAAATATCATCGACATACAATAACACAAATATTTTATCTTTACCATTACATTTCACATATAAACATGAATCACACTTTGACCTCATAAAGTTATCTCTTAACATTATTGTATTAAACTTGTCATTCCAGTACCTAGGCGATTTTTTTAACCCATATAATGATTTGTTTAATTTCACAATACTATTATTATTATCATTAAATGACCCTTCTGGTAATTGTAGGTATACATTTTCATTTATTTCCCCATACAGGAAAGCTCCAGTGACATCCATTTGATGAATAGGTAACTTTAACATAGTTGCAATAGAAACAAACAATCTGAAAGTGGTCAACTTAGCCACGGGTGCATAAATATCATTTAAATCTATATCATCATTTTGCTCAAAACCTCTAGCCACTAACCTAGCCTTATGTAGCTTTATACCATTAGAATTTTTAATTTTAAATACCCATTTACTAGTAATTACCTTACAATTATCTGGCTTCTCACAATTAATCCATGTTTTGTTTTCCAACAGTGTGCTCATCTCTCTTTCAATTGCCTCTTTCCATTTTGAAGCATCTTCTCTTTGCATAGCTTCCTGGTATGTCTTAGGTTCATCCTCGTCCAAGACTACATTGTTGCACTGATAATACAATGTTTTCTTCTTTATTCGCTTACTAGGCTCCCTCTTCTCGGGCTGTGGGGCCTCATCTGGTTCATCACTGCTGCACTCTTCACTTAACTCTGGTTCATACAGGCTACCACGGTCAGAAGACTCAGAACTTATCACACTTAAATCTTGACCGCTTTCTTCCATACTTTGATTTGGTATTTCACTCTCTTCTTGTTTACTTTCCGACAACGTAAGTGGTGCAGTGTGATTTGTTTCTTTTGACTTTTCTAAAAATACTACATCTCTCTTTATCTGAACTATGTTTTTCTTCTCAAAATATATCCTATATCCTTTGGTTTCCTCTCCATATCCTACCATTAATCCATTTTCACCTTTAGAATCCCACTTTGTTCTCTTCTGCTGCGGAGTATGCACAAACACGGGTGTACCAAAGATCTTCAAGTCTCTTATGTCAAAACTTTTGCCCGTCCAGGTCTCATATGGGGTTCTGACTTTATCAGAGCTTAACCCTGTTCTATTCAGTACATAACATGCAGTGTTTGTAGCTTCCGCCCATAATTTCTTTGGTAGTCTTTTGGCATACAATAGAGATCTAGCCGCTTCAACTATTGTTCGATTTTCACGTTCGGCTTTGCCGTTCTGTTCTGGAGTATAGGTTACTGTAGTCTGATGTAAGATTCCACAGTGAGAAAACAGCTTCCCCATATCCTTATTGACAAACTCTAAACCATTGTCACTCCGGAAATACATAATCTTATTACCGGTTATATTTTCACTCATCTTTATAAACTTTTCAACATAAGTCTTAACTTCATGCTTCCCTTTCAAAAAATAGACACTTCGGTAGTTCGAATAGTCGTCCTTTAATAGCAGAAAATACCTCGCTCCTCCAATGGAATTCTCCTCCATGGGACCGCAAACGTCGGCGTGAATTAATTCGCACGTCCTTGAAGTCGTCGTCTGACTCGAATTAAAAGACAAACGGTGCGTTTTGCCTTCCAAACATCCCTGACAATGTCCAACGAAATCATCATTTGCCTCAATGTGATTGTTTGCAAGCACCTTCTTTACATGTTGAATATTTTGATGCACGAGTTTTTCATGCCACTCACTAAGATTCAATTTCACTTGAGTTGTATTCGCAGCACTATATTTGAGACGAAAGTCCATTATATACATGTTTCCACAACGATTTGCAACTGCACGGACTCTTTCATTTTTGTAGAAATCGCATTCGTTTTGATTAGTCTTCATGACATAACCTTTTTCTGTCACACGGTTCACAGATAATAAATTAGTTTTAAGTTCTGGTACATACAATACGTTTTCTAACGTAGTTTCAATCCACGTATGTCCATTGAATACCTCTGTTGCCACCTGTCCGCAACCTAATGCACTTATTGCCGTTCCGTTTCCTACAATCACTGACTTCTTATCAAGACATGAATATGAAGTAAACAATTGTCTTTCACGGCACATGTGTTCGCTCGCACCTGTATCTACCACCCACTTGGAATGCGTATACTGTTCGTCTGAATTATCAACTGATTCCAACACCGCAAATGCATTGCTGTCCTTGTTCATCCGATATCGACACTCACTTTTGAGATGACCGGGTTTATTACAGTAAAAACACCTTTTACCAAACCTGTTTGCCGTGTCACTGTCTTTAACTTTACTTCTACACTCCGATTGATAGTGCCCGAACTTATTACATTTATAGCACTTGACATTCTTTTTGTTCACCGTATTCTTCGCAACAAACGCTGATGCTTCTGATATTCCTTCACATTTTTCCTTCATGCGTTCTTCTTCGATTAACAACCTTGCCACCAAATTGTCGTACGTCTGTTTATCATCAGGGGCCGACTCCCAGGCAGATACAAAATGTTTATAGCGATCAGGTAATGACATTAGTACCTTTGTAATAACAAACTTTTCAGATATTTCCTCCCCCAATTGCTGCAATTCGTTTTGCATTTCTTTTATTTTTGATAAGAACGTAGACATCTGAATTCCTTCTTCGTATTTGAATTGAAAGAAACGTTGCTGGATAATATGTATGTTTGTTTCACTCCTTTGTTCATACACAGCTATCAACTTATTCCACATTTCAGCAGACGTTTTGCATGAAATTATGTGTATCATAACTTCGTCACTGATACGCGTGACTATCAACATTTGCGCTTTAGCATCTTTAGTTTCCCATGCTTTTTCATTTTCTTTTGTCTTTTTCAAATTTCCTTCGACCACGTCCAATAAATCCTGGCCTCTTAATACGACTCTCGTTTGAAACTTCCAAACATTCCAATTTTTGGATCCCTCCAACTTAGTGATGCTAAGATTGCCTTCCATCGTTACTCTTGCCTTCCTTCCTGCTTGTGATCAATAAATTCCTTGACTTTTACACCTTCCCGACCGCAATTTTTCATAACCTCTCAAACGCCGCGTACCGGTAATTTCACTTGCAGTAATCTTCTGACTTTTATTTGATTTCTAGTACTTCCCTACATGTCTGTCTGGGCCCATAACCTATTGTTATATAAATAAAAGGGCTATGATTTTAAGTAACTGTAGTTTTAATCAGTAAAAGACATATTTAGTACAAGAGCAGTTTAGCACAAGGTAGCCATTTTTCCAGAGAGTAATAACAAAAGCCTAACTGGCAGTGTTGCCAATATACATATTACATTGTTCCTTTTATTTGCCAACATTTTTGTTTCAAGATATCAGATACGAAATAAATGGCATTGAAATAGATCGCATTAAAAATTCTGGAATAACGTCGACAATAAAGTCATACGTTTCAATGAATGATGGGGAAAATAAAGTTGCTGCTTTGTGGGGTTGGAACCTAGATGGATTCAAAAGTGATGGTCATTTTAGTGCTATTGTACCTCTTAATAAGATTTTAGGATTTGCGGAGGATTACAATAAAATTGTGATAAATTGTAAACATGAACTTATTTTGAATAGAAGTAACTCTAACCTAAACAGTATCGTAGCAACTGATGATATTGCGCATTTTCAAATAGACATACAAAGATTGCAATGGCGTGTACCACATATAAAAGTGTCAGACCGTGAACGACTGACACTACTAAAACACTTGGAAAGAGATAAACCTATTCAAATAGCGTTTCGAAATTGGGATTTATATGAGTATCCTGTGTTCCCTAAAACTACAAAACATTCTTGGTCAGTTAAGACTGCATCGCAATTAGAGAAACCTCGATATGTAATTTTTTGCTTGCAAACCAACAGAAAAAATAATAAAACCAAAGACATTTCTCTGTTTGATCACTGTGGGGTTACTAACGTAACACTATTTTTGAATTCACAGTATTACCCTTACGAGCCTCTAAGCTTAAATTTTTCTGAGAACAAATACAATATATTATATGAAATGTACGTGAAATTTCGTCAGTCGTATTACAATTGTCCTGCGGACCCCTTGCTTAATTTGACTGATTTCAAGGAGAAGGCTCCTCTCTTTATTATAGACTGTTCAAGACAAAACGATAGTTTGAAAACAGGCCCCGTAGATGTACGGTTGGAGATTGAATGTTCAGCACCAATACCAGATAACACAACTGGATATTGTTTAATTATTAACGATCGACTTGTGGAATATAAACCTTTAAGTAACATAGTGCGCAGATTATCATGACAGCCATTGTAGACGTTCAAGGTTTCAAAACAGAAACAAATGAATTTATCGTTAAAGAATTTGCTGTACTATTGAATAAAAAAATTCAGGTGTTTTTAATTAAGCCACCATTTCCATTTTACGATTTGACGAAACCAGAAAAACGACAAGTCAGTTGGATTGAACGTAATAGAAGGATATACTGGAGAGACGGATTTGTGCCCTACTCAAATCATCAGAATTTGATTGTAGATATTTTAAGAGATAAAAGTGTTTACACTAAAGGTTTAGAAAAAGTGTTGTGGTTAAAAAATATTTTGAATAATAATAATAATATAAATAATTTAGAAGATGAAGGTTGTCCTAATTTATTAAGCTTGTACAATAAATATGAACATTCTCATGATGTGTATAGTTGTATTTATCATGATAAAATATGTGCTTTAAAAAATGTAATATGTTTAAATAAATGGTGTATAGATAATAAATTTTTGAAATAAATATTTGCTTGTTTAATTTTCAAATCCTCTATCCCTACCAATCCCATCAAATGTTAATCATTATAAATTGCTGGCTACCGCAGTACGATATCATTTCACCTTTATAATTATCTGTATGAAGAACTATATAGCGAGTGAACAGAACATGTCTCAAAATAAATGTAGCCCTCGTTATGACATGTATAATGCGTATAAAATGCGTGAAATTTCGTTTAGACATTATTGGGCAACGGCTAATTCAAGGAGAAGGTTGGTGATGGAAATGGCTGACGCCGGATTTTTTTATTATGGAAATAGTGTAAATGATAAGGCAGCGTGTTTCTCATGTGGAGGTGTTATAGAAGATTGGGAGATTTACGACGATCCTTGGATGCAACATGCTATACATTTTCCTCAATGTTTTTATTTGAATGCTGTGAAAGGAATATATTATATTAATAACTGTCTAAAACTAATGGGTGAATAGGCATAAAGTCGACTACCAAAAAAAAAACGTCCAGCTGATTCTGATTGCAGAAAATATTTTCATATTATTATTAATATTTTTATATAATCTGTATACCGGCTGTTGCTCGAATTTCATGCGCGTGTCAAGAAATAAAATTGTTGAATGAACGTACTAATTAAACAATGAAAAATTAGAATGCACATATTGAATGAATAGATAAAGATAGGAGTCACTAGATCATTCTTTTGAATATATAAAATGAATGATGGTGTAAATTGGGTGTTTCTGGATCTCCTCTGATAATTGATATATTAGAATAAATAAATGACTGATTGATGAATGATTGAATATTAGAGCAAATAGTACCAATTCTTGAATACAATGAATGGTAGGGTAAATTGGGTGTTTCTGGATCTCCTCTGATCCAGAAACCCCAATTTACACCTACTGGTGACGGTGACGGTGACGGTGACGGTGACGGTGACGGTGACGGTGACGGTGACGGTGACGGTGACGGTGACGGTGACGGTGACGGTGACGGTGACGGTGACGGTGACGGTAACGGTGACGGTGATGGTGGACGTGGATGTGGATGGATGGATGGACAGCTGATGGCTCGACCGTCTGTGTAGCTACACTGCTGTGTATTCGTAAAATTCGTGAATATAAAGTGTTTCAAATATGGAAATTGAACAAAGTGCATCGATTTATAAAAAAAGTGACGCAGAAATAGTGGAAAAAAATTAGTTATATTAATTCAATTCATAATTGATTTATTTCAACGTTAATATTCATGTTTTCACTTCTGCCGGCACTCCCGGAGTGCAACCCGTCTTTTGGTTTTTAATAAAAAGCCGATTTTATTCAACGTTAAATATCTTTTATTCGTGGAACACGAATGACGTGGACGTTGACGATAATTCAAAATGATTCCTATTTATCAGGCGTTGGAAAAATCTGCCCCAAATAAAAAAAAAAAAACTGTCGTATCTTACCCAAAGAAAATAAGTCATCACTTCTACAACATACTCTCTTGTTAGCTGATGCAAATCAAAACTCTTTATAATTATTTCATCTAAAACTAGACCATTTTTAGGCAAACACTAAAATATTTAAATCAAAACCGGTCTACTAATAAAATATGGATCCGTGTGAACAGCGGGCGCTCTGAAATTCCCCACTTCGGGCATGGGAATTTCCAACGGTAAAGTTTTAAGGGCTGAAAAACCACGAGATGAAATGCTACTGAAATATGCATGATCTGGCGCGTCATCAAATCTGTGTGAATTGTCGTTTTAGATGTATCTGATTTAGATGTACATAATATCTGATGGGATCAGGAAATTCATTTTTGATGATAAAGGAAGGATACTGTATTTATGTATGTGATATATAATGTAAAAGTGTTTGAGTTTTCCATTGTTGATTCAAGGTAGGTTGTTTGTTTTAAAAATTTCATTATAGCACTGTGTGACCTAAACCCACCTGTGACTTCAGTAGTCCATTTTTACACAGATGAGCTATAAAATAGCATACGATAAGTCAGAATATCAGGACGGTAACCAATCGGTTCACATTTAAAGTGAAAGCTCGAGAACACATACACAAGAAGTTGGCAGATTCGTCTTAGAATTAAGTTGTTGTAGGGTTTCTTATTTGTCTCATAACATTTTTTTATAAATATATATAGATATATAGTTGTACCTGTGTATGTATATATGTATTTATTCTTATATCTATTCTTATATCTTAGTTTTAAATATTTTCTAATTATTTGTTTCTGTTATTGCACCTACTGTATATTGTCTCTGCATCACCCTACGGTAGACTGGTAGAAAATGCCCAAGGTATTAATTCCGCCTTTGTACAGTTTTTACATGCGCATAAAGTTTTAATAAATGAATAAATAAGTGTGATTTAAATACTATATTAATGCACGGCGTTTATCTCCTTCACGCCGTGCAATAATGGACTACTGAAGTCACACGTATCATAATGAACTATATTGAAATCAGAGCAAAGCGTGCTTTTGAATACCAATAAACTTTAGGTGAGACGTACTAATTGCAATATAGGCTGACTAGCATCTGCCCGCGACTTCGTCCGCGTGAAATTTCACCCTCTCCTTATTCAGCCTCTTAGGGGTGGAATTTCAAAAAACCCTTTCTTAGTGGATACGAAATTATATTATTATTCCTATGTATGTTATGTTAGTGGATACCTTATACTCTTCACAAAGAACACACCCTCCATATTGCATGTTTCTAGGGCCACTGGCTCTAGGCTGTGCGTTAATATATCAGTCAGTCAGGACTTTGAATTTTATATACATATATAGCTCATGATGACTAATTGCAATGAAGTGTCTCTGGTTTAAACACCCATACCAATGCGATTAATTTCCCACATTACTTATTAAGATAGACTTTTTTTGGTGTACAGACGCCAGCACATCAAGCTACCAGAAACTGTCAAATTTTCCCAATCAACTTTGAAACTTATGCTTTATCGATAAAGTTGAAAATCTATTAAAGAAATTTGACAGATTGTAGTAGCTTGATGTTCTGGCGTCTTTGGCGGCCTCTTAATGGGAGCTATTATGATAGTATAGCAAAGTCCAAAAGCTCTGTCCACCGCTGCCATTATAATATATTATTATTTATAAATCATAATTTAGGTGAGTTTTCGTCGGGGTACTTACCACGACATTGATATTTCAACGCCTAAACCAAATTCATAAACAAACCGTTTCAAGAATTCACTTCCCCAATATTGTCACGAACAGCGACTCGTACAACTTTCTCTAACAAATATTGTTCCATAACTTCCATAAATACGTTTGATATTTGACGAACATGTTCCAGGAACATGAAATGTTGTTTAAATACTGAGTTTCAATTAGTTCTCAAACAATGAGAGACTTCAACAAAACAGTGGCCGTTGGTACCGTAGTCGGCAAAGACTAGCAAACGTGAGTATTGTGATACCGAGTATAATGAACTGATGTTATTAGTACATGAGTTAGGTTTGGGACACAACTGTGGGCTCTAAGTCCGTTAACAAAATCAAAATATTATAATGTTATAAGCGTAGGTAACATAAATCATAGTAATCAGGTATTTGCGCCACTCACTCTACACAGTCTACAACATTGAAATATCTTGTATCTCTGTTCTACACCACAGAAAAATCTTGTATCTATGGTCTATACCATAGAAAAATCTTGTATCTATGGTGTACTCCATAGAAATATTTTGTATCTATGGTCTACACCATAGAAATATCTTGAATCTATGGTCTATACCATAGAAATATCTTGTATCTATGGTCCACACCATAGAAATATCTTGTACCTATGGTTTACACTATTAGAAATTCTTTCTTATATCTATGGTCTACACACGTTTCTTTTGTGGGAATTCTACGAAATGATGTGAAACTAAAGTAAGTACCTATTCATAATTTTCTGAGGTTCAGTTTTCTATAGACGTTTTAGGAAGCCGGCACCTCAAATTTCGTAACACATTTTCATTTAAAAACCGCAGGATTTTGAAGGAAAATTCTTTACCCAATGTACGAGTATGTATGCAACATAATATTATGTATGTATGTTTGAAAAATTCGTTTGCTCGACAATCAAATGCAGTGAATTTTGTTGAGTTAACAACACGATAGGTATAGCAATTGTTAGTGAGTTACGCAATTATCCCACACAACAGGATGTATTTGGAACTGACCCTACCCATACGCTGTAGAAACCACAATGCTTTCCGTCACATATATTATACCGACGCCTTTTCGGTTCGCTAGAATTTGTAGTGCTAGCTAGATTTACGAGTACTATCCTTTGTTGTTAGACGCAGGTATAGACAAAATACAATGAAGTAGTTTATTGGTATTTACTAATCAAAATAAATCAAAGTCATTTATTCAAATTGGGCTGAGAATCAGCGAATGAAGGTCAAAATTAAATAAGATAGTCCCCCACACAGCAAAAGGGCCGCCTTCCACCACTTTTTAATGCTCTTTCGGGGAAGAAGAAGTGGCGCATCAAACTCCTCAGCAGTTAGATGACCTTGATTCTATACTCAATACTTTATTGCATTCCATAATCTGTACATAAACAGTTGGTATGTTAAAACATCGAATCAATTATGGACCCTGTCGGGCACAGCAAAGTTAATTTTTAATAGGAGAGAGGATGAAGGCGCTTTTTGTTAAGATTAAAAAAAAAAAAAAAATTAGTATCAGATCATTTGCTTTTATGTTATTTATATTTTTATAAGTATTATAAAAATATTTATATCTATCTACACAATAGTATGCAAAGTAATGAACATTATACAACAAATAAACACGACACATTAAATTAAATTATTTGTCATATTGTAATATCCACGTTACTAGCATAAACAAATTAAGATAACGTCATGAAGCATTCTAGCATCTTGATTTGTCTAACCCACAAACTTAGTTCAAAACTACAATTTTCTCCAAAAACGTAGTTTTTATTGAACGAAACGTCATACGGTCAAATTAATTTTTACCCGACTGCGCCCGAAAGAGGGTAACGTTTTTTAGCATACTAGTTTAGTTAAAGCATTATCATTTTTTTTTTGCAATTTTAATTTCTTTTTGCCTTGTTATAAACTTTATTCAACCTTCAATGAAAAACTGCACTACTTGAAAGTCGTCAGCTACTTACCGCATTTATACCTTGCCTATCCTTTTCCCGATGTTGAGAGCAGCTTTTAATCTTACCTGGATGCAGCTGAATACTAGTATTTTACATGGACCTACTACCTATCGGAGTGGTTTTCAGGCTTTCCGGCTTCTCCTTCCCGTAACAACTGTCAAAGATCTACAAATGACAACCGGGACCAACGACTTAACGTCCTCTCGGTATGTAATGGATCACCCATCCAAGGACCGACCTCGGCCAGCGTTGCTTAACCTTGAAGATTGATCCGTGCGGCTGTCATTATTTAGCCACGAGCCACCTTTCACGTCCATAAGGAAGGTCGTAGATGGAAAAACGTCGTAACCATAATAAATGTTATTAGTGCACCTTCAGCTTAACGAGTGTTTGCGTTACGACTCGCGTACATAAATATTGGCGCGGAGTGCGCGGACTGTTCGGAGTGCGTCAATATAATATTTACTGTTCGTTCCAATAATGTAATTGTTTTAGAGCCTGTTAATTTGTTAATATGCTTTTAGCCGATACGACAATTTATTTGATTATGATGTGTTGATATTACCGCGTTTTAGTATGGTAATCATTTTTGATATTAACGTAAATAGCCAGTGGTTTATAGACCGCTAATAATTTAGGTGGCTGTGAGAAAAACGCAATGATTCTAGTGAGCATCGTAATTATGTTTTTTTTTAATTTATTTAATTAATATTATATTTATTTTTCATCAAATCAAATCAAATTACTTATTTGCTAAATACAGGTAGGTATAGACAGATGTTACAAATAGACATAAAGTACGCTACACTGTATCATTACCGAATAAGGTGTGCAAATATTTATATTATATTCGCTGCTGCAGCTGCTGAGACCCTCAAGCGGCGCAAATACTGTAACCTTGTGGGCAACTACAGCTTTGAGCCGTTTGGGGTCGAAACGCTCGGGTCATGGGGCCCGAGCGCGCGTCTCCTTTTTAAGGAAATTTCTCGCCGGCTGGTCGATATTTCACGTGACCAGATGGCTGGGTCGTTCTTTGGCCAAAGAATTAGCATTGCCATTCAACGTGGCAATGCTGCCAGTCTTCTGGGCACGTTTCCGGATGATAGCGATGCGGATGAATACTTCGACGCCTAAGTGTCCTTTGTTTTTTATTTTTATATATTTTTATTGTAAGTTAGTTAGTCATTTATTTTAGTATCTAGTGTATATAGTTAGTTTGTGATTAAATATTATTAAAGTTTATATTATTAATCTTATTCAAAAATTATTATAATAAAAAAAAAATCGGAATATTATCAAAAGTTTAAATTAAAAATTGTCAGGTGAATTATAAATTTATAATACATGTCACATACTTAACAATAAAAAAAAAATTAAATAAAAAATATTGGTCCAAATTAAAATAAAATAATATACACATCACATGTCCTTATATATTCTTTTTTTCAAATTAACCTCTTTTGACCACTGCTGGGCAAAGGTCTCCCCCATATTTTTCCACTTTTCTTTGAACTGCGACTTCTCCGTTCAATCGGTTAGACACGAGTACAAATCGTCACGCCAGCGTTTCTTAGGCCTGCATAAAATAATAACAAATACAATATTGTCCAGTCATGGGCTGAATGAAAAATATCGTAGGAGATTGGTGCCTAACCTAACTCGAAGCCTGTATTTCAGGCCACCAGAAGGCCAATTCTTGTAATTTAAAACGTTCAAAACCTAGTTGCGGTCTCATCTTGGCGACAAACTAATGTCAAAAACTTGTCAAGATGTAGGGAAATTAAGAGGTATTTTTGACAGATTGAGACTGCGATCAGACTGTGAACGTTCTTAAAATTACGAGAATTGCCCTTCTAGTCTACGCCCCAAGTACAGAGGCCAGCACATAAAGCTACCCCAATCTCTCAAATTTTCCCAATCAAATATGAACCTTATTCCATTGTAGTAAAGTTGAAAACCTATAAAAGAAATTTGACAGATTGGGGTAGCTTGATTTGCTGGCCTCTGTACATAGGTACATCATTATGGTTACCCGTATACTAACACTAGACAATCATTTCCATTTTTTTTTATAGAAAGGAGTGTTCGTGTGGAGTGTGTATGTGTGAGTAATGAAGAAGTTGGTGCGCGTTTAACTGTTTACTGAAATACTGCCTTAGTAGAGACAAACATAGACGGAATGAGGTGTCTATTTTGGAAAGGAATGAAAATAGATTTTCAATTGTCGTTGTAGTCCAGTCTTAAGCCATCCATTAAGTTTTATCTTACACAGGTGTTTTGTGAGTGGGAAGATGTTGTGAGCTTTGTTTATTTTGTTATAGAATAGCCTCCTACAAAACAAAATAATCGTTCGGAGAAACCAGTTGTAACTCTACCAATGTAACCCGAAACTGTTTGTCAAGATTTCATCGAACATAATAGAACATTTATTTGCCAGAAAGATGGCGTTTACAAAGGTGTTCATAGCATTGCATAGTGCTACATGTCTCACCGTTTTAACGGTATGCAAAAACAATTTACAATTAAATGAAGTTCTTACATACATTTTCAATTTACATTAGATTAATGTTAAAATTTAATTATTATATTAAACACCTATATACACTTCCATTTTTATCATATTATTAAATAAAACAATACATATAACATAAATTATCACTTAACGTGAATAATTATATAGAGGTATGAGGAACAGGGTGTAAAGTTCACTCAACCTCCATAGAAAAGGGAGGATCCTCCGACCAGACGGGTGTTGTGTCTAGCGGGCAACTGCCCAATGATTCATGTCGGGCTGTTGTATCTATGCTAGTTGCGCGGTAAACTCTGCTTGCGCGATGCAGGATTTGCGTGACGTCAGTATGACGCGTTGTTCGCATGTAGCGTTGTAGATACCGCTACATCACTCCCCCCCGCAGTCCCCGAAAAAAAAAAATGCAAATTTTTTTCCTCCTTTTTGAAGGTCAGTTAACAAGACAGTGGCGTTAGTTCCGATTTTGGCCACGCGCCAGAATATCCTTGTAGTGCTTCACTTAGGTACTAATGGTTCTTAATATATATAAAAAAAAAATAAGTTTATTGACACAAAATACCTATGTATACAACACCAATACATTTCACATACGTACATTGGATATAAAACGTGACACAATACCTTTTTCAATATCGAAAATAGTTTTGAAAAAACAAAAGCCGAGCGTTGAAAACCTGCTCAAAAGGTTCAGATAAGCAGAAAGCTACAAACGAAGTCACATGAGAATTATCATTTCAATGATGCAAACGTCTTGCTCCTTTGAAAACCACATCACAAAGACATGCAGTTCCAATAAACTGCACTATTCAAAGAGTCAACATACAAACTGCGAATGTAAATATAGTTTTAAAATCAGTATCCAGGTGTGATGAATAATTCAAGCGACGCAGCGGCAAGAGCGAGCGATGCTTCAATATTAAATCTTTGACATCGATGCGCTGAAAACAATGTTCTTATGCTGAGGGTGGGTTTCATTTCTCGATATATTAAATTGCATGTTTTTGTTTAAACTTTGAAGCTATAAATATTATAAACCATTGAACCCTTCGTTCAAGAGAGTTCTAAATCTAAGATTTCAATCTTAGATTTGTGTTTTGTTCTGCTATAGATTTGTATTTTGTTAAGAAAGTTGGATAGGTTTTGCATTTTAAAATATTATTGAAAGCTCTATTTTATTAGTTATCAATTTATTTTTCGTAAAAGTATACGTCACATTTTGAAATTATTATTTCAAGCAGGGTAAACCAACTAGATTATTTTGTGCTGGTAGTTGATAAAATACTAAGGGCGAATTTCACCAAACTCTTATATCTACTTAGAAAAAAAGAAAGAAAGAAAATACATATAAATGTATTTTCTTTCTTTTTTTTTTGCAGCTAAATAATTAGCACAGACTAAAAGACACACAATACACCAGATACATAATTACATCAGATAAAAACAAAAATAAAAAATAAAGGTCAAATAAAAAGTGTAAAGTCCGATGTAAAAAAAAAAAAAATAAGCAAGAAAGAAAATGCCAGACAACTAGTGCCTGACGCTGGTTTTCAACTGGACCTGGTGTGTGATGTGTGAGGTGACGGATAAGTCTTAAACATAGTTTTTATTACTTATTTTTGACAGTTTTTCCATACTAGAACTGTCAGATGTCAATTTTATTCCAAAAAGATATCTGAATTTGGTAAAATCAACCCTTAATACTATAAAAAATAAGCCACGTCTGTTCGTGTCATTCTTAGTCACCTTGGCGGTGACCGTTTTTCGCCGAATCGGTTATACATATAATCAGATACAGTTTTTCCACTGAATTGACTGATAAAAGAAGGTTTTCTGGAGGTATTCACAACATTTAGAATATCGTCCCTCTCAATCCGCCCACTAACAATAATGTCGCCTTGCCCCGGCGCGCGGCGGCGGAGCGAGGCGATATCAACCTTCGAGAGAGCTCTACTGGCAGCATTCAAACGCTCATTATTTACTACTGAATCACTATCCACTTACTTATACCAGCCGAGGCTTAGGCTTATCTTTTATACTGGAGAGCAGTTACCTTTTGTCTTATACGTATACTGAAATAATCCTTCTAGATTAGTTTTTGAGGCGGGGTCTGAGTTTCTTTGTTCGGTTTGTTGTTTATTATTGATCGTCGAATAGATGAGCTCCTTAAGCTCTGAGTTGAGCTGCACGATTAGTGACAAATGGGTGCACTGACTGGACAGATACATTCAAATCTGTGTAGTTCTTTCATAAATAAGACCATCTCAGACACCGATCTACATGATTTGACCAAGATTATGTTTGGACTTCAAAAGACACTGTGACCTCTGAGTTTATTTTGATCTTTCTTCTCAGAGTTCAGAACAGAAAACGTCGATTTCATCTTTTTAAATTAAAATATGATTGACGTGTTAACGTCACACCAATATTATAAAGGCGACAGTTTGTGAGTGAGGGTGTGTGTGTGTGTGTTTATAAATTTGTTACTTCTTCACGCTCAAACGGCTGGACCAAATTTGATAAAATTTTGTATGGAGCTGACACCCTGGATTAACATAGAGGATACGCTTTATCCCGATATTCCCACGGGAGCGACATTTACGTGGGTGAAACCGCGGGGCGCAGCTATTATTTTTATAAACCTTCTTTCTGAAATAAATTATTTATCATTTAATTCTTAATCAGGCTTGGGTTCTAGCCTCTTGAACGTAAGGTCCCAAGTCACGCTTACTATTTGTCAAGATTTTATTTAAGTACCTTTTCAAAAATAGTGGAATATACAGCAGGCCAGCAACATGTCAAAGTCAAAGTCAAAGCATTTATTTCAAATAGGCACATAAAAGGCACTTTTGAACGTCAAAAATTATCTTAAAATAGAATTGATTCTAGTCGCCCATTCCAAAAGGTAGTTTTCGTATGGAAAAGAACGGGCAAGAAACTCCACCGTTACTCTTTTAAAATGTTTTAGGTACATGAATATTGAAACAGACATATTGCGATTTCTATTGTTCCTATCAAATGCTCATGAAAACAAGATCGTAAATCGCAAACAGTAAGTTCACCATCTACGAATATATGAGGTATTTCACGATAACAACTTATCTAGAGGTTTTTGGGCAAAAAAGCGACAAGAAATACAAGAAAAACCAAATCCTTTACTACCAAAAAACTTTAATACCACCACAATTTATTCTCCTACCAAAAACAGTCCCGACAAGAACAAGACAAGACAACGCAGACACATGCCACAGACGAAGCAAAATGGAACTTATTACATGCACTGACACTTCAGCAGTTTGTGAGTTATGTCGCAAGCCTGCGGACTATCTGCTTTGTGATATAAAAGTGGAAACTTTTCTGTTATGTTACCTTTCCGTTTTAGCTTGGGAATGGAAATTGTTGGTAGTTTTTCGGTTTTTGAAGTGGAACTTCTTAACGCACGCTTGACTTGGGGAGTAAGCTGGCGAACGCGTGACGTAAGCGTTACGAAAAGTGTGATCGGGCGAGGCGAACGGGAGTTGAATATAAGCAAGAGAAAGCAGTGCGCGCGCACATTTTCTTTCTCTCTTCGTCTCATAGCCAAATACGTTTGAAGTTTCACTTCAGTCGTGTGGTTGTAAGCACACTCGGTTTTTTTTTTAACCTCATTGCAAGCTTGTCATTGTTGGCAATAGCAAAGGAAAGAATGAAGAAAAGTCGGTTGCCAACACGATGGTTTGACCAAGTGAAAGAAGCTACGTCCTCAAGTATGGTGATGGCAAGTTTGGACCGGAGCCGATGGAGGCAGATTATTCGCTTACCAAGATCTTCAGTAATGAGGGACCGATTGAATAAAAAAGAAGCTCATTGCTATAAAAAAGTATCTTGATGTAAATATTTCAATGACTTACCATGGCTTTCTTGGGTTGGTTTGGTGAGCAAGAGAAGTCTTTATCGATTATGTAAATACTTGCGCAAATAGCTATGACTTTATTTGACACAACATATAGATGCTGGCGGGAAAAATTCCGAATCATTCCCGTCGAATACTTCGGAAGTATTCCGAAATATTCTGAAACTTTGGGAATATTTCAATTGTCAAAAAAAACCGGGAAAATTGTATTAACCTATTAAAATTCACTGTACTCGATTGAGTACAGCGTAACAAAGTAAAATAATAAGGTGTATCACTTAAAATCAAAACGTGTTTGCTTGCAAGGTTTGCCTTTATTTGTTTTTATTGACTTTTATACGCGTTAAGTGGATAAGTAATGATTAATACCTATCTATGTGACTCGCGAATACTCGGGATGCGAACAGAAGAGCTATATACAAACTAATCAAAAACATAGGCAACCCTTTTTCAAAAAACAAATCAAATATGCTCGGTGGTTTTTTATTCCACAACCAAGTACCTAACATTTAGAAAAATAGCATTTGCAAAAATAGCACAAAGAAATAAAAATCCTGTTAATCACAGGATAACATATTTACCTATAAAAATATCAACATAATATATTATACTTAATCAATCATATTTATAATAAAATAAACATTTATATTTTACTTGCTTATGTGCCACTGAAAAATAAATTCACCCACCACACAACAAATAAACACGTTTATTCCTGAATAATTCGGGCGAAATATTCCGCGGAAACATTCGATTGCGGGGTATGAATCTTTCACCGGGGGCGAAAACTTTCCGGGGAGCATCTCCCCTCTTACCGCACCCCGCACCGCCATCGCCTGCATCACCGCTAACAAAGAGTTTCAAATAAATGTCACTAGATGGCACGACATTTATTGATTAATGGTTGAAGTGTAATTTTCAAGTTTTTATTGACTTTTATAAGGTTTATTCATACATAATCAACTCTTATACACACCAAATTATGTAACAATAAGCACTTATTTCAAATTTCAAAGATGATTGGAATGCACAATTAATATTTATACCAGTAGATGGCACTGTATTAAATTTCAAAGTTAACATCTCGATTTTTTAAATTTTGTTTTGTTTAATAATATCACTGATAATAGGAGTACGTAGCAGCAGTACAAAAGTACAGTGTGCTTTTGTACTGCTGCTACGTCATCTATTCGGAATAAAAGTATAATGTAACCCGTCTTGCAAAGTCGCTACTAACACAACACGATTGATGTACAAAAATAGATAGAATTGCCAGATGAAATCTGCTCTTTACGTCGGGACATTTCTTTGTATGGGATGAGGCATCTGTATGCTAGTATCGATGCAAAATACGATATTTCAGCAAAAAGAAATAAAAATTTCAATAAAATTCATTTTGAATAATTCTGATTTAAAGAAACTTTCCCAGAAGTATTCCGGAATTATTCAGAATTTTTCAGAAGTTTTGCAACTATAACAACACCACAAAAAACCTTCAGTTAGATACTTACTTGGATTTTTCGTTTACATAATATTCTGAATAATAAAACTCATATAAATAAAGTATTTTTATACAATTGAATAATGAGTTATAATTTAGCAGGTACCGATGCCAGTACATCAAGCTACTACAACCTGTCAAATTTCTTTAATAGATTTTCAACTTTATCACTAAATTGTAAGGTTCAAAGTTAATTGGGAAAATTTGACAGTTTCGGGTAGCTTGATGAGCTGGAGTCTGTACCTAATGTATGCTCCTTTTCCCCTAAGTTGCACTCCGGTGTTAAAGAAATCAAGCAATGTTGTTAACAGTCATAGACTTACCATAGTCAGCCTAGAAGGTTTCCACTGCTAGGAAACAGGCCTCCTCTCTGTGAGGAGGAGTGGGCCGTAATCCACCACGCGGGCCCAGTGCGGGTTGGTAGATGTCACATGTCTTCGAAATTTTGGTTCTAGGACATGCCGGATTCCAAACAATGTTTTCGTTCACCATTTTGAGCCTTAATCATTCTCAATTACTCACGGTTTAAATACCTTTGCCACCGATGTATTGTATTTATTTCAACACACACGAATTAATTATTCATTTACACTTATTATAATATGAAGATGCTTGGATATCCTCCATTCATTCACGCCTCAATACCTCGTCTAGCAGTATATTCTGATCAATTCTATTTGAGTCCTTTTGTTCGCAACCAGCATCTTGGATCTCACTTAGTGCCACGTCGTCGAATAGATCTCAGATCTTAGAAATCAGTTCATATCAATATCGGAGGACATTTTTGATGGTGTATACCTGTAAACGTCTTCATGGCTGGATGAGTAAGCGTACTGTTCGATTTGTGAGGCTAGGAAGCAGCATTGGCTGTGATTCAATCCCATATTGCATACCAAATGTTTTTTTTAAATTTTTTATTGCTGAATGGGCCCGCTCTTGACCTCGACCACGCCTGATGGAAAGCGATGGATGAGATCTATGATGGAACGAGCGTGCCCAAAAGATGCCTAAGGCACTGGAAATCCCACGCATCGACGAAACACAGCAGGCTGCTTGACGCCGGACTCCGGTGGGAGGGTGGTCGCGAAACAGGCGGGCGTTAGCCCTACCACCGCAAGGGAAGAACTGGCCAGTCAAATAAGGTGTTGGGTGCGACTGTCCAGGATGCGCCGAGCACTCGGTTCAGTTGAGTAACTGGCGGAACAAACTGCGCTACACGAGGAGGCTTCTTCATGCATACCAAAAAATGTATACTTACTTACTTAGGTAGTAACTTATTTATTGAGATCATTATGGACTCTTATCAGGCATAACAAAATAATAGGAGGAAGCTTCAAAACTCAACTTATCAGCCCTTTTGACTATAATATCTCATGTAACTTAAAAGAGTAACGGGGGAGTTTCTTGCCCATTCTTCTCCACACGAAACTACCTTTTGGAAGGGGCGACTGGAATCAATTCTATTTTTGTAAATTTGACGTTCAAAAGTGCCTTTTATGTGCCTATCTGAAAAAAATAATTTTACTTTATAAATAGAGTTATTTTTTTTTACTATGTATGAATTAAAAAAAAACTGTAATTCTACAGTTCATGGTCATTGTACTCATCATTATGAACAACTTTTACTATGGGACTAAACCTAAAATCGCGAAAATAATCAGCTGTTCCTTGCATTTATGTTCACATAACTCGTCAAAATGTATTGAAGAGCTGATTTTTTTTCGCGATTTCAGGTTTCGTCCCGTAGTAAAAGTTGTTCATAATGATGATTGCAATGACCCCTTAAAAGGATGCCCATGAATTCAATTTCACCCTGTATATAGCAGTTATAATATTGTAGTTTATTTTCACTTATAGTAGTGTCTTGTAGGTGACTATTCCGAGATCCTTACGTGCTTTGGAAACACGTTAAACCGTTTGTTCCGGTGTAGCGGTGGTTACATAACACACCACACACGCTTCATATTCAGAGCTTTGAATGTATAACAACCGTGAGATTCTGTTATGTGTTTCGATGTCAGTCGTCCAGAGTACAGTTATACTGGTCTTTGACATACCATAAACTATTTGCCTAGCCTTTTCTCAACCATGTTGGGGTCGGCTCCGAGTTTAACCGATTAATTTCACATGAAGCGACTGCCTATCTGACCTACATAAAAAGTTTACTGGGTAACACTATACCCCTAGGTAAAACTGATTGTCAGACTTTTTGGGCTTATAACTATATCTAACGACTGTCAAAGATCTACGAGTGACACCGGGACCATGGCTTAACGTAGTGTAATGTCCAAGATGAAATCAGAAACTACATTTGAAATTGAAATAGCACATTGTTATTTTCCCGGATTTGAACCCATAACCTTGTGCACGAGATTCAAGATTCTTTATTTGTGGAAACATGAGTATACATACAGAGCATGCAAGTTATAACAATACATTATTAGATCTGTCATGTTTGGCCTTAATGGCGTACAAATATTTAAATATCAGCAAATAACATAATAATTGGATAAAATAGTTAAATGACAAAATTTTAAAGAAAAAAAAAACCGAGTGTGCTTATGACCACACGACTGAAGTGAAACTTCAAACGTATTTGGCTATGAGAGGAAGAGAGAAAGAAAATGTGCGCGCGCACTGCTTTCTCTTGCTTATATCCCCCACTCATCTCCCGTTCGCCTCGCTCGATCACACTATTCGTAACGCTTACTTCACGCGTTCGCCAGCTTACTCCCCAAGTCAAGCGTGCGTAAAGAAGATTCACTTCAAAAAAAAAAAGTGAGGCGAGGCTTTAATCACTAGGCCATGTATGTTCACCTGTGATTGGTTAAAAATGACGGTGTTTGATAAGGATGATAATTATATTATGTTTAAAGAATACGTATGTAACGATCAGAAGTTTTTAAGTTTTTGAAATCGACTATAATATATGGTCTGACTTAATGTAAGTACTTTTACTATTACACATTTTAGTTGTGGTTCTTACCCCACACAAATTCGTATGCCACTACTTTCTATGAGAATATCAGTGACAGGAAGTTATTATAACATCATAAACATACACTAAGTAGACAAAACACGTATATTGAAGTTAACCCAAAAACTACCCCAACAAAGTTAATAAAATCAAATTAATATGGGGCCACCACGCAAGCTCCTCTACTAAATGAAAAAAGAAAATCGGTCCACAATTGATCCTCACATAATCAGCCTATAATGTTCCCACTGCTGGGACACAGGCCTCCTCTCAGTGAGAGGGAGTGGGCCGTAATCCACCACGCGGGCCCAGTGCGGGTTGGCAGATGTCACAATTGATCGATGAACATAAAATGTACTTTAACTAGTTAACTAGAATCATCGCTGAAATGCGCTTAAATATAAAAAGAACATCCTTCTTTTTTTTTAGCAGTCGGTTAAAAAAAAACGGAATTCACACAACCCAAAAGTTACCATATAGAGTACAGGATAAAATAATTTGAAACACAGCTGAGTCGTGCATTCAATTCCTTCAGATCACACCATATGGCCTGATTAGGTATTCATTGGATCCGCTCCGGTGCAACCGCCCTCGGTGTTCGAGAAAATTCGAGAACCGCCAGAAATTCTTTGATATGTGCGCGAAATATTTTTTATTGCATTTGACGATTTAAGCGAAAATGGGTGAACATTTTTAGATTCTGTTGTCTTTCTTTGACGATTCTGATCGAATGCTATAATAACATTCGATGTGTGAAACTAATCAGGACCCTATTTGCGTCACAGACTTTCAATAACAATTCGAAAGATTTTGTATAAAATTACTAATCCATTGCCTGCTTGGCAACGTAAATAACGCAATGAATGTTGTTGAACTGTCAAAATAAATGGCATTACCGTTGTTAGTGTGTTATGAAATTTCCCGCTGTTTAGTTCAACCTGTAATCCCTAATGTGCCGATTATAGTATTATCTTGGTATTCTGTCACAGCAAAAACTATGTAGGTATTACTGTAGTTTTTTATAATAGCAGCCAGCCCCACGATCGGCAGCGGCGACCACTCGCGTCCGGCCCTGGTTCAAGCCATGGTCCGGGGCGAGAGGGAGTGGGAGGCAGTCACCTCCCAGCCGCCGCGGGAGACGCTCCGGGCGTCGGGAGCCGCGTGACGACTCCCGGCCACCGTAGGCGCGGGCCTGCGGACGGAGAGTAATGGGTAGCTCACCGTCCGATCAGGACCAGGCCCGTGCCAAACGGCGCGCACGTGTTCCAGGCGCGCCTCAAAGAGATGTCAGCAAAAAGGAAGGGGCCTGTCAGGGCCGAAGCCTGCGGGGGGTGCGGGATTGTCCGAAAGGGTTACTGCTACCCCGGAACATAAAGGGCTAAGGAAGGAACACAGATGGGTTTTAGTCAGTAAGAGGCTGACACTCCTTTCCGCTCCACTCAGAGGGGGAGGGGTCATTTGATGATTTCCAATCCAAAAAAAAGCCAGCCCCACAGAAGTCAGACTTGTTCTTTTTTGTGTTTGTGTTCTTTCTCTGCGTTATGTTTCCCGCTAATAAACGCATTCTTTTTCTTTTCATCTCTAGGACCTGCAGTACTGAAAAGATCCTTGATTATATTTCACCACAATAACCAGCGAGACTTCTTAGTCCCAATTTCGCGTCATGTTCGTGGACGGGCGCCGTCTGTTGAGACTGGTCATCTCTTAACTGCCAAGGCTTATTTTTGATCTTATATTTTGAATTGACAACATTTCATATTTTTAACCTGCATTTATAACGTTATATAAAAGTAAATCCAAATCTAGGGCACCCGTATCTTTTCGTTTTTAGAAATTATGTACTTTTCATTCATAATTTTAACTTTGAAATTCGGTGTATTCTAAAAAAACGTAAGTGCCAGATGACGTCAGGCTTAAGGTAGAATGGCGATATTACCTTTGCTTTATTGTGACCCGTCAAAAAAACTGTTAGATGTCACTTGTCTCAGTCGTTGTTTTGGTTCCTTCATTGGCGTATATTTTTCATTGGGATCCATTTTATTGGCGAAATATCAATCAAAAATTGATAATATTAACAGTAAGCAGCGTGTCGAGTTGATAGGAAAAAATATTGTTGAATTCAATTCAGTTTTTAGTTGTTTTTCTAGTTACACTTCTTAGGTGACATTGACATGTCTTGTTTGATGTAATATTTTCAATCAAAGACATTGGAATGCGCAAAGGTAACTACCTCATTCCGCCGTTTATGTGACGTCATCACATGTTTTTTGATTTTTATTTTTTTTCTCAGAAATTTAGAAATAAAGAAATAAAATAAAAATATATTGGAACTCAGGATACGAAAATAAAGAAATAGTATTTTTGTTTTAAGGCCGTGTCAGGTTTGAAATGTTGTCAATTGTTTCTTCATTTGTGTGTGTTTTTTTTTACATTATTCTCACATATAGAAGCAACAAGAATAATGTACCCAGGATTTAGTTACGTCTTGATTTAAAAGAGCGTCCTTGGAGTTTCTTGCCCGTTCTTCTCCATAGAGATCTACGTTTTGGAATGGGCAACTAGCTTCAACTTTCTGACTAACTGACCGACTATTTAATTTTGACAATTCAAAAGTGCCTGTACATGGTTTAATTGAAATAAATGCTTTGAGTTTGAGTTTCGAAGCCAACCAAATAGGTAACTACTGTGAAACGTCATAAAGTATTCCAACATCACTAACCAATGTAGCTTCGAATTCACAAGGTTCCGCACTTACTCTGCAACGCAGTCTACCTTCAGTCAGGGTATACGGTATACCGTAGTGATGGTAATCATGTATTCATTGGCTTCGAGTGCACAGAGCGGTGTCAACAGAGCTCTCTGTGAAATATTCGAATGTGGAGTACTGGAGTTCAGATTGGGAGGCTGAAAATGTATGAGAGGTAGATTTAGTGGTGGTTATTAAACAGGTCGTAGGTTCGAACCGAGACAGGTGCTTTATTTCATCACCATTGCTCTCAAAACGGTGAAAGAATACATTATGAGGAAACCGCCATGTCCTAGAACCAAAAAATTCGAAGACATGTGACATCTGCCAACCCGCACTGGGCCCGCGAGGTGACTCTCGAGCCTATATTTAAACCCTTCACGCGTAGAATTCTGTCAAAGTTAATGAACCCTTTTATTCTATTAGAAAGAGTGATGGGAAAACATAATAAGTTTGTTGTTGTAGTTGGCAGGCAGTAAAAAAAGGAAACTTTTGTAACGAATTATTTATCTGGTGCTTTCGTTTATTTTAATTTGTTAATTGACTTCTGTGAGTTGGTAGGTAAAGGAAAATTCGTACTAATACAGAATAGGAATAAACCCAGAAATTTCAAGCTTTTCAACAAATCATCATCGTTATTGCGCAACATGTCTTTTTTTCCATACTCTTCAGAATCAGAATCAGAATATTTATTTGTGAAACATAGGTATTTACATAAAGGTCTTTGGTTAATAACATGGGCGCTATGTTATGCCGTGAAGGCGTACAAATATTACAGAAAATAAAAGTAAACAATAAAACAAAAATAAAACTATCAAAAAAAAACCAAATTAAAAAGGTACATACAAGAGAAAAAGAAAAAAAACTATTTTAAATGTAATTAAATATCTTAACAAAATCTACCTACTATTAAAGATAGCCTAAAAAGAGAAACAGATTTCTTAAAATATTATTGCACACGAAATATAAAAAATTATTATTTATAAAATCTTCTACAGTATAGTAACATTTTTCAATTATTAGTGAGTATAGACTTTTCTTAAATTTTAATAGGTGTAAATTTTGTATACTATCGGGTATTTTATCATAAATTTTCGGAGCCATGCCAAAAAAACTCTTTTTCATAAAGCTTAGTTGTCGTCGTCCCGTTAATCACTCCCTTTCTTGTCATATCATCTTCCACACAGTCCACCTATCGAAATATCCAACAAAATATAAAAAATAACGTTGTACAACGCGGATAAAAACTGTTGTTGCAATAGGTAATTTTTGGTTTATTTAAGAGCAATGAAACCGCGAACGTATGTAACGTAACAATTTATGAAAACATCAGACTTTAAATTTTACGATGCGGTTAACTTCATGCTGAATTTAATAATTTATATCGAACGGTATTTATTTTAAACACTGCGCGACTTATTTACTCTGTAAATAACAAAGTATAATAACAATAAATGCTTTCAAGTATGTTATTAACGTTCAATAATACGTTTACAATGTAATTTCCTTTATGAAGCAGTACAAAAGCAAAATATGAAATAATTGCCTTTTCATGGACAATTTGACATGATCTTACAAATAATGTCTTCTAGGAAAAGCCTCTTGTGTTCCTAAGACTTTACTCGTGCAGATTTTCTACCCAATATAAGGAGTCGGTCTGATTTTAATATTCAGTGGTCTGAAAAGTTAATTGACATTTTTCCACTTAGTGGGTAAAAATGTATGAAAGATAGATTAAGTGGTGGTTATTAAACAGGTCATAGGTTCGAACCGAGACAGGCGCTTTATTTTGTGTAAATTATTTTATCGCCACTGCTCTCAAAATGGTGAAGGAAAACATCGTGCGGATACCAATACAAGAACCAAAAATTCGAAAACATGTGTTTTCTACCAACCCGCTCTGGGCCCGCGTGGTGGATTACGGCACTCTCCCTCTCACAGACAGGAGGCCTGTGTCTCAGCAGCTGAATATGAATGTATGTAGGTATACTTGCAACTCCATTCATACAGAAACATTTGAATTTACCCAAAACGGAACAATTGTAGCAATTTATATCACTTAAGCAGATTCCGTCAAACGCTTTAAGGTATTTTAATTATGCATATCGGTATCGTTACGTTCTTAATGCTATATAGCTTGTACCATTTGCAAATTTAACAGGAGTCTAATAAAGAGATTGTGGTATTGTTGGGCCATGGAAAGCGAGATATTCAGATTTTGGAAAGAGATATTCATATTCAAATCTTCGTGTGATGGCTTTAAGAAAAGGTACACTTACGGAACCGGTAGGGCACAGTTAAAGGTATAAAATAAAATTAGGAAGCAAGATTTAAAAGAGATGTTTGTATTTTAAACTGGTAAAAATAAATACAAACAATATTATCCTAAATTGGTAAAGTTAAAATTTGTTTGACGGTAATGAGTTCAATACCTGCACGAAATAAATACTTTCAGTTTTTTAATGGATCATTTAGTACCTATCTATAGAGTATTTTGAAAATGTCTTATAAAAACATGTTGCATGAAATTGTGGAGCTACTTTCAACTAACATTATTAACGCTTTTCGGTGCAAATTGGCATTGAAGGTTTGCAACTCTCACATTTCCAAAATATTCATTAATCATTACAGTCACAAACCCATTACCGCATCACTCCACATTGTGGTGGACGGTTGTCAGAACTGTTATGGACGTAGGAAGTGATTGAGTGATGCTATGAGCATAACTGGCCAACATTCTTTCTATCGCACTAATTCCAGATTTTGTGCGGGTTTCATGTTATTAGGTACGATATTGGGAACACTGCGTCAGCTTCTGTACAACAGCTACAAATTAAGGATTTAAATTGATGTTATAGGAATAATCATGACACCGATTTTGTCATCATTTTATCTAAAAAAATGTGTGGCTATCTAGCCATACATGGTTCCTCTTATCATTGCCTAATATAATAGTTATATTCGATATATAGTCTTCATAAAAATTTAAAGGGAATTTGAAACGAAAATCTGAAACTCAAACCAAGATAAAGCAATTATAGGTAGGCAACTATTTTTAAAGCTTCATTGTGGATTTTAGGTATCGAACCATCATGGCGGCCGAAGTACCCACACACACGATTTAAATAAAATCGTTTACAGTTAATTTGCCAAAGTGATTTCGCATTCGAAACGGGTTGCAGCTAACGTTCAATATTTAAATACGTAATTTAGTAGCGCGAAGCAAACATTATATAAATTCGTTAATCGGTTTAAAATGACATTTAAATTTTGATGTATGTGTTTGTGTAAGGGCTTAATTTAGGTGGATTTGGGCTTTACGTTAAAAGGTATTTAAGTAAGTAATTATTTATTTTACTAAATGGCTTAACCTAGGTAACGTCGGTGTTATCTCAATAAGGGATGGGTATGGCTATTACATTTGGGAAGACCCTTGCCCTTGAAACTAGGGAAATCCTATATCTTGAAGGACAGTGTATGTTTAAGGGATTAACAGGTTTTACAAAATATTCATAATTGCGTAATAACTCTGATGCTAACATACATATTTATTAAAAATTAACATAATTTAAAAAGCTAAAAGTCTTGAAAAAAATAATATGTAAAAGTATATAAAACGGGAGGGGAAATAATCAAAGGGCGTCAAAAAATTCGTCCGCATCGCTGTCAGCAGGAATTTTATTAAAAGGACTTAAAAGCTGCAACTGCTGTGGAGTGCAATTTTAAAATAAATGTAAAACGTAGCTAAAATGAAATACAAATACAGCTCTAAAAGTATTAACTAACAGTGAAATCTAAAGCGTTTGAAAGCAAAATGTGATAAGTAAAAACTTATTTATTTTTACCCCCTTATTCATAAAACTTATCAAACCTATTTTAGTTAAAATGGGGTTTGTCTCTTTCTTACACACAGAAATGACAACGTGACAGATAAAGACAAACGTTCTATAAACCTATTTTAGCTAAAATAGAGATAAAATAGGATTATGAATAAGGGGGTTAATGTATACCAAAGAGTTTTTAAAGTGAAACTTCTTTACGCACGCTTGACTTGGGGAGTAAGCTGGCGAACGCGTGACGTAAGCGTTACGAAAAGTGTGATCGGGCGAGGCGAACGGGAGTTGAGTGGGGTATATAAGCAAGAGAAAGCAGTGCGCACGCACATTTTCTTTCTCTCTTCCTCTCATAGCCAAATACGTTTGAAGTTTCACTTCAGTCGTGTGGTCATAAGCACACTCGGTTTTTTTTGTTGTATAAAGAATTTTCCACGCGAAATATATTGCGCATCCAGAATATAAGTAACAGACATAACGTTTCAAACAACTTTTTAATGTCACTCGTTCTAAGACGCCTCGCTTTTCCTCTCCCTTAGTGGCCCACTCGTTAAAACGTCGGTTATATCACTTATCGTTGGGCGCAGCTCGCAATGATGTTCCCCTAACTGTTACAATTCCACTCCGGAGCCATTCCTAGCCGAGAGTGATAGAAAATATTCATAGGATGGTGGAGATACTGCTGTTTGATTGCGTCTAGTTAAAGTGGAATGAGATCAGGTCCCAAGATTCTTGAAAACGGTATAAGTGGCTGTAGCATAGAAAAGTATTTGTTAGGAGATGTGCTACAACAATCACATATATTGCTTCTTTTTGTTCATCGGATCTATGAGTTCTAATTATATGAATTCACGTCGACAGCATTAACGTTAGCCTCGTAAAAGTCTTTCACAGGCACATACCATCGTGACTTTTGTATGGGCTCTAGGGTGGTTAACGCGTCAGAAAACCAATTTTTTGTAAAACTCGCACTGTCGAAAAAAAAAGTCGGGTTGCACTCCGGGAGTGCCGGCAGATATGAAAACTTGAATATTAACGTTGAAATAAATCAATTGTTAATTGAATTAATATAACTAAGCTTTTTTCACTATTTCTGCGTCAATTTTTTCACATTTTTTGAAACACTTTATATACACGAATTTTACGAATACACAGCAGTGTGGTCGAGCCATCAGCTGTCCATCCACGTCCGCGTCCGCGTCCACCATCACCATCACATCACATCGCCATCGCCATCACCATCACATCGCCATCGCCATCACCATCGCCATCACCATCGCCATCACCATCACCATCGCCATCACCATCCATCCATCCATCCATTGTCGTGTCTCACTTGGTTCACTTCGGTTGGCGCCGCCGTAGAAAGAGATGGGGGGGGGGAATCTCTCCTGACGGTCACGTGTCCTGACGCGATGCCCTGACGCGAGTTTAACATTTTTTACCCATTACAAAAAGTGTTCAACGCCGCTAAAGAAGTTTTCACTTCAAAAAAACCAGCACAACAATTTTCAAAGCTACCAGTTTTATTGATTTTGAGAATAGTACGAAAACAGTGTAGGTACTGTAGATATTATGACATGCATAGTCTATGGCATGCAACCTTTTCTAGTAATCTATACTAATATTATAAAGAGGTAAAGTTTGTAAGTTTGTATGTTTTTAAGTTTGTAAGTTTGTATGTAGGGGGTAATTTCTGGAACTACCAGTCGGATTTGAAAAATTCTTCTTGCATTTGATAGCCCAATTCTTGAGGAAGGCTATAGGCTATGTAACATCACGCTATGACCCTTAGGAGCCGAGCAAAAAGAAAAAAAGTAAAAAAAGAACGTTAAGTGATAGCGCGGGCGGGTGATGCGATACGACGTGGTGGCTCGGGGGAAACAAGAAGTTTCACGCGAACGAAGTCGCGGGCTGAAGCTAGTCATTAATATCAATCCTTTCAAATAACGTTATGCTAAATAATACTTATTGAACAGACTCCGCATCATCTTTACCTCCTATTTCATTCCTTATTATACAACAACTTATTATACAATCCATACTAATATTATAAATTCGAAAGTAACTCTGTCTGTCTGTATGTTACCTTTTCACGCCTAAACCACTGAACCGATCGGTATAGAGATAGTTTGAGTCCCGGGAAAGGACATAGGATAGTTTTTATCCCGATATTCCCACGGGATCGAAACTTATGCGGATGAAACCACGGGGCGCAGCTAGTTATATATTAGGTCCTTACATATGAAATTGGCGTTTTGTATGGAAGGAACAAAAAGTCGAATATTTTTTAATATAATATATTTAATTAATCAAAGTATGAACCATTGTTTTCAATGCACTTTTGCCATCTTATAGGTAGTTCATTGATCCCTTTACTAAAAAAACCAGTCGGACGGGAATCAATAAAATCTTTGAAGGCGATTTGGACTGCCCCATCGGAGTTGAATTTTTTCCCTTGCAAAAAGTTATCCAAATTGCGAAAAAAATGGTAATCTGTTGGAGCAAGGTCCGGGGAGTACGGAGGATGTCTAAGACATTCCAATTCAAGCTCTTCTAATTTGGTAGCCGTCTGTTGCGCAGTGTGTGGTCTGGCGTTGTCGTGCTTTCAAGCTTTTTAATCTTCCCAATTTGCTTCAAGTGAATTAAAACAGTTTTATCACTAACATCGAAGCCTGCAGCTAACTCGGACGTGGTTTGCGATGGGTCCGCTTCCACAATAGCCTTCAATTCTCCATTATCAACTTGGGTCTCAGGCCGTCCACGGGGCTTGTTCTGCAGGTCGAAATTTCCAGAACGAAAACGTTGGAACCAAAAACGAACTGTGTTTTCTTTTGCAACATGACCGCCATACACATCATTCACCCTTCGAGTCGTTTCCGCAGCACTAGTGCCACGGCGGAACTCGTACTCGTAAATAATGCGATATTTTAAATTTTCCATTTTGTAAAATGAGTGACGCAAACAGAAAAAACAGAAGAAAAAAAACAAATGAATGACGGTCATCGAAGCACAAATACATGAGTAAATAGCTGTACAAATTTGAATTTGGAATTCCTTACCAAAGAGGAGAAATTCGTGATTAAAGTGGCCAGTACGAAAAACGCCAATTTCATATGTAAGGACCTAATATATAAGATAATGGCATACAATTTATCAGAGCAGTCTGTAGTGGCCCAGTGGTAACGGGTCGTGGGTTCGAACCTAGGCAGGCAATTTACTTTGTGTAAATAATTTCATTACGACTGCTCTCAAAACGGCAAACATCGTGAGGAAACCGGTATATCCTAGAACCAAAAAATCGAAGACATGTGACATCTACCAACCCGCACTGGGCCCGCGTGGTAAATTATAGCTTATGCAGTCCTTCTCGAAGAGAGGAGGCCTGTGTCCCAGCAGTGGGGACATTATAGGCACAAATGCCTCACCACGAATATGAACGTCTACACATTGCGAAGCACGTGGGTAGCATGCCTCACCACGAATATGAATGTCCACACGTTGCGAAGCACGTGGGTAGCATATGCCTCACCACGAATATGAACGTCCACACATTGCGAAGCACGTGAGTCGCACATGCCTCACCACGAATATGAACGTCCACACATTGCGAAGCACGTGAGTAGCACATGCCTCACCACGAATATGAACGTCCACACATTGCGAAGCACGTGAGTAGCACATGCCTCACCACGAATATGAACGTCCACACATTGCGAAGCACGTGAGTCGCACATGCCTCACCACGAATATGAACGTCCACACATTGCGAAGCACGTGAGTAGCACATGCCTCACCACGAATATGAACGTCCACACATTGCGAAGCACGTGAGTCGCACATGCCTCACCACGAATATGAACGTCCACACATTGCGAAGCATGACATGCGCTGCGCATGCCTTGCAATGTCTGTATCCGCCTTTAGTAGTTTATTTGGTATAGGCACACGACATGACGAGAGTGACATGTAGTGAGTGTGTTGACATGTTGGTATTACCTAATCTAGTGTCAGCCGCCGTGGTTGAATGCTTGACACTCGATTAATTTGAGCTGTGCCACACACTTAATAGTACACGACGATGCGGTTTCTATAAGCAAAGTGCCTATAACACGAACGTATCTACTACGACTAAGTACGAAACGATATTACACGATTTAACGAACATTACATTTCAAAAGAACATTATAATAAATAATAAATAAAGGATAAATCTGTAAATATTTTATACTTTTCTAGTGACCCGTCCTTGCTTCAAACGGTTTTTAGGACTTGACAAAATATCGACGTTTCTTTATTAAAAGTAAGTGTAATATAAATGTATTTTGCACATAAACCTTTCGGAATTAATTATCTAAATGATGGTGAAATTTGCATCAAAATCCGTCGCGTAGTTAAGAAGAACAACGTGGACAAAGACAGACAGGAAAAACGTGTTTAATTTATAATATGTTTTAAGGGCTGATTTTTCAATCATCTGATAATTTTATTCGAGGAATAATTTTGGACAGTAATTTCATACGAAAACTGTCTAACGTCAATTTTATTCCTCAAATAAAAGTTGTCTGGCGTTAGAAAAATCAGTCCTAAGTAGATTATAATGCCCTTTCTTTGAAATAAGAATTAAACAACCTCCAAAGTTATTTTCTTTTGTGTTAAATTTTACCAAATAATTCATCTTGTTTTCAAAATTAAAAAAAAAAAACTCAAAACTCAAAGCATTTATTTCAATTACACCATTTACAGGCACTTTTGAATTGTCAAGAAGTCAGTCAGTCAGAAAAAATGAAGCTAATTGCCCATTCCAAAGCGTAGGTACCTATTGAGAAGAACGGGCAAGAAACTCCATGGACACTCTTTTAAATCAAAATAATGTGGTTACAAAGTCTTGGTTACATCATTCATGTTAAAAATTATACATGTGAGAACGATGCAGAACGTTAAAAGCGTCCATAATAAAAAGATGAGACAAAACAACAATTCAAATAATAAATTAAAATAAGCCATGGCAGCAAAGAGATGACCAGTCCCTACTGACGGCGCCCGTTCACGAACATGACGCGTTTTTCCATTGTTTTGATTATAAAGTGTAACTTGACAATGACAGAAACTTGTAAATACTTTAGTCGATCACGAAAGTCAAGACCAGATAAGGAGGAATTCTAAAAGCTTAATTGGTCACTGCAATGTTTGTAATTGGCTTCGATTGGTTGGTCTAATTGCTGACGTCACCAATTCACTGGACCCCGATTGACTGTTGACCTACATTCAATTTGGATTCCTTATCTGTAATGATGATCTACTATTCAAATAAACGGGCATCAATTTTCTTGAGTTGCGTGATGGCAATATGGGCTTCTTACAAAATTAAGCATATAATCAGTTTCATTGGTAAATTAATATAACATATGCAGAATAACAAACATTTGGAGATTATATCCATGATAAAAAGGCCATGTCCAATGAGTGGTATTATAAAAACGACAATATCAGGTATGAATTCAGCTTGATTATGTACAGTCAACAAAAGAGATAAGTATGCAAGATCGTCGGATATAGTTGAAGTTTAGTAAGAAACCGATGGATGTTGTCGACTGAAATTTAATTTGATAAATGAGCTGTTTGTTTTCTATAAATAAAATAAAATTTTATTCGACAGCATCCATCGGTTTCTTACTAAACTTCAACTATATCCGACGATCCTGCATACTTATCTCTTTTGTTGACTGTACACATTCATAATCGCAATTATTTTCATTTCACTGATAATTTTATTTTTTCATTAGCCACTATTCTACTGTTAAGCAAAGGCCTATGGAAATTTTTTGACGATAAATCATTCAATAAATTGTTCTTGAACAGCGTAATCGTTTTTTTATTGTGATGAGCGAAAAGCTCTAAAGTGCTAAGCAATTAAAGTGAACGACACAATAAATGCCCCATTAATTTTTGACCCATTTAGAATTCAACACACACCACAGGGGGAGCTGGCAGGTGTTCAGATACTGGCTAACTTTTCTACCTCGGAACATATTTCTACCTCTTAACTCAGTATTTTACTCTCATCTTGCAAGTGGACTCCCTGGGGAGGCACGGACGCAGTTTAAATTCCTACTGATTTATGTGCTCCTGGTCACTTGAGCTCTGATTTCTGCTGTATGATACTGCGTTTTATGTGTTATTTAGTTGTTTATTTCTTTGACGTTGGTGAAAATAGTTGGGTTTCTTCAAGTTTAAGCTCTAGACAAAACAAACTGGTTGCTAATTTAATTATATATTTTATATATATTTTGTATACATTCATTTATTTATTGTAAAACATTTTTAAAATAGTAACGGTGGAGTTTTTTGCCCATTCTTCTCCATACGAAACTACATTTTGAAGGGGCGACTGGAATCAATCATAATATTTCAAAGTCGTTCAAAAGTGTCTTTTATGTGCCTATTTGAAATAAATTATTTGACTTTGACTTAGCTTGATAAGTCATGTCTTGGCAGAATCATTCCGCTAATGGCTTTAAAAATGTGATAAGAATGTGGATTGACAAGTCAAATAATGGTTTCTATGTATCTTACATTCTACATATACATGCTTAGTGTTTATTTATCATAGCTAGACTCACATCACACACACACATAATCAGCCTATAATGTTCCCACTGCTGGGACACAGGCCTCCTCTCAGTGAGAGGGAGTGGGCCGTAATCCACCACGCACCACGCAAGCTAGACTCATAATGATGAAAACCTTGACTATTTGAACAAAGCTGAAATCATGACAAATAAATCAGCTGTTCAGATAGTATATATTTTGTTGACAGCTATTAAAAGGTTTTATAATTAAGAGTAGGTACAATGACCCCATCAGGGATTAAGGGTAAACCAAAATTTAGGATTTATTGTTACCGTAGTTCGTGACGAAAACTAGTTTCAACGAAAAAGAAAAACCAGCTACCATTACTCAACAGTGGTGGTCAAACTTTTCGACCAAATGGACTGGAATGACTCTTAAGCCCATTCTTCTTTGATGGCCGCCCCTCACCCTCAAAAGATAATATGAAATAATGTTAAAAAAATATGTTTTATCTTTTTAGGAGGCCAAATTGCCTTTCAAACAACAAAACTAGTGAATTCGCAGAAATCAAAAGAGACTTTTATGTATAAAAATAATTATACTCAAGGATTAAATTTCTGTAGCAAATTCCAGCTAAAATCTACCCAAACAGATCAAAGTATCTGCATTATTGAATTTGTGATATTAGCTAAGTTTGGGTATTCTAATTATTCCCAAACGTGCGTAGGAGAGCAAAGTAGACATTTCAATTCGAGGAATAGGAAAATTTATATTACAAATAGTAACGTGTGGTTACAGGGTAACTATATTGATTCTTGGAATATTTCGAACCATGCGTTATTAACCCGCCTGGGATTTAAATGGAACCTATTGGTTTAATGTTGAATTTTATTAGGAGTAAGTGCGTTTTCACACCGCAACCGTCACCTGGACATTACCGAGAACGAGTTGGCGATGGCGGTGTCCAAGTAGCGATACATGCATTTACTATAGCCGTGTATCCTCCGCATGTATCGTCACCCGAGCGCCGTCATCCTAGCTGCCGAAATTTCGAGTAGTTCGGTGCGAGCGCTAGAACTCGGCCCGATATTGTAAGGGCCGAATGTACCAGCAGAATACAAACCACGTTTGATCTTGCCATACTCTGCCGTCGCACCGGCGCGCGGCGCCGTTCGCCTATGTTTTGTCTACCATAACATACTGAACCGCCAAGTTCGCTTGCAGTGGACAAACGATCGCCTTCACCGGGACGTCACGTTCGGTTCGAATAATCTCGTTTCTCGGTGACGTCTCGGTGATGGCTGCGGTGGACAAACGCCCTAAGGCTGAGGCAGATGAAACTTTTAGATATTATGACAAATATTTACGAAGCTAACTTCGCTAAAAATCGATAATAATCACTACAAACAACACTGGCTGCTGACCTTGATTGAACCCATCAAGGATCAAAAACCGAAATGTGGCGTAACGTATAATTTATTTTAATAAAGTTATTAAACAATGACAGACTTCAAAGTTTCTAATTTATACGAAACCACGGATCACAACAGAAAGGGATCTAATTCGATTACAAGGAATTAAATACGATGTAGGTACTACCGATTTTAATCTAAGAATCGATTAAAAATCTCATTACTATGTTGATTGTTTATTATATACAAGCCATGATTATGAAAAGTGTGTATTATATCAATATTATTGGATGGAATATCTCATTTATATTAAAGCATTGTTTGTATTTTTCAGTAGAAAACTCTAGTTGCAGTCCGGAGTTTCGAATAGTGCCCTGTTGTTGGCAATCGACTCTGCCTACCTTCCAAGGAATAGAACCAGGTGTTCTTTATGCCATGTTGAAGTCAGTTTGTTCAAATTTGTATGTTTTGCACCAATACAAACGAAAGCAACGAACACAAACGCAGAATTAGCAATCCTATATTTGATTTCAACCGAAAATGAGCTTTTTCTACTTCATTGCGCGAACCACAGTTGCAAAAAAGTAATGACCACATTAACTCATTTAGTGCTTCAAGAGAGTCACGTAGAGGTCTGCTTATTTGTGGAGAGGGACGTGAGGGGAATGCGGAGGGCTGCCAGAGATTAATTCGCGCATAGTCGGCGACAACACCGCCACTACGTGATCATAATTCATTATAACTAGATTTGTTTACAACTAGGAAATGGACTGGGAATCAGAGAAGCCTTGGTAATTTACAAGACTTGATTGGAATACCAGGTGTTCAAGGAAACTGGAGTGCAATTTTCTGTTGCTAAAATATGCCCGCCGTGTCTTCTAAGGGGTTTCACGGTAGGGATTGCGTTATGAGGATGGGTGAAGCATCGATTTAAGGAGAATACCGGTAGGTGTAAATTCGCATGGTGGATAAACTCGCACTAGTACGAATTTAGACTCATTATCATCGTCAGTTCAGCCGGAATATCTCCATTGCTACACATAGGTGTAAGTTTCACCTACGTAGCTTGTGAACGTCTTTTGACGTTGATAATGCTATGTTTAATAAGAACTTGGAGGAGGCCTTTGCCAAAAAGTGGAACAGTAAAGGCTTATTAATTAAAAAAATGCTGCGTTAGCCCAAAACATAACATTTATAGATATGACGTACATGAGTAGGTCTGCTTTAACGAAATTCAAATTTTCTGTCATTTTACAATTTTACCAAATTTGAGGTCTTGGTTTATTATTATTATTTGCTGGTCGATACTTCACGTGACCAGAGGGCTGGGTCGTTCTTTGGCCAAATAATCAGCATTGCCATTCAACGTGGTAATGCTGCCAGTCTTCTGAGCACGTTTCCGGATGGCAGCGATGCGGACGAGTATTTATTTATTTATATATACTTTATTGTACACCACAAAAATACATAACATGAAATAAACACAAAAAAACACAAATATACAATGGGCGGCCTTATCGCTTTCTGCGATCTCTTCCAGGCAACCTTGGAATGGACAGTGATTTCCCTGGACATAAAATGGGGCTGTAGTACTTCGACGCCTAAGTATCCTTTGTTTTTTTTTTTAATTTATTTGTAAAGCTATACGATTTCTTAAAAGAGCGGTAGCCTACACATATCGTCCACAATCTGCCGGTGAATGACATCATTGAAACCACAGATATAGATACACCTAGATAACGCAAGAGCAACTTCGCGTGCCAAAAATCGCACCAGCTTACGTTCGAAAATCATAAGCCGCCACTTTCGCGCTCAGTCCTGCGTACTGCTGGCTGCGTGAGCGTGAGCGAGAGCGCGAGCTTGTAACGTCATAGTAGGTAGTCAAAAAGTGGCATACTTAGTTTTCATACAGTTCGTGATACTTGCGTTATCTACGTCTATCTATATCTGTGATTGAAACGTCATATTTTAAAGTAGGATATCTCCTAGAGAGCATTTTTTGACACCATAAAGTCAAACCCCGCTGCCATAATTTTCATGACAGTCGTCAGTCACCGCTTTTCTAGGAAACAGTAGCTTTCTCGGTTACAGCAACACGTGCAGGGCGAATCTTTCTCTCGTTACTGCCCCGTTTTTATTTATAAAGGGTGTCCTGGAAACGACACCATGTCAACCAAAGGGTGTGACAGTATAATTAAAGTTATTTATAGCCCGAAGTCTATTATTAAATAAGGAAGCAAGCGGATTATACTGCTAAACCTTTACGGGGAAATAAACCCTTTTGATTATTATTAAGCTTCTTAAAACAACATGGAAGTATATTTTAACTGTGAGCAAAATTGTCCATGATTCCATTTTCTCTCTTATCTACAAGCAAAATGCTCAAAACCTTTTCTTTAAAAAACTATTTGCATATCTATTGGTAGGTAATATATGTGGTGTACAGTCATCAAAAGAGATAAGTATGCTGGATCGTCGGATATAGTTGAAGTTTAGTAAGAAACCGATGGATGTTCTCGAATAAAATTTAATTTTATTATTAGAAAACAAACAGCTCATTTATCAAATTAAATTTCAGTCGACAATATCCACCGATTTCTTACTAATTTTATGCATTAATGCGTGTAAGATGTGCGCCCTTGGTGCGCAGGGTGCGAGCCAGTTCCAACAGCATCCTGGGAGTTATTGCTAATAGGCTGGACTGGTGTTGTGAATCGTTGCTCCATTATCTCAGCTGGAATGCGGAAGCAGTGATTGTTTTGTTGTGTGTCTTTGTGTAATTGTATCACTAACATAGCTGTAAGTTTATTTTATTGTTACTAACACTATGAGTCTCACGGTTACTCTCAGTAAAGAATTTTATTTATTACCCGACTGCGCCAGAAGGACAGTTATTTATAAAGAGTATTCTATTCTAGATCATGCAGCATCGCAGTTTGAGTAGTATCCATCGTTTTAGACCACACTCCCCTACACAACCCATTCTTTATCTACCAACCTTAATAAAATAACGTCTATTCGGTCTGGAACTAATTCGTCACCCCGCCATTTGGTCACGTAGTGTAACTGTGGCGACGTCACGGCAAACCACTTCATTACGAACGTCGTGTGCGCGCATAATGGCACAGAGTGAAAAATGCACAGCCTTACCACTAGAACCGGTTATTATGCCGCGAAAGCTTTTACTTAGACTCTGGTAGACTGTGGCGCTTTCCTAGTTTTCTTTGTAGGGCTGTTCAAGAGGGCGTTTTTTGTGGCTATTGTTAGTGTTCTATGAGTTGACAGTTGTTCGTATATTGTGCAGCTCATTTGTTTATTTTTGAAGAACGTTGGGAGAAAGGTTCTGAGGAAATTGCTTTTATGAAAACAGTTTGTAGGTAGTCAAAACTTTTTTGATATTAATGCTCATTCCGCGTCTTTTTAATAGGACTTGGAAGTACCTAAACAGACTGACTTTTGTGACTTTATTAGTCGTTAGGTACAAGTTAATCAGGCCGATATGCGATCTCTTTTAAGGCTTAGGACTTAAACTATGATGTAAACTGTTATTATAATACAAAAAAATAGAATTTGTAAGATAACATACATATTTTTTTATTTATTTATTATAAGTTGATGTTTAGGTCAGTGGGTCGTCTTAGGGAATATACAGTGTGTATTTTTTTTTTCAAAATCAACGTGTTCGATTCCTGGCTAGAAATATTGATTTTTCAAAAATCCAATGATGCAGTTTTAGTTTTCATCAAATTCGAGCCCGTGCCTCCTTTGAGTACTTTTCGCTATTTCTCATAGTTTCGGATTTGGCCATCCACGCCCACTTGGAAAATTCACCCTGTAAATAGGTACATTTTTTTTTTGTTTAATGTTCTAGTACGCTAATTGATAGTGCCGTGCTTACCTTTAATTTAGATACATGAGAAATCTATAATACGACAAAGACTTATGGTTAATGCTGTGTATTTGTTTAGTAGGTAAGCCTTTACATAGATAAACTAGCTTCTGCCCGCGAATTCGTCCGCGTGAAATTTCACCCTTCCCCATTCACCCTTCCCCATTCACCTTCTTAGGGGTGGAATTTCGAAAAACCCTTTCTTAGTGGATACCTACTCTTCACAAAGAACACACCCTCCAAATTTCATGTCTGTAGGACCAGAGGTTTAGGCTGTGCGTTGATATATCAGCCAATCAGGACTTTGAATTTTATATACATAGATAAAATGATAAACATGATTGTTATAAGAAAACTCGTGGGGATCAGAAAAAACTGATGACCCCAACTTAATTACTTACTCAAAGGAAAAACTGTAACCTTAGCTATATTAAGGCTTACTTTGCTCACAATTTACTGTGTACAGAAGACACACACACCAATAGTTTACGAAACATAACTCATAGTAGTAAATACTTGGCACAACAAGCGTCCACGTTCGTATGTAATATATGGGCGACATGACATGCGATGCGATCTATCTTCACAATACATACAATTGACTTTAGTACATAAGCCGTGTGTCTCGACGTTTGTGACCGTGGCGGTGGAAATGATGGTTTTATTATCTTTTCTTCGGGCTCTATTGCCTACGCAAGCTATACAGTTAGCTGTATGAACTTAAACTCAAACTCAAAGCATTTATTCCAATTAAACCATGTAGGTACGGTCAGCAACAAAAGTCGATTAACACTGTCATTTTTACATGTTGCTAAATTGACAACATTTTTTTTTTTAAATAAACTGCTTGTTAGCTTTTCAAATAATAGAAAAGAGTTTATATTCTAAAAATTGTACTTCTGCTGCAATTTTCAACAAATATTTGGCTCAATAACTAAGATTAAAAAAAACTGAAGTGTAAATCGACTTTTTTGCTGACTGTACAGGCACTTTTGATTTATCAAAATAGTCGGTCAGTTAGTCAGAAAGTTGCAGCTAGTTGCCCATTCCAAAACGTAGATCTCTATGGAGAAGAACGGGCATGAAACTCCAAGGAGACTCTTTTAAATCAAGATATTACAAAATTCTGGGTTCATTATTCTTGTTACTTCTATATGTGAGAACAATGTAAAAAAAAAAAAACACAAATGAAGAAACAATACAAGAAATAAGATTAAAAATAAGCCTTGGCAGTTAAGAGATGACCAGTCTCAACCGACGGCGCCCGTTCACGAACATGACGCATGGATCAGCACCATCCAACTCAACCATTTTGTAGAGAACTGAATGATCCAACACATGAAAATATGGACGTCCGGGGAAAAAAATGTCGGTTATAACCAGCATCCTAATAGTGTTACACACTTTCAATTAATAATAATAATTATTATTATTTATTTATTTCCAAGTATATGGTATTTTGAGATCTTACACTAATAATGTTCCACATATACTACCATTGCTGGCGTAGAAATATAAAAAAAAAAAGTTAAGCACATTCAAATCGTCACTAAATAATTAAAATGCCAAAAAGTAAAATAAAAATTAATTTGCTATGTCTAAAATACAAGTTCTAAAGTCAAAGTTATACAATGATATTAAGATTAATTGCAATGTCAGAAAATGTAATTAAATGTCAAAATAAACAATATTATGTCCATTATATTCCATGAGGTTTGATTCGATGGATATTGCCAATCCATTGCTTCATAGTTTAAACAATTCGTCTGCTCAGCAACGTAAATAACGCAATGAACGTAGACGAACTGTCAAAATGGAAGCCATTGCGATAAATTGACATTTAATGTGTGTAAGGCAGTTACCGCGCAGGTTAACTAACCAGAGAGAAAAATTCTAGACCGACCCTCACTGGGCCCGCGTGGTAGACCGTGGCCCACTCCCTCTCACAGGAGGCCATAGTCCCAGCAGTAGCAACATTATGGGCTGCTTATGTGTATGAATAACGAGGGTTTGGCAAGAGACTCAAATATTAATAAATCAATGTTATACAAGGAAAGCTGAAAATGTTTTTAGGCAAACAAATGTTTTGCTACGCCTGTAATTTTTCTAAAAGGGTTTTGGGATTTTCAGCTGCGTGAAGTTTATACTTTTTTATTGTTATACAGGGTGATTGGAAGATGGGTGCAAAGCTTTAAGGTGAAGATAGTATAGACAATTTAGGACCATTTAAGCCATGGTTGTCTTAGACGAAGTCTTACCAAATTTTTTTAACCAAATTTTTAAGTTTTTTTTCGGAAATTCTCAAAATTTAATGAAAACTGCATAATTATGGCCAAATTGAATGATAAATGAATTAATTTTTTATTTATTTAATTAAAGTAATGTGTAAGAAACCAAGCAAAACATGTTTTAGGCTTCTGTGTCATTAGACATTTTTTTTACAGATATTTAAACCTCAGAAAAAATAAAAAATTTGTACAATACGTCTTTTAAACCTTATTTAAAAAAAAAACGGAGGGTGCTTTTTTTGTTCAAACCTTTTTGAAGACATGCTTGATAATCGCTCTTTCTTTTGAGGTATCATTTATGCGGATATCTTACAAATTATTGAAATTAGGACCTAATAAACCAAATCGAGGGAGAAATTTTAAATTTTAGGCAGTCTAACAAAACATAAAATTTTTGCTTAAAAGAATACTTTATGTGCTCGAAATGATAACATTGTTCAATTCTAAGAATTTTTGGCACATGCAGGAACCAATTGAGGGGAACCCATTGAGGGGATTCTCTAAACAATGGCCACCGAGCGTGGTGCGACGGCATTTCCAGGTAGAACGCCCAATGAATAGCAAAAAGCGATAAAGAGTTGGTTTTTACAGCAAAATGGTCTTAGTTACTGAGGCAACAAAGTCGTTTTTCTTTAGTCAGGGTCAGTCGGTCTGTGATGAAGCCGTTACATCTTTTACTTATTAGTCAAACTACTGCCCTTGTGAGTGGACGTTGTCGTGTTGATTCACAATTTACCGTGTTCAGTTGTAGCCCTTTGCGTTCCTGCACGTGTTGTTTGCGTTAGTTTTGAACTTTTTTGTTTCACCGTGTCCAGTCGTAGCCTCGCGCTCCTGCACGTGTTGATTTTTGACTTAATTGTGTTGAGTTGACGTTTAGTGCGCTCCTACGCCGTTTTTCTTAATTGTTAAGTGACTATGGCTACTTTTTCCAATCAAGAATATGCGGATATCGTATTTATGTACGGTAGAGCAGACGGCAATGGATCTTTGGCGCGACGGATGTATCAAGAGCGCTATCCGAATCGCAGGATACCGAATGTCCGAGTGTTTTACAACACGTTTCGTCGTCTTGCCCAAGATGGGTTTCACCGCGTGGAACCTGGAGTCAACCCGGGCAGACACGAAACTGCCGTCGACGAAGACATTTTAGCAGCATTTCAAGCGGATCCTACTACCAGTACTAGAGCAGTAGCTCGAAATTTAAACATTTCTCAATGGAAGGTGTGGCATACAATGCACCAAAATGATAAGTATCCGTTCCATGGCAGGAGTGTGCAAGGTCTAGTAGAGCAAGATCCTCAAAGAAGAATTCAGTTCTGCCGTTTCCTCCTCAACAGAGACATCGAAGATGCGTGGTTTCTGAAATCAATCTTGTGGACGGATGAAAGTAAATTTTCAAGGGAAGGTATTGCAAACTTTCACAACATCCATGAATGGGCCGACGTAGACAACAATCCACATTTTAAGAAGCAGGTGTCATTTCAGATGAAATTCTCTGTGAATGTATGGGCTGGAATAATTGGCAGAACATTGATTGGGCCCCACTTTTTGCCTGATCCATTGAATGGCGAAAATTATTTGCAATTTCTGCAAATTGATTTACCACTGCTGATAGAGGAATCAGGTGTCCCGATCTTCGAAAGAGACCGAACAGTCATCTTTCAGCAAGACGGCTGTCCAGCGCATTGGACTTTAAATGTAAGGGAACACCTCAACAATTGCTTTCCTGATAGCTGGATCGGCAGGGATGGACCCATCCCTTGGCCCGCTCGCTCCCCAGATCTGACCCCGTTGGACTTTTTCGTGTGGGGCCGGGCCAAGGAACTGGTGTATAACAACAAAGAAATTAACACTAGAGAAGAATTGATACAAAGAATAAATTCAGCGTTTGAGACAATGAAGCAGGAGATGATGTTGAAAATAACGACTACAGAAGTTAGAAGACGGGGCCGTGCTTGTATTAGGAATCACGGCCGTCATTTTGAACATGAAAAATAAATAATTTTAATTCAAATGTTGTTTTAATTAGTCTGCCTAAAATAAAAAAAATTCTCCCTCAAATTGGTTTGTAGGCCCTAATTTCAATAATTTGTAAGATATCCGCATAAATGATACCTCAAAAGAAAGAGCGATTATCAAGCATGTCTTCAAAAAGGTTTGAACAAAAAAAGCACCCTCCGTTTTTTTTTTAATAAGGTTTAAAAGACGTATTGTACAATTTTTTTATTTTTTCTGATCTTTAAATGTCTGTAAAAAAAATGTCTAATGACACAGAAGCCTAAAACATGTTTTGCTTGATTGCTTACACATTACTTTAATAAAATAAATAAAAAATGAATTCATTTATCATTCAATTTGGCCATAATTATGCAGTTTACATTAAATTTTGAGAATTTCCGAAAAAAAACTTAAAAATTTGGTTAAAAATATTTGGTAAGACTTCGTCTAAGACAACCATGGCTTAAATGGTTCTAAATTGTCTGTACTATCTTCGCCTTAAAGCTTTGCACCCATCTTCCAATCACCCTGTATATTGTTCTGAGGGCTGAGAATTAAGAGCGTTCATCTCGTGCAGGCTGGCAGCGTCGCATTTCTAGTAAATATAAACCAAAGTACATTTTTTTTAAAGCCAAGTACGGTCGAACAAGCTATTTGGTATACATGCAAAAATATTCATCTTTCCACTACATTGCCAATATTTAGTTTTATTTTGTGCGTTATAACTTTTTCAGCTTATGGCATCTTTAACCTTTTGAACGCCATTGTCACATATATGTGACAAACGAAATCTTACCCTGAACGCCAACGTCACAAATATATGACAAAATACACGTCGCACGGGTCGCACCATATTATGAAATAAACAATTTAATCATTACTTTTGTGTGTTTTTATTTATATAATTTAATAGTTCCGTCTAAATACATAAATATAAATTTGTTGTTTTAAGTGTGTGTGTGTTGTTTTGTTAAAGTGGCCTGGCGTCAGGGGTACGGCGATACGTTTATACTCTGGCGTTCAAAAGGTTAATTAAATAGAGTGGTATAAAAGAATTTACCAACTCAGCACACTATTGTTTAAAAGTAGTTGCAAGTTAGCTGCCTGTATACCAAATAGCTTGTTCGACCGTACTAGATCGTTTGTATTGCGAACGTATTTATCAAACAAAAGAGTAAGCAGAGGTGAATCGAACAACCGCACTCATTTTTCAGGAATGTTAGCAGTCCCAGATAGAAGATGGTCTTGTTGACATTAATCGGGCACAAATCTAGTCGCTAGCTGCTGTCACTGAGAATTCCTATTGAGAAAACTCTATAACACTCTGCCCGATCAAACCCTAGAACTCTGCGGTATATGCTTACAACATAGGCCCGAGGCATAGTTGCCATATTATTTTGCGACGTCATTAACGTCAGCGCCGGCTGGCGCTGAAAACCAGCGCTGGGGCTCCGTCTTGCATAGAGTCGCAGCATAATGCTGAGCGATAGCCGTTTTGCGTGGATGTGACGCATGTTTCCCCCTACCTTTTTATTTTATTTTTTGTGTTTATGTTCTTTTTTGAGTCATTTTCACCGCGAATAAACGTATTTTCTTTCTTTCTTTAAAAGTCGCAAACTTCCTATATTACAATAGCGACCCGCCACTGCTTTGCACGGTGTTTACGACTTGACAAAATATAAATATTTCTTTATTTTCAAAATCCGCAGAGAGTATCCGGACACCGCGGCAAATGCGGTACTCTTCGCGTTCCGAGTCATCTGACTAGCAAGCAACTACTGTTCACGCGAAACCATTCTCCACGTCAGTCCTCTAGGGCCTCGCTGGAGTATTTGCTGCTACCACCAAGATCATCTAAGTTAAATATTAAATGTGTAAAATGGGTAGGAATTTTTATTATTTATTTAGGTATATCCTTAATTAACAAAAATAACAAAATTAAAACCTAACTTAACCAAAACTATACACAAACTAAAATATAGCGTCGAAAAATTCATTCGCATCGCTGTCGACTGGTAATGTACCCAAGAGACTGGCGGCATTACCGCACGTTGTATAGCAATGCTTAGCCTTTGGCCAAGGTAAAAGCCAGCCCTTGGGTCACGGGAAGTGTCAACATAATTTCCGATAAGGTTATTATATTTTCGCCGCTTGAGGTTCTTCATTCTTCTTCATTCTCTAAATTATGTTGAAACCCGCATCAAATCCGTTGCGTAGTTTAGAAGAACAACGTGGTCTCACACAGACATGATAAGCGACTTCAATTTATAATATTACCCGGCGAACTTCGTGCCGCCTTAGAATCAATAAGCCGTTCCACAAAAAAAAAAAAATATATGAGAAAATGAAGTATCTTACTTTTGTTTTTTCAAGAATGTTTTCTATTTTTTAATAATTATTTTATTTATTATTTTTTTATTATTATGCTATTTGGGGCGGAGACAAATCCAAAAAATCAAAGATCATAAAAATCGGTCCAGCCGTTCTTGAGTTATAAATGGTGTAACTAACCCGACTTTGTTTTTAACCCACGAAAAAACGGAGGTGGTTCTCAATTCGACGCGTATATATATTTTAATTTTTTTATATATACAGGGTGTTACGGAAAGGGTATATCAATACAAACGGGTTGAAGAGTGTATGTGGTCTAGAATCTCTGTAAAAAATTTCAGCTCAAAAGCAGTAACTTTGAAAATGCATAATATTGTTTTTATTTCGACATCACGGCGCTGCACTGGCGCGCGGCGGCGTGATGTGCGTGTACTAGGCGCACAGACACACTACAGATAATGGATAATGACCCTCGTAGTGCGGTGACACGTTTGTTATGATTTCAATTTAATAAACTATCGAAATAAAAAATATTAAGCATTTTCAAAGTAAATACTTTTGAGCTGAAATTTTGTACAGAGATTCTAGACCAGATACACTCTTCAATCCGTTTGTATTGATATACCCTTTCTGTAACACCCTGTATAGATAGATATAGGTATAGACTCTAAAACAAAGTAACCAAGAATTTTCAACAATATTACCAGTGGATGTCGAGAGCGAGGGCAAATTAATTAGGTTACCTCTTCAAATTCTGTGAACGCCATATTGTTTTCTTATACGAGTAAAATATCAGGGTATTTTGGTTATAATGGAGAGACATCTCCTTAATAGCTGGGCACAATCATCTTAAGTCGGTAACTATGGTAACAGTTATTAAGAATACTTGCTTGAACAATATAAAATACCTTTTACCTTGGCTAAAGGCTATGCATTGCCATACAACGTGGTAATGCGGTCAGTCTCTTGGGTGCCTACATTACCAGTCGACAGCGATGCGGATGAATTTTTCGACGCTATATTTTAGTTTGTGTATAGTTTTAGCACACCCCGGACACTCCATACAACGCTCGCAAAATAATTACCTACTACTACTACATTAAAAAATGACGTTTGTATACGTATGAATGTGTGCGTGAGGTACTTGTGTTTGCGAGCGCTCTTGTTAAAGAACTGCGACGAATACGCCGAAGTGCGGGGTGAGGTGCGGTAACTGATGTTAGTGCGGGGAAGGGAGTGGCCTTTCTGTACGTAGTACTTTAAGTATTCTGTGGTTTTAGTTAAGTTAGGTTTTAATTTTGTTATTTTTTTCCTATTATTGTTTTAAATGTTAGCTTATATTATGTAAATATGCTAAAGAAACGGTTGAAAAGAATAAATAAAGAAATAATATAAAATAAATAGGTATTAGAAGATACAACAAAAATTTTTTGAGCTGAGGCCCTTTAATTTGGCATTATAATCTTTGTTTTCTGATTTTATGCAAATAAATGCATTATTATTTTCTTTTTTTTTTAACTTAATACCATGATAATTATGTATGTTTAATTTAGTATGTGATCTTTACTATAACTACGCAATTAGCGTGGGCTTATACGGGCTGTCGATTTGTATCTTTGCCAATTATAGATCAAGTTATACAAACTGCCTCGTTGCCAAGCGCAAGCGCTACTGTTGAGCATGAAGTCCTGAGTTAGATTCCCGAGTAAGGCAAACTGTTATTGGGTTCATGAAGTTGTAGGTACACTCATATCCCTAACCGTCCGTGGGTTACAGGTGATGTTATGTTATGTTACGTTATGTGATGTTATGTATACTTAATAGAAAATTAACCGATTGTCTTTCAGATTGGACTTCTGCTTCTGTTTAGTATAATTTAGTTATTTATTCTATGGTTTGTGCTTGATTGTTCTGAAAACATACCGTGATGACAAAATGACATACGGAGCACCTGAACGATAACTTAGATTCTAAAGTCCTGTTTCACCACCTAAGGATAAGATCCCGTCAATTAATTTGACTAACTTCATAAACATTCTACTGCATTAATTTTTTATTTGTCTAGTAGATGGTGCAAACCGGATACCTACCGTCAAACGGGGTGAATAGGGATGCAGGGGTGAATCGGGATGAAACTTTAAAATGGATTTTAACGTTGAAATAACATAGTTTGTTGTCAATAAGAGCACGTAATCGTTAATTAAGTGACAGTTAACACATTAGGGTCCTTTTTAGCCTCATACTATATTATTTTAATGTTAAAATCCCTTTTAAAGTTTCGTCCCGATTCACCCCTGCATCCCTATTCACTTCGTTGGACTGTACTATGAAATATGACGTAACTATAATGTTGTTGTAGGTAAAATAACTATGAAAGGACTGTAGACGGTGCCACTTGCTGCGTCGTCAAATATTCGACTTCATTTCAAATTCTTATTCACATTTATCAGGTGAATAAGAGAGAGAGACAAGTATCCACGCCCTGTATTCACGTTTATAGAACTATTATTGGAATCAGTTTGTGGTGTGATTAAGCGTCACAATGTTGCTATTATTTGAAACAATGTTATTGAACTTAATTAACAACAATCATTAAATTGGATTAGCATTTGTAATTGGATTACTGCGTTATTTTATCAATTAATTACTGTGGGTAATGTTATCATTAGCTCCCACCTGTTGGTAGGTATGTATAGGTATTAGGTAGCATTATGTATTGTTGAAAATGGAATTTCCAACGTTTGTTGCAAGATGGCCGACGGCTTTGTTTCACATTAAACAACAAACCAGATAATTCACACATGAAAACACAGATGTTAATAATATTTCCAGTAAATTAGATTCATGTTAACGCTATTGGAGTTGAACTTAAAAGTTTGGGATTGCTAATCTAAGACACAAAGTTGAAATTTCTCATGAGCCTGCAATATCACTGACATCAAAATATTTGCGAAAATATTATTTTAAGAAAATATCAATGGTATGTTGAAAGGAGAACACTACTAACCGTCTTCTTAAAAACTCAATTTTGGCGCCTTGAATAGAATAGCTGCAGATTCGAAGACCGTGGCCCATTCTTTTAAAAAATCATAGCTCCTATTTTGAAAAGAATGGGTCATGGTGTTTCTGGTATTTTTAAGAACGTTCGCATTAATACGCAACATTCAAATCTCAATTTCAGTCTATCAAAAAACCTCTAATTTACTTAAAGCAAGCAAGTTTTTGACTTTGATTGTCGCTGAGATCAGATTGCGAGTTGAATTTGAACCTTTATTGGCCTTCAGCTTGTAATCGACGAAAGGCGACTAGAATCAATTCTATTTTAAGATATTTTTTGACGTTCAAAAGTGCCTTTTATGTGCCTATTTGAAATAAATGCTTTGACTTTGAATAAAAGCAACTCAATCAATCTGAAAATAAAAAGGGGAAGAGAATCAATAATCCGTCCTCGTATTTCCTTTCTAAAGGAACCTGCATCAGCTACATACATGTATATCGCTCCCTGCAGACAACGACAATGTAATTCCGACAACCCGGAGCTCGGAGAGGTCACGGTACAAATGACGAACAATTAGCTGCACCTATTATGTTGATTGTGGACAGAGTGCCACGTTACTGTGTGGATGTATTGCTGTTGAAGTCTTGTGACGTTGCAAAACTAATACTAGCGACACCTGTCGTGGAATAGCGATTGACATGGTGGTTTACGTAACGCAAAGACGGTTTTTTGTGTTTAGTAAATTAATTACAGTTTATCAGTTAATTAAAACAAATAAACAAACATTCATAATTCACCATATTTTTTAATTAAAAAACAATGTCGAATGTATTAAAGATAAAAATCGATAATAATCTTATATAGTCTGTGGAAGATTATTCGAGAAACTGTCAGATTGGTTTGGAAAAAAACGGTGTTCCGTGTCCGGTCTTTTACGACCAAGAACACGAGCCTGGGGGCTGTTTGAGAGGGACTTTATATCCTGAGAGGAACGGGATGTGCCCAAATAACCCGATGGGGTTTTAATATAATCCAGTAAGAGCAGAATCCTGTGAGTATTAAACCATTTGCTTTATTCTTGCTGGACAGCCTATAGCCCAGGTCTCTTGCATGTATGTTCTGACACGAGGACGTTGTTACAGGTCTGGCTTGTTATGCTAGCCTTCATTTTGATTGGTGCTATGCGCAGCTAAATTGATGCCTGGATGTTGCGCCGTTGTGTGATGATTTGGAATTCATCAGAGCGCAGGCGGCTTTAAGGTTATCCCTTGCGGTGTGGTCATCCGACGTTCAGGAAGGCCTTACTTAGCCGGTTCCCGGTTATGAGGGAAGTACGCCACTCCAGGTAACGAAAGCGTCACCATCTCGTCCGTAGGCCGCGTTCGCGTGTGCTCACAGGAACCTCCTGTGAGCGAAGCCAAGGACCGACGATCCGTCAACTGACTGAGATCAAAACTGAGAGGTTGTTGTGTAAGAGTATAATTTAACCTATGAGAGAGTTAGGCCTTTTGTAAAAAGGCTAGGTGTTAAGACCAGTTGTCGTAAGATATTGTGTCTCGGGTTTGCTTAGCATATTAGTTATTTTCCCCATATGAGCACAGTCCAAATAGGTCGACACATGTACGTGAGCTAGTAAGGTTATTGATCTATTCCCTCGCGGACTCGCATAGCGACTCTGAGAAACTGCTATTTGTCTCATGCAGGTTTTCACCCATACCACTAGGTACGGAGACTAGTTGTGTGGGTGAATGCCATAGTAGCAGGGAAAGAGGCATTATTTTAGTGGCTCGCCACTTTGTTTGTATGTGTGCCTTAATTATGTATTAATTCCAATAAACTTGTATTGTGTAAGAAGGTACTTGTTTAATTGAATCTTTCCCTAGCAGAATATACCCTATAAATTTACTTTAGCACGGTGGTGAGTAGTATAGTTCAAATAGAAACCATCATCAGCTTGTTTCCAATTAATTTCTGTAAACTACGCACGGGCCAGTGTTACAGTTGGCGCCCAACGTGGGGCATTGTGACGTTGCAAAACTAATACTAGCGACACCTGTCGTGGAATAGCGATTGACATGGTGGTTTACGTAACGCAAAGACGGTTTTTTGTGTTTAGTAAATTAATTACAGTTTATCAGTTAATTAAAACAAATAAACAAACATTCATAATTCACCATATTTTTTAATTAAAAAACAATGTCGAATGTATTAAAGATAAAAATCGATAATAATCTTATATAGTCTGTGGAAGATTATTCGAGAAACTGTCAGATTGGTTTGGAAAAAAACGGTGTTCCGTGTCCGGTCTTTTACGACCAAGAACACGAGCCTGGGGGCTGTTTGAGAGGGACTTTATATCCTGAGAGGAACGGGATGTGCCCAAATAACCCGATGGGGTTTTAATATAATCCAGTAAGAGCAGAATCCTGTGAGTATTAAACCATTTGCTTTATTCTTGCTGGACAGCCTATAGCCCAGGTCTCTTGCATGTATGTTCTGACACGAGGACGTTGTTACAGGTCTGGCTTGTTATGCTAGCCTTCATTTTGATTGGTGCTATGCGCAGCTAAATTGATGCCTGGATGTTGCGCCGTTGTGTGATGATTTGGAATTCATCAGAGCGCAGGCGGCTTTAAGGTTATCCCTTGCGGTGTGGTCATCCGACGTTCAGGAAGGCCTTACTTAGCCGGTTCCCGGTTATGAGGGAAGTACGCCACTCCAGGTAACGAAAGCGTCACCATCTCGTCCGTAGGCCGCGTTCGCGTGTGCTCACAGGAACCTCCTGTGAGCGAAGCCAAGGACCGACGATCCGTCAACTGACTGAGATCAAAACTGAGAGGTTGTTGTGTAAGAGTATAATTTAACCTATGAGAGAGTTAGGCCTTTTGTAAAAAGGCTAGGTGTTAAGACCAGTTGTCGTAAGATATTGTGTCTCGGGTTTGCTTAGCATATTAGTTATTTTCCCCATATGAGCACAGTCCAAATAGGTCGACACATGTACGGTAGGCTGCAAAAGTGCATGGGTAGTACAGAAACAAAATCGTATGAAGCGAGAAATGACGCCATCTAGCGTAAAACCAGTTAACGACTAACAAAATTGAATTATGCTGTTATTAGATGGCGTTGCTTTGCTTTATATGATAAAATATTTTTGCAGTTTCTTTTTGTCTCTTCAAACATTCAAACAATTTATAATTAATAGTTTCTTTTAAAGAAAATTGATCCTAATTATTAACCTACTATGTTAAAATTGAATATCAATTTATAAGTAGGTAGGTATCTGATTTTCTAAGTTTTAGTTTTCAAACTTGAGAGGGTAGGTTAAATATGGATTTATAAATAATTGGTAGGTGGTATGAATAATACTTAGATCGAAGATTTATGACAGCTCAATTGATCGTTCGCTAAGTTCATTTCGATTACGTCGTTCGAGTGCCTTTTGTTCAGTATTTATTTATAATCAGGCGGATTACTTATTTTACCAAAACGAGCACGAGTTATAATATTGATTTCGTTACAAGAGCTCAAATTTAATAATTGCTTTGAATAATCAAGCCAAAAACTTGTCAGAAATAGCCAGAGACCGGTGTAAACGTAAGTAGTGTTATTTTTACACTTTTATATTAAAAACTGCATTATTTTTTTGTTACTATACTACATAAATAATCATTATTGGGTATTATATATTTCTGTTTTATTGTTGCAGAGAAAAACAGTTGTTCTTTGAGTACGACGATTTGAAGAGGAGGGTTCTTTGAAACACCATCAAAGAACTGGTAGACCACGACTTATAAAACACATTGCAGCATCAAACCGTGATAAGGCAGTATGAAGAAAATGGATTTCTGCCGCCGAACCACTATGCAGGTTTATTTGACACAAATTTTGACACGGAGCCGCGTCAAAACTTGTGCCTCGGAGGCATGCTGTGAAACCCTTGCTCACGGAAAACCATAAAAGGGCAAGATTACAGTTCGCTTTGGATCACATTATAAACTTCGATTGGAGTAATGTCATCTTTACAGATGAAAAAACTTTTAAGTCCAGTGAACACGGACGCTTATGTTTGTGGCGTCGAAATAATACGCGATACACAAGTGGTTACGTAGCTACGAGCTAAATAATTATACTTAGACAATATTATTTATATTGACTGGAGACCTGGTTATGTGTGTATAAACTATAACTTACGTATTTTTAATAATTTAAAAAGTTAATGAGTAGACGAATGTTTTCCCTTGATGGGTTTATTGCTACTGAATATAATTACATAATTGTTCTACTTAAATGCTATGTTGGAGGAATGCACAGCTGTTTAAACAACATAGTTTTTAGTTTTTTATGTTGCCTACTAACCATTTGATATGTTTTTGTGCAATTTTGTAGTTTTAGCCTACTTATTTAGTATCCATTTAATGCGTTTGACCTTTGTAATAAAATAACCTGGTCTCCTGTTTGTTTTTATTGAGGTTACATAAGCTTCAATCCTCTTTCCGATTTTGGAAACGAATACTTAAGCTATCGCCTCAATAACTTCATAATATTATAATGTTATACCCTATTATACATAAACTGACTATTAAATTTGAATAATAAACTGTAAGAAATAAACCTCTATATTTTTTTATAGTGCCTTTTTTTGCGAGCCCACAAGGCGAGCCTGTTTACCTGCAATGAATCTGCTCTTTTTTCCAGTTGCTAAGTAACTACCTACCAATTCGAATATTAAATTAATTATTAAAATACCCACTCGTTAGCTTAATAAATATATTCCTATCGGTTTCTATTATTATTTTTATCATTTAAGCTACGTATGCTGGTAATTGTAATGTAATAATTAGATAAATGTATTAGCCTTGTAATTCCTTCGTTTCTTCCTAACTCCTTACTTACGTTTCGTAAATTAGTCATAGTTGTGAAGAAACCAACGCCATCTAGTTTATTTTCGAAAACTTGAATTCAAACGTTCACGGGAAAATAGACACTAAGGTACCCATGCAATTTTGCTGGCGACTGTACGTGAGCTAGTAAGGTTATTGATCTATTCCCTCGCGGACTCGCATAGCGACTCTGAGAAACTGCTATTTGTCTCATGCAGGTTTTCACCCATACCACTAGGTACGGAGACTAGTTGTGTGGGTGAATGCCATAGTAGCAGGGAAAGAGGCATTATTTTAGTGGCTCGCCACTTTGTTTGTATGTGTGCCTTAATTATGTATTAATTCCAATAAACTTGTATTGTGTAAGAAGGTACTTGTTTAATTGAATCTTTCCCTAGCAGAATATACCCTATAAATTTACTTTAGCACGGTGGTGAGTAGTATAGTTCAAATAGAAACCATCATCAGCTTGTTTCCAATTAATTTCTGTAAACTACGCACGGGCCAGTGTTACAGTCTGCTATAAATAGAGACTGTGACTTACTTCGAGGTCTGTGTGGTTACATTCGTGAGAGTACCTACCTATTTTTGTAAGTGAAAACTTCTTTAGGCGCGTTTGGCATTTTTTGGGATTGGAAAAAACTATTGAATTCGCGACACTGTTACCGTAACCGACACCGCTTCGGATGTACGTGAGTGATGGCAAAGTATTCTGTGTGTGTTTTGTTTATATGACGATTAAAAATATACACACGTAATTGTTCAAGTTTTCACTTCTGTTGGCACTCCCGGAGTGTCACATTTTTATGCCTATATGTATTAAAGCTATGGAAATTCACTACTATATATATTAAATTTATTTCTAAAACGCCTATTTTACAATATGGTTTTAGCCACACAACGAAAACCTCTCATGGTTTATCAGTGAACTGCCGAGCCGTTCGTTTAAATTTTACAAAAAATGTTATTTCCTACGACTACAAAAGGATTGACTTTTGATATGAGAGATGTGCTGCGCCGACCCCAAATAAATTGGTTTAGGGGCAAGACAATGAAGACAATGATAATAATGACCTATTTTGAATGTATTTCCGCTATAAGGAAATAATCCAGTGACCTGCGTCAGTGAATGAGCACGAGCTACGTTTTTGATGTGATTTAAATAATTACTGGCAAAAGCAATTTCCTTGTAGCCCGAGTATAACGAGCGACCTTAATGATTACTTTAAGAAGTACAAAGGGTCTGCAGTGTCTGTCATTAACAACAAATTGCAAGGACAGAGGAAATTCGCCAACACAGTGGGGAGGTGATTGAAAAATCTCTCGTTTGTTAAATCGGTCACTGAGAGGTTAAAATTCGAATATTTATAACGTTTGAGGGTCGCCATTGTTTTGAGTAATCTATACTTATAACAAAAAAAAAAGGAAAAAAGGGAGTTTGTTTGTTTGTTAGTTTGAACTCGCTAATCTCTGGAAATAACAGTCAGATTTTAATAATTCTTTAAAAAAAAAAAGATTGTTAAGCGGAAATGGAGTAATTGCGCGGACAGGCGATGCGATGCGACGGAGTGGGTCGGGGGAAAAGTTTTAAGCGGACGAAGTCGCGGGCAGAAGCTAATCATTATAATATAATTCGCTCTATTAAAAATGCGTTTATTTGTATGTACGGACAGCGTCAGAGAAAAGGAACCCCCTTTGGTAATGAGTCGTTACCAAAGGGGGTTCCTTTTCTCTGACGCTGTCTGTACCTATGCAACCCCATCCTTAATACTACATCTACCTAGTATTTTCCCCACTATGTTGGGGTCGGCTTCCAGCCTAACCGGACCCGATCACGGATCCGTAGTCCCCGTGCTTCACCCAGGTGGACAAACTAGGTGAAGCACGGGTCCGTCCCCAACTGGATGCAGCTGAATACCAGTATTTTACATGAAGCGACTGCCTTAATGGTTATTATAAATAAATTATTATAAGATAAAATTAATGCAATTATAATTCAAAAGCACTCAACTGTTGAAAAATCAAAAATTGACTTCTAAACAGTAGAAATTTAATTGTGTCTCATTAGCCACAGTTGAGCTCATGAACCAACATGTTTATAATAGTCTACCCATGTGCCATATTTCATCCAAATCCGTTCAGCCGTTTTATCGTGAAAGCGTAAGCGTAACAAACAAACAAACTTATTTATAATATTATTAGTAAGGATACGCATGCTACAAACAATTTGTAAAGAAATTTTAGGTGGGTAGTAGAATGATATAATATATAATATAATCAGCCTATAATGTTCCCACTGCTGGGACACAGGCCTCCTCTCGGTGAGAGGGAGTGGGCCGTAATCCACCACGCGGGCCCAATGCGGGTTGGCAGATGTTTTGTTCTAGGACATGCCGGTTTCCTCACGATGTTTTCTTTCACCGTTTTGAGAGCAGCGGTGAAGAAATAATATACTTACTATTTTTCAAGTAAAGCGCCTGTCTGGGTTTGAACCTACGACCTACATCTCGTAAGTTGCGGCCGTTACCACTTGGCCACCACTGCCAAGTGGCGTTTTATTTATGCAGCCTTATGCTGGGTTCCAAGACACACACGGATCATCACAGCTATAAGGTAGAAACACGTACTTCCCCGTGGGAATACACAACTGATGAGGCACAATTAGCTGCACCTATTATGCTGATTGCGGGCACAGCTCGACACGTGTCCTGTATTGTAAGTACCGGTAACTCACTGTGAAAACCGTTTGGTGAGAAATGGGAGGTAGTTTATAGATATATTTGTATTTTACCCATGTGATGAGGATTTCATCCTTTTTCGTAGAATTTTACTCTCTGATGGTGGATGAGCGGCAATTCTCGTAATTTAAAAACGTTCACAGTCTAAGCTCAGTCCCAATCTGTTAACATAATCAGCCTATAATGTTCTCACTGCTGGGACACAGGCCTCCTCTCTGTGAGAGGGAGTGGGCCGTAATCCACCACGCGGGCCCAATGCGGGTTGGCAGATGTTTTGTTCTAGGACATGCCGGTTTCCTCACGATGTTTTCCTTCACCTTTTTGAGAGCAGTGGTGATGAAATAATTTACACAAAGTAAAGCGCCTGTCTGGGTTCGAACCTACGACCTACAACTCGTAAGTCGCGGCCGATACAACTGGGCCACCACTGCTGTCCAGTCTGTTAAAAATACTTCTAATTTCCCTACATTTTTGACAAATGTTTGTAGCCGAGATGAGCCTGCGACTAGATTTACAACGCTTTAAATTACGAGAATTGCCTTCAGTTTTATAAGACAAGAAAATGCGACTACCTTATAAAAGTAAGTAGGTGTGCTTTCCTGGAGATCGTTTTTGACACCGTAAAGTCAAACCCCCCGATCCAAAGATTTAAATCGCTAGATTTGCCCTCACCGTACTAACGTACTTAGTCACGCGAAAAAGTGCCCATAATGAGAACAGTGAGCTCGCACATTATTAATAACGTTTCCATGACAATTACGTCAAGTTACTGCGTCATTGTGTGCCAGAAGTGTCAAAACGAAACGGAAACGCGACTATCTATTGACGCGGTAAGGCGTATCTAACGATTCAAATCCATGCCGCTGTCATCATTTTCATGACAGCTGTCACTGTGGTCGTTATGCGCGGTCATCGCTTTTCTAGAAAACGTAGTTAAAGACGAAATTAAATAAAAGTGAAATATTTTACCAGAAAAATCGATTGACTTAACATCCTATTCCCACATTAATTGCACTTGTTTATTTGTACACCCAATATATTGTAGTAGATAGCGACTTCTACCCAAAACTTTTTCGAATCGAGAGAGTCTGTGCAAAGACAAATACGATTTGTCTCTATCAGTTCGGCCATTTATTATGTTGCTTGTTAAATGCTACGTGTATTCATGTGGCAAACGTCTCTGTTTATTGATGTTGAGTGCTGAAATTACAAAATATGGTAAAAGATATTGAAGTAAAAATGCAATTGGAAAACTTTCAGCAAGCAGTAACTAAGTATAACTGTTTCATAGTAACATATTTATGCATTATAATGTAACAGGCTCACTTTTTATCTAAGTTTTATTTTAAATTACATTCTAACTATATACACTAGATACTAAAATAAATGACTAACTAACTTACAATACAAATATATAAAAATAAAAAACTTAGGCGTCGAAGTATTCATCCGCATCGCTGTCATCCGGAAACGTGCCCAGAAGACTGGCAGCATTGCCACGTTGAATGGCAATGCTAATTCTTTGGCCAAAGAACGACCCAGCCCTCTGGTCACGTGAAGTATCGACCAGCCGGCGAGAAATTTCCTTAAAAAGGAGACGCGCGCTCGGGCCCCATGACCCGAGCGTTTCGACCCCAAACGGCTCAAAGCTGTAGTTGCCCACAAGGTTACAGTATTTGCGCCGTTTGAGGGTCTCAGCAGCTGCAGCAGCGGCGCCAGCACAGCCCGCAGTGCTAGGAACATGAGATGGCGCAAGGGTATCGACACATGTTGCGTCCCACACCAGAGGCCTACCCACCTTCCAAGGCAACAACGTCATGCCGTCTGGTCTCTTCCCATCATCACGTACCAAGCCGTTTGGTTCTAGCACCGCTGGTACGCCGGCGGTGACAAGGGCTCGACGAATAATATCGTTGATGCTGGCGTGCCGTGCTATGCGACCTGCGCTTCTGCAGCAGGACAGGCCATGGTGTCCGAGACTGTCGACAGCTTCACCGCAGTGACATCGATGCGGAGCAACACAAGGTGCGCCCAAGCGGAGACACGTAGCGAGCCGAAACGATGAGTCATCCATCATTGTGCCTATGGTGGATGACGGGAGCGCCTGAAGCCACAAACCTGACTCCCATTCTCCCACAGCCAGCAGACGGGCACGCTCAACAGTATCACGTGACGTGTTTACAAGGGTATTCCGTATAATACTGCAGAGCGGCACGTCCCACTGTCTCTGGGAAGACGGGTTATCAGGCAAAACCGTATTGGGACAAGCCATTTTCCAAGCATTCAACGCATCGGTCAAAAACGGCACTTCAAAATCGACCAGTGAGGAAGATAAAATGTTCCTGGTTAATTTATCGGTACTGTGGACCGAGGAGAGGAAGGCTGGTAAACTAATACTTGAAATTTTGCGGACGCCGAGACCGCCCAAGCGAATGGGTAGTGTGGCTTGCTGCCACGCACGGTCGTCCAGGGCCACATTTAGGATGGAAGTTAATGTGTTTCTAATAATTTGGTCTACTTTTTCTAAAAGTTGTGGATGCTTCCATAGATGAGAGGAGCGAAGGCTATAAGTAAATTTTGGTCCAAAACAACAGTACCGAATGAGTGTGAAGGCCGAATGAATATTAATTTTGAAAAGTCTTTCCGAGACGTCATTAAAATTTTGTATCTTCTCCTCAATGAACGTTGGAAAGGATTCGTCAAAAATTGGGGACCCTAGAAGGTGAAGAGAGTTTCTTTCCGTAATTTTGATATTTGGAGCTATTGTACTAAATTTTGCAATGGTTGTCTGTCTGTCAGTCGTTTGGGGAAGATAAATTTCGCATTTTGAAAGGTTAAGGTCTAGGCCAATGGAACTGAATTTTTCTTTTAAAAACTGTAAATCTTTTAAGACTGTGTCTACATCACCTCCTAGGGTTCCGTCATCCAAGTACCATACGTTGAATTTAGAATTTAGTTGTCGAATAATTGGATTTATTGCCAAACTAAAAATGACTGGCCCAAGAGGGTCACCCTGTTGACAACCAACTGCTGATTTCAAAAGGTTGTCTTTATAAAGTAATTTAGAGGGGTGCCTGTAACATTGATAGAGAAAACTGTAAATTTTGGGTATTTCTTTTTGAACTTCTGTCAACAAGGTGTCCCTGTTTACGGAATTGAAAGCATTCTTAATGTCAACCTTAAGAATGACCTCTCCTTTATCGCTATTGAGATAGGTGGATAATGCATGTACCGCAGCCTCACAGCCCCCTTTAGACCCAAAGCCTAGCTGTCGGGGCTGGAATTTGCTGGCTAGTGATTCGCTGTAAAAAGCACAGCAAATTTTGGCTGCGATACGACGGTAAGTGGACCCTACGGCAATGGGACGAATGCCGCCATCCTTCTTGCGCAGGGCACATAAATTTGCCCCATACAAAATATCAATGACGGCTTCGTTCACATTGCCGGAGAGCATGAGATTGATGAGGGCCGTCAGCTCCTTCAAAAGGGACTCACCAGCCTCCCCGGCGCCTGAACACATTAAGTCCTTCAGGTGTTGAGGTGTCAGGCCGTCGAGGCCGCCGGCGGAGCCACTTCGAAAAGAGCAAACGGCCGCACATACTTGTTGAGCTGTAATTTCAATTGTGTTCACTTCTGGATCGGGTGGGTCAGGGAAGGAGAGGTCATCTGCCGGGGTGGGGTGTTTGCTCTCCAGAGCTGTAAGAGTCTCTGGAGAGTACGGCGCAACCACATCGCTGCTAAAGATGATTCTAGCTGCGCCTCTGATATCACCTTCGCCTAGTTTAGATTCCACATGGTGCAATAAACCTCTTTGGGGGAGGTGCGCTGTTAATTTAGGGTCAAAACTTTGGGCCGAAATGTTACAATTATCCTTGATTTGTGCTGTTAAAGTTTTTTTGTTTGCCAAATTTTTTTGCACATGTAGAATTCTAAACGGGAAGGTGAGTAATTGCTCCCAAGCACTTTGAGAGTTTTCTCGGGCGGCGAGGCGGATGCAACGCGCTAAACTCGAAGCCACGGATGGTCTCGCGCCACGAGGAACTCTCTTTAAAAAAAAAAACATAAACATATTTTAAACATATTTTGAGTTATCGTTAGTTTGTCCCTCTAATTGTTACGTCATGATACTTAATCGTAACTAGATTAATACGAACAAAATGCATATCGTCACTGGAATGGAGAAAATGCTATAGCGCCATTTGGGCCAAAATGAGTTATCGTTTGATTAGTTTTTTTTTTTCTGCGTCGTAAAACATTTCTTCAAAATTGTTTAAAAAAAAACTAATCCAACGATATATCATATAACTTATTTTGGCCCAAAATGGCGCTTTAGCATTTTCTCCTTTCCAGTGAAGATAAATGTAATTACGTAGGTGTGCTAACACACCTCCTCTGAGGTTCTCACACAGAGGTAATTCAATTTTATTTATAGTAAGTACAATATAACAAAAAAGTACAGCTGCTGTCGAAAAATAAATAACATACTCAATAAGTTACTCGACGTCTAAGCGAAGGTTCCCATCCATTTGCATAAAATTTTAAGACCTAATATAACTTAGCATAATTTTGTTTGGCATAATTATATTTTCGCATAATATAATTACGCATAACAGCTTACGCATAATTTTTTTAAGCATAATTTCTCTAACCATAATAATGATTAAGCATAATATTGTAAAGCATAAATTTATTAAGCATAAAGTTCTAAAGCATAACTTTTTTAAGCATAATATCCTAAAGCATAAATTTATTTACGCATAATGATATTAAAACATGTTTTTATTTTTTCGCTGTAGGAAGTATGAAGCAAGCAAGCATACAGCATGCAAGCAAGCATGCAGCGAACAAGCAAGCATGCAGCATGCAAGCAAGCATGCAGCATGCAGCATTCAAGCGCTCGCTCTTGCATCTTATGTCGACGGAGCCCCGCTTCGCGGGGCCCCTATTTCTATGTAAAGGGTTTAAAGTAACCTAACCAAACCGAACCTCGGGGTGCCCATCGCTCGCTCTTGCATCCTATGTCGTCTATTGCGTTCGTTGAGTTCGGGTGCGGTAACGGTAACGGAAATAATTCGGAGTATTGAAAATCGGAATGTCGTTTTTCGGACCGCGAACCCATCGAGCATTTGATTCTTCGAATATATTAAAATCGGAAAACAAACAAGTCGCAATTATGACTTTCGGTAAAATAAATTTCGTGATTTTTAATAATAGACATTATTCTTAGGTATTATGAAATTCGGACTTTTGAAAATCGGAACATCGAAATTCGGAATAAAATATTTCGGAGTATTTGGGTGTTCCCGTTTCAATCAGTTAACTTCTATCTGAGGAATAACCGCCATATTTATTTCTCATAATAGAAGTTACTGATTGACATATTTTTTTATACAAACCTGTCAAAACATCTAATATATTCTTCAGATAAAAGTTATCTCGCGATTAAAAATCGTTTAAGTTACATAATGTTATGTATAAATTATATTAATTGTATGCCTAAATATTATTATGCTAATAGTCATTAGGCCTACTAACGTTATGCGAATCAAATTTATGCCAAAACAAATTAGTCTTTAACATGATTATGCCAACATAAAATGTATGCCTAAAACAATTATGCCGAAGTATTATTATGCCAAAACAAATTGTGCCAAAATCGTTATGCCGAAGTATATTAGGACAAAGAACATTATGCGAAAAGAAGGGATCCCCTAAGCGAACATCCCTAAGGATGTCACCACAATTCACTGTAACACTTACAATGTGAACTAGCCTCGGCCACCCAAATTGTCTATTGTTCTACAATTTGTTCATGTCTCTCGTCGCCCCTGCGGAGACACTGGTCAATACTGCTCATTAAACGAGACAAACGTAGCTACACTATCCCAACAAGCAAAATTCAACTTTATTCCGTGAGAAACATAGACGTTTCTATCTGTATTAAGATCATTAACTGTACAAAATTAGGTTTGTAGCTAAGTTACGTAAAACTAAACTTTATTTTGTAGACTGTAAGGTTGAGTAGACTAGTATTGGTAAGTTGGTAGTTAAGGAAGGATTAAAGACAGACGAAGCTTAAGGATACGAAGGCAAAGAGGTTGCAAGCGGCTTTGTCTAAGGAGCCATTGGTCTTTTGAAATAATATTGTGTAAGTGTAGTAATATCCTAGAGGTGTAAAGATGAATGGGCTGCAGGAAATAGTGGGGAGAGTTATTAGTGAAGGTGACTTTATGTTCACGTTCAATTAACTACTGAACTACCTTGTCAGGTTTTGAGTTAGTAGAATGGATTATGTCCCATTCCCTCTTACAGAGAGGAGGCCTGTGTCTTAGCAGTGGGAACGTTGTAGGCTGATTATGTATTAAGTATTATTGAAGTGAAAACTTCTTTAGGCGCGTTGGGCATTTTCTGAGATAGGAAAAAAGCATTGAGTTCGCGCCACTGTTACCGTAACCGACACCGCTTCGGAGGTGTTCGGCTGTCCTCGCGATGCACTCGGTTACATGTATATCCGATATGTCAGTGAGTGATGGCAAAGTATTCTGTTTGTGTTTTGTTTTCACTTCTGTCTTCACTCCCGGAGTGCAAATTTTTTTACAGTTTGAAATTATTTGATGAATATTCAAAACATATTTTGATTTTTGATTGATTGATATGGATGTCACGTGATCAACTGTGAACGTTATTAATATCTCGGAAACATGACACTTAAAAAAAAAATACCACCCTTACGGGTTAGGTCGTCAATTTAGACCAGTTTGACGTATACTGGTTTCCCACGAGGCAAATGACCCCCAATCAATATTACTTGAACCAAGCAAAGTTATAAAAAAATATAAACTTTGAATCTACAGTATTAAACAACTGACAATGAAAATGTTACCTGAATTATTATTAAAACTTAACCTACATTTCTACACACTCCATAAAGGAGATGAAAATATAACACAGATGACGTGCCATTACGTTTCAAATTATAATGAAACAGTCCTGAGTGACAGCTACTTACATCCTCCCTTCATCCGAGACAGAAATTAACATAAATATAAGGAAATACAATCAAAATTTTCAACGAGATGGGGAGAAAAATAAACACAACATTGCATTGGAAAGCCCATTGTATTTTAGACAATGATTCATATTACCTACTTCAAGACGTACCAAATTGATAATAGTACTTTAGTGTTGCCATGTGACACAATGGTGAGTTGAAGCACCGTATAATTTATTTTGTGGCTGAAGCCTCTGGCACGGTCATTTGTCTTTTTAGGGTTCCGTACCTCGAAAGGAAAAAACGGAACCCTCACGTTGTTGTCCGTCCGTCCGTCAGAAAAAAGGTCTTGTCAGACACAAGACCCTTTTTCTCAGGAACGCGTGGAGGTATCAAGCTGGAATTTGTAACACATACTCAGGTCTACTGTCCTTTGGAGCTGTGAAAAAATCAAACTTTTAAGCCAACGCAATCAAAAGATACTGCCGTTTATGCCGCAAATTTTCGACACTCGCAAGGGAATCAAAACCTACAGGGTACTTCCCGTAAACTCAGAATCTTGAAATTTGGTACGAAGCAACGTCTTATAGCACAGATAAAGGAAAACTTGCGCAAACCGTAAATTTTTAGTTACATCATATAATAAAACTATTTTTAATAGTCTTAAACTTACTACCCCTTTCCTCATGAACGCGTAGAGGTAGGTATTATTAAATTAAAATTCATATCAGGTACTCAGTCTGTCTCAGTCAGTACTGGCTAAGTCTATGATACTTTTAAGCTGTAAACAAAATCAAACTTCTATGTCAACGCAATTAAAAGAAACAGCAATAGCCGCATATTTTCAAACTTGCAACTTCTCGCAAGGGAATCAAAACCTAAAGGGTATTTCTAGTCGACCTAGAACCTTGAAATTTGGCATGAAGCAATGTTTTATAGCACATATAAAGTAAAAATTCCGAAAATCTTACATTTTTAGACGGAACCCTCGGTGCGCGAGTCCGACTCGTCGTCAAGTTTTTTTGGTTGTAAATGTAAAGTGTTTTCATTTTTTTATATAATAAAACGCCAGTTTTCCCCGAAGGCACTATAATGTATACCTGTGCACCCATATTTTGCCAGTTTTGTTTAAGTCTTCAGTAATAGGGGTGCGCTTATTGCCTTCGGAGCCTGGATTTGTGATTCTGTGATTTGTATGATGGTAAATTGCCATCAACTGGGCACAAATCCAGGCTCCAAGCTCTTACTACTCGGCTCTTTCTTATAAGACCTACTGTATCACCAAAAATCACACTAATAAATATTTAGACTTCGACTGAAAAATTCCTGGTGGAAAAACGAATCGCACCCTCATACTCTCCAGTAGGGTTTGCATATTTGCTTTGGTCGACTGGACCCGCGGGTCCAGTTCGAGTGGGTCCAGTTGACCAAAGACTCGTAGCAGTTGATTTCAGCCCGTATTTTGATGGCTAATTAATATAATTTTCTTACTTTACTCAAGTTCTGTTTTCAATGAATTTTCCCACTGGTGAAAATTGCTAACGTACAGACGCCAGCACATCAACCTACCCGAAACTGTCACATTTTTCCAATCAACTTTGAACCTTAGGCTTTAGTGATAAAGTTGAAAATCGATTAAAGAAATTTGACAGATTGTAGTAGGTTGATGTGCTGGCGTCTGTACATACAAATGTTCATGCTTCTAAACCTAGAGGTTTTAGAGGCTCGGCGTTGACTGTCAGTGAATGAATGAATTCAAGATTTTTATTAAGGGGCTTACAGGACCTAAACGAAAAAAAAAACGTCAGCTTTAGAAACAATAAAAGTATATGATCGACTACAGTAAAAAAAATCAGAAAAATATATGATATTCTTCAGGATATATGCTGGGCAGTGTATTGAAAACATAATACAACGAATTTGATGCGATAGAAAAAATCATGAAGATACCTCTAAAACTTTCTTTTTACAAGAAAAACCATACTAATATACAGATTTTTATTAACTAGATTGTTCTAAATACAAGCAATATACTAGAGCACTATACTCCATTTGTTTAGGTAATTAAATAAAGGTAAACAAAAAAACCACGTGACTTAGTTAACCGACTAAACGTAATATCACTCACTTCACTTGTCATGCTATGTCACAGTTGTACTCTTCAATTTAGCAACATTATTAGCGAATTATAAAGTTGCTAAATTGAAGAGTACAACTGTGACGTAGCATGACAACTGAATAGACTGGTATTACGTTTAGTTGGTTAACCACGGCACGTGGTTTTTTTTTGTTTACCTTTATTTAATTACCTAAACAAATGGAGTATAGTGTTTTAATTATTTATTCCAAACAATAGATTTTTTGTAAATAGATAATTGCTCCATATTTTGCAATAAATTACCACCGTTGTGTCATCGCGCTTCTCTTTCTTTTCTATGCAGTCCGACAAAGACCGCGCTTTAGGTCATGTAGTCGCCTTAAAACTCACTGTTCTTCATGCAGTCCATGCGTCATACATAATTTCAAGCAACGTTCAACTACAGGGAGGTAATTTAATTATCCACGTTACTTTCGGTCCTCTCGTCATCGGATAACGAATGAATATTTCGGTTTCGTCACAAAGATACACGTGTTTCGCATTTCGTCGCTTATTTGATTATGCTCAACAATGATTGATTTTCTTTTTAAGATTTAATGGATACGATGACGGAAGACTTGTTTTCCAATTGCATTTAAGGAGTTTTTTGATAATGTGTAAGAAATGTTGGCTAATGTAACTTTAAGCAAAACATAATTATGTAAACATTTGTATGCTCTAATCTAGGGACTTTCAAGTACTACAAATATTTTATCTTGAAATATTTGATACGAAAAGATAAGTAAAGTTACAGAGCATTCAAATCTAATTGATAAAATAGAATTTTCCGAAACGGCTCGGTTTTTTGGTTTGGTTTGACCCGCTGCGGCGCGCGGCGGGATGTTTGGCGCACGCGTATACGTCAAAAATGATGCTAACTATCGTCAAACCAAAAAAAGCGTTGTTTCCAAATTATGACCTTGACTTACCTACGTCAAACAATAACGGCTCCGTACTCATTATTATTTGACGTACGTATGTTATGTTAACCAACCGTTTGAAACAACCAGCCTTTAGTGTTAGTATATTTTATGGTTTTTAATTTAATGTATTTATTTGGATAATTTCGTAGAAGCTTTAACTTAGCAATAAATTGTACATTTCTGATAAAATGTTACCGCAATCCCAAATCGCGAATTTCTGGCGAACTATCCCTGATGACCACTATAGTGGGTTTCTAAACTTTCTTACGTAACCTTCAGTAGTACGAGTAAACTATCTACAACATTTAACATTCATATGAGAGCTCCTAGCTTCCTCATTCTAATGATTCTTAGATGAGATCACTAAACTCCCATTAAGCCCAATCTGAACAAAACGAAGCAAAAGAAAAGCGAACATAAAAACAATGGAAAGAAACTTGCTCCTAAGAAACAAAAGATTGTATAAGGAAAAATCATCAAAACCCCTGAGATTTCACTAAAATAAAAGGGAACAGAACAAAATGGATACAATGTTCTTAGTAAATAAATATAAAAAGATAAGAACAGAAGTTTCATGTACTCACAACGACATATCAAGCTATTTTACCCCCTTACTAATAAACGTTGTATAGCGACTGTATAGTTACACAACGCTTTGTCTTCTTCTTTCGAAAGTCAAATTACTGACGACTGAAAGAGAGAAATCGTTGTGTAACTATTCATCTGATATACTTAATACGTTTATTAGTAAGAGGGTTTCAATTTTAGCTGATCCCGCATTTTGCAGGCTTTTCGTACAATAAGAAGTCAGCTTATACTGGAAGTATATCCATACTATAATATTATAAATGCGAAAGTGTGTCTGTCTGTCTGTTACCTCTTCACGCTTAAACCGCTGAACTGATTCAGATAAAATTTGGTGTAGAGATAGTTTAAGTCCCGGGAATGGACATGAGATAATTTTTATCCTGACATTCCCATGGGATCGAAACTTATGCAGGTAAAACCGCTGGGCACTGCTACTAGCTTGATATGTCGTCATGCGTGGCTTGTTGAAGTTCAGGGAAATAAATTACTACCACACTTCATACTTTCAAGATGGCAGGTACCTCTCAGTCCCTTCTTCCCAGATATATCCCATATATTCCCATAGGTTCAGTTTACCCCTTAATTTCTATCCACTTCACAATACCTTTCGAATTGGTCGGCTATCAGCAAAACATACTACTGCATGTTGCATAGTCGAATTTTAACATATTCGAACAAAATCTAAATCAAAAGTCATTTATTCAAACTAGGCTGAGAATCAGCACTTTTCGAACGTCAAAATTACAAAAGACAGTCCCCCAAAACGCCCGCCCTTCACCATTTCCTAGTGCTTCTATGCCACTTTTCTTTTGGTGAAAAGTCCGTTGTAGGGCAGTGGGGGCCCAGCGGCAACGGCCCCCCGACTTACGAGTTGTAGGTCGTGGGTTTGAACCCAAGCAGGCACTTTACTTTGTGTAAATTATTTCATAACAGACGCTCAAAACGGTGAAGGAAAATATCGTGAGGAAACCAACATGTCCTAAAACCAAAAATTCGAAGACATGTGACATCCGCCAACCCGCAATGGGCCCGCGTGTTGGATTAGCGCGCCCACTCCCACAGAGAAGAGGCCTGTGTCCCAGCAGTGGGAACATTATAGGCTGATATAAGTAGACTTTTGATTTTGTTCACTCTATTTAAGGATACACCCCTCTTTGTATCCAGTGTGGCTTTTGGACTCACCTTTTATGTAACACAATATCTGCTACGAACTAATGGCAACTCTGAATAAAAACAGACCCGTATTACACTCGGACTAATGCTGTTTAAAAGGCGAGAACTTCTTGAAGATGCTTCTTACGTCATCTTCAGACGTTGGTACACCTGGGTGTCTTCCTATTTGTTACGTACTTGTTCGTGCTTCTTGGTTTTATGTTGCAAAATATGTTCGATATGTAGACCAATTTTCTAACAGACAAGCGAGATATACCATTGAACATTTAAATACTATGCTTTCACATACAGACGTCGACTGCTGACGACATGTAACACGGATCAGGAATGCCGGTAGTTGACGGCTGTTTCAGATTACATACATGTATTCGGTGACTCGTAGCTATCTGCAATCGCAATTGAAACAACGATCCTGAATACATGTATCATACCTGAATTCCTTGATTTTAAAAATGTAGAAAGTTGAATCATTTATAATCTAATGTAAATTAATTGGCACAGAAATTCGAACACGAAACAATTCCCTGAAATCCAGAATTCTCTAATAATACAACGCAAAAATAACCACGCCATTCCTAATTAAGACTTACATAAACAAGGCCCAAATAAATACGAAACTACTAATTTGTTGTGCAAGACACCCTTTCAAATATTTGTCTCAACCTGAGGCGAGTTGACTGCGTAGAACAAATATTGCTGATTGTCTCGTGTAGTTGTCTGCTTCTAAACGACAGACCTTCGAATGTCTGGACGCCTGGTACCTGTACATTTACGTAGTCTAAACACATCGTTTTAAAGGTCAAAGGAAGGGTTACATTTTGTTGATATAACTGTCTCCCTCCTACGCTTGAAGAATTTAAAGGAGTATTTCCCTGAATTTTGGTTTTATATTTAGAACAATAAGGAGCAACTCGATTTTTGTATCAAATAAACATGGGAAAATTTTATCCCTGAAAATATAAGAAAGGAGGGGCAATTTGAGATATACATGCTACTAAAGCTTACGTATACACAGATACTATATTAGATAGCTTGGCAGACAAGCCACCAGATCGTAGGTAAACCGAAATAAAGGTAGCTACAATAAATAAAACAAAAGGAACTCTCATGTAAATAGTAAAATAAGTAGGTATTCCGACCTCGACGGTGGAACTACCTTTGTTACGTAAACACTGCTGATTGTCGCTAAACATACTGGTTGGATAGTTCAAAATAAAACAGAACTTGGCGACCTAGCTACCTATTGTGTAGAAGTAAATGAAGCTGTGACTCTTGTTACATAAGGGAAGTTTACAACAATAGGTATCTTGCATGGAAAATAAGCGTGTAGGTAATTGTTTGGATTCAATCATAATGAAACATAATTCCAAATCATTTGGATTGTGCTCTAATCCCCTTACTAATAAACGTTGTATAGCGTCTGTATAGTTACACAACGCTTTGTCTTCTTCTTTTTTTTGAAAATCAAATTACTGGCGACTGAAAGAGAGAAATCGGTGTGTGACTATTTATCTGATATAATACGTTTATTAGTAAGGGGGTAAAAAGGAAGAAAGATTGTTTATTCAAAAAATAAACTAAGTAGCCAAAAGCCTCGTATTAGACCATAACAGTTTCTTTTTGAAGTTAACAATGTAGTGTTATTAGTGTTTTGACAAAGTTGTTTAACTAGTATGTGTTGCGTGTGTGTATCTTACCCTAAGAAAAAGGAAATACCTTTTTCACGTAAATAGATTCCACTCAAAATCTCTCATGTCTGTACCGTCCATTGTTCTTTCAGCCGAGTATTTTCTAAAAGAATCAGTTTTATGAAAAGAGCTGCGAAAAGATAACGTATTAAAAAAAAATCTTACATCTTCCAGCGATATTATATAAAAACGTATTTTCGCCGCGTTTATTATATAAAAAAATACCTTAATTTTCCCGTTTGAACCGCGAACAAATTCCTTGGTAAATCCCTGAACGATCCCGGCGATGTATAAGCTGGGGGTTCACTGATGGCGGACTTAAAGAGATAAGGAAAAAGTGCTGGATAAATGTTTAAATCTGACTTTGATTGGATAAGTAATGGATATTTAGGTACATTTTTTTCCCTATACAGCCTGATTATGACGTATGGGGTTGTATCTTCTGCCAGGGTCGCGGGTTCTTCGAAAGAGTTACTGTGGCCCACGGCACAGGCAACTGAAGGATCACGGGTGGGTTTTAGTCAATAAAAGTCTGACAAGCCCTGCTCCCGCTCCGCCCAAAGCGGGCGAAGTTATTTGTAAATTCAGCACCCAAAAAAAACCGAGTGTGCTTATGACCACACGACTGAAGTGAAACTTCAAACGTATTTGGCTATGAGAGGAAGAGAGGAAGAAAATGTGCGCGCGCACTGCTTTCTCTTGCTTATATCCCCCACTCAACTCCCATTCGTCTTGCCCGATCACACTTTTCGTAACGCTTACGTCACGCGTTCGCCAGCTTACTCCCCAAGTCAAGCGTGCGTAAAGAAGTTTCACTTCAAAAAAGGGGTTATATCTATTCTTGCTCTTGATAACGTAACGTTTGTTTAAAAATGTATCCAGATTTTATCAGAGGTGCTGTTGGTTATTTACGTTATCTGTTCCGATCTGATGAGCTCTCATTACCCGACTGCGCCAGAAGGAGGGTTATTTGGTTCATTGTTTCATTTTGCACGTGGCGTACCTGAATTTTCCTAAGATTGGAAGTCGCTTTTCGCTTGCGCTGCCAACTCTGCCCAGGGCTTAAATGGACTTAATTCACTAAAATACAATCCAGTGGGTGCGGTAACTCGCAGCGAGGTCGAGTCTAGCTCTGACGTATAAAGGCTTCCGCAGACCGGCAATTTCCAAAAAGTTTTCATAGAAATTGTACTACTAGAATCGCGTCGCGCTATCGCTTCGTGCTTGTCTGCGGAAGCCTTAATGGATACATTTCTTTTTCTTTCTACAATGTACCACTGGTGTTGTCAGCCTATAGTTATTTATAATCCGCTTAGGAATGAAAGAATTCTTGGTGAGAGCTCGGAACGGTTTTCTATACCTACAGTTTTGGCTGGTGGCTTTATTTTAGGTTTCATTAAAGATACTGTGTTTGGGTAGGTACCTAAGTTTGGCAGGTAGGATGTCTGTATGGTTTTGCTCGTAATTAAATACTATGCATACACTAACAAAGACAAAAATTATGTTAGTGATTGCGTAGTGTTTTCCCGGAAAACACTAATTCCTGGATGTATTTGGGGGTGGCCTTCGTCTAGCAGTGGTACAAAAAACTGCATAGTCGTTGATTGAGAGACTAAAAATGTCACATGGGCATGTGATGGCCAAAACAATATTCGAATCCAGTCGAGCGCGGGCGCACATACACTGCGCTTGTTGACGCGAAATTGACCTTTCATCTTCATCAACTCTTGTGCATCCGACTTTAAAATACCTTAGCTATCAATACCAAAAGGGAGGTGCGTTTTTTTTTTCACCACATTATCTGTTCACAATTAATTTTACTCACCAATTAAAACAATTAAAGCAACAGATTTCCATTACCATAATACGGCTCAGTCCACCTGAATCATCAAACCATCAACAGAAAGTAATAAAACGCAACATGTCAAGCCATCAAGCTTCTTCAGGCAGAGAAACGCTTTTAAATTTCCATAGGTAATGGTTATTTGATGGGCCTCTGTACTCTTGATACAAGATTGATGTTCCGAAATATTAGCAGATAGGCCCGTAATGAGTTCTGGGTTCACTGGCTCCTGAAGGTTTTGAATTGGTGTATCTACCTTATTTCCGTGTTGGATTGATGGCTCGGATTTTGTGTATCCATCGGGTAAATTGGAGTGTTGACGGTTTTGGCAATGATTTTCTAAGTTGTGGAAATAAAGAATCAATTGTGTATGTGTGCAAGATCTGGGTTTAAAATATTCTTGAATCTTCATTATTTGGTGTTGTCTTAACGACACGAGAAATAGATATATTGATCATTGAAAATATAATATCAGATTCTTAGGACACAATGTGGAATTTTTTTAGGTTTAAATTAATTATTTCTACTGAAACGGTTGCATTTGTTAACATTTCTTAAATAACTCATATTGTCTGTCGAAAGAGACTGGATCCTGCGACACAGGGTATCCTAGTGCAGGATCCAGTGTCATACCTAAATATTGTAACACTTGTTTATGAATCAACTAGCTGCGCCCCGCGGTTTTACTCGCATAAGTCTCGATCCCGTGGGAATATCGGGATAAAAAGTACCCTATGTCCTTTTCCGGGACTCAAGCTATCTCTATACCAAATTTCATCAAAATTGGTCCAGCCGTTTGAGCGTGAAGAAGTAACAAACATATAAACACACACACACACACACACACACACACACTCACAAACTTTCGCCTTTATAATATTAAGTGTGATAGTGTGACTAGCTGCGCCCCGCGGTTACACCCACGTAAATGTCGATCCCGTGGGAACATCGGGATAAAAACTATCCTATGTCCTTTTCCGGGACTCAAACTATCTCTATACCAAATTTCATCTAAATCGGTTTAGTGGTTTAGACGTGAAGAAGTAACAAACATATAAACACACACACACACACACACACACTCACAAACTTTTACATTTATAATATTAGTGTGATATATAATATATATAGTGTGATAGTGTGATAAAACTTATTATTATTATTAATAAAACTTATTATTATGGTACTTTACACAGTAGTATCCAATGGAAAGAAGGAAATGTGTTTACCGAAGGAAATAAAAAGTCATCACACAAAGAGCACAAAGAAAAGAATTAATTCTGAGTCTACTTCAAGGACTTTTACAGAATGAATAGTTGCTTTATGACGGAAACAAAAATCCAGCGAAAAATTATATGAAAATTATTCAGGCACTATTTCATTTCAGACTGGTGAAACATTTTTCGAAATGACAAACATTTGAGGAGTTCCGTACCTGGTAAAGAATAAAATGATTAACAAGGGCCTGCCACAATCAGATAACTGTTTTATACCGACCCCAGTGAAAATGAGTAATGGCGTTTTTTCCTATTTCTCTAAGATAACAGGCAGATTTTTTCTCGAATTCTTTTATGTTTTTTTTTTTATACGTTGATGTTTCGTTTTTGTTTGACGTATCAGGTGGGTGTTTTTGAGCAAAAGATTTCTCCAGTTTTGTTTTTAGAGATATAATATAAAACAAAACAAGGGTAAAGAATCATAGAGCACCAAAAAAATCTTCCGCATCGCTGTCAGCGGGAAAAGTGCCCAGAAGGCTTTGCTACGTTGTATGGCGATGCTGATTTTTTGACCAAAAATAGGCCAGCCCTCTGGTCACGTGAAAAGTCGTCCAACCGCTTGGCGATGTCTCGAAAAACAAAGTGGGCACTCGGACCCCATGGCCCTAGTGTTGCAACCCCAAACGGCTCGAACATACCCAATAAGGTTGGAATATTTTCGCCGTATGAGTTTTTTTTTAAATTAATGTTGAATCATTTTCTCCACCCTGTCTGCACGTCATGCTATTAATATTGTCATCATCATAACGTTTTTTCTCAACTTCAGTATAACTGGCTTCTCATGTAAAATTTTAATACCTTCAGAACCTCATTACAATATCTTACAACCTCGTAAATTCTTTTCCAACAGAGCTGCACAGTAGAAATAATAAAAGTCTTATGCACGTTTCTTTGGCACCATTCGAAGCTCCGTTTGGCAGTAAGTGTTAGTTTTAAAACCACGATAGAACCTTAAAGTGACTTTATCGTTTCTGGATCGTACGCCAGGAATCCTAGAAAAGTTTTACTACGTGAGATGTCAGTTACAAGGTTTTGCTTAGGTCATTTTCATTTTAAGGTTGTTGTGTTTTTCACCACCTCGTTTGTGTGATACCTAAGTGCACAGCAAAAAAATAAGAGAGAGCGAGAGAGAGAGAGAGCGGAGTTCGAGCCACCCACTGCTGGGTTAGGCCTTTCCTTTCTTCTGCCACATTTCCCAGTTCCGTCATTGTGGTGCCCTCATCCAGGAACCCTCATCGAGATGCTTCCCGCGACTTTGACTATATCGTCAACCTAACGCGCTTTTTGACCGCCCTGATTTCTTTGGCCTAATCTTGGCCATCATTTGGTCACAGTTTTACTCCATCAGCCACCTCGTCGTTTAGCTAGATGTCCTGCCCAACTCCACTTGAGGCGCATCGTCCTGTCCTGATGATAGGCTCGCTTTGATTTACATGGGTCTTAAACATAACATGCAAAATGTGGATGTACTATAAAATACACTCGTGTTCATATGTGGGAAAGATAATAATTATTTATAATGTTAGCATTGTTTTAAATAATTCATTAGAATTTCCTTTATCTTCTCTATGTTTAATATTTCACTCATGTTGTTCCGGTATTAATATTGTGTCAAAAAATACCTCCAATTTTAACACGAGCCGTCTTGTGAATCTTCAACCAGGTATTATAATGTTATCTCTAAGATCATGTATGCCTCTGCTCTAATTATAAACTAGGCAAAGTTCGTCGTAATGTCAAACTTCCTAACTTTATGACGAGTTGATAACTTCACACTTTTGCATCAGTCTGAGCTGTAGATCCGATTTACTATACTTCGACTTCAAGTGATGAAGAGTGACGCTTGTAGTTTTATCAAAGTATTCCACATAGAGCATAGATTTTGAAAATAATGTTTCAAAAACTGTTCCACCGAAAGGCACTAAAGAAATTGTTTTGGCGCCGTAAGTGGAATAGCTCAAGTGCCCTTAAAATCGGTGCTCAATTTGGAATACCTTGGTTTATCAATGCAACGGGACACGATTTTATGTTCAAGAAGGCCGAGCACCACAGAGAACCGGGTGGGTCGGCGGAGAATGAACTTATAGGTGTTTTTTGGACCATGGTATATAAAATCAAACTGCAAACGGTATAAAGCTTTAACGTCCCCAATTTTCTTCCACAAAAGAAAATACGTATTCAATAGCAACAAAACTCGATCCTTTTACCCATCTACCCTTAATTACCTGCAACAAACTATTTCAGTAGCAACCTTTTTACTAACAAGATAACATCGAAGCCGAGTCTATGTCGCGATAACGAAATTATCTAACTTCTTAATATAAATAGAAGTTTCCAGAATCTTTGGCTCAAATCTCTCGGCTTAGTGCGCTCAAGTAATAGATTAAAATATGTATATACATAGGTATTATAAATGTAAATAAGGATTGTCTTTCGAAGGATTAGGTTTGGTGGTTTGATTTTTGACAATAAGGGAGCTTAGGTCGTTACAGAGTTATATTCCACCAATTATAAAGTCTAATAAACTAAAGCTTGTTATTATGTAGAACGTACATAACATAACATCACGACTGTAATCCTCGAAGGGTTAGCCAGAGATGTACCTATGAGACACCCACATTCGGCCAGTTATGCTTAGCGTTTATATCAGCTTGAATCAAATGTATGGAAAAATATGCGATACAGCCCCTAGTATGTAAAGTAAGTACGATCGCGCGTTTCCATCTGCGAATGTCAAAATGTATTAACTGCGGTTGCACGTGGCAGAACTTTGAAAAAGTGTCAGTGTCGAGCGACATAAAATCATCTTAATCAGCCTATAATGTTCCCACTGCTGGGACACAGGGCTCCTCTCTTCGAGAGGGAGTGGGCTATAATTCACCTCGCGGGTCAAGTGCAGGTTGGTAAGATAAGATAGATAAGATAAGATAAGGCATTTATTTGTAGAAACATGAGTATACATACAAGGCATGCAGGTTGTTCATAAACAAAAGAGATCCGTCATGTTCGGCCTTTGTGGCATACAAATATAGGTAAGAAAAGTCATATACAAAGCTAAAAACATTATTAAATTTTCACATAAACTAAAAATTAAATTAAAACAATAAATTATACATTTGAAATAAATTGCTATATAATCTAATCATAAATTGCAAAAATTATAAAATGTCAGAATATATTTGTTAAATTCGTAATATTACATTTTGTCATTTAAAAATTCTAAAATACTGTAGTATGCTTTTCCAACTAGAAATACTCTTAGTCGCTTTTTTAGTATATGTGCGCTTAGTTCCCTCCATCCCTTAGGAAGCTTATTAAATATTAAAGGCGCCATGCAAAATACACTTTTCCGCATTAATGCTGTTTTGGAACCATGTGAGCAAAGCATAGTGTTATCACGTCTGACGTGACTGACTTTGTCAGCCATGCGTGGAAATAATTGCCGATTACATTTAACAAACATGACAACTTCGAATATGTACAGAGATGGTAACGTCAATATGTTATAATTAATAAAATACGGTTTACAACTGTCTGTCGATCCTAATTTAAACATCGTCCTAATACACCGTTTTTGGGCTTTGAAAGGTATATCCTTGTCAGTCGAATTGCCCCAAAGGATAATTCCATACCTTAGGTGCGACGAAACTAGGCCGTGATAAAGTGCGACGATACTAGGTAGATGTCACATGTCTTCAAATTTTGGTTCTAGGACATGCCGGTTTCCTCACGATGTTCTTCTTCACCGTTTTGAGAGCAGTGGTGATGAAATTATGTATACAAAGTAAAGCGCCTGCTTGAGTTCGAACCCACGACCTCCAAACTCGTAAGTCAACGCCGATACCATTGGGCCACCACTGCTCCTCCAGATGGGACCTACAATCTAAATCTTTGTGATAAACCTCCCTTTGTACAGACGCCAGCACATCAAGCTACTACAATCTGTCAAATTTCTTTAATAGATTTTCAACTTTATCGCTACAGCATTAGGTAGAAAGTTGATTGGGAAAATTTGACAGTTTCGAGTAGCTTGATGTGCTGGCGTCTGTGCCAAAATCTAGATTCAGAGTTATATCGATATTCATATACTAATTCACCTTCTAAGTCAAAGTCAAAGCATTTATTTCAAATAAGTACATAAAAGGCACTTTGGAACGTCAAAAATTACATTAATAAAATAGAATTGATTCTAGTCGCCTCTACCAAAAGGCTAGCTAGCTTATACGACTCCTCTGACTGTTATTGCACTAGTTTAAGATAGGTATCTGCCACCCTTTCATTAGGCAAACAAACCCTTAGAAACAAAACAATTTGATTATCTACTCCTATATTCCCTCCATATTCTTTAATATCTTACCTCATTTATCATTCTCATCACACACATTATTACCAAGCAATTTGGGAGTTTATTCAAAATATGTTCTACTCAAATTATGCCAGTATCCACACTGACCTGATTATTTAATATTAAATACATAGGGAGAGCGTGCGAAAGTAATTTACGTGCCATAGGGGAGTTCGATACACATCTGATATTATTTTATTATTGCGATATCCAGCTGGCTGCTTTTGATGCGAATTATGTAAAGCTTATTATTTGTTAATTGCGATATTTTAGTTTTATCTTAATGGTAATCAAATGATTAGTGTTCAGCACTTTGGGTCCTGTATGTTCTGTTGTTTATAACAGCTAATCTGAAGGCCAATTCTCGTAATTTAAAACGTTCAAAATCTAGTCGCAGTCTCATCTCAGCGACAAACAAATGTCAAAAATGTAGGGAAATTAGAGATATTTTTGACAGATTGAGACTGAGATCAGACTGTGAACGTTCTTAAAATTACGAGAATTGCCCTTCTGATTATTGTGAAGTTAAAATATTGAGTGAATTATTACTACTCGTTTGCGTGTTTAGTTTTTTATAGGGCGGGGTTTTGGTTATTTTCTTCTGATTTCCGATCACCAATGTATTTGCAAAGCATTATGGCAATTTGTCAAAAAAAAAAAAACAATTTGTTTGGGGTACCGGCCGCGACTTACGAGTTGTAGGTCATAGGTTCGAACCCAGACAGGCGCTTTACTTTGTGTAAATTATATTTTCATCACCACTGCTCTCATAATGGTAAAAGAAAACATTGTGAGGACACCAGTATGTCCTAGAAACAAAAATTCGAAGACATGTGACATCTACCAACCTGCACTGGGCCGCGTGCTGGATTACGGCCCACTCCCTCTCATTGAGACGAGGCCTGCGTCCCAGCAGTGGGAACATTATAGGCTAATTATACTATGTTATGCTATGTCAATTCGTCTAACCTGTTGTTATGACCAAAAACCGTTGTATAACGTTGAAGGCAAAACAGCCGTTTCGTTCCAACTTAAAGTGAAAATCAGTTTCAAAGATCCCTTCCAAAGTTATAAAATAAACAGTCACCTTTATCAACCTGAAATAAAACAGCAAATATTTTGGAAAAGCATGAACACATTAAACTCGATAGCCACGGCCGGTTCACACAATATTGTGAACATTGCAGTCTATTTGATAAGCTCATTATTGTAATTGTTTTTATGATGGCCGCGTTTGGGATAGCAACGTATCGGTCGGATATTTTGTGGAATGAAATATGGTGCGAATGTTTTGGTAGTTGAAAACTCGAAATTATTGCTACTTGCAAGATTTACTATGGTCAGATCGTTTAACTATATATTGTAGAGACGGTCTTCATGGCGTTTCCATGCAACCTTCGCGAGTTGTTTAAAAGTTGATGGCATAATCACACTAATATTATAAAGGCGAATGTTTGTGAGTGTGTGTTTATATGTTTGTTACTTCTTCACGCTCAAACGGCTGGACCAATTTTGGTTAAATTTTGTATGGAGGTAGTTGACACCCTGGATTAACATATAGGCTACTTTTTATTTCGATATTCCCACAGGATCGACATTTATGCGGGTGAAACCGCGGGGCGCAACTAGTATTTCATATTTCATCATCATCATCAGCTCGCAGCAGTTCACTGCTGGACATAGCCCTCTCCAATTGCTCGCCATTCAGGTTAATTCTCGGCAACTCTCATCCATCTGCTACCAGCCACCCTGCGAAGATCGTCACTCCACCTAACCTGAGGGCGTCCTACTTTACGTTTGCCGATTCGCGGCATTTAATTTTTATTTCGTATTCAGAAGTAATAAGTGGTAAGCCTTTCATTGAACGACCTCATCACATACCTACCAACCAACAAGTAGTCTTCACGTTTAACGTCTGTTTTATAAAAAAAAAAACAAGTGTGCTTATGACACGACTGAAGTGAAACTTCAAACGTATTTAGCTATGAGAGGAAGAGAGAAAGAAAATGTGCGCGCGCACTGCTTTCTCTTGCTTATATCCCCCACTCAACTCCCGCTCGCCTCGCCTGATCACACTTTTCGTAACGCTTACGTCACGCGTTCGCCAGCTTACTCCCCAAGTCAAGCGTGCGTAAAGAAATTTCACTTCAGTAAAAGTTTTCAGTTAACATGACGCAGAGAAAGAACACAAACACAAAATATAACAAGTTGGGGGAAAATATACGTCACATCTACGCAAAATGGCCATAGCTCAGCATAATGCTTCAATACCTATAAATTATCTTGGATCTCACTACGGTGAAAAAAAGGTGGATATCGTGAGGATCCCTGGACTTATAAAGGTCTAAACTCGTCACACACATCCCATTATATCGTTATAAAAGTAAGCCATAATCCCCTTTATATAAAACGTGTTGAAAAATGATGATTTTATCACCAAATTTTGATTAAATCAAAGCAAGGATTAAATTAATCCTTAATTATTAGCGAAACATGCATGCAGTGGTTTTAAACAAAAGACGCGTTGAAAGTTAATTAAGTGGATGGATCGGCTCGTTGCATACAAGCAACAACCCGGATACGAAGTAAATGAAGTGTCATATCTGTTACTGAAAGGTTCGAAAATCTGGATTGTAACTCGAGGTGAAAAGATGCCAGTTTTTAATTAATAAAAAATAATCAAATCATTTACTAAGTAAACTAACAAACTACTTTTATTATTCAGGTAGTATTTATTTAGAGAAAATGTAACTAACTATTTACACTAGATACTAAATTAAATGACTAACTTACTATACAAGTAAATACAAAAACAAAGGACACTAAGGCGTCGAAGTACTCGTCCGCATGGCTGTCATCCGGAATTGTGCCCGGAAGACTGGCAGCATTTTAACAAACTGTTAAAATAAACTGTTTTAATCTCTGGCTTCTCCACTTTATGCTAGGTTACTCTTTTTAACAGGTAAGTACAGTCAAAAGAAAATAAACGTATCATGTTTTACAAAATTAAATAATTTTTTTTTAAACTATTCGTATTACATCTAAATAAAGTTTAACAAATACGTTGAATTAGTTAGTCACGCACCGTTGCTAGTGATTACGGGTCTGTCAGTTAACCCTACTGACTAATTTAATACTGCAAATGTGTTGCGTGCGCCATAACCCTGATGTTTAGTGCTAATAAGTTGCGCGTCATAATCCACACGCGATTCTTTAACCCCTTCTGACTCATTGTTGTGAGTCATTTTGTTGCAAAGGTGGTTTTTAAGTGGAGTATAAATGTTGGCTTGGTTTAATTTTATAAATTTGTAGAGGAAGACTTTGAGAAAGGTAAAGGTTTAAATAATGGAAATGGAAATTATGAAAAAAGTCTTAAAAGTTTTGCTTAGGCTGGATTTAGTGTTCGACCGACAGTCAGCAGTGGCTCAGTGGTATTGGCCCCGACTTAGAGTTGCAGGTTGTGAGTTCAAACTCAGGCATTTTACTTTGTGTCTTTTTCATCACCACTGCTCTCAAAACGATGAAGGAAAACATCGTGAGGAAACCGGCATGTCCTAGAACCAACTAGAACGACAGTTTGCACTGTCATCGGTCGCGTATCGATTTATATCGACTCACGCTCGCTAACCGTCGCGTCGGTGCTACAATATACAAGTCCAATTATCGTAAGCGTCTTGGTACGCGTGACCAACCCTACGCGACTGACGTCACGCGTCAGCGTAACACGTTGTTATAAACAGAACTTTTCTCACAAATGGGAGTAGTGGTTGACTCTCGTTATTTCATAAAACCAAGTCATCACTTCTATTATTTTTCGTGTTGACTTGGTTTTACTTTAGACGCACAAAGAAGAACGTTCGAAGGTAATAATTGTTATAAAATGGAAACCAAAATTGTGAAAGAAAGTTACTTTTATAAGTCTGTATAAGTAGTCAGTCCTTTTATAAGTCGTCTATAACTTACTTGAAATAATTAAATTTATTATTTATTTTATTTAAGTTCAACCAAAACAAACTTATGCTTTAGCGATAAAGTTGACTTTAATTATTTGCACGTACTGAAAAGTTCTTGCTAAAGCTTACTAAGGTTGTCGTAAGGAAAAGTTGGGAGTAAGGTATTGTAATTATAATGTAGTAAGTAACTAAATAGGCGAGATGGGCGGACGATATTGTTGCCATCGAAGCGTAGAGATTGGCACAAGAAAACAGAGAATTTTTCGTTCGAATCCAGGCAAGCGCTTTACTTTGTGTAAATTATTTCATCACTACTGCTCATAAGACGGTGAAGGAAAACATCGTGAGGAAACCGGCATGTCCTAGAACCAAAAATTCGAAGACATGTGACATCTGCCAACCCGCGCTGGGCCCGCGTGGTGGATTACGGCCCACTCCCTCTCACTGAGAGGAGGCCTGTGTCCCAGCAGTGGGAACATTATAGGCTAATTATGTGGGTAGCTTGATGTGCTGGCGTCTGAACATAATCACTTCAGCGTAGAAATGTTACAGACGGTCGTTGATGGAGTAAAAAAAAATCTTTGCTGACGGATGTTTCTTTAAACAAAATAATAAGAAAGGCATTTCATAACACAGCATGCATAATATAAGACATTTTTTTGTGCATGTGATATCATCAAATAATAATAATAATAATATTTATTTCTGTCAAAACAAAAATGCATATACATTATTACAGTTTAAAAATGGCTTAAGTTAGTGTTCCAGAGTGTAAAACCCTGACTTCTAAACTAGGTTTATGTACCTGTATCTTAGAAGCCAATGACAAATGACTCCTCCCGCTCTGGGTGGAGCGGAAGGGAGTGTCAGACTCTTACTGACTAAAACCCACCCGTGTTCCTTCCTTAGCCCTTTATGTTCCGGGGTAGCGGTAACCCTTTTGGACAATCCCGCTGACCCGACAGGCTTTGGCCCTAACGAGACCCTTCCCTTATGCTGACATCTCTTTGAGGCGCGCGTGGAACACATATGCGCCGTCCGGCACGGGCCTGGTCCTGATCGGACGGTGAGCTACCCATTACTCTCCGTCCGCAGGCCCGCGCCTACGGTGGTCGGCAGTCGTCGCGTCGCATACAAGACCTTCGTCTTTTGCTCCTTCCACATCCATGCATCCATACCTAACAAATTAATTACTAATCTCAATACAAAGATCGAATCACACCGACCACTCCCACTAAATAGGTTTAACATTCAACATAATATTTCGGCCGGCTGGTTCCAATCAAACATATTAATTAATATTTCGCGTCGATTTCAACCGATTGCATTTAAATGAAATACTCCGGATAACTTGTGGCGTCCGTTCAAGTGATTAAAACAAATGACAGGGTTGGCATAATTAATGGATTTATTTAATTGGCTACTATTTTTAACGAGAGTAATTATTACAGCTATTTTATAAAATTGACTTTTATTTTATTGGTAGTCACTTCCAGTTGATTGGTGATCAAAATTAACTTTTTTAATTTTTATTCAGATACTAAAATGTATCATAATTATGTTCTTGCCAAGTCTACTGAAGGGATATGTACTATTATAATATCAGAATACTTGTTGTTAAGAGCTGATGGAAGTCAGTTGCTGCCCATAGTCACCTCATAACGTTCCCACTGCTGGGGCACAGGCCTCCTCTCTGTGAGAGGGAGTGGACCGAAATCCAGGGCCCAATGCGGGTTGGTAGATGCCACATGTCTTTGAATTTTTGGTTCTAGGACATGCCGGTTTCCTCATGATGTTTTCCTTCACTGTTGTAGGTGCTGCCCATCTGGTATATAAATCACGTAGGTAGCTAATGATCATCATTCATCATCCATACTAATATCCATACTAATTACTAATAATATTATAAATTCGAATGTAACTCTGTCTGTTCGTCTGTATGTTGTCTTTTCACGCCTAAACCACTGAACGGATTTAGATAAAATTTGGCAGAGAGATAGATTGCATCCCGGGGAAGGACATAGGATAGTTTTTATCCCGATATTCATAAGGGATCGACCGCGGGCACAGCTAGTATAATATACGTGCTTCAAGAATTGCTCAATAACAGCCCGGATTCTGCATTTGTACCCAGTTTCTGGCAATAGGCTGTCCTCCTATGATATTGGAACACATAACTGACAAAATATAGGTGTACAGACGCTAGCACATCAAGCTACCCGAAACTGTAAAATTTTCCCAATCAACGTTGAACTTTATGCTTTAGCAATAATGTTGAAAATCTATTAAAGAAATTTGACAGATTGTAGTAGCTTGATGTGCTGGCGTCTGTACCTACTAAGGTAGGTACACCTCTGCCGAACACTTTGGGAAAACTGGCGTGACATTATATTATGAAATTCGTGAAATGAAGTAAGTTCTGAAATATTAGAGTAAGGGCTGATTTTTCGATAGACAGATAACTTTTATTTGAAGAATAAAGATGGCGGTTTGACATAATATTTTGAAAACAAAAGCTGTCAAACCGCCATTTTTATTCTCAAGATTAAAATTATCTGACGATTGAAAAATCAACCCTAACTCTACTATTCGTTATCTCTGGGTGGCTACAATTCGAGTAAATGGAATGGTTCTTAGCTATAAGATTTAATAACTTCGATGCAACATAGGTGCTACTTAACTCTAACAATCAATCAAAGTTAACATAAAGGCCGGTTGTTTCAAACGGTTTGTTAATGTAACATACCTACATCAAATAATAATGATTACGTACTCGTTAATATTTGACGTAATTTTGTAATTGTAATTTGAAACAACGCTTTTTTTGGTTTGACGACAGTTAGCGCCATTTCTAACGTATACTATTACGTCAAGTGGACGTGAAACAACCCGCCCTAAGGGCGCTAAGGACGGGTTGTTTCACGTCCACTTTACGAAACACACGATCTTTACATAGGAACGATTAAACAGTCGATTAAATCCACTACATTCAGATTACAGCTAAATTCAATTACAAAATCCCAAGCGGTCACTTAGGACCAAGTTATCATGAAACTGGTTAATCAGAGTTGTACTGAAATGTTTGGAAATTTCGTTAAGTGTATTTGACACGGAGTCCTGAAGGTTCGGGGCGCAAAATAGAAAGGTACAAAAGGCCAGCTTCAAATCCATAACGTGTTCTGTGTCGTGGAAAGTACGTTAAGCTGTTGTTCCCAGCTGTTATCCATAGATTTTTGACAGTCGTTACCGGTAGTCAGAATCCCGAAAGTCTGGGCAAGCCGCCCTCTCTGAGAGTATCGTTCAAATCAGTAACTGGGTTGTGGAGCTAAGATAGGCTGTCACTTCATGTAAAATGGTATTCAGCTGTATCCACTTTCACTGGAAGCCGACTCTAACATAGTTAAGATAAGTCCTGCAGACCACATTTCGGCCACGGCGGCCAATCTCAACGGAGACTAACTTACGGCGCGAAATATATATATTTTTTTTTTGTTTAGCCTGTACCTACTGTCGAAAGATATTATAGGGCTTATAATTTTTCAGGCGATTAACAACTTAAAGGGCGACTAACTATTTTCTACTAACAAAATAACTTGGCAGCGATTAAATATTTTAGCAACACTTAATTATATTAGATGAGCTACAAAATGTAAGGAATTATAAAAACTAAATAATGGCTGCTACTTTATGGTAGCGAACATATTAAACAGGGCCAATTGAAATCATAGGCGAGGTCCTATAAATAACGAAACGGCGATTAATATTAACAGCGGGATAACAAAAAAATTATTATAGGCAACTATAGGCATCTCTGAAAACTCATTGCCAGAAACACCCAAGGTTCAACTTGAGAACTTAGGATGCAAGAGCGAGCGAAGCGAGCTCGGAACGGAATCCGTCTTGGACAGGTTAGGTTCGAAGGGGATGACGGGGGCTCAAGTGAGCGAGCAAAGCGAGCAAACGTGCCTCCTGACTTCTGTAGGTGTCTATGTGTGCGTGCGTTTCGCTAATTGCTTGGAACCAACCTTCTGTATATATTTATTGCACGAAGGGTTTGCGAAGACTTTGGGTACTTTATAATTAGAGCAATTTCTTGATCGTTTTTGACATGCAGCTCATTTACTTATAAACTAATCAGGCAGGGTTGATTAAAGTTTGAAGGATGGATTCCTGGGAATTGTTTGCGAGTCTTAAATTATGAAAGTCGAATACAAGACTACGCCTACGGCTTTTAATCTTCCTTTCTACGAATTTTGTCTGTAAAATATGACTGCTTGTAATAAATTTGGAAGTTTAAAGTGTTGTGCTTAGATCACCCGTATAATTTTTAAACAAAAGATTAATAATCAAATAAAATCAAAAGTAATTTATTCAAACTTAGCTAAGGTTGAAACACTAGGGTCATGGTGCCGGAGTGCCTATTTGGTTTTTCGAGACATCTCCAAGCGGTTGGTCGACTTGACTCTTCGCGTGACCAGAATGCTGGCCTATTTTTTGGGCAAAGAATCAGCATCGAATTACAACGTGGCAATGCTGCCAGCCTTTTGTGCACTTTTCTCGCTGACAGCGATGAAGACGAACTTTTTGATGCCCTGATTGTTCTTTACCCTCGTTTCGTTTTATATAAATGTACATTAGTCTGTTAGCTTATAATATTATGTAAATACTAGCTGTGCCCCGCGGTTTCACCCGCGATAAAAGTATTATAGTCCTTATTTATTGATTCCCTTTACAAATTTCGACCCCCCTTTTTATACCCTTAAGGGATAATTTCGGGAATAAAACTTATTCTATATCCTTCCCCACAACTCAAACTATCTCCATACCAAATTTCATCTAAATCGGTTCAGTGGTTATTTATTCCCCATACAAACTTCCACCCCCCTTTTCACCCTCTTAATGGATGATTTCTGGGATAAAAACTATCTTATGTCCTTCCCCGGGATGCAATCTATCTCTCTGCCAAATTTCATCTAAATCCGTTCAGTGGTTTAGGCGTGAAAAGGTCATACAGACAGACAGACAGAGTTACTTTCGAATTTATAATATTAAGTATGGATAAGTATATATAAGTATGGATTATCTTGTTTGAAAATACAGGATAACTAGGCTGAGAATCAGCAGTTTTGAACATCAAAATTACATAAGACAGCGCCCCAAAACACCCGCTCCCTTCACCACTTCCTAGTGTTTTAGCTGGAAAAAGAAGTGGCGCAACAAACTCCCCAGCAGCACAGCTACCTTTCAGTTAGAAGAACTTGATTCTATACAATAGTAATTAATTAACATTAAGAAACACATAACATTAAATTAAATTATTTGCCATATTATGTCAGCTAGTAACCAAACATGCTCTTAAAAATATCACCTACATAACTTTGAATACTCGAGTAATTATGTTGCTAAATTAAACCTAATACACAATAGGTACTATAAATAAAACCCAGTTTTTAATAATACACACAAGGTTTTAATTTCGGTCCTTGTTTCCTAAATTCTAAAGGTTTTCAAGCCAGGTGCGTTTAATGTTGATAACAACTCTATTACAAGTTAGTTTATAACAACAAGGTTTGTAACAACTACGACGGAACTCCCCTTTGACGTTTACCGCCATTGATTGACGCGAGTGCATAATTTCCGGCAGGAGAATTTAGTGGTGCCCACATAATTATTAACCTGATGAATATGGACTGCAGGGTTAGAATATGATGTAGGCAACACCTCAAAATGTCCGTTGCGAGTGCTAAGTCCCCAGTACCACGTACTCTGGTTGCACTAAATGATCTCTTGGATTCTAATCCAACAAACGGTCTGTTTGCAGATGAATGGACGAAGAGTATTAGCGGCATGTCAGAAGTACTGTGAGAAGGATTTATGAAAGTGCTGTTAACATTTTTTTTATTTCTTTACTTCTTGTTTTTATATAATGAATAACAGAAACAATTTTTCAAGTAGAAATAGGACTATTATTGTTGTTGTTATTGTTTATGATTTTATATTTTCCCTTTTATGTGCGTGTGTATTTTATAAACTGTCTTTTTGATTATTGCCATTGGTTTTAAGCCGTTTTAATTAAAATAGATAAATAAGTGACCTTCAAAATTATGATGTGCCTCAGGGTACTTATCCAAGCCATCTCGTCTTTCTGGGCCGGCCTCGACCGACGGTGTCTTCTAACTTCAGCTCTTGCCCAGTGGTCGTCCTAGATGCGGCTGACGTGACCCGCCCAAATACGGAACACAAGGCAGCCTTAGCCTACGATGAATGCCCGTTAAAGCTGAACGTGCTGTTTTATTAATATATCTTGCTGTGCAGTTCCCATTCCTTTAAACCACTCCTTAAGTTTACATAGATTTTCCTTAAGATTCCTCATAAACTTAAACCAGTCCACAACCAACCGAAAAAAGGATAAAATGAAAACTTGAACAATTACATGTGTATTTTTTTGAATCGTCATAATTATAATTAAAACACAAACACTTTGCCATCACTCACTGACATATCGGATATACATTAAAACCGAGTACATCCCGAGGACAGCCGATCACATCCGAAGCAGTGTCGGTTACGGTAACAGTGGCGCGAATTCAATTGTTTTTTCCCATCTCAAAAATGCCCAACGTGCTTAAAGAAGTTTTCACTTCAAAAAAATTCTAAACTTGACGAACAAATTCCGGAAACAAAAAATTAAAGCAACCTTCTTACTCTCATTACCTCGTGCCATGTCGATACTACTTAAAGTTCCCCCAAAGCGAAAGTTCCGACATTTTGATGACAAAAGTGAACAAGATTACGAGAAAGTTTTCTCGCGGTACAGTTCTTTGGAAGACCAATTGAAAAGTCTTACCGCAGCCCGCCTTGTTAGAAACATTCTTTTGAGTTTTTGAGTTTGAGTTCTTCCGGGTCTAGCATTGTGATCGTTGTTAAAAATAGCAGAGGTTTGGTGTTGTTGTCGATTTAAAGTGAAATGGGAGTGTGCTGTGGTGAGTCTGGGGTGGGGGACGAAGTTTAGACGTTGCTTGTGTTGTCCACTTAGTGCGGGTGAATACGAACAGAACTGTGTTGTGTGAGAGTTGATCGATTCTGTTTTTGGATAGGGATTGAATCCCGCAAGGAGGTATTGCTGCATGTTTGGTTTGTTTGTTGTAATTCGCCAGTGTCGTAACACATTACAAAATGTGTTTTCTATGGTTTTGATGTAGACCAGTAAATTGTGACCTGCTCTGACATCAAGCATAAACCAACCTTTGGCTTTTGCCTACTTTGTGGGTGTATGTGTCTTGCTTGTTCAAAAAAAAAAAAAAAAACTATATTTCTTCTTTCTTTCTGTAGATAGTCCGCAGCTGTGTTTTATCTCATACATATTTTATGTATGCGTGTGTCTTCATCGCAAATTTTAATCGAAGTAAACTACATCATACGCAAAAGAAGAATGAAGGCTATAATGTGCGTGCGCTCGGAATAAAATGACGTATGTGCCAAAACAAATTTACTCCTTTTTTAACAAAATAAATTAATTAAATAAAACTACTTTTTTAAAACTACTTTTTGATATGATAATTCTCTTTAATTTTAAGTCTAATTGTAAGCTGTTATTACACTATTGTATTAGGTAAGCCTGTGATGATAGTTGTATGTGTTTTAAAATAAATATAACTAAATAAATCATTACTAAACTAGTGAGTTAGTAATGATGGCAAAACGAAATTTTGATTCCACTATAGTTTTAAATTAATTACACTTCCGGTTTTAATTCACATAGGTTTCTTGAATAAATCTTGTCAATCGTTGTAGTTGCGTAAAGTGATATTAGTGCTTGGCCAGACTGACAGCGCGGGGCGGGAAGCAGCGTGGGTGCGAGAACGCGCGCGATCTGTCTGTCCGCAGTGGAGCGCGACTTCGTTCTAAGTGTTGTCGTGTCCAGTGTTTGTCAAAATATAGATAATATAGATGAAAAAGAATTATTTTTACTAGAAAAAAGGTCGAACTAGTTTGAGAACCCCGCGGGGCAATTGCGAAACACTTTATCAATCGGAATCGATTTCATTTTGACAGTTCAACAACATTCATTGCGTTATTTACGTGTTGAGCAGACAATTTTTTTCGAACTTAATTATGAAGCAGTGGATTAGCAATTGGCTTTGAAATGATTCTGATTCCGATTGATAGTGTGTTACGCAATTAGGGTGCTGGTCCCCGCGCGGGCCACCCGCGCCCTTTCTGCGGCCACTTGTATGAACGAGCTACGGCGTGAACTGCCCGCGCCGCTCACCACGCCCGCGTGCCCACTATGGACGCTCAAATGAAGCTCTTATGTTTGAGTAAGATGCGCCGCGCCCGCCCCGCGCCCGTCCCACGCCCGCCCCGCACCCGCCCCGCACCCGCGTTTGCAGTCTGGCCAAGCACAGGGTAAAGTGACACTCCCTAATGTACATGGACACTTTGAGGCCTCAACAATACTATAAATAATATGAATATGAATACTTATGTAGTCCACGAAGCTACTATAATATCTTTATTAAAGTTTCATAAAACGCGAAATATTACTTTGTGGAACTTTTTCTGTCGGTCGTTCGCTCACATAATTAACTGGTGAGAAAAGAGAACACAACATCCTATGTCTGTATTTTTAATAAAGTGAGAAAAAGTTACTTTCTAACAACATTTGTTATTTAAATCTTTGCGTGACTGGCCGTAGCAGTACCTTATCTTAAATCTAAAGACATTAATTAAATTATTCATTGTGATGATCCATAATTTTCAAGTTCTGCGACAATTTGTCGGCTATAAGCGCAGTTTCGGAGTTCAAAGTTTTCGGGCTGTGATAAAATTATGACTTCATAATTATCTTTATGCTCTATTTCACTAGGGGTGAGAGGCTGTGGGTGACTTTGAGCGTTCACCAAATTAACGCTGAGAAAATAGGTCTTTTTTATAGATGGGAAATCATCAAATGAGGGGTCCCGCTCTAGGTGGAGCGAAAGGGAGTGCCAGACTCTTACTGACTAAAACCCATCCGTGTTCCTTCCTTAGCACTTTATGTTCCGGAGTAGCGGTAACCCTTTCGGACAATCCCGCACCCCCGGCCGGCTTCGGCCCTGGCAGGCCCCTTCCTTTGAGAAAATAGGTCTTAAAATACTCATTGGTGAAGTAGAGCTTCTTAAGTAGTGTTAACTCGTATTGTGGGCAAAAAGGTTTGCTCATTTTATTGGTTTCACTCTCTCATTTTTGGGAAGCCTACAGGAATGGAAAACTTTATATTTGTCGTTTATTTTAATTGAATTGTTAAAGAGAAAGCAACTCATTAGGTTCAATTTTAGTCCCAACGCTGAGATCCATATACTATCCTAATTAACATTATAAAGGTCTACCTGTATTTAAAACTCAGGCAAACTCGCTTAAACTTTAGGCATAATTACTCTCATTTAAATACTTTCTGCTCCGTCCGGAGTCAACATTTTACGAGGTGTGGAGGATTTGGTGAAAGTTATTTTTTGGTCTATATAATTTGGAAAGTAAAACAAAAGACAGAAGAGTAATTATTGTTAAATTGTATTAAGAGGGAATGCATTCGGAGAGACTTTTGAAAAAGCCTAAGTAAAAAGTCGTAATTCGAGGTTTGGCTCTCGCCTATTTCCTCCTCCAATATTCGACCAATTTAAATGAGATTTCATGAACTGAATAAGAAGGATATATACTGTGTCTCTATGTTTTTCTTTTTTCGTTAATAGTTGTCAAATTTGTGCACTAGGTCTCTGTTGACAGCAGTTTAAATCGGCATTTTTTGAGGGTTCTAGTGCTTATAAACATAACGTATCAACAGAAAGGAAAACAAAGGAACATACAAGTAGTTAATATTTTTAATTCTATAAACAATTATTGCTTTATAGTCATTAACCAGAAAGAAACCAAGCGAGAGCGTTTCTATGGAGAAACGACAACCCGCATTTCCTCTTAAGTAAGCCGGGCATATAATTAAACACGTGTCAGTATAATTACAGCTTTCCTGTTGTACAAAGTCATGGTTTTCTGCACGGAAAGGACGGAAACATCATCTTCTCTTTTGGGAATGTTCTTGTCGTAATTATGAAGTTCTCAATACTACAAGAAATAGAGGTGTCCGCATGGATTGAGGTGCTATGTCTCATATTTAAACGCAGTTATTAACAATATTTAATAGTAAATAAGCCGAATTTGTAAGCCCAATCCTGGAATTTGTATAGAAACGCTTAAAAAGTTACAGCACCTTCACCTCAATCCATAGACACGAAATAGAGTCAGAACACACCATAAAGCTACGATTACATTGGAACTGATTGCTAATAGAACAAACAAGAGGAGATTAATATAGATAGATTCTTCTTTTAGTTTCCAAGTCAATACGGAAAGTATATATTACGCACAATATGTTAGTATGTTACCAGAATTTCGGATATATGATAATTTTCTGCAGAAATACTCCACTTCTCCGATGCAGCCATAGATAAATTATGTTATTTAACAAATGGGGCTCGAAGGATGATTTATATCACTAGGGTTGTGCCATCATAAGTCATTGTCACTACTCGTTCTTTTTCACATCACTAGAACATTATTGTGTTCATTATTATAATGGTGTGTCCTTTGCGTACTTACACCTCGTTTTAAAATAAATTTTATGAAAGTGGGTTTAAGGGACTACTAAGTATTGACACTAGATACTAAATTAAATGACTAACTAACTATGAAAGTAAATACAAAAACAAAATTATGAGGATAACGTGTCTTTTCGTATCTACTGTCAAACGAATGTTTATTTGGGTAACCATTTATGTCATCGGCCAAATCTACCACCATGTGGGTCCCAGAAAACGTGCGGCGACAGCATTCCAGCAGGATTGGTACTGGCCCATTTGAGTTTGAAACTATAATAATGGTATGGGCCCCGCCTGCTTCCAACTTTTATTTAATTTAAAATGGTCTTGTTTTTAGCTTTTCAGTTAGTTATAATATTAGGTTGCAGTCGGGTTTTTTAATTACTTTTTTTTATTTCCAGCTTTTTTGTTTACAAATGTGAAAGGTTGCGCAGACGATTTAGTTCTTGATACGGGTTTTTTCACGATTTGTCATTTTGAATTACTTTTAACCATATAAGTTGTATATATTTTTGTAATCACCTTTTAAAACCCTTTATTTTGAAACCCCACTCGATAGGTTTTGAGAAAAAAAAAATCTTTGAAGGCATAATAATTATGGCGCCAAAAATACGCCATTTTGTTTTTTTTTTATTATGGTATAAGTACCCAGTGTCACTCTCACAGTAAATACGAATCTAACGACACCTTTCAAGCTAAAATCCATCGAGCCGTTCAGGCCGCAAAGCGTGCCAAACAATTATACATACATAATTATATACATACAAACATACATACTATCGAAAAACATAAGCCTCCTTCTGGCGCAGTCGGGCAAATAGACAGTTGACATATTATCTTCTAAAAAAAAAGAGGTTGGCATCGCCGAACCAATTCTCTCGACGCGCCGACATAGTTATACAGGGTGAAATTAACTTCATGGGCATCCTTTTAAGGGGTCATTGTAAAATGGTCCCATAGTAAAAGTTGTTCATAATGATGAGTACAATGACCCCTTAAAAGGATGCCCATGAATTAAATTTCACCCTGTATACACACATAATATTTCTTAACAATAATTATGTTACTAAACTTAACCTAACACAGCCGTATAGTACCTCTCTTCTTCTTGGTCGCGTACTTTATAACTGAAGGTCGTGTCCCTGAAAGGCCTTCGTGGCTTTATTGCACGATGTTCTTCCACTTCGTTCGGTTCTCAGCTTCTCTCAGGGCGGTCGTAACAGAGAGTCCAGTGAGGGCAGTTATTTGGTCTGACCAGCGGTTAGATGAACGTCCGCGAGGTCTTTTCCCATCTACTTTTCCCAACACCGTCAACTTTTCTAGATTATCTGGTTCCCGACGGGTAACCTACCTAGTAAATATTTATTTAATGTACCTAGATTTACATTATGATCAACTGCAATACTTCCTATGTTATCGTAGACTTAGATGTGCGCAAATTGTTTTCATATATCGCCCGTCATCTATAGACAAAAAGTTTAGACCCTCTTGTAACATCGTTTCGTCAATCTCTCGTTTTTTTTTTTTTGTTAAGTTTTTTCTGATGTGCAATACATACTAATATTATAAATTCGAAAGTAACTCTGTCTGTCTGTCTGTATGTTACCTTTTCACGCCTAAACCGCTGAACCGATTTAGATGAAATTTGGTATAGAGATAGTTTGAATCCCGGGAAAGGACATAGAATAATTTTTATCCCGATATCCCTACGGGATCGAGACTTATGCGGGTGAAACCGCAGGGCGCAGCAAGTAAATCCATACTAATATTATAAATTCGAAAGTAACTCTGTCTGTCGGTCTGTCTGTCTGTATGTTACCTTTTCACGCCTAAACCGCTGAACCGATTTAGATGAAATTTGGTATAGACATAGTTTGAATCCCGGGAAAGGACATAAAATACTTTTTATCCCGATATTCCCACGCGATCGAGACTTATGCGGGTGAAACCGCGGGGCGCAGCTAGTAAAGTATTTATAAATAAATAACATACCTGTAATGTAACTCTACTTATCCAAAGGATAATCACTTAATCCTTACACGAAACAACAAATAAAACAAACTTTATCTAAACGCTACTAGAATACCTAATCAAACGAAACAATACCCAAAACTCGAGGCTGATTCTCAATTCATTTTGCGTTGCAATCTAACAAACATCCGAAACTTATTAAGCTGTTTAAGTTGTTAACGCCTTGCATGTGTGCGCTCACCAACGTCTCACGCACACACGCGTACGACACGAAAGGAACAACAGCCGCGAGCGACGATGTCACGCCACTCGCCCATAGATCGTTGAAACCGCCATATGCACACATATTTTATTTTTGTTTTTGGTCATTAAACCAGTAATTATAAAAATCAAGTTTGCATCATTCTTCCACCCCGTCAAAGTCCACGTGAAGCTCAGTACCGGCGTCTACATTTGGTCCCTCGAAGCCGGATTGGCTTGCGACCCCAGATTATTGAATCACCCACAATCAAGAAGAACAAAGGAAATACTGCGCTGACTTGGAAGGCGGCCGTCACGTGGAAGATTCATACTACGGGTTCAACATTCAACGAGTCATATAGCATCAAACGATTCTTCTACAAGTAATCTCATCATTATAGAAGAATTTCGTGAACATCGAATTATTTGGAGTGGGTAGCTGAGACAAAGAGAACTACACCTACAACGAAGGTCACACGTGAGTCCTGAGGGTAGCGGTACTGTAAGTTCGTTCCAATTTGTCCATTTGCCCCGTAAATCTTCTAAATTTCCCCCACAAATCCTTCATTTTGTGAGCCTTAAATCATAATCACAAATCCTTCATTTTGTGATTCTTGTATTTATCCCCATTAAAACGGTCACTAATCCTTCATTTAGTGCTGTTAAATATCATAAAATATTCACAAATCCTTCATTTTGTGATCCATTTTATAAACCTAAATATCATTCAGTCATTTATTGCATTACGCAACAAACATTCCAACCTATACATAAAAAACAGGGTATGCTGTTCTTATTTATTCCTGCATTACCTACTTATTACGCTCAGTAAAATCTTACTTAAAAATTAAAAGATAAGCTTATAACTTATTCGTAATCAAACGTAAATTTCTTTTCAGAGGTTCCAGGTATTCCAGATTCCATTGGTGTGTATAGGAACTGTATTGTATCGCGTATTTAACTATTGTTATTTCGCATGTTCTAGTGCATTCGATTGACCGCTGCCTACCGCCCGCGCTGACAGCGGGCCCGGGCCGCACCGGCTAGCCGCGCGATTGCTGTTTCTGCGCACCACCCGCTTCTTGCTTTTTGCACATTTTACGCGTACCCTCACTTCGCGTCATTACGCTGATTTAAGTAATCGTTCCATTTTTCTTATCTTTAAATTAATTACATTGCAATAATTGTTTGTGATTCTTTCTAGCAACTCATTTCATCGCGTTGTTTGGTATAATAAACATAATATATTCTTACTTTGACTTAACTTAGCTTGCATTTGAATTCAATACTTAGTCACTTTAAACATAGATTTCATTTCTTACATAAATATACCCATTTACATACTTGCTTCACAATGGAAGATAAAACGTTAATTAAAAGGCGTGCATCATTCAAAGCTAAGCTTACGCTATTTGAAAATTATTTGCAAACCGTCGAGAGTTGTGACAGCTTGAGTAGATTGCAAATAAATGAATTGAACGTCCGTTTATCTAAAATTGAAGAAATCTATACGGATTTTGATTCAATTCAGTGTGACATAGAAAATTATATGGAAATTCCAGACGAGCAGTACAAGGAACGTGAGGCCTTCGAGACTAAGTACTTCAGGACGATCGCGCGCGCTCGTGATCTGCTGGCTCCAGCAGCCGGCGTAGCGGGCAGCGACCGCTCGGGGACAGGTTCTTGTTGCACTGCGCTTGAAGGTGGGCCAAAACTTGCACTTCCTACTATCCATTTGCCTAGTTTTTCGGGTCAGTATCATGACTGGCTGGAATTCCGTGACACATTTTGCAGTCTCATACACTTAGACAAGTCGATACCAAACATTAGCAAATTCCATTATTTACGTGCCGCGTTGAAAGACAGTGCCGCTGTAGTAATTCAGTCTTTAGATTTTTCAAGTGATAATTACGAAGTAGCTTGGGAACTTCTTTGCGATCGCTACAATAATAAAAGGTCATTAGTAAACAATCACATTCAAGCTATTTTTAACTTGGAACAATTAGCGAAGGAATCATCTAAATCATTACACAACTTAATCGATACAGTCAATAGGAACCTCAGAGCACTCAAAAAACTCAACCTCCCTACTGAGCACTGGGATGTACTACTAATTCAGATAATTTCAAACAAACTTGACACAGAGACGAGCAATAAGTGGGAATCATATCGTAGTAAGTTGAAAGAGTTGCCTACGCTCAAAATGTTTAATGATTTTCTAAAAGATCGTGCTGATTTTTTGGAAACAATGGAGAATGCTCAGCTCAATAAAAAACGTAGGTCAAGTGACACTACACATGTTCGTCACAAAACATTTGCGACTAACTCATCTTCTCCCCCAGCTCGTAAATACCCTTGTCCATATTGCAAAGGTACTCATGCACTTTATGTTTGTCAAAAATTCAAATCATTACCCTTAGAAACCAGACTTGACAAAGTTAAGGTACTTAAATTGTGTTTAAACTGTTTACGTCAAGGTCATGCTGACGATGTATGCAAGTTAGGGCCATGTCGCTCGTGCGGCCTGCGGCGCAACAGCTTGTTACACGAGCATGAAGCTCCTGCGCCGTCTGCGCCTGTACCTTCAACAAGTAACGTCATGTTACACGCATTGCCACAGCCTGACGTTCACGATCAACCTCCTAGTCCTCCTCAAGACATTGCTTTGTCAACCATTCACAATAATTGTGTTCTACTATCCACAGCCGTAATCCATGTGACAGACATCAATGGTGATCGCCATAAAATACGTGCTCTACTCGACAGTGGAAGTACCTCAAGTTTTCTAACTGAAAGCCTATGTTCTAAACTTAACTTACCTACTTCTTCTACTTCAACCGTAGTCGAAGGGTTAAATTCCCAAATATCATGCTTAACAAAGCGTTGTGACGTACTCATATCGTCATTGTTTAACAATTATAGCGAGAGCGTCTCCTGTCTTGTCGTTCCGCGCATCACTCAGTTATTGCCAACTACAAAGGTTGACTACACAACATTAAATATACCGCCATACGTTACGTTGGCAGACCCCAAATTCCACATACCTGCTCCAGTCGATATGCTTCTTGGAGCTGATATATTTTGGACAATACTCGGTTCTCAAAATATATCGTTGGGTAAAAATAAACCAACATTAAATAAATCTAAACTGGGTTTCTTAATATCAGGCCCAGTGCCAACACAACATACAAAATTTATTAATACAGTCCACTGCAATCATCTTGTTTTACAAAATAATGATGATCAATTACATAATCAATTATCTAAATTCTTTGAATTGGAAACAGTCGCTACACGTAAACAAATATCCAAGGAAGAGCTCGAATGTGAACATAGCTTTGTACATAATACCACTCGGTTGCCTGATGGGCGATTTGAAGTGACGATTCCATTAAAGGATTCGCCTGATAAGCTGGGCGATTCTTACGAACAAGCGTTGTCCAGATTCTTGTCCTTGGAACGTAGATTTAAACGTGAACCACATTTTAAAGAGCAGTATTGCAATTTTATTAAAGAGTACATTTCGTTAAAGCATATGTCATTAAATAAAAATCCTGAAAATGATACTCACACTTATATTTTACCACACCACGGTGTCTTACGTGACTCAAGCTTATCGACAAAATTACGGGTCGTATACGACGCGTCTGCAGTAACGACCTCTGGTGTCTCATTCAATCAACTTCAAATGGTAGGTGCGACAGTTCAAGACGACCTTATCAGCATCTTAATTAGAATGCGCCAGCATAAGTTTCTCGTTACTGCAGATGTTGAAAAAATGTATAGGATGGTGAATGTCAAAACATCACAACAAATGCTTCAGCAAATCTTATGGCGATTCGAACCTCATGAACAATTGAGGCAGTATAAGCTACACACGGTTACGTACGGAACGGCGTCGGCTCCTTATCTCGCGACAAGGTGCTTGACGCAGCTTGGTAACGAATGTCCTGACCAAACAGTCTCTGAAGTCATCTTACATGACTTCTATGTCGACGATTTAATTACAGGCGCTGCTACTGAATCGGAACTTATAGACACATGTAAGGGTGTGATTGCACAGTTAGAGAGTGGTAAATTTCATCTACGTAAATTTCATTCAAATAGTGCTCACGTTGTCACTGAAATCGTAGGTGAAAATAGTAGCGACGAGTTACTTAACTTATGTAACAACGAATATTCTAAAACGTTAGGACTGCTTTGGTCGTCTAAAGAAGATAATTTATTATTCTCAGTCAATATTCACGAAGATAAAATTCTTACTAAACGTACGATATTATCGCTTATGTCACAAATATTTGACCCATTAGGTCTAATAAGCCCATGTATACTCCTAGCTAAAGTTATCCTACAAAACCTATGGTCTTCAAAGATAACGTGGGATGAATCTGTGCCATCAGATATCGAAAACATGTGGTCTAAATTTATGACGTCACTTATGCATATAAATAATATTCGAATACCTAGATTTATTCTCTGTGATTGTCCTTCATTAATTGAACTTCATATATTCAGTGACGCAAGCACACAAGCTTATGCCGCGTGCGTATATATAAAGGGTGTCAATAAAAATAATCGTGTGTCTGTTCATTTAGTGACGGCAAAAAGCAGAGTGGCTCCCTTGAAGCCCATGACCGTGCCTCGGCTGGAGCTATGTGGGGCTCTCCTCGCCGTCCGCCTGGCAGATAAAGTAAAATCATCATTTAGATTAAATATAAACAAATGTACCTACTGGTGTGACTCCACAATTGTCCTCGGTTGGATAAATTCACCTAAAGCACATTTGCTTAAACCGTTTGTGTTTAACAGACTCAGTGAAATATCTGAGAAAACTGAATCATGCAGATGGCGCTATGTGCCCACTAAAAGTAACCCAGCTGACATTGGGTCACGTGGGACAGATGCCAAACAGTTACAAAATTGTAGCTTATGGTGGTCAGGGCCACCATTTCTTCTACATGACGAACAGTCATGGCCTAAACAGCCGTCACACCTTCAAGAGCCTGAATTACCAGAGTTCAAGGTCAAATGTCATTTAACTGCTGACTGTACCGATTATGTTACTTACTACTCTGACTTCATAAAGAGTTTCTCCAGTTTTAGTAAATTACAACGTGTGATTGTATACGTGCAGCGGTTCATTCACAATTATTTACACCCACTAAACAAACGCAGTGGTTTCATAAAAATCCATGAATTAAATTCATCTTTAAACTCATTATGTAGATTTGTACAACTTGAAGTTTTCAGCTTAGAATATAACTTATTAAAAAATAATGAACAATTGTCAGTTAAAAACAAGTTACTTCAATTAACTCCATTTTATAACGAAAACGACGCATTATTACGAGTAGGTGGTCGACTTAATAATTCACTTTATGATTTTGATACGAAACACCCTATTCTGCTCGATTCAAGGCATCATTTTGCCACATTAATATTTAGACATTATCATATAATTTTGTTGCATGCACCACCGCAATTATTACTTTCTACACTTCGTCACAAATTCTGGTTTATTAATGGTCGAAACCTAGCCAGACAGATTGTTCAAAAATGCATTAAATGTTGTCGTTTTGCAGGAAAGAGTATTCAACCTATCATGGGGAACCTTCCTTCTAGTCGCCTGCATACAGATTATGTGTTTGCCAACACGGCAGTCGACTACGCCGGCCCTGTCATGATACTGAACCGAAAGGGCAGAGGAAGCAGACTCCTGAAGTCTTATCTCTGTATATTTATTTGTCTGGCCATTAAAGCGGTTCATATAGAACTTGTCACCGATTTGAGTAGCGCAACATTTTTAGCTGCATTAGACCGTTTCATTGCCCGCAGAGGACGACCGCGAACCATTTACTCTGATAATGGTACTTGTTTTGTCGGCGCATGTAATGAGTTGGCTAGATTTTTAAAGTCAAATTCCGACGAAATTAGTTCTCAAGCATCTAACTCACATATAAACTTCAAATTTTCACCAGCGTATAGCCCACATTTTAATGGATTAGTCGAGGGTTCCGTAAAATCTGTAAAATACCATTTAAAGAGGGTCTTAGGTTTCGCTAACTTAACGTACGAAGAGATGAATACAGTTCTTGTACAGATCGAGGGTCTCTTGAATTCTAGACCTCTTACTCCGTTATCATCGGATCCTTCTGATCTCACAGCGCTCACCCCATCACATTTTTTAATTGGACGAACGCTAACAGTTTTACCTTCTCCTCAGGACACAGAACCTTCGGTGATACCTACTCTCTCACGATATATGAGAATCCAGCAATTAAAAGCCCATTTCTGGAAACGTTATTACATAGAATATATTACAGAACTCCAAAAAAGACAGAAATGGCGCCAGCAAGGAAAGCAACTCAAGCTCGGAGAAATGGTGCTGGTGAGAGATGACCGGTTGCCTCCCTCCCGGTGGCTGCTAGGGCGCGTGGTGCGCCTGTACCCCGGCTCCGACGGCGTGACCCGCGTGGCCGACGTGTTCACCAATTCGGGCACTCTTCGACGAGCCTTCAACCGACTGTGCCCGCTGCCAGTCATGGACCAGAACTGCGTTCCTGGGGCGGCAACATGTTAACGCCTTGCATGTGTGCGCTCACCAACGTCTCACGCACACACGCGTACGACACGAAAGGAACAACAGCCGCGAGCGACGATGTCACGCCACTCGCCCATAGATCGTTGAAACCGCCATATGCACACATATTTTATTTTTGTTTTTGGTCATTAAACCAGTAATTATAAAAATCAAGTTTGCATCATTCTTCCACCCCGTCAAAGTCCACGTGAAGCTCAGTACCGGCGTCTACAAAGTACTTCTTAGAGAAAGAGAAAGCACGATCTTCTATCCTTCTCTGATTCCCGGTCACGTACGAAATTCTTCACACGTAGTTTCAGGACTTAATAGGTCATATTTCGTATTAATCTCGGCGGAAAGTTGTTCTTGAAAGTGTTGCTGCGATTATTGTTGTGTGCTGAATTAATTATGTTGTTAACGAAAAGATTTCTAGAAAAGGAAGAAAGAAATTAAAAGGCTGGGTTCGTTGGTCTAGTGATTACAAGCGCTACTACTGAGCATGAGGTCCTGGGTTAGATGACCAGGTCGGGCAGTGTTAATGGGTTTTTTTATCTGGAGTTTCTCAGTAGCAGCCCGGAGTCTGTATTTGTGGGTGTAGCTATGGGTATACCTCTACTCAACCCTTCAGGAAAACAAGATATGAAGTTATGTTTGGTATGAAATTAAAAGGAAAAGTTGCGGGTGAACCAAAAAATAGCACTCCTACATTAGGGTAAAATAGCATATTAGTAGGATTAGTTAACCTAAAATAGTCATGGGAAAAAACGAGTCCTATGAAAATACTCATAGTACATACGTGACTCATGGTGACACTATAGTAGCAAGCAAGCCTTCGTGTCCGTGTGCCTGTTCGGCTCTGACAACGACTCCAGCATCTCGGGCGTGTGGGTGTGGCGCGGCCAGGAGCTGGCCATTCTGCTGTCGCCCGACTGGCAGATCGACTACGAGTCCTACGAGTGAAGCAAACTGGACCCGGCCAGCCCCAACACCAAGCAGCTCGTGCACGACTACTTCTCGTGGAGTGGCACGGACAAGAAGGGCCGCAAGTTCAACCAGGGCAAGATCTTCAAGTGAAGTCGCCAAGCACTATTTATAATATTGTATAAAGTACTTGCATTTATTTTGTATCGCACCGCTGTCTGCCCGACCGAAGACTCGTGTCCGTGTAAGCCTAAGCAGGCACTTTAAATAAATAGTCGCTCATTGTGACTCTAAATTGCCACAAGGGTGACGCTAAAGCAGTGGTGGCAGGCGTAGGTCATCGGTTCGATCCCAGGCAGATGCTTTACTTTATGTACCTAAATAATAAATAATTTTTTCATAACGATTGCTCTCAAAACGGTGAAGGAAAAAATGGTAAAAACTGTATTGTCCTAGAACTAAAAATTCGTAGACATGGGCATCTGCCAATCCGCACTGGGTGGGCCCACGTGGTAAGCGGTCTACACACCAAAGCCGCTGACCCGGCGGCACGGATCGCCGGCCCAACCCCGCCTTATTTTGTACAATCATGCCGCCGGCTTGCGCCCGCGCGGGCAAGCCGGCGGGGCAGCATGCCGATGCCGACGGCATCCCTCTCCACTCACTCAGTTAGTTGCTCGCCGGCTTTCATAGAGTAGTGACGTATCACTATTATTACTAGAACACCACATGCCGCGGCTGTCGTACCGCCGGCAAAGTCGTTCGGCTTGGACATTCTGAAGCCGCCGGGTTAACCCGCCGGCACTAAGCCGCCGGGCTGTGCCGCCGGGTCAGCGGCTTTGGTGTGTAGACCGCTGTAGATTACAAACCACTCCCTCTATAAGAGAGGAGGCCTGTGTTCCAGTAGTGGGAGCATTATAGGCTGATTATGTGACGCTAATGTGACAGATAGCGATACAAAAGTGATAGCAGAATACTAAAAATAGTAGATAATAGTAAGACTAAAGATTGACTTTTAACTATACCTTTATAATATACCACTCAAGAAATCTAGCTTTGCGTTTTTTCAACTATTTTGGTGTCGGCTTCCAGTCTAACCGGGTGCAGCTGAATATCAGTATTTTACATGAACCGACTGCCTATCTGACCTCCACAACCCAGTTACTGGGTAACACGATACCTCTTGGTAAGACTGGATGTCAAACATTTGGGCTTCTGACTACCCGTAAGAGCAGTCAAAGATCTCAAACTCAAAGCATTTATTTAATTTTAAATTAAACCAATTACAGGCACTTTTGAATTGTCAAGGGGTCGGTCAGTCAGAAAGATGAAGCTGGTTGCCCGTTGCAAAGCGTAGGTACCTATGGAGAAGAACGGGCAAGAAACTCCATGGACACTCTTTTAAATCAAAATAATATGGTTACAAAGTCTATCTCTACGAAAGAAGATCTACGAACGATCAACGACATGACGTGCTTTCCGAGGCACGGACCCCGGTCTCGATATTTAATGGATGATCACGAATCGACCTTTAACCACGAGCTCTTTTATCATGAGCCCTTTTATAAGATGACAACTAAAAAGGGTTAAAGTGACACCTTTCAGAACCAAACTTGAACTGTCAGAAGCGTACGAGATTTTAACTAAAACTCGGTACAAACTTCGTCTCTTACAACCAACTTGCATAAAAGCTTAAAATCGGACGGTTCCTTCGCACACCAGTCGTTAGGTACAGACGTAGAAGTTCGCTGGCTTATCTAGATAAAGAGAATATTAGATCCGTGTTTGGAATTCTAATTTCTGTGTGTTTTTTTTGGAGGTTTCGTTTCGACGGTTTGTTGTTGAATGAGTTTCGGATAATTAGTTGTTATTTATAGCTTTTATTTTTGTCGTGAAAATGTTAGTAAGTACAGTGAACCTGATTCAAAATTCACCTGATAATTATGATAAATGATTTTATTTCTGTAAGTCAGGAATTTAATATTTTTTTTAATTTAATTAAATTAATTTAATTTAAGGCACAATTCATTTATTTATTTTACTTTAACAAAAAACGAAAATTTTATAAATCAAAATTAAATAAATTACACAAAATTCATACACGCATCTCACATAATTGTATCTATTTACAGTATTTATAAGTTATATATTGTATTGTATGTGTTACATGATCCTTGATGCCTGAAATAAATGAATACCTACATCAAAATAAGTAAATAAATAACTCCAGACTACTGACATGTATACAATATTCACATGATCGTCTTCCATTCGTCCGCAAAAACGTCACAGTCAGGTCTAGCTTCCAAGAGAGCGCTGAGCGCGGAGATACTACGGCGAGGGACTAGAGTACTCGTACTAAAAATTAATACACTCGTGGACGGTGTGACTCGCAGGCATGGCGTACAATCTATTCCTCCTAATGCGGTAACATTAACGGTTCCCTACCACTGTTTATCTCTGCATCACCCAAAGGTTGACTGGTAGAAAATGCCTATGGCATTACGTCCGCCTATGTACATTTATATGCTTGAAGTATTAAATAATATTTGTATAATTTTATATCGGTTCATAATTAAAACGTTGCTTTCATAAGATAATGATAATATCCATGGACATTTTATGTATTGTATACGAAATTGTGACTAATTACCTATTACCTATTTGTTTATGTGCTGTTTTAATTTATTGACATATTATTATTAACTATTGCTTGAAATTGTGACATCTACTTACCTATTGACTTTATTTTATTTTTTTACTTGAAATTTCGATTACCTAATGATATTTTGTATGCCTTTTGGCGGAACGTAGCATGGACCAACATTTTATTATTTATATAACACCTGTATATTGTACCCTATGTTCACAAAATGAATAAATGAAATGAAAATTAAATGAAATTAAATGGAATTAGTAAGTACTACATTTGTGTTTTGTATACTATAACAATCTCATTGACATACAACGACACACTGAAAAAAAAAGTCGCTACAATAAAGATTTAGTTTAGATTGACTAAGTAACTTGTTTGCATCTGAGCCTATCAAGCACAATGATCACAGCTACTACTTTTATTTGATTGAGATTTGAAACGGGATCTTAATTGGTCGGGGGGGACCCCAGTCATGAACGAAGTTCCTTACGCGATACTCGCTCGCACATACACTCGGATATAATAGAAAAAGACAGAGAGAGAGGGAGATAGTTTTTTCGAAGGTGCTAAATCCGACAGTGACGTCAAAGTGAAAATCCAAGATGGTGGCCGCACATACTGTAACGCAAAGAGAGAATGTCGCATGGAGGGGGCATAACGCTTTTTTCTCAAGTGACAATTTCTGCCAGTTTACTTCTATCGCAAGCCGCGTTAAAAAATAGCAGACTACAAATATTCCATGAAACAAAACAGAAATGCAAAGCTGTTAAAACAAGGCACTGCTGGAAATTCCAAGCTTATGTTTGTACTAGCCGTCCATTAGACCTGGACCAGCACTAGTTTAGCAGTTCATCAAGAAAAGTTAGCACATTAGTTCTACGGAATGAACTACATGTATTGGTTCAGTGGTCAGTTGAAGCTTCGGGCTTCAATAAATTAAGATAGCTGTGTACGAAGTGTTGTTCCTTGTTCTCTCGTGTTGGCATGAACTAAAATGGGTGAGAAACATATATTAGAGGGTACATATTTGAATTTCGAAAATTTAAATATCTACGGTTAAAATGTGAATGTTCAAAACATCGAAAATTTAAATATCGAACGACCACAAAACCGAAAATTAAAATAACGTAAGTTTATATTGTCGAATGGTTAGATAACCTACCTCCAATATATCTAAAATCTAATTATCGACAAACATGACATCGAAAGGCTTAAATATCGAAGTACAGATTATCTAATAATGTAAATATCGAAGTACAGAGTATCGAATGTCCTAAATATCGATAAATTAATGACAGAAACAAATCGCTGCAAAACCGACTCCACGTGGTCTTGTCTGCCCTACCACTAGAGTGTAATTTAAGCCCGCGTAGGCGAAGAGGCACGAGGCGGCCCGCGAGCTGAGGCGGAGGTGGCTTTAACGCCCGCCGCCGCGGCCGAGGCTGGCCGGCTAAGCCGGCCAGCAAGCCGAAGCTGCGGTGGTGAGCGTTAAAACCATCGACGACGATAAGCTCGCGTGGGACCGCCGGAGCCCCGCAGCGCCGGAGCCGTGACAGAAACCATGCCTGCTGCATGATGCATGCTCGCTTGCACTCTGCATGCTTAAGTAATATTATTTTCACATAATAAGTAACTTAAAAAAAAAAACACATTTGTAGGCCGCGCCCGCTCTTGCATCTTATGTCGACGGAGCCCCGCTACGCGGGGCTCCGTCGATCGGTATCGGGTATTTCTGTGTAAAGGGTTTAAAGTAACCTAACCTAACCTAACACCGGGGTGCCCTTCGCTCTCTCTTGCATCCTGCAACCATGCCTGCCTGCAAGTTCGATATTTTAACTAGTACGTATTTTTAACGTAAATATTAGGTCCTTACATATGAAATTGGCGTTTTGTATGGAAGGAACAAAAAGTCGAATATTTTTTAATATAATATATTTAATTAATCAAAGTATGAACCATTGTTTTCAATGCACTTTTGCCATCTTATAGGTAGTTCATTGATCCCTTTACTAAAAAAACCAGTCGGACGGGAATCAATAAAATCTTTGAAGGCGATTTGGACTGCCCCATCGGAGTTGAATTTTTTCCCTTGCAAAAAGTTATCCAAATTGCGAAAAAAATGGTAATCTGTTGGAGCAAGGTCCGGGGAGTACGGAGGATGTCTAAGACATTCCAATTCAAGCTCTTCTAATTTGGTAGCCGTCTGTTGCGCAGTGTGTGGTCTGGCGTTGTCGTGAAGCAGCAGTGGCGTGGAGCGATTGACCAGCCTTGGTTGTTTAGCCGCTAGCTTTTCCATCACATCGAAGCCTGCAGCTAACTCGGACGTGGTTTGCGATGGGTCCGCTTCCACAATAGCCTTCAATTCTCCATTATCAACTTGGGTCTCAGGCCGTCCACGGGGCTTGTTCTGCAGGTCGAAATTTCCAGAACGAAAACGTTGGAACCAAAAACGAACTGTGTTTTCTTTTGCAACATGACCGCCATACACATCATTCACCCTTCGAGTCGTTTCCGCAGCACTAGTGCCACGGCGGAACTCGTACTCGTAAATAATGCGATATTTTAAATTTTCCATTTTGTAAAATGAGTGACGCAAACAGAAAAAACAGAAGAAAAAAAACAAATGAATGACGGTCATCGAAGCACAAATACATGAGTAAATAGCTGTACAAATTTGAATTTGGAATTCCTTACCAAAGAGGAGAAATTCGTGATTAAAGTGGCCAGTACGAAAAACGCCAATTTCATATGTAAGGACCTAATATAATGAACTAAAGTGTATTGAATGTTGACATTTTGAACTTAGGTATAATGATTATCGATGTTTTTAATCATTAGATATTTTTATAACTCGGCATTTCAATGTTAGACATTTTATGCTTAGATATAACAATTTTCGATATTATGATATAACCGATATTTAAATTTTCGATGTTTTGAACGTTGACATTTTACACGTAGGTATTTTAATGTTCGACATTCAAATATGTACCCATATTAGACTAGCAGCGCCCCGCGGTTTCACCCGCATAAGTCTCGATCCCGTAGAAATATCGGGATAAAAAGTATTCTATGTCCTTTCGCGGGACTCAAACTATCTCTATACCAAATTTCATCTAAATCGGTTAAGCGGTTTAAACATGACGAGATAACAGACAGATACACTTTCGCATTTATAATATTAGTATGGATATTCAGCAAGATAGTGACTGTGCTGACTACCCAGAATACCGGATATATAATACGTATTTGTGAAAACCACTCATTTTAAGGCCTCTTTAGGGCCTTGTCTTGAAAATTAATAGCAGTTTGATGGGCGTGGCTTTTTTCCCGCGGGGAGAAGAATATATGTGATTTTTGTTTGTGTATGTTTTAGTGATTAAGTCGTTGAAGTGCCTTAATGTATAATTAAATATTAATTTATAACTTAATACACTAGTGTAATTATTAGTATTGTAATTTCATCACCACTGCTCTTAAAACGGTGAAGGAAAACATTGTGAGGAAACCGGCATGTTCTAACCAAAAAACATCGAAGACATGTGACATCTTCCATCTAAGCTTGGAATTTGACAGGCCTGATGGTCTAGTGGTAAGTGACCCTGACTGCTATGCCGGAGGTCGTGGGTTCGATTCCCACCCAGGACAAATGTTTGTGTGATGAGCACGATCATTTGTTCTGTGTCTGGGTGTAATTTATCTATAATATGTATGTATTTAGAAATATATAAGTATGTTTATCAGTTGTCTAGTACCCATAACACAAGCTCTGCTTAGCTTGGGACTAGATGGCGTTGTGTGATAGTTGTGGAATATTGTATTATTATATATTATATATCTACCAACCCGCACTGGCCCCGCGTGATCACTTCCTCACAGGGAGGAGGCCTGTGTTCCAGTAGCGAGAACATTATAGGCTGATTATGATTCAAAACTTCGAATATTTTCACTTAAAAAAATACCCATGCAAAAAAGTCTGTTTTACAAAATAATTTTTTCCCCAACCAAAAGTTCGAACTTCGCCATCTGATTTATATTTCGCGGTGCGTTGTCAAGGGAATTGCTGTGAAAAATGTAAAATGTAACTCACGTACATATTGTACTGGGCTGCAACTTACTTCGGACGCTGTGTTGCAAATTGTACTTCAGGGCGTGAATCACTGATAAAAAGTGCAAGGTCGGTAATAGTGAGCGAGGCACAGTTGAAGTGCAGTGAGTCAAGTTATTTTTCGTAGGAACGAAACGATCAAAATTAGGTAAATACAGCTAGTTCAACACGTTGCTAACTTGCTTCATGGTTTGAACTCAGCGATGAATGGATTCTTATCGGGCGCGCGCTAAAATTGATACTTTAGTTTTCTTATTTAAGAAAAAAAAAAATACTGAAACGACGATAATTCATATCTATTTGAAGGCAATAAATTAGTTTGCACTATCGAAGACGATAATTACACGATTTTTTTTCAAGAATTTGGGTTTGTTGTCAAGAATTTAGAATATAATAGAATACTCTTTATTATGTACACCATATAAATTACAGACATAAATATAGAAAACTAGGATTATTATGTAACAGTTACCTACTGCAACTCCTATTTCGATTTGTCGCATGTTTCCAATTACGTCATATGAGACGGTTTTTTTGGGAGCCAATAAATATCTAGTCATGGTTTCATGTCGCAATTTACAAAGCTGAGTTGTTTTACCAGCGCATTCTGAACAGTCCACAGCACGCTAATTGCATAACACACTATCAATCTCAATCTTAATAATTTTGAAGTATACTGCTAATCCATTGATTCATATGTTCGAAAAACGTATCTGGTCAACAACGTACATAACGCAATGAATGTTATTGAACTGTCACAATGAAAGCCATTGCTACTAATAGTGTGTTACGCAATTACCCCGCTGATCTGGTTGCCACTATAGTAATTTATGAAGAAGAAAATCTAGACAATCTACTGGTAGTAGATTGTTGTAGACTTGTATCAAAGAAGGTTGTATTATACAGGGTTATTGGAAAAACATCAACAACCTCTTAAGAGGTCATTGGACTCATCATTATGAAAAACTTTTACTGTGGGATCAAACCTGAAATCGCGAAAAAAAATCAGCTGTTCCCTACATTTCGACGAGTACATGTAGGGAAACGCTGATTTTTGAAGTGAATACTTCTTTAGCGGCGTTGCACACTTTTTGTAATGGGTAAAAAATGTTAAACTCGCGTCAGGACATCGCGTCAGGACACGTGACCGTCAGGAGAGATTCCCCCCCCCCACTCTCTACGGCGGCGCCAACCGAAGTGAACCAAGTGAGACACGATAATGGATGGATGGATGGTGATGGTGATGATGATGGTGATGGTGATTGCGATGGTGATTGTGATTGTGATGGTGATTGTGATGGTGATGGTGGATGTGGACGTGGATGTGGATGGATGGATGGACAGCTGATGGCTCGACCGTCTGTGTAGTAGCCACACTGCTGTGTATTCGTAGAATTCGTGTATATAAAGTGTTTAAAATATGGAAATTGAACAAAGTGCATCGATTAATGAAAAAAGTGACACAGAAATAGTGAAAAAAAAATTGTCATATTAATTCAATTAATAATTGATTTATTTCAACGTTAATATTCATGTTTTCACTTCTGCCGGCACTCCCGGAGTGCAACCCGTCTTTTTTTTTCCAATAACCCTGTGTATGTAGAATTTATTTAATACTATACCCACTCCCTCCGCTCTGATCATAAATCCGAAACTCTTCCAAGCTTTGACTGTTGAACCATCCAACATAGTGCAAACGAGGACTTGATTCACTCAACCCCCTCCACAGTGGCTCGCGGTCGGTTTCAGCAGTAGCTCTAAAACTTTTTCTGTGTGCGCTTGAGTCTGTAACGAGTTGTCGGAACTAGCGGTAATGGTCTGAACGCGGCCGAGTTCAAACTCCCGCCCGATTTGTCCGCGCCTCCGCTCAACGCTGCGATACTATTAAACAGTTTTTAACGTCTGCGATATTCCAGTAGCGTTGTTTTATGGGGAAACTTTATTTTTGTAAGATATGAAGGTTTTTGGCGTGACTTTTGCAAGATAATGTGGTTGGCTAAGGTCCCCCTCGTCCTTCGTCGTTGAAGTTTGACAAAAGTTTTTGTTGGAGTGCGAAAAAGGGATACGTGATGCAATGTGTCACTTGAGGGATGAGATAAAAGGGATTATTTGTTTATTTTAAAGCAGACGATGCTTTAGATATACTTACAGCAAGACGCTCAGAAGGACGTTTGGAACATACAAACGCAAAATCAAAGCATTTATTTCAATTAAACCAATTACAGGCACTCTTGAATTGTCAAAGGGTCGGTCAGTCAGAAAGATGAAGCTAGTTGCCCATTCCAAAGCGTAGGTACCTATGGAGAAGAACGGGCAAGAAACTCCATGGACACTCTTTTAAATCAAAATAATATAGTTACATAGACTTGGTTACATCATTCATGTTAAAAATTATACATGTGAGAACGATGCAGAACGTTAAAAGCGTCCATAATGAAAAGAGAAGAAAAAACAACAATTCAAATATTAAATAAAATAAAATAAGCCATGGGAGCAAAGAGATGACCAGTCCCTACTGACGGCGCCCGTTCACGAACATGACGCATGTATTAGCACCATTCAGCTCAACCATTTTGAAGGGAGCTAAATGATCCAACACACGCGCCACCATCAGCGAGACATTTTATTCAGAAAAGTGTCTTCTTGATCTTGTTAACCTAACTTCAATCTGACTAGTTAAACGTAATACAATATCTTCTTGCTTAATTGTTTTTATCTTGCTTAGTTATGTTAATAATTCGCAACATATACATTACACTTTAAACACAACATACACAAACCAAAACTCTTTCACTATACTATACACAAAAACTATGATGTATACCCAACTACACTTACCGACTTATATTATAATGGGATGTATCGCTCATATTTTGATCTATGTACTACCTGATTATCCTGCGCCATTTTTTAGTTATCATGTAAATTACAAATGGATTCTATAAAAAATATTAATGATGACTTGGACAATCTTGGGCTAGGCAATTCCTTTTCTTGTGACCCACAGGATTGTGCAAGTTATTTTGTCACTTCTGAGAGTAATATTAAAATACTACATATGAATATCCGCAGCGTTAAGAAAAACTTTTGTCAGTTACAGGCACTAATATGCTTAACGAAATTAGATATTGATGTTATTGTTTTGACCGAGTGTTGGCTCAGTAAAATTAACAACCCTCCTGCACTGAATGGTTACTTGTCACACTCGACGAAACTAACGTCGAATCAAAATGAAGGTGTAATTGTTTATGCTAAGTCCACTCCTAAGTTCCTAAACGCCATAATCTGGGAACCCTGCTTGGCTAACTCTAACACTCTGGTGTGCCAAATAGACTCCAAGTTTGCATTTGTGGCTATTTACCGCTCTCCGTCGTATAACACTGCTGCACATCTAGAAACATTCCTATCAAGCCTAAATAATATATTGGAGGGTCTCTCTTCATACCCAAACATTGCACTTATTGGTGACCTAAATATTGATATAAAACCTGGAAATAGTAACCCACATAGCTTGGAATATCTGATTCTGAACGCTTCTCATGGCCTAATACCTACTCATTTATTGCCCACTAGAATAGAAAATTGTTTAGATCACGTTTTACTAAAGTCAAAATTACCATCTACCACATTAGTTCTCGAATCTTACATTACTGACCATAAACCTATAATATTGATGCTAACCAATGCCAAAAGAACCCAAAATCCAAAATTCTTTAAATCTCGTCTTAACTTAGAAGCGATTAATTCAGAACTAGGTAATATTAACTTCGCGGATACTTATAACATTAAAGACACAAATGAATTGCTAAGCACTTTTATATCACTAGTAAATACCGTAGTAATAAATAATACATCTAAAATTATAATTCCAAGGAGGCAAAGAATCCTGAAACCGTGGATTACCCCTGGCTTGTTGAAGTGTATTCAAAATAGGGATCAAATGCATATGAGATTAAATAAGTCACCTAACAATACAACCCTAAAGATAACTTACACACGTTATAGAAATTTTTGTAATGACTTGCTTCGAAAGCTCAGAGTAACGTATGAAAAATGTGAACTTCAAAATGCCCAATGCAATCCAAAAGAACTATGGAAAACCATACAAGATATAACAAATACGCGTAAGGAACACACCAGTTCTGACAAGTTGTTAAAGATAAGCGATAATCCTCAATCCTCGGTGAATCAGGTATGTTCATTTTTTAGTAACATTGGTAAAAACTTAGCGGATGATATAATTAAGACCAATAGGCAAGCTACGACACCTCCGAACAGCGATCCATGCGTAAGTTTAACCCCAGTTGACTCGCTTGTCTTACTAGAAGTCGATGAAACTGAAGTTGATTCTATCATTTCACAATTACGTAATGATTGTGCTGTAGGTTGGGACGGTATATCATCCTCTCTGTTAAGAAAATGTCGCCAGGAACTGGTGCCTCCTTTAACCTATATCTGCAATCGCTGTATTCAGACAGGAACTTTTCCTGACGCACTGAAAAATGCTATCATCCTTCCAATATACAAATCCGGGAACAGAAGCTGTGTCAACAACTACCGGCCAATCTCGATCCTGCCATCGATTTCAAAAATAATAGAGAAGATCCTCAATAAGCAACTCAAAGGCTTCTTGAACAAACATCACATTATCGCGGAAAACCAATATGGTTTCAAAGCTGGGGTATCGACAGAGGATGCTGTATTGGACCTTACACAATTTGTGGTGAGGGAACTTGATGGTGGGTCTAAATGCTTAGGCATATTCTTAGACCTCTCAAAGGCCTTCGACACAGTTTCTGTTCCCAAACTCATAGCAAAGATGGAGCGTCTGGGTGTCCGAGGCACAGCACTGGAAATGTTTAGGGACTATCTAAAAAATCGCTCGCAGCTAGTTAGGATAGGTGATTATCTCAGTGTTGAGGAAACTGTGACCTATGGCGTGCCTCAGGGAAGCATATTGGGGCCCACTATGTTCCTAATTTACATGAATGACCTCTGCAGAATGATTCTCCCTAACTGCAAGATATTCGCGTATGCCGATGACACTGCAATCGTCATTTATGGACCTACTTGGGATATGGTTAAAACAATGGCAGAAGACGCTCTAAGACAGATCATGAGCTGGTTCAACGATAGCCTACTAACTCTCAACTTAGTTAAAACCTGTTTCATTCCTTTCGCAATCCGACGAAATACTATGCCCCCTAAAGACTTTACAGTGATTGCTCACTCATGCCGGAGTTCATCTAATTCATGTACTTGCCCTTCACTGGACAGATGCGATAGTATAAAATATCTAGGTGTGCAAATCGATGAATGCCTTAGATGGGACAAACAGCTAGATATGATAACTTCCAGAGTACTGCGGCTCATTTACGTCTTTAAATCACTAAGAGAACCCGCTGATATGAGCACACTGAAGATGGTCTATTTTGCACTGTGTCAGTCTATAATTGGATATTGCATTTGTGCGTGGGGCGGTGCATCAAAAACCAGCTTGCTGAGGGCTGAGAGAGCTCAAAGAGCTGTGCTAAATGTTATGTGTAATAAGCCATACCGATATCCAACTAAACAACTCTATGAGGACTGTGAGGTCCTCACTGTTAGACAACTGTTCATTCTGCAGTCTACCCTTAGGACTCATAGATCCATGCCCAAATCAAACCCTAAAAAGCGCACTAATATCCCGTCAGGCGTTCGACATAAAACATCTTTTGCCCAACACCAATTCTACGTTTTAAGTAAACATTTATATAAAAATCTGCATAAAAAGTTAAACATACTGGATTTAAATAGATATACGTTAAAGAAAGAAATAAGTCAATGGCTATTAAAACAGGACTGTGTGGAAACAGAGAATCTGCTAACTTACATCTCTTAATTTAATGTCACATACATACTCATAGATCTCATCTCGCACTTTATATACAAATATTATATATTTATTACATTCACGGAATCACTCCCCCCCCACACACACACCCACTCACACCCCACACACACCCCCACACACCCCTACACACCCCACACTCACCCACACACACATACTTATATACACATGCATGTCTGCTATCTTTCACACTTATTTTGTTACTTAGAATTAGTTTTTGTTATTATTTTGTTTTTTATTTTTTTTATTTTGTTTGTTTTTTCTCTTATTGCAAATCATTGACACTGTCTTCTCCTGTTTATGGTTGTGAATATTAACAGAATCCACTTGGCTGAACCCTATCTTTTAAGATACAGGCTAGTCCTAGTTTAAAAGATAGAGTCTACTATTGCATAATAAAGTAAATGTTATTTTCAAACAATGTAGGTATACAGTGCAAAGTGCTATGTTTTTGTGAAATAAATACTTTTTATTATTATTATTATTATTTGAGTGAGCATGACATACTCTCAGCCGCCGGGGCACATTCAAGTCAATGAAAGACGTACCTAGTAAATGGTAGCTTTATAGTATGTACATAGTGCTCACACAAGAACAATATGAAACTATGACGTAACGTAGGTTTAGTAGACATTGGACTTATTCGCGAAATGACCTGTAGTCGTTTATGGACTTATTTGCGATATGCCTCATTCTGAAAATGCCCTATTCGTGAAATAACCTATTCTACATTGGACTCATTCGCAGAAAGACTTATTCTTAAAAAGACCTATTTTCGATAGCAGTAGTAAGTTGAATAACGCAGTATGTTGATTCACCCAGCGGTCTTGTGTGAAGTGTCATTACTTTGCGTGAAATATCAATACCTATAAGTGGTGGAGAGCAACGGTTATGGTCCAGACACATAATATGACTGGCTTTCTTAATTTGTTATAATGTATAGATGTGAGGGGAATCATCATGTTAGCTCGCAGGTTTGCTGGTTGTTCAGTACCAGTTAAAATAGAATAGAATAGAATACTCTTTATTATGTACACCATATAAATTACAGACATAAATATAGAAACTTTACAATGGGTGACACAATGGGCGGTCTTATCGCTAAGAGCGATCTTTTAAAGACAACCTTTGGATGGATTAAAAACGGGAAGGACAGACAAATACTGTAGGTAGTCTGTGGTGTACTAATTACACAATACAATAAATACATACATAAAGTACTATTAATCTATATAAATAACATTTTTTAAGGCGTTTTTTCAAACATTTTACACCAGCAGCCTATGGGCTAATCATACCTAAAACACAGACAACAACCTGCGCATTTAATACAACAATGCCGTCAGGGCACTGTTGAGGCTTCCTCCTTACTGTAGTGCGTCACTGATGTTCGCTGAAGTGCACACTGACGCTTATTTTGCGATCATGCGCAAGAAAGTGGCGTCAATAATACGCAAATTGAGAGGAAGCGAAGCGACAATAGCATCCTGAAGGTATTTTCTGAAGGGTTATAAGGGCCCACAATGGATAGGTTTATCAAGCTACAGCCAGACATGGGGCTTGATAAACCTTCCTGTAATTGGGTACTTTATACTAACGTTTTTTGGCTAAATAATAACAGCCGCACAGGTCGATCGATCAGGTTAAGCTACGCATGCCGTACCGCCGCGCCGTGGATGGGTGACCATCTTTACATACCAAGATCTCTTCTAGCATCGGAAAGCACGTTAAGCCGTTGGTCCAGGCTGTCATTCGTAGATCTTTGACAGTCGTTACGTGTAGTCAGAAGCCCGAAAGTCTGACAACCAGTCTTACCAAGGGGTATCGTATTACCTAATAACTGGGTTGTGGAGGTCAGATAGGCAGTCGCTCCATGTAATATACTGGTATTCAGCTGCATTCGGTAAGACTGGAAGCCAACTCCAACAAAGTTGGGAAAAGGTTCGACAGATGATGATGATACATATACTAAGGGTGCTATCTTGGCTGTATGGCGTCTGTGTTTTCCTTTTAGTAACTGATATGATATAGTAACTGAGCTGTTTGCTGGTTGCGGTTGGTTTACGTCTTTCGACTGAAAATATGAACTGATATGGATTGAGAAACTCACAGAACAGTATCTACTATTATTACTTCGTAGAGGAAGTTCGTTCAGCAGGTCATGAACAACTCGAAAGATATTGTGATTTTGATGTTAATAGCAACAGAAAATCAACACTCCAAAACGATATCCACCAACAGAATTCTTTGTAAAGAAACAAGATAAACTCCCAAGATAATTTACTGAACAAAATCCAGCGTCAATTTCACAACGCGAGCGGCCATTTTTGGGAGCATCCACGAAGATTTAGCTATATAATGACGGGCAGTTCCCCAGTCCACTGTCGGTCAAAACGTGAATTTTATCACTGGCCCGGATTAATTCAGAATCAATTACGGCCGACGAGACCTCCATTACATAAACAGAGAACTCATTTAACGTGGAACGGGGTAGGTACAAGTATACACTGTAGTGTAACATTTTAATATTGGAATGTTTTTGGGAAAGTTTTGTTTATGGATGAAACTTACTGTATTGCTTGAAGTTTCAATATGTGGAAAGTTTTAGGAAAAAATAACTTTAAATACATTTTAGCCGTTTTTCTGCTATTTTTAAGGAAACGTAAGGCTCAATATGGCATGGCTTTTGTTCTTGCTTTTGTTTAGTTATTACTATCTGGAACTGCACTACACTTAGGCACTAAAAAAAAATACGTGTGGCTCTCGGGGACTGCCGCGGTAAAGCTATTGCATAGCATTTTTTATCAACTTATGCGAGCTTCGTACAGTCTATACGCATACGTCTAGTCGCACGCACACAAACACCGTGCCGAAGTCTGCCGAACTGAAACGACGTTAGACGATGCACGGCTTTCAACGCCGCACCGCTGTGCCGGTCGGAGTGGGGGGTGTTAGGTTTATTTTCGTTACGGAATTGCTTGATTCGGTCGCCGCGCTCAAAGCCCGCGATAAAAGCTATGCAATAGCTCAAAAACAAAGTGCTCAAACTATGGGCAGATAAAACGCAATCTATGAATATCCTGGTACTGTCAGAACAAACCACTTTTTTGATCAAAAAACATTCTGATCTTTACAAAATGCTTGCTGCGTCGCAAAACTGTTTCGACGAACATCGTCACCGCTTGGGTGTGACAGAAGGACAAGCTGACCTTAGCCCTAAAAAGAGGTCAGCAAATAATTGCAGCCGGAGATTTTATTTTATTTCGCCTCTGATTTCCACTATTCAATTAGCTGTACGGATGAGTACTGATGTGATTGGGTTGTGGATTCATGGAGCTTTTCACGGGTTTTTGCCGGAAGTATAAGTGGAAATAGGAAATCTGAGGGCATTTGGAGAGGATTTTAAAGATGATTTTATCAAAAGGAATAATTTTCCTCTTTTCTATAGTTACGTGTCTGAGATGCGTCCAAAGTTGAATGACAGGAAATTGGAATCCATTCTAGCGTTATACAGAATGATTATTTATCACCATCCAAATTTTTATAGGGTGTTCAACACATGAATATGAACAACTTTCACTATGGGGCCAACTCTGAAATCACGAAAAAAAAATCAGCTGTTTCATACTTTCATACAAAAGTTCAATACCTACTTGACCAAAATGTATGAAACAATAGATTTTTTTTTCGTGATTTCAGAGTTGATCCCATAGTGAAAATTGTTCATATTCATGGGTAGAATACCCTGTAAAAATTTGGATGGTGATAAAAAAATCTTCCCGTATGTAAATTTTTTAAATAACAATTTAAATACCAATAGATAGGGCTGTACTGCTTATGAATACTGTGCACTTGATTTAGCTACTGTTAAATGGTTCCAGAAAAGCAAAAAAAAAAAAACAAAAAGGCAAGGTTCTTTTTGTCAATAAGGATTAAAAACGCCTGTCAACCAAGATGTTTTTAAGCCAAGTAAAAAAATACATACATCGCAGCACACCGTTAAAAAGGGCCACAAATTTTCCAACATCAATTTTCTGAAAGGAAAACAGTAAACGGTAAGTCTTGGGAGCCTCGTAAAAGGGTGAGACGTGTTTATTTCCAAAATTCAAAACCCAACATTTACTTAGGTGAGGGTAGGTAAACAAAAATATAATACGCAGTGATGTGATAATACGCGGCTGGTGGAGTGTACATGGTTTGCGGTGAGCGTGAGGCTGATAAAAGTTTTTCGTTAAATATTTTTCCTCACATTAGTCTAAGATATGGGAGACTATATTGCAGGAACATGAGATTTTTTTTACTTTGTCTTTAAAAGCAGCAGTCTCGGATTATTCCACTTTGCCCCACCGGCCGCCCCACTGGTGGAGCACAGTGGAATGTCAAAAATTTTGCAGTGGAATCTGCCCCACTAAATCGAAATAGTGGGGCAGATTCCACTGCTTTAAAATCCTGTTGGATTCTGCCCCACTAGGGTTGGCGCCTTAGAATAAACGTACAAACTTTTTATTTTTATTAATAAAATATAACTATGTACACTAAACTTTTAAAATCACAGATATTATGAGATTTTAAATTAAATTAATTTTTTAAATTAAATTAAATATTGTTTATTAATGGCAACTAGATTTGTTTTTACTACTTTATTTAAGCTTAAAATCACAAACTGAGTACGATTCGTCCCCGTAAATAGAAAACGAAATGCTATTTATTCTAACTATATTCAAAATCACACATTAATCATAATTTTTTTTTCTTAGGAAATCTTTCTACATTACAACCGTATTTAATTGTGTCAAAGATTTTTACAACTATATTATTTTCGTTGCTATGGAAAACAGATTAGACTAATTAAGAGTAAATTCAAAATAAGAAGTTTGCATTATGTACGTACAATCTAGGCGTGTGCGCCTCACCGCCGCGCGCCGCCGCCGGTGGTTCTGAAGCACGCCGCCGCCGCCGGTTACGGGGCCGGCGTGAAATCGGCGTTTCTTTTTAAGTTTATTTCACTGGCTAGCAAACGCCTAATAACATTTATCACAACATGATTGTGTCAGCTGCTTCGCTTGATCCTAGGTTTCAGGGACTACCTACATGAAATTGATATTTAGCTAGAAACCATTGGCCAAACCAGAGTGTCATATTTGTCGCGATTCCCATTATTCCCAAGAATGAAAGTCGATCAGAACCTCAGTTATTGCTTCAATAGTCCAAAAAACATTCTTCCACGTCTTAGTATAGATGCTGTTACGAATCCAATTGAAACGGAATGTTGGAAATACTTCGCGGCAGTGGATGCTGCATCGAGGTTTCTGTACGAAAACGCCACTATGTCAGTCCGACTCCTGGATCAGACCTCGAAACCTATCCTTTTGCAGAGAGGTGTGAGACAGGGAGACGTTATGTCTACCAAACTGTTTACTGCTGCACTGGAGGATGTCTTCAAGGTTCTGAACTTAAAAGGGGCTGGCATTAGCATCAATGGCGAGTACCTGTATAACTCACCTTCGGTTTGCGACGATATTGTAGTCATGGCTGAGACTAAAGAGCACCTCAGTACAATGCTCGATGACCTCAGTAGAGCCTCCGAAAGAGTGGGTCTCAAAATGAACTGTACTGATAAGAAATGCAAATGGCCAAATGCACGTCTATTGTGTAGGTAAATGACGGTTTGGTCATTCTTACTCCAATGCTGCATGTAACAAATGCTTGTAACAAATCGTGTAATTAATCTGCGATTTACATCCCTTATCCTTCCAGAAACAACTAGGAAATACAAAAGAACAATGGCCAGATTTCTATAGGAGCTGGACCTGACTTTTGTTTCTCATGTCCCAAAATAAGATTTATTTAGATTGGCTTGTTCTTATGTTGTAAACATCATCCCGTTTGAAAATCATATCTAAATAGCCACATTTTTTTATAAAAACGAGCACTATACTTTTCATCCATGTCCGTCGGTGTCCAGAAATCAAAAGCACAGAGTAATCGTCACAAGTGTAGTTATCAGTCTGTAAAACAATGCCAAGGTCAAAACAACAGAAGGAAATCCTAAATAGAGCACGTATCACAATTCACAACAACAAGTGAAGCGAAGCGAATAAGAAGCGTATGATTGCCGGGTGTCAATCAATGGCGCGAGTCGATGACCACAGATCAAGTAACTTGTCGATGACAAATGACGTTCCGTTGTACGCAATTGAACAAAACGCTTTCACTTAATTATTTTTTATGACAAGGTTCCAATGCATAATAAATCAGCATAGTAGTTGTTGATATGATCCCTAAATACTAATTTAATTGAATAACAGTTAACAACTATTCAGAAAAACTAGAATATTTATAGTCTATGAATAAAAAGTGATTTCATACGCGAAATGAATCGTCAATAGGTGCGTTCTGAAACTATTATACGAAAATAATTACAAAAACTAAAATAAGGATAACTTTTTTTTGTGGCTACTTAAAAAGATAATTCTTGTGTTTTTTATGACCTTAATAAATAAGGGTATTTTTCATATATATGGCATATAGGGACGCTATCGTTTCGTTGCCAGGTACGTTTTGACCAACCTTCTTTGCGAAATAAATGTTTGTACGTTTATTCTAAGGCGCCAACCCTAGTGGGGCAGAATCCAACAGGATTTTAAAGCAGTGGAATCTGCCCCACTATTTCGATTTAGTGGGGCAGATTCCACTGCAAAATTTTTGACATTCCACTTTGCCCCACCAGTGGGGCGGCCGGTGGGGCAAAGTGGAATAATCCGCAGTCTCCTTGGTATTTTAGCTGCTACCGCAATGCTGTTATACCTGGTACCTGGCTTTCATTTTGACAACCTGTTTGAGGTACTGGTACATTTGGACAATCAGTAGGCTTGGTCTTATGTAAGCCCCACAAGATACGTCGGGAACCGATAGCCGATTCCCGGCCACCGTAGGCGCGGGCTTGAGGACGGCGAGCAATGGGCAGCTCGCCGTCCGGTAAGGACCAGGCCCGGGTCGACGGCACATTGTGTTCCACGCGTGCTTCGAAGAGATGTCAGCCGCACTAACTGACGGGGTCCGCCAGGACAACGGTCCTCGCGGACCCCGTCAGTTAGTAGCAGCAGCAGGCAACGGCCTGCCGGGGTCGCGGGTTGTTCGAAAGAGATACCGTGGCCCCTGGCACAGGCAACTGAAGGAACACGGGTGGGTTTTAGTCAGTAAAAGTCTGACACGCCCTCTCGCTCCGCCCAGAGCGGGAGAAGTTATTTGATAAATTCCCATCCAAAAAAAAAGCCCCCACTAGATGGGTAAAATAAACGTGTTGATGGCGTGTCCAGTGACTTAGAATTTACAGCTGTTAACGTCTTTGGTAAACAGCATAATAATTATAGCTGTGGATTATAGCGCAGGAAATTGGATGATCATACTTAGGTATTTATCAATTTTAAGTTAAGAATTTGTCAAACTATGCATTACTTAAGGCAGTAAGGTCGTTCGGTAAGCCCGCAAAATTCAAAACTTATTTGAAAAATGGAAATTTTTAAGTACTTAATGCTAAAATAGAGTTAAAGCAATAAAGTATTGAGTATTGAGTTTGAAAACTTCTCAACTTCAAATTCTCAAATCAAAAACCGAGTGTGAGGTGCTAAAAACCACTCACATCGATATCGAAGTTTCCTAAATCATCAATTTCTAAAACCACTACGAAAGTTTTAACTGGCGAAGTAAGATAACTTGTGGAAGACCGCATGTTTGTGACTCCTGTGCCAAAAGTTTTAAAAGAAAATAATAAATTGTGAACGCAGCAGAATGCGGTCAAGAAGAAGTGGTCTGTTGCATTTGGCATGAGGTAGCTGTGCGAGATAAATACCGAGTGCAATGCCATTTTCGATATCATAACTGAAACTATTAAGTGGAATAGAATTTACTGAACCGCGGCTGGAGACGTTGTTTACAACGTTGACGTTGTTTACAACGTTGACATTGTTTATAACGTTGACATTGTTTTTGTGATAGATGCGGCTACTCTTGACAATTTTCGTGATCAATTTTGAATATAAGATCTAATTAGATGAACGATGCGATGCAGATGTGATGAGTATCGATAGCTAATGACAATTAAACAATAAATATTTTCTAAATTCATAATTTCAAATACGAGTAATTACAGCTACTTTTAGTTACTTGGAAATATGAATTTAGAAAACATAATATTTTATCGGCATTATTATAGGCCGACCGCTTTAGGCGACTACATGACCTAAAGCGCGGTCTTGGTCGGACTGCATAGAAAAGAAAGAGAAGCGCGATGACACAACGGTGGTAATGCAAATATGAAGCAATTACCTATTTACAAAAACTATTTCATAAAAAATAATCCATCACTGAATGCAGTTTGGCAATAGAAATTTAATGGTATATTTTAAATTATAATTAAAATTGCTTTTAATCTGCTTTTAAAGACAATTAAGAGGTGTATTTAAACATTTTTTGATGCATTAGTGTATATTTAATTATGATTTGAGTTCCATCACTGTATTAAAATAAGACTTGAAAATATCATTTTTTTTTGTCTAAATTATACACTGCTTTAAAAAACTAACTTTTTGACCGTTTTCTGAAACCTCCGCCTTAACTGAGACGTTGCCGTTGACGTTGTTGGTGAAGTGAACTTGAAGTAAGCTGTCGTTCCACCTGCTGCTAAGGATTGACACTATTCACAGGTCACTTCACTTTTTTACGCTGAGATTTTCATAGAGCAGCAGTAGGTGGCTTTAATTTTACGTGAGATATCCTTTATTTTAATAACTATCACAGTCACTCAAAACTAATGAAGTCACAAAATTTAGTAACTTTTTAAGAGTTCTGTGAAGTCTCTTGGCAGTTTGTTCAAGGATACTTCAGAAATCCTTTTTTTTTTATTGCTGAATGGCTCTCTTGACCTCGATCACTCCCGATGGAAAGCGATGGATGAGGTCTATGATGGAACGAGCGTGCCCAGAAGATGCCTCAGGCACTGGAACTCCCACGCATCGACGAAACAGCAGGATGCTTGACGCCGGACTCCGGTGTGAGGGTGGTCGCAAAGCAGGCGAGCGTTAGCCCTACCACCGCAGAATTGGACACTCAAATAAGGTGTTGGGTGTGACTGTCGTCCAAGACGCGCCGAGCGCTCGGTCCAGTTAAGTAACTGGCGGAACAAACTGCGCTACTCGAGGAGGCTTCTTCATGCATCCCAATAATTCATAAAACTTCTACGTTTACATTACTTCATTTCGTGGAATATTTTGATCAGTTTTATTTTCCGGGTTTAATTTACAGAACTTCTTGAGGTTTCCTCTTATTTGCCTCTTCTTCTTCTTAGTGTCGATGGCACGACAGTTATTCAAATTTTGTTGGCCCAAAATTTTGCGACTTCAACGGCGTTATCGATAGCATCGTAGAGGTCATTTTGGCTGCATGTTTTGGGGCACAGGGATATAGGAGGTGGAGAATAGATTGTGACACACCTCCACATCTACACCATACTACCGTCCCGCGTCGAGGTAGAGGACTTTACTTTGTATTCGCCTATTGATCATGTTCTTCGTAGATTTTTTTAAAAACATAATCGTAAAATTGTACAAAGTCTGACAACCAGTCTTACCAAGGGGTTTCCCATTACCCAGTTACTGGGTTGTGGAGGTCAGATAGGCAGTCGCTCGATGTAAAATACTGGTACTCAGATGCATCCGGTTAGACTGGAGGCCAGTAGGGTAAAATTGGGGGACCTGGATCAAGGAAATCCAGGTCACCCCAATTTTATCATTCATTTCATCAACATTCAAATATTATTTCATACTTTCTATTCTAATTGATTATTTTTATATTCATTAAACTCAATCATTTACACATGTGCTTAGTTTCGAGTATCTAATATTATTTTAGCTAGCAAAAATTTGATACTTGATCTGCTCAATGCAACTATGATCTCGTGAATGGACGAGCATTGTTGCTACGTGATATTTATAACACACTGTTATGACTAATAGATTTTTTTTCAATGAACATTATTTGCTGAATGACATTAAAATAATGAGAATATACTTAGATTCTTACGGATGATTTAATTTTACAGCTTTTGAAATGAAACTACATTATTGTAATGAATAAGCAAGTATTTATTAGTTCATATAATTACAAATTAAATAAACAATATAATTACAATTAATTAAACAAAATAATTAGGAATTAACAGATGCCGTAGGTGATCTAGGTGCTTGTAGGTGAGGTCCGTTTTTCTTTTTACAAGGATTGATAAAAAGTATTGTTTAAATATGGTAGCATGTCTTTGACACGTAAGTAGATGTTATCAGTGTAAATGTTCTTAACAACATGCTGAACACATATTTCAGCACTGCACTGGCACATAGAATTACTTTCAAATTGGTTTGCATCGTAAATTTCGATCCGTATAACTTTAGTGCCACCGGTCGAGACCGTTTTGTAAAAACTTATCAACTCCTTATTATTAGTTGTATTTGGAACACATGGGGTTCGTTGTCGTTCTTCCTCATCCAAATAATTTACGACTTTATCAATCACGTCAGGTTCTATCATTAACGGAGGTGAAGTTGGTGAATAAACCCAACTCGGTATCTGAAACAGAATACATACATTATTTTTTATTTTCACTGGTTTAACACATTCTATATAATTATTATTATTATAATTAAAAGTAAAATATTTTGTAAAATTAGGTACTTACAGACATTGTAGAATATAACAGTAGCACACTAAAGGAATGGAAGAACTGAAGTGAATTTGTTTCTTATTTTATCCCGATTTATATATAAAATATTTTGTTGCTGATAGAGTTCAAAATAACGTAATGCTGAGTTGAATATATTTATGACTAGGAATTGCCCGCGGCTATGCTCAAAAAAAAATATTGTTTTTAGCAGTAAAAAGTCATAGTTAACACAAAAGAAACATCTAAGTAATCTGCTGTAATGTGGAAGCAAACCATGGGGAATTTGTTAGTATGTATCATCAAAATTAAGGTGGTCACTGGTCAACCGTACTTATTAATTTATTATACACGTATAATGTAATACAATAAAATATGATTAAAATAAAGTGTAGCAAACAATGTGCCCTTACCCTAATGAATCTATATTTGGATAAAATGCTGACAGAGTTCTACTATTACTTGATGCTAAAAGTAAGTCACTATATTGATTATGGTGTCGGTTGATTTGTTTGTTTGTTGAAGTTTTTTATTGTATGAAAAAATGCAGGTACGATAAGTAATTAGAATGAGTGAAGCCATGGTATTTGCATAGTATAACATAATCAATAACTAATATATTTTTTTTGGATTGGTTAATATGATATCTTGTTTTGCAATATAAGCATTACATCTTCTCGATGACATATTTGGTAGTACAACGTCATAATTTTGCTGTATATAAAGTGCATCGATGCCAGACAAAATCACAAACTGCTCTCCCGAGGGAAACAATCATCACCTTCAACCTTCAACGCTATCGCATCTACGCTTCAACCAGAATCCAGAATCTTCAAAATGTAAGTAGATCATAATTAATATTTTATTTATTATATGTGTATAAATGTGTCATCACAAGGTTTATTCTATGAATGAGTGAATGATCGAATGTATGTATGAATGAATGAATGAATGATTGAATGAATGCATGTATGTATGAATGAATTAATGAATAATTGAATGATTGCATATATTAATGAATGAATGAATGCACAAATTATTGAATAAATAATTGAATGAACTTATAAATGAATTATTGAATGTAGGACAGAACGAACGTATAGATTGAATGAATGCATAAAAGAATGAATGATACAAAATATTTTCTTCCTATCCGACCATAAATAAATCCCACCATTAATTTATTTTTGTATTCAGGTTAATATAATATTTCAAATAATATTGTTTCAGGTCCAAGCCAACTTCATCTACGTTGCCTCAGCTGTTTTCTTCGGATGAAGAGTCAGAAATTGAGACGCAGACAAAGCAGAAATCGACTTATTCTTCGACCCGACTCGAAAAATCGACAGCAAACAAGCGGCCCAAAACCGATCGAATCGATGGATCTAAGACGCACGGATCTAAGAAGCCTAGGATACAACCGGTGCCGTTAACCAACAACAAGCTAACTGCACGGGACCTATTCGGTAGTGAGAGCGATGAAGAGGATTCGTCTGTGAAGCCGTCCACATCAACTGGTAAAACACCGTCTCCTCTTCATTCTTATTTTACTAAGAGGGTTAACAAAGGCTATGCCAGAAAAATAAGTGAGACAAAGCAGGGGCCGTATTACGTAGAAGTAAAAGTTTACAATTGTGATGAAATCGCAGACATACCACCAGTAAATAGGTGGCGCCATTCAATAGTTACAATTAAAAGAAAAGTTGATACGGACACGGAGATGTGGCGCCATCTAAAAGGATTTACGTCCTCAGTTGAACAAGATTTTCGTAATTGTCCAACTACCCTTATAAATTCTTACTATTAGTACTTACTATGTATTCTTGCTAGTTTTTATACAAATATATGTAAAACATTTAATCATTACAGAATAATACCTATACATACATTATATTATAAGTAATCTTTATAATATCTAAATACTTGTACCTAAATAGCCAATTGATAAATAAAATATTATGCTATTTAAATCTAATGTATTATTTCACAGTTATACAGTCCAGAGATCGCAGAACACCATTAACAAGACCTCGTAGTAAAATTGTGAAGTGTACCAAATGTGAAACTGAAATACCACGAAACCAATATGCATATCATAAGAGAACTAATATACACAAGACAAATAGCTTATTGAGTACTGAATTCAAAAATGTTTTTATTGTGGCAACAGCATTTAAAAATAGAATCAACCGCGTTTCAGATTGTCTAAAGTAAAAACTTCTTTTATGGGTTACTGTGTAAAATGTTATAATAAAATACCACTCGATATTCTTCAACTAAATGAGAAGAAATTTAAAACATGCATTAAACGCACACTATGTAGACAAGCATATTATAAGTTGGATGATTATATTGCAGATAAAAATGCTTGGCTAAATGCTGGTCCTGCTCCACAGGCACTTGAGCTTACTAGTTAAAATTTCAATATTTGGAAGAGGTGCTTCCCTTTTTCTTTTTTAGTGTTTCTGACATTACGATCTTAATATTTATTTTTATTTTATTCTATCATGTTTTAATTGCTAATGCTGCAATACTAAACACCTTTTCCTGTTTGGTATTAAAAATTTTATTCATCTCTTAAATAAATTGCAATCTATAGTTTTGTATAATTTAGAAGCATTTTTTCAATTTTGTAAATGTAAGAACCATGGATCCGTTTATTATGATTTTTTGATGTTGACTTGAAAGAGCATGGCAGTTGAGAATGTGACATGCTCACTTAAATGTCTCACTGATGGTGGCGCGTGTGTTGGATCATTCGGTTCCCTACAAAATGGTTGAGCTGGATGGTGCTGATCCATGCGTCATGTTCGTGAACGGACGCCGTCGGTTGAGACTGGTCATCTCTTAACTGCCAAGGCTTATTTTTAATCTTATTTCTTGTATTGTTTCTTCATTTGTGTGTTTTTTTACATTGTTCTCACATATAGAAGCAACAAGAATAATGTACCCAGGATTTTGTAATATCTTGATTTAAAAAGAGTGTCCATGGAGTTTCTTGCCCGTTCTTCTCCATAGAGATCTACGCTTTGGAATGGGCACCTAGCTTCAACTTTCTGACCAACTGACCGACTACTTAATTTTGACAATTCAAAAGTGCCTGTAATGGTTTAATTGAAATAAATGCTTTGAGTTTGAGTTTGAGTTTGAATAGTAACTTTTCGTCTGAACTTAGCTCAGGATGACGAGCACCTCACTCGTGAGGCGATCCCGAGTAATAGTCAGACATGTATACCTCAGGATGACGAGCACCTCACTCGTGAGGCGATCCCGAGTAATAGTCAGACATGTATACCTCAGGATGACGAGCACCTCACTCGTGAGGCGATCCCGAGTAATAGTCAGACATGTATACCTCAGGATGACGAGCACCTCACTCGTGAGGCGATCCCGAGTAATATTCAGACATGTATACCTCAGGATGACGAGCACCTCACTCGTGAGGCGATCCCGAGTAATATTCAGACATGTATACCACAGGATGACGAGCACCTCACTCCTGAGGCGATCCTGAATTCTGTACATCCAGATATTGATAAATTAATAACTATGATATTGAAAAAGTATGATTGCATAAAAGTAAATTTTGAGCTTTTTGCTAAGTTTCTTCTGCTAAAATCTGACGACGAACAAGTAGAACTGAAATCATTTAACACTAAGTATGATATTATCTATAAAAATACTGATATACACGAGTTCTTTTTGAATAAAATACATGTACTTATGCGCAAAATGTCTGAATTTGAACATGTACAGTCAGGTTGGACATATCTTTCGCTAAGTCATATTGAGATTAACATATGTAAATATTGCCCCATGAGAGGCGGCACGTACATAGAGTTGCCCTCAGTAATAAAAAATACTAAAAGTTGTTTGAATTTACGTAATGATGACGAGTATTGTTTCTTATGGTGCGTCGTAGCCGCATTATTTCCTCGTGAAAATAATGTGTGCAGAACGACATCCTATCCTCATTATAGCCAAGTTCTCAATATTCAAGGAATGTTATTTCCTCTTTCACAGAATGACATCCAACTTTTTGAACGGTTAAATCCTACAATAAGCGTTACCATTTATGGGCTAGATAGCAAATACGTTGTTACTGGCCCGTTATACATGACGAATAAGAAAAAAGAAAAACACGTTAATTTATTATACTTTGAACGGAATGGTAAAGGACATTACTGTTTGATAAAAGATCTTATACGATTAGTGCGACGCCAGGTTACTCATCATCATGGCAAAGTTTTTTTATGCGAATCATGTTTACAATTTTTTACGAATGAAAAGAAATATGTTTCTCACACTTGTTCTAAAATACTAACTATACTACCGGAAAAAGATACCATATTGAAATTTAAACATTATGAAAGAAAACTAAAAATTAATTTTATTATTTATGCTGATTTTGAGAGTTTGCTAATAAATTGCAATGAAAATAGTTCTAAAAATACTAAGACACTAAAAATGCATCAACCTTCAAGTTTTGCATATTACATATGTTGTTGTCACGACAGCAAACTTAACAAGTTTGTCACGTACAGAGGCATAGATTGCGTCGAAGTCTTTATTAAACGTTTAGTAAAAGATGTAAAGCGGATAAACAAAGTTTTGTCTACTCATTTATCAATGAAAACTTTAACTTATAATCAAGAACGAGAATATCGAAATACAACTAAGTGTCATATATGTAATCAGTCATTGTCTGGAGATAAAGTTCGAGATCATGATCATATTACTTCCGAGTATAGAGGGGCAGCGCACTCACATTGTAATTTGATGTATAAAGTGTGTCCATTCATACCGGTAGTATTTCATAATCTAAGTGGTTATGATTCGCATATATTTATAAGAGAGTTGGCTAAGTATGAAGGCTCAATTAAAATAATACCAAAAACTAAAGAAAAATATCTTACAATAACTAAGCTAATTGAGACAAAAAAAGGTACTCGTTCAGTACAGATTAAGTTTATTGATTCATTTCATTTTCTTAGCTCAAGCTTAGATTCTTTAAGTAAAAGCTTGTCAGAAAAAGACTTTGTTCATTTGTCAAGAGAATTTACGGATAAAACTAAACTTAATTTATTACGTAAGAAAGGTATTTATCCATATGATTATATGGACGACTGGTCAAAATTTGATGAAAATCAACTACCCTCAAAGTCCAGTTTTTATAATAGTTTAACTATGGAATCTCTATCAGATGACGAATATGCTCACGCCCAAGATATTTGGAACAATTTTGAGATAACAACGCTTGGCGAATACAGTGATTTGTATTTGAAATGCGATGTTTTGCTGTTATGCGACATATTTGAAAAATTTAGAGAGACAAGTTTACATTTTTACAAATTGGATCCTGCTCACTATGTGACTTCACCTAGTTTGAGCTGGGATGCTATGCTTCTGTACACTAACGCTGAATTAGAGCTCATTAGTGACTTAGAAATGTATACATTTATTGAAAAAGGTATACGAGGGGGCTTGGCACAATGTTTCCTCCGTCATGCTAAGGCAAATAATAAGTATTTACCTCATTATAATCATTTAAAACCCTCGAGTTATTTGACATATTTAGATTGCAATAATCTTTATGGTTATGCAATGACTAAAAAATTGCCTGTTTCGGAGTTCAGATTTTTAACTCAAGATGAAATTGACAACTTTAATGTATTGCATGTTTCAGATGACAGTCCGTATGGTTTTATTTTAGAAGTAGATTTATATTACCCGGATTGTATTCATGATCAGCATAAAGACTTACCATTTGCTGCAGAGAAATTTGTACCCCTAGGAGCGAAATCAGCTAAGTTGATTGCTAATCTGTATGATAAATCAAATTATGTTATTCATTACGTACATTTAAAACAATGCATAAAAAATGGTTTGGTGTTAAAAAAAATTCATCGCATACTAACCTTTAGACAAGATGATTTCTTAAAGAAATATATAGATCTTAATACCAATCGGCGTATGGAATCTAAAACTTCTTTTGAAAAAGATTTTTTTAAACTTTTAAATAATGCGATATTTGGCAAAACTATAGAAAATAAAAGGAAACAAGTTGAGATAAAACTGGTAACCAAATGGGATGATAAGAAAAACTTCACGAATAAGAAACTTTGTGCACAGAAATTGATTTCAAAACCTAATTTAAAAAGTGTGTCAATATTCGCAGAGGATTTTGTAGCTATACAATTGAATCGTGAAAAAATAATATTAGACCGACCAATTTACATCGGATTTACAGTTCTGGAGTACGCCAAAGAACATCTATATCAGTTTCATTATGATTTTATAAAACAGAAATATGGAGATAAAGTTGAATTATGTTATACAGATACTGATAGTTTACTTTACTTAATTCATACAGATGACTTTTATCGTGATATGTACGATAATTTAACATATTTTGATACTAGCAATTTTTCAATAGATAATCAATATAACATACCAAGAATTAACTCAAAAATCCCTGGCCTATTTAAGGACGAAATGGGGGGTGATGTAATTACAGAATTTACAGGTTTACGAGCAAAACTGTATTGCATTAGCAGTTTAAACACACGGATAACAAAAGCGAAAGGTTTGTCTAAATCTGTTACTAAGCATTTAAAACAAAGTAATTACAACGATTCTTTGATATTAGATAAAAGTCAATCTTTTAAAATGAATATTATAAGATCTATCAAGCATATATTGTACTCACAACAAGTTAGTAAGCAAGTACTAAATAGAAACGATGACAAAGTTCAGATACTTTCAGATCAAATTCACACTTTGCCTTGGGGATTTTATGATGCGATGATCTAAACCAATGTTCGTTTCACTTTTTATTCAACTTATTACGTTTAAATTGAGCACCAATTAAATATAATCCACATCTTGAGAGCCACTGTTCTAAATTATATTCATTTGAAGTATATGATTTAAAATACTAAAATAAGAATAAATTAATGTATTATAAAGAAATGATGTATGATAATTATTTTAGAATAAGTTATGTACTATTATTTGAACTTATAATAAAATGATATGTCTAAAACAATGGACTTTTATTCAAACGTATTCAACTTCCTAAACGTCATCATCAAGTTCACGCTTGTTGTATGATGAGGTTCATGTAGTAACGACTATATAAGTGTATGTTAAGCGGTAATTAGATTAATATGCACTATGAAGTTGATCAAACAACCCATATCTCTCAATGTTAATAATATAAGATTAAGTGACTCTGTTCACCGCATCAGACATAGCGCTTTATTGCCAAATACCATTCGTTGTATAATATGCGGTCCATCAAGCTGTGGTAAAACGAATGTTATGATTAGTTTACTGCTGCATGAAAATGGGCTCAAATTTAAAAATCTGTATCTTTACTCTAAAACTTCTTTTCAACCAAAATACCGTTTCTTGACCGAAGTATTAAAAAGAGTGCCACAGATAAACTTTTACGAGTTCAATGATGATAAAGATGTCATTTCTCCGAGTGAAGCTTTAACAAATTCTGTTTTTATTTTTGATGATGTTGCGTGTGAAAATCAAATAAATATCCGCAATTATTTCTGTATGGGTAGGCATAAGCAAATAGACTGTTTCTATTTATCTCAAACCTATTCTAAAATTCCGAAGCAATTGTTACGTGATAATGTTAATTTTCTTATTATATTTAAACAAGATGATGTGAATTTAAAACATATTTATGAAGAGCATGTTAGTTCTGATTTACAATGGAAAGAGTTCAGAAACATTTGTCGAACTGTTTGGAGTAAACCTTATAATTTTCTACTTATTAATAAGGAATCGTCATTAAATAACGGAAGGTACAGACAGAACTTTGATATGTTTTTTAAATTCGACTGACTGTTTATAAGTACATATAAGTAATTAACATGCAAAATAAAATTCAGTATAATTTGTACTATAGCTGGACGCAGTTGTTATAATATAAAATGGAAAAAAACATTAAAATAGAATTAATGAAGTCTGTAGACTCCATAAAGAATAAAATAAAACAAATGAAGGATCAGGAACACTCAATGAACTTGTCACTCGATAAAATGCTAAAACCTGTCACAGACCCCCTTAAAACTCTAGTTGATTCGAATATAACTATGGAAAAAATAAAACATTTAGAAAATACAACACTTACTAATTCAGGAGGTATTGAATTGGATGAAATGGATACTAGCTCATCTACAAAGTTTGTGGACTGTTACGAACCAAAACCTAATTCTACACAATTGGTTAAAGAGTCTCCTGAAATGGTATTGCCAGATGATTTAGAGATATCATTAGAGGGTCAGGATATCTATGATATTTATGACGGTGTAAATATACCGTTTGGAATAAGAAGTGAAAACCAAACTTTATTGATGGGGAATTCAGTAGTAACATTTTCTAAAATTGACGGTTTGAATAATGAAAATGTCATTTTGATTAAAATCGGTGATAAATCCTACAATTTAACTCCTGGGCTGAAAGAACTTTTACTTCGAAAAAAACCTGATTTAAAAGTAATATCCAACAAAGATAAACTTGTTTACAAGGATATATTGTATTATACAAATGTTCATAAGAGAGACTTCAATCCTAGAGGTCAAATAAAAGGTGATAAAGGAATAAAATATCGTGAAATAATCAGACCATTGTTTTCCGAAACATCAAACGATAATATTCACACTAAACTTGGGGGATACTTGCCAATGTTAAAGAAATATAAAAAAAATACTGACCTGGTATATTGGGATGACCCAAACGAATTAGTTGAGAGATTAAAACTATTAGTTGCTTCAAAAGATGCTGGCAATACGAACCATGATAATGAAATACTATCGATAATTGAAGAATTAAAAGAAGCTAACATAATTAAAGAATAAATAGTAGCAATAACATAATTTTCATTCAGTATCATTTCTGGATTCACTACAAATGTTTATATACTGAGTTTTGAATATGAGTAAAGCTGATGTGGTAAACGAAATTCATAAAAATGCGAGGGTAAACTTTCCACGAAGACATGTTATTATGAAAGATATAGATGACCTTTGGCAAGCAGACTTAATTGATATGCAATCAATTTCCAAAGAAAATAAAAATTACAGATTTATTCTTACTGTTATTGATACATTTTCGAAATACGCTTGGACCTTTCCTTTGAAAAATAAGACAAAAGATGTTGTATGCAACTCTTTCAAGATTTTGTTGGATAAAGGGCGTGTCCCCCAAAATCTACAAACGGATAATGGAACAGAATTTTATAATAATAAATTCCAAAAACTTATGAAATCTTATTGTATAAACCATTATTCAACTTTCTCAACAAAAAAGGCATCAATAGTTGAGCGTTTTATCAGAACATTAAAATCTAAACTATATAAGGAATTCAGTTTAAAAGGTGACTATAATTGGATAGATAATACCCTCAATAATGTTATCTATAAATACAATCACACCTATCATCGGACAATTAATGAAATCCCGGCAAACGTGGACAATACTAATAAAACACGCATATTAGGGAGATATTTCAGGTTGATAAAAACCGATACTACAAAAAGCAAGTTTAAAGTGGGTGATTATGTACGTATCAGTAAATACAAAGGAACATTTGAAAAGGGGTATACTCCCAACTGGTCGACAGAAATATTTAAAATTAGAAACATACAAAATACAACTCCTATTACCTACTTAATTGAAGATGCAATCAGAGGCCAACCCATTTTAGGTGCATTTTATGTGCAAGAGCTGCAAAAGACGAAACATCCCAATTTATATCTAGTCGAGAAAGTTCTTAGAAGTAAAGGAAATAGAGTTTTAGTAAAATGGTTAGGTTTGTCTTCATCTGAAAACAGTTGGATTGATAAATCGAATATTTATTAAATGTTCAACTCATGATACATCAGTCTTATGATGGGTATTGGAGAGAGCAGTATTCTCAATTGGCTTATAAATAATTTACCAATTGAATTACATTTACCAGGATACAATTATTGTGGGCCTGGCACTAAATTAATTAAAAGGCTTACTCGTGGGGATAAAGGTGTTAATAAATTAGACGAATATTGTAAACAACACGACATTGCCTATCACAAGTCTTCAAACTTAAAGGATCGCCACAAGGCTGATTTAGTTTTGTTAAATATGGCTAAAGAGCGAGCACTTGCCTCAGATGCGAGTGTAGGGGAAAAATTGGCAGCGTGCTTAGTAAGCAGCGCTATGTCAACAAAAGTTAAAACTGGGTTTGGCCTAAAAAAAAAAAATAGCAAAAAGTGTTCTCCTAAAATTAAACCTGGAAAAGGGTTGAAAAATAAATTTAAAAATGTTATTAACAAAACGAAGAGACAGATGGAAAAATTAAAACCGAAATGCAAGAAAATGGCAATCGAATTAGCTATGGCCGCTGTCAGAGAATTAGCTGATGATTCGTCTATAAAACTTCCTCGTGTAATTCCTATACCAAAAACTGGTGGAGTATTGCCTTTGATTCCAATTTTTGCGGGATTATCGGCCGCAGGGGCACTAGCAGGCGGTGCAGCTGGTATTGCTAAAACCATAAATGAATTCAAGATGGCTAAAAAGTTATTGACTGAATCGAAGAGACACAACGAAAAGATGGAAGCTCTGTGCATCGGAAAAGGACTACACCTTAAACCACATAAAGCTGGGCTTGGAATTTTTGTATCGAAAGAAAAAAACTAAGATATCGGCTACCCAAACGAGCCTTGAGTAATTTAGACATTTTGAAGTATGGAAATAATATTCCCTATTTCAGAGGTGTCTTTATGAGAGATAAGCTCCCTAAACACCCTTTTAAAAAAGAATGTGGAGTTATAAATTTAGATAGCTCTAAAAATCCTGGTTCTCATTGGGTAGCCTATGCAAAATGCAACGATTATATTGAGTATTTTGATAGTTACGGAAATCTTAAGCCTCCAAAGGAATTTATTAAATACTTGGGATCCAAAATTAACTATAATTATGATAATCTTCAGCGTGATCACCCTTTTAATTGCGGGCATCTTTGTTTAAACTTTTTGAAGAATTTTTGGTGTAGTGAAGGAATAAAATAAACAGGATCTTCCGAAAGAGGCCAGTATTGAAGCATGTCTGCTACGGTTACCATCTCTGGAAATAAATCGGAATTGGTTTCATACTTTCAACCACCACTGCATTTGTCAGATCAATACGAGTGCGGTTTGATATATTTTTCAGTATTAAAATCAAGACCAAATATTCCCATTATTAACAGAGGTCTGTCTGTAATCAGAATCGAATGTGATCTTGTTCACGGTTCGTACTGCAACGGATTACCAACTCATTTTATTCATGAATTTGTGTCTGATACTACTCCAGGTCATCAGTGCATGGAAATACCACAAAATGTTATTTACTTTCCAGTAAATAAAAATATAATTTCATCGGTATCTGTTAAGATTGTAGATCAATTTGGTCACTGTATTAACTTTGGAGAGGAACAAGTTCAGTTACGTCTTCATTTAAGAAAAACAAAATGATAGTGTATTATAAAAACACCCAAGGGAATGAAAAACGTCTTAGTTCTTCTGCGATTGCTAAGGTGCAAAGACGTAAGAAAAAAGTTAAGAAATTGACTAAAGCAAATAAAGATTTTCTTAAAGCCCTAGGGTTTAAAGTATGAATATACTACAGATTACTGAATTACCGCACTACGACACTTCGATTGAAAGTTATGAAGTCCATTCATACAATCCCTACAATAACAGCTTTAGAGAAAACGATGAAATCAGAATTCCCATCCACCAGCAAGACATATACGTGCTACCATCAGCCAGTTCAATTTACGTCGAAGGACAAGCGAAGCTCTTCGGTAAAGATGGGAATCCAATCAAGAAAACTGTTACGTTCACTAATAACCCTGTTATGTATTTGTTTCAAGACATCAGATACGAAATGAATGGTATTGAAATAGACCGCATAAAAAATTCTGGAATAACATCAACAATAAAATCATACATCTCATTAAATGAAGCAGAAAATAAAGTTGCTGCCCTATGGGGTTGGAGTTTAAAGGGATTTCAAAGTGATGGGCGTTTTAGTGCTGTGATACCATTAAATAAGGTTTTAGGGTTTGCAGAAGATTACAATAAAATAGTGATAAATTGCAAACATGAACTTATATTGAACAGAAGTAACAGTAACTTAAATAGCGTTATCCTTACTGATGATATTGTTCATTTTCAAATAGATATACAAAGAGTCCAGTGGAGGGTGCCACACATAAAAGTATCAGACCGAGAACGACTGACACTTTTAAAACATTTAGAAAGAGATAAACCTATTCAGATGGCGTTCAGAAATTGGGATTTATATGAGTATCCGTTACTGCCTAAAACCACAAAGCATTCTTGGTCAGTTAAAACTGCTTCACAGTTGGAAAAACCCAGATATGTAATTTTTTGTTTACAAACCAATCGAAAAAATAATAAAACTAAAGACAGTTCAGTATTCGATCATTGTGAAGTAACAAACCTTACGCTCTTTTTGAATTCACAATATTATCCATATGAACCTTTAGGCTTAAAGTTTTCTGAGAACAAATATAGTATATTATACGAAATGTTTGTGAAATTTCGTCAGTCGTATTACAACTGTCCAGTAGACCCGTTGCTTGACCTAAAAGAGTTCAAAGAAAAAGCCCCTCTCTTTATCTTAGACTGCTCAAGACAAAATGATAGCCTAAAAACAGGTCCAGTGGACGTGAGGTTGGAAATTGAATGTTCTACAGAAATACCAGATAATACGACTGCATATTGTTTGATTATAAACGATCGACTTGTGGAATACAAACCTCTCAGCAACATTGTGCGCAGGTTATCATGATTGCTATTGTGGATGTTCAAGGCTTCAAAACAGAAACAAATGAATTTATAATAAAAGAAATCGCTATATTGTATAATAAAACATTACAAGTGTTTTTAATTAAGCCACCATTTTCATTTGGAAAATTAACGAAACAAGAAAAAAAACAAGTTAGTTGGATTGAACGTAACAGAAAGATACACTGGCGTGAAGGATTTGTACCCTATTCTAATTATCAGAATTTGGTTATAGATATTTTAAGAGATAAATGTATCTACGTCAAAGGTTCAGAAAAAGTGTTGTGGTTAAAGCATATTTTAGAAAATAGTAATTGTAATGTATTCAATTTAGAAGATAAAGGTTGTCCTAGTTTGATAAGTTTATACGATGAATATAAATATTCTCAAGATTTATATAACTGTATTTATCATGACTCTGTATGTGCTTTAAAAAATGTATTGTGTTTAAATAAGTGGTGCTTTGATAATAAAATTTTAAAATAAATATTTTCTTGTTTTCTTTCTTTATTTAGTTAAAACACATCTTAGCGTTTTTTATCCCCACCTCTGTCCGGTCTTTATAAGTTGTTGACAACAGCGGGACGATATCATTATACGTTTATAATTGAATAAGAAGTAAATAGAACATGTCTCAAAATGAATACAAACCTCGATATGACATGTATAACACGTTTAAAATGCGTGAATTTTCATTTAATTATTACTGGAGGACGTTTAATAAAAAGAAAAGATTAGTGAGGGAAATGGCTGACGCAGGATTTTTTTATTATGGAAATAGTATAAATGATATTGCAGCATGTTTCTCATGTGGAGGTGTTATCGAAGATTGGGAGATTTATGATGATCCTTGGATGCAACATGCTATACATTATCCTGAGTGTTTTTATTTGAACGCTGTGAAAGGAAAGGAGTATATAATTAAATACGCATATCTCCATCACAGCATTAAACTTTTAGCATTGTAGTGTGATGGTTCGATCTTAATCAACGCTTGCTTCATCATGAGAGAATAAATTAATATTATTCACATTATGCTCCATTCATCGAAATTTGATTTGGAGGGCATTTCTAAACTTATTTTCAAGAATGCTAGTGGTGAGATTCTATTTAGTCAAGACATAGCTGACCAGAAAATAATTAACACCAGTTCATCAAAACTTCAGGATAATACAAACAACACAGAGCAAAACTCAGCAAATTCCACCTTTGAAAATATGCAATATCTTACACTCAAGAGTTGTCACAATGAGTTCCTTACATTTGCTCGAGTTGGCAACGCACATCCTGGTCCTGAAAAATCCTCATTAGAAGTCGTTTCATGTGAATGAAAAGAGCAGTCAGTGTAGTTGATAGAGCAGTTAATCATCAACACTTATAGCGACAACATGTATCAGTTTATACAACCATCATATACTCCATCGATTCCACTCTTGCATTTTGAACTTTGCAAGTATATGTATCAAGTTTCCAGCTCCACGATTCCATATATTAAAACATATTTGAAGCCATCAAATCAAATCAATGGATTACTGGAAGAGTGCATTGATATTGCTAATAGGATAACATTAAGTAAAGACGAGTGGGGCATGATATTTATGGAAAACGCCTCTGACATATCAGGATTCTTCACATCTGGTTCAATTCCTTTACCAAAGCAGCAGCCGCAACGAGAACGACAAGTGATCAAGTATATAAACCTGCCTGAACATGAAGAAGGAAGCAAAAAATTCGTCACAATTGACATTGGAACCAAATCGATCGTCATCTGTTGTGAAGAGTGGTGGTGTCTGAATCATTTACTGAATTGCCTTGATTCACGTTTACGTCACTTAACTAGGGTAAAGGGTTACTATGAGAACCGTATTAATTTCTTTAGAAAACGATTCAAGCTCGCCCAACCGAAATCAATGTCTGAAGCCTATGCAATTATGGAAAATGTCTATGATGAAATGTCAACAGTGGATCAAGAAATCAAATGTTTTGTAATCGATTATTTATTCTTCTCATGCTTTTTATGAATAATGATAATAAAATGTGTTACTTAGTTGACAGCATACTTTGTTTCTTTTTTCACGATACCAACCACAAACCAACCACAAAAAGTAAAAAAATATTATAAATTGATTATTCAAATCATTCAGTTCCTAATACAAAATAACACTAGATCAGTCTTTCGAATAGAATGTTGAATAGAAAGTATGAAATAATATTTGAATGATGAAATGAATAGTAAAATTGGGGTGACCTGGATCTCCCTGATCCAGGTCCCCCAATTTTACCCTACTGAGGCCGACCCCAACGTATTTGGGAAAAGGCTAGGCAGATGATGAATCGTAAAATTGTACAAGAACTTAATTGCTTCCTAATTAGTTTTAATTCCCTCTGGCCCAGATAAAAAGTAATTTCCAGCCAGCCCAATTTCTGTACATACGCAGTTCTTAAGTAAAGCCACAAAAGTTTCTTAAATAGAATTTCTATATAAAGCACTAACAAACAAAACTTTCCGGCTTAATACAGCTAAGGAAATCATTAAATAAATAAACCCAATTCGGCTAAATTTACAAATCCCGGTGTTTGGATTTCCTCAACAATATTTTTTCTAGAAATAATTTAAGCAGGAGATTCTGCTATCAAAACGCTTTAATTCCCTTTAAACGAAATTAAACACGGAACGGCTTTTTAACGCTCAAGGGTTCTTCCATGCCCCCCGGTTGAATGTAATGGCCTTATTGTGAAAATAGTGAAAATACGGGGCGAAATGTTGTGTGGGATCTTTTTATCTTATTTGAATTGGTTAGGTGAACTCAAGCCTTTATGATGTGGAAAAAATGAATAAAAATAAATATTTATACATTTTTCAACGAAATTTTTAATTTGCTAATCTGTAAATGTCTTATACCTAACTGTTCTACTACTCTTTCGTCTTCCACACTTTCCTTCTTTAATATCTTACCAGTTTATAATAGACTAGCTGTTGCCCGCGACTTCGTACACGTGGCGCCATCTACATATTATCATAACAACGTTATTGTTGTTTTCCTCGGGAACACTTCTTTTCGTGATGAAAGGTACCCTATGTCCGTTTCTGTACACCTGACAACGTTTTGCAAAATTTCAGGATGATCGGTTTAGTGGTTTAGGCGTGAAAAGGTAACAAACAAACAAACAAACTTCTTTAGCATTTATAATATTAGTTAGGATTTACCCCTGGTTAAGCGTATTATGATTAAGAAATAAAGATTTTCAGCTCTCTGAAGTTATGCAATACATAAAAAGTATCATGTTACACATTGTATGCTTAGATGGTTTGGCCATGTTTACAGGATGACGGGAAGGTGAGTATCAAGGTTATTCACCGTCATGTGATGATGTTCTTCAGAAAAGTCAAATGAGTAATATTCGCAATTACTATTGACGGAGCAGTGGTGGCCCAGTGGTCACGGCCGCGACTTACGAGTTGTAGGTCGTAGGGGCTTTACTTCGTGTAAATTATATAATCACCACTGCTCTCAAAACGGTAAAGGAAAACATTGAGAGGAAACCGTCATGTCCAAGAACCAAAAATTCGATGACATGTGACATCTACCAACCCGCACTGGGTCCGCGTGGTGGATTACGGCCCGCCCCTTCTCACAGAGAGGAGGCCTGTGTCCCAGTAGTGGGAAAATTATAGGCTGAGTATGTTTATCGACGTGCGTGTACGACCAGATGTGTGAACGTAATCAAATCAAAAAGAGTAGGTAAGGGCCAGGTCACACGGTGCGGTGCGGCTCCGGCGCGGCGCCTGAGCGGTGCCGCAACGGTTTCCTACATATAAAAATGTATGGTATGCCATACGGTACGTCCGGCACCGCTCCGGCGCCGCACCGCAGGCGCACCGGACAACGGCGCGAGGCAGACGAGGCGGGGAGGGGTGCAAGCAGTGTGGTGCCGCAGCGGCGCCGCTCAGTTGTTTATTGTAGACTGTCGTCAACAGGGCAAGCCAAGCCAAGCCTGTTGCGGTGCCGCAGCGGCGCCGTAAGAACATTGCGACGCCGCACTGGTCGTGTGGCCGCCAGTGCGGGGCGGAGTAATGCGGTGCGGCGCGGTGCCGCACCGTGTGGCCTGGCCCTAAGGATCGTAGTAGGTGGTATTCTGTAGTTTCTACCTACCCCTATGTACTATCGCGGACACTCCCATCTGACCACCACTAAGTTCATTTTCGCTTGCACTCAAAAAATTGAAGCGCTCTCTAGTAAGCGCGCCAAGGTCAAATAGTTCGTCCGTAAAATTCACAAAAGGAGTACACGTGATGCGTCACTAAGGTGCGCAGTTCAGGTTGCAACTAATTAGTTGTTTTCGCCTATTAGGAAGCTTAGCTTGGCGCCGCCGCAGGATTTAAGCGAAAACATTTTAACCTTTTGAGCTCTAGAATATAAACGTATCGCCGTACCTCTGACGCCAGGCCACTTTAACAACACAACAACACACACACACTTAAAACAACAAAATTCTCGATATTGGTGGTTTATTTATATTAGTTTCATGCAATACAATATAGACGGAAGCTTAAACTTTTAAATTATATAAATAAAAACACACAAAAGTAATGATTAAATTGTTTATTTCATATTATCCGACGACGACGACCGACGTGTATTTTGTCATATATTTGTGACGTTGGCGTTCAGGGTAAGATTTCGTTTGTCATATATATGACAATGGCGTTCAAAAGGTTAAGTGATCAGGCGGAAAATGTCGCGATGGTACGTCCAAGAAAGGAGGCGTCACGCCGCGGTTACGATCATTCTAAAAAACCGTATATTTCCCTATAATATTGCCGAAAAAAAAACATTTGTTTTTATAGTATCTACTAATGTCTGGGTGCTTAATTCATTAGCTTCGACTGAATTACCAATAAATTGCCCAGCCCTCGTTAGGGGTGATCGCATAGAAATTTATTTGCACGCTAACGCCAATAGGAGCGGCTCTTTCGATTAGCTGTTCACTTCTTATTGAAAATTAATTACTTATTTGGAGTGAATATTAGATTTGTTATATAAAATTTTATTTGTGAAAGTGTTCATTTTATGGATTTTGGCTTTGTGGTACCTGTAAAATCATGATAAGTATATTCAAGCTCCATTATTTTTATTTTTTGAAGTGAAACTTCTTTACGCACGCTTGACTTGGGGAGTAAGCTGGCGAACGCGTGACGTAAGCGTTACAAAAAGTGTGATCGGGCGAGGCAAACGGGAGTTGAGTGGGGGATATAAGCAAGAGAAAGCAGTGCGCGCGCACATTTTCTTTCTCTCTTCCTCTCATAGCCAAATACGTTCCGTATATCTAAGCACAGTGCAGGCCTATTGTCTGTATCACAGTGTAGGAGCTAGAGAGAGCAGTGCGCGCGCACATTTTCTTTCTCTCTTTCTCGAAGTTTCACTTCAGTCGTGTGGTCATAAACACACTCGGTTTTTTTTTTAAATCGTAGTATGAGTTGCTGCAACCTTTGTGTTTCAGGAAACCCACGTATACAGGATTAAAGATTATTGATTTTGATGAAAATCCATACTAATATTATAAATGCGAAAGTGTGTCTGTCTGTCTGTTACCTCTTCACGCTTAAACCGCTAAACCGATTTAGATGAAATTTGGTATAAAGATAGTTTGAGTCCCGGGAAAGGACAAAGGATAGATTTTATTCCGAAATTCCCACAGGATCGACACTTATGCAGGTGAAACCGCGGGACGCTGCTAGTATGTTATAAGTAGGCAAGTAGATCATTCATTCACTCAATTGCGTAACACACTCTCAATAATAATCTGAATCATTTTGAAGGATATAGCTAATCCATTGCTTCATATGTTCGAAAAAATTGTCTGCTCAACAACGTAAATAACGCAATGAATGTTGTTGAACTGTCAAAATGCAAGCCATTCCTACTATTAGTGTGTTACGACATTACCCCGCCGTTCAAAAGTGCCAATTTGTAATCTTTGATTTGTTTTACGGTCCACCTATCGGTCATTGACCCTTCACCGACCGTATAGAGCAACAACGATGCTTAAAATAGACTAAACATTATGTAAACGAAGATTGCGCCGTCAGTCGTACTCTACTGGGAATTATCCGGGTATAACCGGTTACAGCCGGGTCCAACCGGGTTCAACCGGGTTACGCGCTCCATCGCTCATGTAAGTTTTTTTCTTTTTTTGTCGTGGCCCGTAGGCACGGGGTGGGGAAACGGCTCTGAAATCAAGTCATGGTTTATCGCTTCTTTTCCAACGTCTTTTTTAAAGAGTCTTATTTCAAATCAGCTGGGCAATTGACAACATTTCAAACCTGACACGACCTTAAAACAAAAATACTATTTCTTTATTTTCGTATCCTGAGTTCAAATATATTTTTATTTTATTTTTTTATTTCCAAATTTCTGAGAAAAAAAATAAAAATCAAAAAACATGTGATGACGTCACATAAACGGCGGAATGAGGTAGTTACCTTTGCGCATTCCAATGTCTTTGATTGAAAACATTGTATCAAACAAAACATGTCAATGTCACCTAAGAAGTGTAACTAGAAAACAACTAAAAAACTGAATTGAATTCAACAATATTTTTTCCTATCAACTCGACACGCTGCTTACTGTTAATATTATCAATTTTTGATTGATATTTCGCCAATAAAATGGATCCCAATGAAAAATATACGCCAATGACGGAACCAAAACAACGACTGAGACAAGTGACATCTAACAGTTTTTTTGACGGGTCACAATAAAGCAAAGGTAATATCGCCATTCTACCGTCATCTGGCACTTACGTCTTTTTAGAATACACCGAATTTCAAAGTTAAAATTATGAATGAAAAGTACATAATTTCGAAAAACGAAAAAATATGGGTGCCCTAGATTTGAATTTACTTTTATATAACGTAATAATACATGCAGGTTAAAAATATGAAATGTTGTCAATTGCGTAACACATTATCAATCGGAATCGGTTTCATTTTGACAGTCCAACAACATTCATTGCGTTAAATGCGTGTTGAGCAGACAAAAGACAATGTTCAAAATGGCCCTGTGCAATGAAGAGTTTGAGAATATACGATAATTAATCGCCTATTTTATTATATAAGTTGCAAATACTTCTGTATCACGGACTAGCTGTATTCCAAAATGTATTTTTAATATAATTTAATGCGACTAATAACATTACATCGCCATCTTCACCTATGTCGTGTCAAAAGTGAAATAGGGATGTCCGATCAATTATAATCGATCGATTGAATTATTAATCGATCGATTGTGTTTTTTTTTCTAAAGTGTAGTTTTAAAAACCTAATAAAATACTTTATGAATGCAGTCATACTCCAATTTAAATAGGTAGTAAGAATAATATTATACAATAATCCAAACTTCTTTATTTCTATACAATCATTCAAACTAGTTCATTATTTACGACAATTAATACAAAAATAACGGTCCTTTTGCGGTTCATTAAACGAAAAAAATACTAATTTTTACTAAACACATCACAATTACCTAATGTTTTATTTAAAAAAACAATATTGCAAACTAGATACAGATGTTATTATATATTATTATTACCAGTATAGAAGAGTGTTGTTATATATAAAATAAACCATTGTCATACATACTTGTAATGTTTATAAATGACAAAGTAGATGTAACAGACTGTAATAATTTAAGACCACAGTAAATCATAATCGAAAAATCGATTAATGGTGTCGTATTACATCCCTAGTTTTGCCGGTGAACGTGTCATTGTTACCAATGGCACAAAGGCCAAAAAGCCATGCCATAAAATTATAAAAAAAAAGTCATTGTTACCACAATTTGAGAGTTACAGTTTCTACACTGTGCTTTTTCCTGTGTTCTTTTCTTGTGTTCGGTGTTTTGGTGACCTTCGGGACTTTTTTACGACTTGGCTATTTTAACGGACTTGGATTGGTTTAAAAAACGATTGACCTGGCTGTGATTTTCGGAACTGTGTACCGTTCGAACTATAACTTGGCAGTTTAAAACCTACATTTAATATTCGTTGTTATGGTTAGATTATAACCTCAAAATTTGATACTTTTTTTGAAATATATCTTTTCTGCAGCTAGTCCGCTATAAAAACAAGATCTTTTATGAGTCTCCAAATGATAGAGAATACAATACATAATTATCCGATGCTCTTGGCTCCAGGGCCAACAATGTATGGACGCAGAGCAATGCCCTTTTTCTAACTTATGCAGCAATGGATTAGCAATTTGCTTCAAAATGATTCAGATTCCAATTGATAGTGTGTTACGCAATTAGGGTGCTGGTATTTTTTGTAACAGATTAGTTTACAGTATTTTGAACCTATCAATGAAGTCCTCTTTGGTTGCTTTCTGATCCAGCGTTCACTCGTTTATACCCAAATACAAGTTGTGATAACTACTTGTTCTTAACAAGTCTCAAGACCTGTCAAAAACATACTGAATAGGTTAAAACTGTCTGTTTCTGTCTTTACAACATATTTTAAACGATAAACAAAAAAAATTGTTAGGACATGTATCTATGTTTTATAACTTGGTGTAAAGGCAGGGCTAGAGGACTTTGGTCAATTGGTGAACTAAAATACTAACTATAAATGACTGTTGTTTTTGCTGTTCCAGAAACGATGGGACACGTAATATTTTGCCTTGCGTGTCCTGTCAGCTGCACGTTACAGGAACTGATGGACGCTAGTGATGTCGCCAAACACGTAGCCGAATTCTGGGCCGAGTCCATTTAGATTGCCATCGACACGCTAGGTAGAGGAAGAATGACAGATGACACAACGAATTGCAAAAAAAATATTCATAGAGTTACGGAATACGAAAAAGTATGCGCTCCCCCAGGAAATCACGATGGCTCTGACCTGACTCTGTAAAAGTACGCGAGCACATTCGCAAGAAGCTGCCATAATGGTAATATCATCACAACGGTAATGTTTTCTCATTGTTTTTCTAATTTCTTTTTAGTATATTCATGTATTTATGTATATTTATTTGTGCTTATATTTATATGTAACTAGGTGACCCGGGAGCTGCGCCCCGCGGTTTCACCCGCGTAAATGTCGATCCCGAGGGAATATCGGGATAAAAAGTAACCTATATTAACATCCAGGGTGTCAGCTACCTCCATGCAAAATTTTATCAAAATTGGTTCAGCCGTTTGAGCGTGAAGAAGTAACAAACATATAAACACACACACACACAAACTTTCGCCTTTATAATATTAGCGTGATATACAGATTAGGTATAATATTTATTTAATAGGTTTATGCGTATTTAAAATATTTATTCCTCAATTTTCATGATTGCACCTACCACTGTTTGTTTCTGCATCACCAAAGGTTGATGGTAGAAAATGCCAATGGCATTAAGTCCACCTCAGTAAATTTATATGCTTGAAGTGTAATATTTCAATCCATACGTATCAGTTTTTCCTCTTGTTTGCGTCACTAATGACATAACCCGTATTACTTTTGATTCCAGTGAATCTTGTCTAGATTCTTTTTCAATGATTTTCACTGCAGGATAAGAATTTAGTACCTTTTTGCCACGGAATAAAGTTAATAATGCAAGGTACGAAGATAAGATTTTGCTACAAAAGGTTTGTGTATTTCTTAGTTTTTACATGGACGCTTTTATGAATATGCTTTTTTTAGGTAAGTTAGAAATTATTTTGGTTAGAAGAATCCTGATTCCAGCAGAATGGACGTCGAGATTGCTTGCTTGAGCTTGTTTCTTTTAGTTTTCATAGAATAACATTCAAATAAAAAATATTGGCAAAAAAATCTATACTTAGTAAAACAAAAATTTTTTTATTTGATAAAATAATAATAAAGGCTATAATTATCTTCATTACTTTTATCTGTATGAAGAAACGTGCTTAGATATACTTGAGGACAGTTAATACCATAATCTACTTAGTAGACGAAAATAATCCCGAAATAAAACAGTATTTCTCAGAAAGTCGTCACGGATCTCTTTCATTACACATTACAATGGCAAATTCAAATGGATTTTTAATGGTAAAATTATTACAACGTAATGAAAACGAAAGCATAGCCATTATGGTAGGTAGGTATATACCTGCTGACTACCCGAAGGATTGCTAAACTTAGGTGGCAGTGGACAGGGCACATTGCTTGCAGAACCGAAGGCCGATGGGGCAGAAAGATTCTGGAGTGGCGACCGCGTACTGGAAGACGTAGCGTTGGAAGGCCTCCCACAAGGTGGACCGATGACCTGGTGTAGACCGCAAGAATGGATGCGAGAAGCACATAACCGATCCAATTGGCGATGCTTGGGGGAGGCTTATGTCCAGCAGTGGATGTTTTTCAGCTGGAATTATGATAATGATGATGACTACCCGAATCGACACAAATGTATCCATACTATAATATTATAAATTCGAAAGTAACTCTGTCTGTCTGTCTGTATGTTACCTTTTCACGCCTAAACCACTGAACGGATTTAGATGAAATTTGGCAGAGAGATAGATTGCATCCCGGGGAAGGACATAGAATAGTTTTTACCCCCGAAATTATCCCTTAAGGGTGTAAAAAGGGGGGGTGGAGATTTGTAAAGGGAATCAATAAAAAAGGACTATAATACTTTTATCGCGGGTGAAACCGCGGGGCACAGCTAGTCATGATTAAAGAAAGAATTACTCCAAAATATCTTGAGTTTTTAATATAATTAAGCAGAATCGGGAAACCAAAATTATCTCACTATAAGTACCTACATAATTAAAGAGGCAGTAAATAAAATGAATTCCTGATTACCTACATCAATTTCAGTAATATACATATAAAACATCAGTAATAATTTAAACTGAAAATCGATTATGAGTTTAATTCGGAAATTCATTTCGCAGCTGTGCGGTTAAATATTTTTGACATGACTCCCTGAATGTTGAATAAATAATAACATCGTATGTTAAGTAGGCTTACTTTTACGAGTGCGATTGCGAGTCCCAATAAATAATTTTTCTTCCTTTCTTTTACCAAACTTCAAAAGGAGTGCGTTTTTTTTTTTTTAAAGTTGCTCATCATCTGCCTAGCGTTTTCCCAACTATGTTGGAGTCGGCTTCCAGTCTGACTGAATGCAGTTGAATACCAGTACTTTACATGGACCGACTGCCTATCTGACCTCCACAACCCAGTTATTGGGTAATACGATACCCCTTGGTAAGACTGGTTGTCAGACTTTCGGGCTTCTGACGACCCGTAACGACTGCCAAAGATCACGAATGCCAGCCGGGACCAACGGCTTAACGTGCTTTCCGAGGCACGGAGGGGGCTTGGTATGTAAAGATGGTCACCCATCCACGGACCAACCGCGGCAAGCGTAGCTTAACCTGATTGATCGGACCGTGCGGCTGATATTACTTAGCCACAAGCCCTTTCTTTAAAAGTTAGTATTATTGGTAAATAAAAGAATCATGAGAACATTTGGATTCTTAATTGTTTCAGCATTACTAATCGTGGTAGAAATTAAAACCCATTTATCTACCAAGTGGAATGCTCGTTTTAAATTAGTATGAAAGCCTGTTACCTCCAGTGGTATAATTACCCATTATTGCTTTATAAAATATCATTATTGTACCTATTATTTTCAATAAATGACTTCATCATCATCATCATTTCAGCCGAAAGACGTCCACTGCTGAACATAGGCCTCCCCCAAGCACCTCCACTTCGACCGGTTTTGTGCTTCTCGCATCCAACGAGTTCCTGCGGCCTTCACAAGGTCGTCGGTCCACCTTGTGGGAGGCCTTCCAACGATACGCCTTCCGGTACGCGGTCGCCACTCCAGAACCTTTCGGCCCCATTGCCCATCTGTTCTGCGAGCAATGTGCCCTGACCACTGCCACTTAAGTTTGGCAATTCTTCGGGCTATGTCGTTACCTTGGTTCTCCTGTGGATCTCTTCATTTCTGATTCGATCCCGCAGGGAAACTCCAAGCATAAATGAATTATGACAAATGATTTTATTTCTGTAAGTAGGTTTGTCCAACACTTTAAAGGATGATTCTCACCAATCGGCTTGCATTGCATCGGATCGGAAAGGATACGAACGGATGCGGCGACAGCCGATCGCGACCGGCAGCATGTGCACGCATACGATCGGCTCCGTAACGTCGCGTCGCTTGCGAATCGAAAAAAAAACGTATCCGTTTCTGCGCCCAGTCAAATAATTTCATTCCTACCGTGTTGACGTGTTCTATTTTTGAAAATGTATTGTTGGCTATTGCATTAGAAGAAGAACAATAAAAATAATGAAATAATCATAAAACACAGAAGAGGAAAAGAAAAATTTGGACGACAGCCGAAAGGATTCGATTGTATACGATGACAGGCGAACGGAGCCGATCACGCGCCGCAACATATTTTCGGCTACGATCGCGTGTCGCGGAAGACGCCCGCGGTCAAGCTGCTGTGCGCGGCTTGGTAATATAGACTTTAAATATTGTGTACACGATTTAATATCGTTTGAAATCTGTCAAGCTCCGCTAATGAGACACAATTGATTTTCTATAGTTTCGTCGCCGTTCGGCGACGCGCGCCGCTTGACCGGTTAAACATTGTAAAATCCGTTCCAATCCGATGCGATACGAGCCGTTTGGTGGAAATCATCCTTGACACGTCAATCCTAGATGAGGTCTGCATTTCCTATCTGAGTAGGTACTCTGAGAAAAAAGGTCGAAACAAACTCAGAGGTCATCACAGTCTCTTTTTAAAGTCTAGACATGATTTTGGTCAAATAATGTGAAGACAATGTGGGTTTATACATTCTTCCACAAAATAATAGCACAGAAAACACCAACATAATACTTTTTCACTAACTAACAACAAAGATGGCGGCCCTGTCAATCCATATTATAACTAAGCTCACTGATTATTTCAACGACATGTTACAAAAACAGCGGATTTGGGAGATACGTCTGTTTACTTTGCCGGATTGATTCCCTAGGGGCTAGGTTTTTTTGCACCGCACCGTATATTGTTTTTGGAATCGATTTCGACCTTTCCGATTCGTCTTTTCGATCACAAGCTGGAACTTGGTTCCTAATTTTAATTTGATCATTGTGTTGTATCTGTGTTATGGCTGGGCCTGTGACTAAATTATAGGTACACTGATATAGAAAATATAAAAGTTCCCTTTATACTGACTTTGAGAATATTTCCTAAAATTAGGTACAGAGGGCAGCACATCAAGCTACCCCAATCTGTCAAATTTTCCCAGTTGAATATGAACCTTATTCCTTTGTAGTAAAGTTGAAAATCTATCAAAGAAATTTGACAGATCGGGGTAGCTTGATCTGCTGGCCTCTGTACTTACTACAAAATATAAGTTGATTTAGGATTGATTTTTCTATAGTCAGATAACTTTTATCTCAATAAATATTGCAGGTAAAACAGATTTTGTATAGAAAATTTATTAGTTATTTCGATAGTTTATTAAATTGAAATCATAAAAATCGTGTCATTATCCATTTCTGTAGTGTGCCTGTGCGCCTAGTACACGCACGTCACGCCGCCGCGCGCCAGTGCAGCGCCGTGATGTCGAAATAAAAAAAATTAAGCATTTTCAAAGTTACTGCTTTTGAGCTGAAATTTTGTACAGAGATTCTAAACCAGATACACTCTTCAACCCGTTTGTATTGATATACCCTTTCCGTAACACCCTGTATAATTATTAAAATGATTATTTTAAACATTCAGAGTGATTATTTCAAACATCTATGTAACAAAATGCAAGTTCAAAAAATATGGATGTCAATTGATCAACTTTTAACGTTAATATCTCGTAAACGTGACACTTTACGGGGTTAAGTCCTGCTTGTTATCCGTTTGCATTGATGCCAGCTATCGATTTATATAGGACGTACGAGAGGCTATCATTAAAAAAAAATGGCGGAAAGTATGTCACCCTATGTCGGGTTAGGGGGCAACTCGTCCACTTCGAAACTGCGACCAGGGACCAGTTCCACCCTTCTAATTTTACTAGAGGTCAACTCGTCCCACTTCGAAACTGGGACCAGGGACCAGTTCCACCTTTCTAATTTTACTAGGGGTCAACTCGTCCCACCCAAATCCACCTAGGGGGCAACTGGGCCCACGTTAGTTTAGGTATTGAGACGATTGCACTACTGAATATTCTCTACCGGTTTGGTGTTCCCAATACAGTGATACTAGCAGTAGCAAAGGGAAATAAAAAAAATAACCGAAGGTTGCCTCCATATAAAAAACTTATAAGTAAGCTTATCCTTTAAGGGCTGATTTTTCAATCGACCGATAATTTTTATTCGTGAAATATAATTGACGTTTGACAGTTTTTGTAGATAACAACTGTCAAAAATTTAAAATTATTCCTCCGATAAAGTTATCTGGCATTGGAAAAATCAGCCCTAAGAATGAATAATACATAGTTGTTTTTCAGATAAAAGTCATTCAACAAATTTAGTTAAATCTGTAGTTTATTCTTCGTCTTTTTTAAAATTACGCAATAATGCAAAACGTGACATTTTCCCATAAACATACAGGGTGGCATGGACATCTACGCGCAACCTGTTACCATGAATTCTGTACATGATTCTGAACCTCGGGCATTGAAATTATTCGTCAGTTATTAAAAAAAAAAAACTTGCTGTTCCATACATTTTGACCGTTCACTGGTTGATTAATTTGATAACCGACGAAACATTTCGATACTGTACTGAAATCATGGTTTCATTTTGCGCTTCGATACCACCCCACCCTGTATACTCGACGCTTATTCCCTGTATAAAATACCGTTCTGGAACTCTCTTTGGTCGCTTGAACCATTTTATGTACAGTCAACAAAATAGATAATTATGCAGGATCGTCGGATATAGTTGAAGTTTATTAAGAAATCGATGGATTTTTTTAATTTGATAAATAAGCTGTTTGTTTCCTATTAATAAAGTTAATACACTTATACATCAAGAAATACACTTTAACAAAAATTAAGATTTCTCTTTAACCTATTGTTATTATTTTTTATTAGTTTTTTTAGCAAAAGCTTATAATATTCCCTATCAAACCATGCTACTTTTATTTCTGTAGATACTTAAAAAGTTTAATGCCAGCGTTCTATGAAGTTCTACCATTCTCCTTTGATAAATGAGTTGTTTGTTTTCTATTGAGAACATCCATCGGTTTCTATCCGACGATCCTGCATACTTATCTCTTTTGTTGACTGTACCTACACCTCATACTTGGCACATGAAGACAGTGTACCGGTTGTTAACCTCGTTATCACATGCGGGATTAGTGAGGAAACAAGATGCTGACATTCTGAATGATATTATTTTCCTTCAGTGGTAGAGGGTTGAGTAAACTAATAACATGTTTTCCTTTTAGCGTGAGTGATGAAGACTAAGGATAATCTACTTTTTGTAGAAGTTGGTATGGTACGGTCGAACAAGCTATTTGGTATACAGGCAAAAATATTCATCTTTCCGCTGCACAGCCAATATTTAATTTTATTTTGTGCGATATAACTTTTTCAGCTTATGGCATCCTTAATTAAATACAGTGGTATAAAAGAATTGACTAACTCAGCACACCATTGTTTAAAAGTAGTTGCAAGTTAGCTGCCGGTATCTATACTAATATTATAAAGAGGTAAAATTTGTTTGTAAGTTTGTATGTAGGGGGTAATCTCTGGAGCTACCAGTCGGATTTAAAAAATTCTTCTTGCAGTTGATAGCCCAATTCTTGAGGTAGCCCAATTCTTGAGGAAGCCTATAGGCTATTTAACGTCACGCTATGACCCTTAGGAGCCGAGCAAAAGCGCTATGGGGAAACGAAGTGATAGAGCAGGAGACGCGGGCAGGTGATGCAATACGACGAGATGGGTCGAGGGAATAAGAAATTTCACGCAAACGAAGTCGCAGGCAGAAGCTAGTACCAAATAACCTGTTCGACCGTACCTACGTATTGTTATATTTGCCAATAGATTTATCTGTTTAGCTTTGTCCCTTCTGAATAATTCCACGTGTAGGATGGACTTTCAATTGGGGTTTTGATTTCTCTTAACGATACTCAGAAGATTTTGAGAGATTGACGCATTTGAGATGTGGTTCTGGAGACGAATGTTGAGAATACCGTGGACTGCCAAACGCACCAATGCATCGATCTTAACCCAGCTTCGTATAAGAACCCGCTTGTCGACCATTTGTCAAAAACGCATTCTCTCCTATTTCGGCCACATAGTACGCAGAGGCGATGAAAGTTTGGAAAAACTGATTGTGGTTGGGAACACCGAAGGCAAACGATCGCGCGGTCGTTCACCAACACGATGGACCGATCAGGTGAAGGAATCATCGTCCTCTAAATTCTACACGGTGGTAAGAGATGCGCTGGACAGAAACCGGTGGCGGCGGATCATCCGCTCCAGATGCAACTCCGAAGCTGACCACGATCCTCAGACATGAGGGACCGACTACAGAGAGAGAACGATACTATTTTTTTTTGTGTGACATCTGCTGAGATAATTGCGTAACTCACTAACGGTAGCAATGGCCACAGCTGGCTATTTTGGAATATACATCGCGTTTTTATGTTGTTCGGCAGACAAAGGAGACTGATAAAAAATGGTCTATGAACAATTTGTTGTATAGTTGAGGTATCTCCACAAAAATACCACTACAGCATCGCTATTGGTTCATAGACAACTTCCCATACCTCCTTTTCCGAATATAATTATGAAGCAATATATTAGCAGTATCCTTCAAAATGATTCAGATCACAGATATAGATACACCTAGATAACGCAAGAGCACCTACTTCGTGTGCCAAAAATCGCAACAGTTTACGATCGAAAATCATAAGCCGCCACTTTCGCGCTCAGTCCTGCGTACTGCTGGCTGGGTGAGCGTGAGCGAGAGAGCGCGAGCTTGTGACGTCATAGTACGTAGTCAAAAAGTGGCACGCTTAGTTTTCATACAGTTCGTCATACTTGCGTTATCTAGGTCTATCTATATATCTGTGATTCAGATAGTGATTGATAGCTTGTTACACATTTAGAACCAGCGCGCACTAGCGATTTTTTGTTGTCTGATAGTTTTAGCGTTCAGGGAATCAGTATGGAGCTATATTGAAGTGCACGCATTTGGCGATTAAAAATCGGCCGATCAAACGCGTGCACTTTTCTATTCAAGTTTCATACTAATTCCCTGAACGATTAAATTATCGGTCAACAAAAAGTCGCTATTGCGCGCTGGCTCTTAAGGTGCTGGATTAATGTGTTGAAGTGTGTTAAAATACAAAAAATAGCCAAGTTTATCTACCCAATATACCTTTCACTCACTCAATCACTTATTCTGTTAATCTGTTTATCTGCGAAGTAAATATCCTAACAAGAGGGTCTCCTCTCTAAGTCTGTCTTCGAAAATATGGGCCCGTCGGAAAGTAGGTGATCCGTCAAAGCAAGTGTCAAATTCAAAATTTTGGACGGGCAAAAACACATCCCTTGCAGGGATGTATGAAGAAGCCTCCTCATGTAGCGCAGTTTGTTCCGCCAGTTACTCAACTGAACCGAGCGCTCGGCGCATCCTGGACAGTCACACCCAACACCTTATTTGACTGGCCAATTCTTCCCTTGCGGTGGTAGGGCCAACGCCCGCCTGGTTTGCGACCACCCTTCCACCGGAGTCCGGCGTCAAGCAGCCTGCTGTGTTTCGTCGATGCGTGGGGGTTCCAGTGCCTTCGGCATCTTCTGGGCACACTCGTTCCATCATAGACCTCATCTATCGCTTTCCATCAGGCGTGATCAAGGTCAAGAGCGGGCCCATTCAGCAATAAAAAAAAGACAACTCTCAAATCGTTTTGTCATTAATTATTAGTTCGAGCCCTGAATTGATACGGAGTAGGAAACGTCCGTAACTTCGGCTGAAACTTTGCATATGTGCTTAGAAAGCAGACCCCCAGCATCAAATTCCGTTCACAAAAATAAGACGCCATTTTTACCTTCACTAGTTAATGTTCCAATATCCACCCGAGCTCCACAAAAAATTCACTCAATCTCCGAAGGCCAGCTAATTGGCGTTCTGGCCACAATCTGTAGGTAAATGCGTCCAGATTAATAAGACCTTTGGTTTCCCCACAATATGGACACAAAAGAGGAAGACAGAAGGACCATCTTTACTTACGCTGGTTTTTATACCATATGGTGTTATCAATTTCATCACAATATTGCCTGACTCTATTTGTATTGTCTATTTATTTTGAAGTAAAAACTTCTTTTGGGGATGGGGAAAAAACCATTGAGTTCGCGCCACTGTTACCGTAACCGACACCGCTTCGGATGTGTTCGGCTGTCCTCGGGATGTACTTGGTTTTAATGTATATCCGCTAAGTCAGTGAGTGGTGACAAAGTATTCTGTTTGTGTTTTGTTTTCACTTCTGTCGGCACTCCCGGAGTGCCTCTGTTTTTAGGGTTCCGTACCTCGAAAGGAAAAAACGGAACCCTTATAGGATCACTTTGTTGTCCGTCCATCCGTTCGTCTGTCTGTCTGTCAAGACCCTTTTTCTAAGGAACGCGTGGAGGTATCAAGCTGGAATTTATATCAAATACTCAGGTCTATTGCCCTTGGAGCTGTGAAAAAATCAAACTTCTAAGCCAACGCAATCAAAAGATACAGCCATTTATGCTGCAAATTTCTACAAATTTTCGACACTTGCAAGGGAATCAAAACCTACAGAGTACTTTCCGTGAACTCAGAATCCTGAAATTTGGTACGAAGCAACGTCTTATAGCACAGATAATAGAAAAATTGCGAAAACCGTAAATTTTTTGTCGTAATTTTTAAAAAACTTGTGATACACTATTTACATTCCTACAAATCTGTACGGAACCCTCGGTGCGCAAGTCCGACTCGCTCTTGACCGGTTTTTTTCATTTTTATTTTGTTATTTGTATCTCATTGTATGCATTGAATATTTATATGCGGGCTGTCGCTGTAAACCAGCACTGGGGTTCTGTCTCGCATAGGATCGCAGCATTATCCTAAGCGATGGTGGTTTTGCGTGGATGTGACGCATATTATTTTCGCACAACTATAACATCTTTTTTTCTGTTTTTGTTCATTCTTTGCGTCATGTTTATCGCAAATAAACGTATTTCATTTTCTTCATTTGAAAGAGTTTTCTTTAAGGATTCTAAAATATTTTTTTATATAATATTTGGTCCAGAGGTCTTGACAATATGGCTCACAATTTCCAAAAAAAATATCGTTCCCTTATGTCCTAGGTTACTACTAAAGCCAAAATGTTGACTTTGGTATTGCTTCTAAAAACTATTGGTTCTCCTTTGTTCGGATGATTTTTGAAGGGTCAGATTGTTGTATATTGACTGCTAGTGAGAGTCTTTGGTCAACTGGACCCACTCGAACTGGACCCGCGGGTCCAGTTGACCACATCATTGATTTTCTTGCTATACAGTTTTTGGGAGTCGTTTATATCAGCTTGAATCAAATGTATGGAAAAATATGCGATACACCCCCTAGTATGTAAAGTACGATCGCGCGTTTCCATCTGCGAATGTCGAAATGTATTAACTGTGGTTGCACGTGGCAGGACTTTGAAAAAGTGTCAGTGTCAAGCGACATAAAATCATCATAATCAGCCTATAATGTTTCCACTGCTGGGACACAAGGCCTCCTCTCAGTGAGAGGGAGTGGGCCGTAATCCACCACACGGGCCATAGCGGGTTGGTAGATGTCATATGTCTTCGAATTCGTGGTTCTAGGACATGCCGCTTTCCTCACGATGTTTTCCTTCATCGTTTTGAGAGCAGAAAGAGTAGGTTTTGATGAAATAATTTGCACAAAGTAAAGTGCCTGTCTGGGTTCGAACCTACGACCTACAACTCGTAAGTCGTGTCCGATACCACTGGGTCACCACAGCTCTCCACTGGGCCCCCACTGCTCTCATAAAATCGAAGTACGCAATTTTGTGACTTTTTTGATAAGAGTGGGTTTACTGTATATTCTTACAGTCTATTATAGACTTCAAAGTTATCGAGCAAAATGGTTCTGTTTTAATTTCGTTGAGGTTTTCAATCTCCTTGCTTTAACGGTGCGCGGTGCCTGTAATCTGCTTGATAAAAGTTAATGAGCATCGTTTGTAAATATAATGGGTTTACCAGACCTTACTATGGTATTATATTTGACTCATTAGCAAGGGAAGGAAGGGGCTTGTGGCTTAATAATAACAGTCGCACGGGTCGATCTTCAAGGTTAAGCAACACTTGCCGAGGTTGGCCCGTGGATGGGTGACCATCCATAACATACCGAGACCCCTCCGTGTCCCGGAAAGCACGTTAAGTAGTTGGTCCCGGCTGTCATTTGTAGCTGTGACAGTCGTTACGGGTAGGTAGAAGCCCGAAAGTCTGACAACCAGTCTTGCAAAGGGGTATCGTGTTACCCAGTAACTGGGTTATGAAGGTCAGATAGGCAGTCGGTCCATGTAAAATTTTGGTATCCAGTTGCACCCGGTTGGACTGGAAACCGACCCAAAAATTGTTGGAAAAAGGCTAGGAAGAATGATTTTTGAGAAAGACATAGATATTTTGGATATGATACTGTCAGAATCTTTATTCATGTAAATTTTAATCATGTCTTGCATGATATTATGCCGGTTATTGTTGAAAGTTAAATAGGTTATTAAAAATGCATTAAAAGTGGGACTATCATAATTTAGATTGCTTCATAAAGGGAATATTGCAATAATTAAAAATCTTTATCCAGGAAAATGTTGGAAATTTTCTTTAACAAATAGGTTATGGACCGCAACCCAGGGAGAGGGAGGAAAACTCAGTTTTTGCTACGAAAAAGTTAATTAAACATGTTCAATTTACTACATTACAGTAACCGCGAATCGCATTTCAGGTGTTCTATATAAGGCTGCGTAAGTATACCTTCAAGATCAAATTAAATTTTCTGGCAAAAGTTAACAGACGTAATGAGTATCAATTTATGTAAAGACGACCAAACCGGAAAAAGATTGTCGTTACCCATCAGAGCCCTGATTCACAACCATACGACAGGCTATCGTATCGAAAACTTGACATTTTGATAACCTGATTTGACTTCCCCTCAACAGCAAATAGCTGTTGGAAGAATAGCGGGCGTCTATTTGATTTAAACTGACAAAATTTTCGGATTTTGGACTTGTGAACAGCGTTGAGAAGACTCCTACGATAACAATGATTAATGTTCGATACGATACGGAAGCATATCGAGTGTTTGTGAATAAGGGGGCAGATCTGTGAAGTTTTGCTAGCTAATTTAATTTAACCCTGTATACGTGCGTGAAAAGTTGTTTTGCATTGACGAAAATCATCATCATCATCAGCCTATAACAGTCCACTGCCGAACATAGGCCTCTCAATCAATGATGTGGTCAACTGGACCCGCGGGTCCAGATCGAGTGGGTCCAGTTGACCAAAGACTCTCCTAGTGCACGCCTTCTCCTATTCTTATGGAAAAAAATGGCTACCATTATTTATACAATACTAGCTGCGCCCCGCGGTTTCACCCGCGTAAATGTCGATCCCGTGGGAATATCGGGATAAAAACTATCCTATGTCCTTTTCCGGGACTCAAACTATCTCTATACCAAATTTCATCTAAATCGGTTCAGTGGTTTAGGCGTGAAGAAGTAACAAACATAAACTTTCGCCTTTATACTATTAGTGTGATTATATTTGGTCTTGATGGTGACCCTTTCTTTATCAAAGTTCAACATACCTCTTACAGAATGCCTAATGGCAGGAGTCAAATGTAAAGTAAATCTTACTTAAAGTGTCGGGGTTAGCTATAGTAGATACTACCATTAAAGATAATACAAGTCGTAAGATTATCTCAATGTTTCAGAGTTTGAAGATAAAATTTCTTATCTGCGAAGAATTAAGTCGGTGAAGAATAGTTATTGTTATAGCGGATTGTTTTTAGAAGGTGACTTTGCACTTTTTGCTACTGAATGTTATCTTGTACTACCTAATGGTTTTTTGTACAAGTTATGGGCAAGCGGTTTTCACATAGGGGTAGATTGTCTTACTTCATTGCATTCATTTATGTTCATTTTTCAATTTCAATGCACCTGTTTCTTTAATAGTTGATCCAAATTAATTGTTATCCGGCAGTGAACCAAAGTTGTCGACGTAACTCACAGAATAAGCAAGCTGAAGTGGCAATGGGCCGGACATATTAGCCGTAGAACCGATGACCGTTGGGGTAGACGTGTTCTTAAGTAGCGACCGCGAATCGGTAAACGTAAGGTGGGACGCCCTCAGGCTAGGTGGAGCGACGATCTTCGCAGGATGGCTGTTAGCAGCTGGATGAGAGTTGCCGGAAATCGAGTTGAATGGCGTGCAATAGGAGAGGCCTATGTCCATCAGTGGACTGCTATAGGCTGATGATGATGATGAATTGTTATTTAATTTTTCGTATTTATCCGTGGAAACTTGTAAATGGCCTTCAATTGCAACTTGTTTAAGAATACTTTATAAGTCAGCTATAAGTTTCCCGAATGGAATAAAATAAATAACGGATAGTAATAAAAGCTCCGACAAAAAAATAAGAATTGTCCTTACTAAAAATATTAAATCTACTGCCTAAAATACTAACTTTCCGACTACTTTTGTCCGAATAAAAATGGCGAAACGACCGAATGAGATACTGAAATCTTCAAAAAATAAACATGACTGTTTATTATAATACTTTTCTACCAGCTTAAATTACGTTTTGATATACATACGTAGGTATACCTAGGTAAAGGTATTTGTATTCTCATTCGCTCGCTCTTGCATCCTATGTAAAGGGTTTAAAGTAACCTAACCAAACCAAACCTCGGCGTGCCCTTGACAAAACCTCTGTTGTCGGTAACTTAGTAATTTTGTCGGAGGTTCAGTATTTTATTCGGAAGTTTAGTTTTGTTATTCGAAGATCCATTTTTTTAGTCGGGCACAGATCGCTGGAGATTAATTTGTTTTTCGGAACCATTATTATTTCCAATAAACAAATGTGTATTGAAAAGTTTCAGTTTTGATTATTCATCGATTTTTTCCTTGGTTGACTAGTAAAGAATGCATAAGGCATTAAGTCTGCCTTTGTACCTATAGAGGTATGTGGAACAGGGTGTAAAATTTACTCATACTCCATAGAAAAGGGACGATCCTCCGACTAGACGGGCGTTGTGTCTATGCAAGTTGCGCGGTAAACTCTGCTTGCGAGATGCAGGATTTTGCGTGACGTCAGTATGACACGTTGTTCGCATGTAGCGCTTAGACACCGCTACATACCTTTTTGTGCGAAAAGTTTCAATAAATAAATAAAAATTTTCTACAGCAATCGTCTCTTGTTTATCAAAATCATTAAACCTAATACTTTGATAATTACTGACGAAACAATATTGCTATTATGAATGATTTCGCCAAGGTTTCAATATTGAAACATAGAACTTAATTATCCCACGGATAAGCATAATAAACCTTCTATTTCAATTAAGTTTCATCTTCTAATCTTCCTACCCGAATTTCGTAAGAACATCAACATAAACAATGTATGCCCTGCCTAAACTCCATTAAAGAAACATTTATCGCTCCCTTTCGGCCGTTTCACCAACAGACCCCTAAATCACACATAACGCTTAATTCTCCAGTCGGCCATTTGTTCGAGTTTTGATTAGCTACACGTTCGCCTGTAAGTGTCCGACAATCTGGGAGGCGCTCATTTAGACCGGATTAAGAATTAATTCCCGGGTCCCGAATCCGCGATTAATTTCTGCGAGCTGCCGCGGTTGCGCATAACTAGTCGCAGGGGCGGATTAGGGATGCTGTTGATTCAATTAACACCTCTGTGTTGATGATCATTGTCATCGGATCAGGTCATTAACGATTATTGGGTAATACGGTGTACGTAATAGTTTGTCATGGCAAAACGTTCATGTTGGTCAGAATTAGTGTCGTTGGTAATTGTGGAAGGAGTTAACATTGTATAATTGATATTTACAACAACAACATCGTTGTTTCAAATATGTCGTCTTTTCATTAACTACTAGCTTCTGCCCGCGACTTCGTTCGCGTGAAATTTCTTATTCCCTCGACCCATCTCGTCGTATTGCATCACTTGCCCGCGTCTCCTGCTCTATCACTTCGTTTCCCCATAGCGCTTTTGTTCGGCTACTAAGAGTCATAACGTGACGTTAAATAGCCTATAGCCTTCCTCAAGAATTGGGCTATCTAATGCAAGAAGAATTTTTCAAATCCGACTGGTAGTTCCAGAGATTACCCCCTACATGCAAACTTACAAACAAATTTTACCTCTTTATAATATTAGTATAGAAAAGCCTGTAATACTGACTATCTTTCTTCAACAGTAATCATTTCGTTACTTAAATATTTTCAACCTTTTGTTCACCATTTTATTTTACAAAGTGAACTCCAATACAACCAAACGAGCTTAGTTCTTTATTCAAAAACAGTTCGCAACAGAAAACTTGCACAAAAACCCTCTCAGACTGAGGAGCATCTGATACTCAATGTTTTTCTTCAATTCCTAGACAAGATAAACTAAAAAAAAAGAACAAATAAACAAACTGCACAGCAAAATTTGCAAGAAGAGCAGGTGCAAAGTAAAGGAAAGCAAGTGTAAGGGTCGTAGCAGACAAGATACTTTTAAGACAGATTAATCAACGATACTTAGCACGGGTTTCGGATTAGGCTATGTTCTCACCTCTCTATCTTGCTTTTGTAGTTTGACAGTTGTGCGACAGTGTCAAGAATAATGCTTAGCCAAAGCAAGTGCTAGTCTCAATCCGTAAAACAGTTCTAGTTTCCTTACATTTTTTAACATTGATTGTCGCTCAGATGACATTGCATAGAAAGGTAGAAATGACAAAGAAAATAACAAGATTGCTGAACGTTTATTGACCTCGATCAGAGGCCAGAGACTAGACCAGACCAGACCAGAGGTTTAGTTGCTTTTCGGAAAATTGATACAGCGAATTTTAGTATCAGCGAGCAGCGATTGTAGCTACTTTTAGTTCCGATCGGCGACCAAACGCAAAAACGCGATGCAGGAAAGTAGTCGCCAAATCGTCGATCGCCGATTCAAAAAGTATCCTGTCTGCTACTACTCTAACTTATTTTCCACCTAGATTCAACTCTGGCAATATAAATGAACTGGATTAGGTGGTCCAATTCAATCGAATTGAATTTTAATTAAATTACTGCCTGTTTCTGTGAGAGGTTTAATTTTCTTCGGAAGAAATGAGACTAGTGAAGGATTTCGGTTTTAAATTACACTCCACACGAAGGATAATTTTGTGCGATTAGACATTTGACACAGCGTATTTACGGAATTTATTTTGTAGGGAGATTTATTTCAATGTTTTTAATTAGATTCCTGAAATATAGCGCCAATTTTGTTGAAAACCAACTAAAATTAATTTTCGTATTTCTAAGAAAGTCCATAGTCTGATCTTAGTCTCATTCTGTCGGAATTACTTCTAATTTCTCTACATTTTTGACAATGATACTCGCTGAGATGAAATTGCGACTAGATTCGAACGTTTTTAATTACGAGAATTAGCCGTCTGAACACAGTTTGTTTTAACTAAAATACTCATAGCATAGTACCTCCTGTATTTTTTAATCTCTTTAATTTATGTATCTCAATTTTATAGATTACTGGGTATATCTAATAATATATACTTTAAGTTAATAAGAACCGGTTCCTGAATTCACTATAAGGAGGTATAATAAATAAACCTCACTCATACAGTCATACATCATTCATTCATTTCATACAATTATTCATTCCATCCATAATTTTTTTTTTTTACATTTTTACTTTCCATTTTTTTCTTTCATTTTGTTTCTTTTTTTACAATTTTTTTTTTTAATTTTTTTGTCATTATGTATTTTGTTTTCATTATTATTTTTTTATTATTTGTTTACTTTTGTTACTTATTTTATTTTTCTTTCTTTTTATTTTTCATTACTTTTACATAATATGTTATTAATTCACTAAAGGAAGCCTTTCCAAAACTTTTCCAGTAACTGCAGCAAAGGTAAAAATGTTTTACAGCCTTTCTCAATACTTGATACACAGTCATTCCACTGCATCTATAATTAGTTCCTTCAACCCTCGTTTTTCTTTGCAACTCTAAAGTCAAAGTGATTACTTTCGGAGCACTTGCAGTATAGGATTTAATGACGTCGATGGTCATGTCGGACACTGGCCACTTACTGCTAGCTCAGCATTCTACGAACTATTTGAAACTTTTTCCATTTTCAAAATGATTTTTACATTTTTCCTCGGCTCGTAAGTTGGCGGGAGTCCAATTGTTTATGGAATGTTTTACTGAATTACACAGTGGCTCCTTGTTAAAAGTTTGTACGCGAAATGACTACCCATATTATTTTTTTTTGGGTAAGAACGGTACCTTTTTACCCGACTGCGCGACGCAAAGGAGTGGTAATGTGTTTATCAGCCTATGTATGTATGTATGTATGTAAGTATGTATGTATGTATGTATGTATGTTTGTATGTTCCTTTGAAGCACTATACAGACCAAACGCCTGGACCGATTTTTATGATTCACACGTCAATCGATTCCTATTAGTCCGGCGAGTGTCACTAAAGACATGACGTTAATGAAAATTCAATATGGCGACTACTAGACGCCATATTGTGAAAATGAAAAAAATGAAAGTCAAGAAACTATGTCAAGTGGGGTATCGTTGGATAGGCCTTTCAAAAATAATATCAGTGGTTTGGGAAGACCGTTTTTTGATTAAGTAAACCGTTCGTGACTTATCAAGCTTTAAAGTACCAATTTTCGTTAGAATCAAGTGTCCCCCCCCTACCAACTAAACGCGGCAGTAGTACCTATATATTACGAAGTTTAAAGGGAAACTATCACACTTGAGTAGGATTTACAACTCATAACTAAAAAGAATAAAATAAAAAAATTAAATTTAAAAAATCAAAAAACCCGACTGCGGTAAAAAACTTAAGTTAAAAAAAACTGAAAAGCTAAAAACAAGCCCATTTTAAATTAAATAAAAGTTGGAAGCAGGCGGGACCCATACCATTTTTCTATTTTCAAACTCAAATGGGTCCCGCCTGCTTCCAACTTTTATTTAATTTAAAATGGGCTTGTTTTTAGCTTTTCAGTTTTTTTTAACTTAAGTTTTTTACCGCAGTCGGGTTTTTTGATTTTTTAAATTTAATTTTATGCAAGTGACTTATCATGCACGTGAGACTTCTTAAAAGTTCGCCTATAAGGTAAGCTATCTTTCAATAATGTTGTATTTTTAAGTTATATTAATATTGTATCGTATGTTTTTATATGGGCCTTGATGCCTGAAATAAATAAACAAATAATCCTTTAGATGTTTTAGGCTGCCATTTTTTTTTTTAAATTAGGAATAAATTTTTCAGTGACGTAGGTATTCAATACATTCTGTAGCGAAATGAAACATAGACACTTCACTCACAAACACGTTTAATTTTTGTATGTAAAAAAATCGAAAAAACAAATATGAAAAAAATATAAAAGTACAAAAAAGAAAAACTAAATATGAAAACTTGTCACATTTAAATACTTAATAGGAAACTATTGCATAATATTTTAAATTTAGGTTTTAAATGCTACGTAACGAATTATGAGTCGGTTGCAACCAGATCCGTAAAACGAAGACGTAACTTTAACTTTTAACTAAAGATTGAAATAACGCGGTATTAAAATATTTAAAATTAACAGATTTTAAGAATAAAAAAAGGCCAAATCTACTACGGAAAATAAAAAAAAACTTAAAAATCTCCCATATCTTATCCAAAACCTTCGCGGTGACGTAGAAGCTCTGCCAGTTGCTCCAATACCTCACTTGCTGACCTCTGAGATATGAAGAGGATGTCCGCAGCGCAGCGCGGAGCCGCAGATAAAAGTTAGTATGTAGGTGGGTGGATGGAGCCGAATAAATCGGCTTGCAGAAAATTCGGACTTCTATCAGTCAAAAGGAATATATGTAGTCTTCCGTCGAAGAAGTGGGGAAACCCCGAATCAAATAATAGACATGCACGATCCAATTAAGATTTGTTGATTTCAATATTAAATTTGGGTGTTGGTTCTCAAAAAATTCCGGACGTCGTATCAGAGAATATGTAGACAAGTGAAGTATGTCACCAGAAAAAAAACCTCATGACACGTAAAAGAAATTATTTCAAAATTATTATGAAAATAAAGGTTTTTGATAGGGCCAGTACAAAAAAAGGTTGATTATAATGTTGAAGAAGGACGAATGGCGAAAATAATCATCATGCAGTAACTACTAATGCTGCAGTACCTCCTTTCCAAAAGAAAAAAAAAAATATAGGTAAGTGAGAGAAGAGAAAAATTCTAAATATAATCGATGAGTAAGAACCCAATAAAAATTAACCTAACTTAGCCTAAACAATAAGTCCAAATGATAAGTAATCTAAATTAAACCTAAATGAACGACATCGAAGTGCAGCAGATACTGAATAAATGCGAAATCCGGACTTCAATCTAAACGTTATCAGTGCGAACTCCAGACGCGTCGACTAAAATCTAGGAAATAATATGAAAACTAAAAACTAATAAGACTAACTAACTTATTATCTAAGACTTAAGACCTAAGTAAAAAAGGAGGAACCTCAAAGAAATATAATTAAAGAGCAAAAGTTAAATAAAGAACAAAGACGACGAAAGAGAAGACTTAAAATAATGAAAGAAACGACATAAAACAACCAAAGGACTTAAGCCAAACAAAGGCTTTTAGTCAAAGACAGAACTTTAAAAAATAATAAGAAACTTACGCATGATTTTTATAAATAGAAAAGAGTCATCGATAATTATAACGATCAACAGAAAGGAAAAAAATAATATTTTAAACCATATATTATTGTGATGTTATCGATAAAAATACGTCGACAGTGTCCCGACACTAAAGTACAACTATCGATAAGTGTTAATCGACCGTTTCCCAACACTAGAGCTATTATGTCAGACGTCACAACATGACATGTGCATGTAATGACATCTACGGGCGTAGCCTGAACTATAAAGCATTGACACATAAGAAAAGGTAGCAAACAAATTGTTTCGCTCAGGAAAAACTAGATGTCGCTGTTAACGTTTTTTGAAATTAGTAATTATGAATGAGCTTATTTATTTAAGTAAATATAAAGGGAATTTAATTTAAAGGGGTCAAACTAAACGTAAACATAACATTCCGAATGGGAATAAGTTAACGAGATTACGAGTTTAGAAATTGCCAAGAAATTATTTAAGAATATCTTTGATATGATATCTTCCAGAGTGGACAGAATCAATATCATGAAGTTCATAAGTGGTCCTAGAAATAACCCTTGTCACACGGCATTTAATAAAACGAGGAGCTAGCTTTCCCGAAAAATAATCATCACCTGAAGATCTGGAAAAATTCCTTCTCCATACAGTATCACCAACATTCAGCGTGACGGCTGAACGATGTATATTATAAGCTCGTGAATTACGAAGGAAAGCCATAGAAAGATTATCAGCAACTTTCTCATAAAACTCGACAAGGGAAGAATGATTCTACGCATGTTTGAGCCCGACTTTCAGCTAAATTGACGCTTAGAGTCTGACCATACGCACGGGTAGGAACGCATAAGGGCTTCCCTATCGTTGTCACTGAGAATAGATAAAGGAAATCGAAAACTAAAAAAAATCAGAACCTCCTTCTTCGAAGTCGGTTAAAAAAGGGGATCAGACTCAAAATAAGGATGGTTTTATTAGTCTTTCGTATTAGAATCTGATAGGAATAATCAAAGTAGACATTTTGAGAAAATGAATGAATAAAAATGATGGGATAATTACGTAACTTGAAAACGAGGTTTTTTGTTTATAGAAATATTTGCGTGATTTTAGTGTCATATGAGAGGATAACGTTTAAAACTAATATTCACGTTTGAATTAAGTAAATCGGTCCACGGGTTTTAGAGTTAGAAAGATTTTGCAAAATGAAAACATGACCAAAGACCGATTTTAGAATGTAAATGTTTTAAAAAGTTTTTAATGTATAGAGATAGGAATAACCTTCATCTGCTATGTTAGGATGCAAAAAGGACAAAACCAAAATTAAATAGGCAAATATGCTAAGGAAGACGACTACTACTTACGGTGTCTGTAGTGTGTCTGTGTACTTAGGAAGAGCTAGAAATTCAGTGATTAGTCTGATAGGGAACTGAACGGCAAAAAATCAGCAAAAAGAAAAAATTGTTGAGAATAAAAAGCAATCAGACCCTAACAAACTAACACTAAACGATAAGCAAGGCTGCAAACCAAAGCAGTTAGGCAACCAAAATAATCTAACCTCAAACTGCTATAGTAAAGAAAAAATCAGCAAATATACGGGTCACATTCCACGTTATAGGAAAGTGTTAGGCATCGGGTAATATGGTTGATATAGGAATGGTACAACAACGTGACTTCACAGGAACAGCTGGGCTAAGAATTCAAAGCAAAAACAAATAGAAACTAGGGGACCAACTGTACCAAAAAAGACAACGTACAGCTGGGCTAGAATCAAAAAAGACAAATAGAATCTAGCAATCAGCCGTGCAAAAAAAGCTTACCTTAGTCACGAAGTCTACAACATTCACACACCAATCACACACTACAGGATGCTAACTACTTCTAACTAAGGAGTGGAATAAAACCCAGGAAAAAAATATGTATTTAAAGGGAAGAAATAAAAGCGTTTTATATGTTTTAAGGTTCTACAAAGTTATTATTATTTTATATTGCATCACAACACAGCACAAAGCAATCAATCAGCAATGGAAGGGTTAGCAGACGTTGTCAATCACAGCATAATCCCTGGTAACTATGGCAACAGTCTTGTTTGACGGAACGAGAAAAAATTCCTCTATTCTGGAACCTGTAAACATGAATACAGAAATGAAAGATTAAATTTGCTCAGAAAGAGCAATCACCCTCACGACAGCAAAAAAAAAGATAATTTAGTAATTAGAATCAATAAAAGTGCTTACTTTTACTTCGGGCGCCATTTTGTAGCGAAATGAAACATAGACACTTCACTCACAAACACGTTTAATTTTTGTATGTAAAAAAATCGAAATAACAAATATGAAAAAAATATAAAAGTACAAAAAAGAAAAACTAAATATGAAAACTTGTCACATTTAAATACTTAATAGGAAACTATTGCATAATATTTTAAATTTAGGTTTTAAATGCTACGTAACGAATTATGAGTCGGTTGCAACCAGATCCGTAAAACGAAGACGTAACTTTAACTTTTAACTAAAGATTGAAATAACGCGGTATTAAAATATTTAAAATTAACAGATTTTAAGAATAAAAAAAGGCCAAATCTACTACGGAAAATAAAAAAAAACTTAAAAATCTCCCATATCTTATCCAAAACCTTCGCGGTGACGTAGAAGCTCTGCCAGTTGCTCCAATACCTCACTTGCTGACCTCTGAGATATGAAGAGGATGTCCGCAGCGCAGCGCGGAGCCGCAGATAAAAGTTAGTATGTAGGTGGGTGGATGGAGCCGAATAAATCGGCTTGCAGAAAATTCGGACTTCTATCAGTCAAAAGGAATATATGTAGTCTTCCGTCGAAGAAGTGGGGAAACCCCGAATCAAATAATAGACATGCACGATCCAATTAAGATTTGTTGATTTCAATATTAAATTTGGGTGTTGGTTCTCAAAAAATTCCGGACGTCGTATCAGAGAATATGTAGACAAGTGAAGTATGTCACCAGAAAAAAAACCTCATGACACGTAAAAGAAATTATTTCAAAATTATTATGAAAATAAAGGTTTTTGATAGGGCCAGTACAAAAAAAGGTTGATTATAATGTTGAAGAAGGACGAATGGCGAAAATAATCATCATGCAGTAACTACTAATGCTGCAATTCTTACCTTAAAAACTCATCTGATGTGAGGTCGGAGTGAGCTGTCATTTCGCCTGATGCTATCGACATTGACAGCCCAGTTTAAGCTCATTTCTCCTAAGTTTTCACAGTGAATGAGTCTATCTATGGAAACACAATAGCTTATTTACAGTGAACCCGACAAGAAATCGCAAACTATAACGGCAGCACGTTATGCACATAATGTTTATATACCAGCGTATAGAAACATTATGAAATAAGTTTGCCTATCGAACGCGCTCACCTTTTCCTTCTAATTTTGTGCTAACTCACACCTTGCAACTAAGCCTCTTACGAGGGCTATAGAAGTAGAGTTACTAGATGTGCTTCAAAATAATGACAGATTTGTTCGTTCTACAGCCAGCCCCACAAAGATGCCATCGACAAGAATACACACCAGTCACACACACAGACACACCTCCTCTAACACACACACACAAAGTAGGGTTTGTTCTCGTTAAACCAATGGCGACTGGTAATTTCATTTAAATTATGTTCTATTTTTTTATTTATTAGAAAATTAAGTTGTGTATTCCCGGATATAGTAGGTACTTTTACAATGTCTGGAATAAATAAACTAAAAGCTATGCTACATATTTATTCGAGCCAGGATGATGCGGCACAGCCGGGTGGCAAAATTGACAAAAATATTATTTATATTTGAGCTGCTCGGCTTAGGTCAACTTGTCAGCCGACCCTCACATGCTTCAGCGAGGGTAGATGCCGAAAGAAGTTTGCTAGGCACGAGCCGAATGAAAGCCGAATATAATTGTTGAACTAACACCTACTGCGGAAACGAATGTGCTGACCCTGACGTATAGCATAACTGTATAAGCACAAAATCCTTAGGCACACACAAGTTAAACCATTCGGCTTCGGGGCTGTTATTAGTAGGTTTGGGATGCGTGAAGAAGCCTCCTCGTGTAGAGCAGTTTATTCCGCCAATTACTCGACTGAACCGAGCGCTCGGCGCATCCCAAACACTTATTTGACTGGCCAATTCTTTCCTTGCGGTGGTAGGGCTAACGTCCGCCTGGTTTGCGACCGGCTCCCACCAGAGTCTGGCGTCAAGCAGCCTGCTGTGTTTCGTCGATGCGTGGGAGTTCCAATGCCTTAAGCATCTTCTGGGCACGCTCGTTCCATCATAGACTTCCATCAGGCGTGATCGAGGTTAAGAGCGGGCCCAATCAGCAATAAAAAAAGATAGAATAAAAACGTAGTTGTTTACCTCACTACAAATTCGTTTATAACTTCGTAAAACTACGAGTATTTTGCAACACGAAGCATGGCCGCTTCTTGTATCTTCCCGATTCACGTTCTACAGCTCGGCAGCCGGTAAACAATCTAACTGCGTTAATACTAAAAGCTTAAAGCAAATCTCATCTGACTTATCCGTTTCCCAGTTCTGGATATAAACGTTATTATACTAAGATTAAAGGTATACCGTCACTATGCTTAACTAAGCGATCGATTTTTTAAGCAGGTTAATATGGCTTCAGGAGACTCCAGAAGAAAACTTAATAATTAGGGGTAAAAAGGAAAAGCTATCAGTTTTGAAATAAGTGGTTATAATTAACATTTTATCAAATTCATTTCTTTAAACTAGACTAAGAATCATAAGTTTTTGAACGTCAAAAACTTGCACGATTTCTGACAAATGCGTGCACTGTCTGGATAGGTCCACTCAATCTGTGTGGTTCTTTCCTCAAAAGACCATCTCAGACATCGGTTTACATGGTCTTCATATAACCTGACTAAGATTGTGTCTGGAATTTCAAAGAGTTTTTTTTTTTTTTTCAACTGACCTCTGAGTTTGTTTCGGCCTTTCTTCTCAAACTAGTCAGATAGGAAACGCCGACCTCATCTAGTTTAAAAGAAACATGATTGACGTGAAAAAGTGTTTGTGCAAACCTGCTTACAAAAATAAAATCATTTATCATAACAAATATTCCATCAGCACAACCTTCTGTTAAGTAAGAACAACTTGATTCTATGCATAAACATTGAATTTAATTATTTGCCATAATATGTCAGTTATTTTATTATTCCTTCTTTTCTCCCTTTCTGAAAGATTTAACGGTGTGAAAGTAACAAGCTAGTTATTAATAGCCCTCACAATCCAAGACTCGGTTACATTTTTAATTTAATAAACTTGTTTACGCCATATTTATAAATAAAATCCGCGATTCTCATTATAAACCCGGCGCATATTCTCGTCACGTCTCACGCGACCATGGTTTAGGTTAGCCTATTTGCTACCACTAAACCTGACACATATCAAAACAACACCTTAAAAGTAGTGGGATAAGGTAGATTATTGAATAGTGGTGTGGGGTGTTCAGGTTGGGGTGAAGGAAAACGTAAGTTTGTCAAACCTTGGAAGCCGGAGGCTGCACAAAATTTCCATTTTCCACGCGATTTACCACAAATTAATGCTTCGAATCCGTCCGCGCTTCGCCAGTTTATAGTGGGGATTTGCATCTAACCAACTTAAAGTTAAGTTTTTCTCGGTCGAACGGTGATTTCGATTTATTAGTAGAGTAATAGGTCGGTCGGTGAGGTTCTTATTTTATTTTTCTTGGCAAGCTGGCTGCGAAGTTGTTAAGAACCAATTTTTAATTTTTACTGAGGAAATTGTTGCTGGAACAGTTGCTGGATTCAATCAGTTTCTAATGCGAAATCATTGACTGCAATTCGTTTTTTTTATGTTTCTCATTTACGGGAAAGGAAGAAAAGGCGATACTTATCCTTAACCGATCAAGCGGCGCGATTCGCCGATCGGCGACGAAACAATAGAAAATCAATTGTGTCTCATTAGCGGCGCGTGACAGATTACCAGTTTTTTTTAATGAAATAGACAAAAAAGCAATATTTCTTAGTTTATTTATAGGTAAACATATTATTTGATTTAGCAATAATAATGCATATAGATTTCCAACCAACGTAGTAACATATTATTTTTTAGTTTTAAATATGTATTAGGTTTTTTTTTATCTAATGATATGTGCACAAAATGCGTAAGTTCTATAAGTTTTTCAAAGGAATCAAAGCCAACGGACCAGCAGTCATCAACCTTTAAACATCAAACTCTAAAATCATCCAACCTTTACAAAACTCCGCAAAATACCAGCACTACTTTATCCCAGACTATTATAAAATACGCTTGTTCTAATTCAGAGGCTTATTATCATTTTATCCGTGTCCACAATCAAAATTCACGTCTCACTGCTCCTGAGTGACGTGCGGCTAACGACCGGCGGTCGCGACAGTTAGGGAAAGGGCTGAGTGCTGACGGGTAGCGGTACACTGATCCTTTATAAAGAAAAGCGGAAGACACTCAATATTATTAAGGTTAGATCTTGACTCTGCGAAAAAGGGTTAAGCCCCCTTGTCTGCTTATGTTATTGAAAAAAGATAGCTTTCACACTCAAACTCATTCGAAGCATTTAACCACGTAACGTGTTTCAACTATAAACTATTTGTGGGCACTTTCACTTTTAATTGTTCTGAAGGCCAATTCTCGTAATTTGAAACGTCCAAAATCTAGTCGCAGTCTCATCTCAGCGACAAACAAATGTCAAAAACTTGTCAAAATGTAAATTAGAGGTATTTTTGACAGATTGAGACTGAGATGGAGAGCAATTCTCGTAATCTTAAGAATGTTCACAGTCTGATCTCAGTCTCAACCTGTCAGAAAATACCTCTAATTTCCCTACATTTTGACAAGTTTTTGACATTTGTTTGTCGCCGAGATGAGACTGCGACTAGATTTTGAACGTTTCAAATTACGAGAGTTGGCCGTCAGACTGTAAACGTTCTTAAAATTACGAGAATTGTCTCTCAGGAGTCGGTCAGTTAGTCAGAGAGTTGAAGGTAGTTGCCCGTTCCAAAACGAAGATGTCTTTGGAGAAGAAAGGGGTAAACAAACTCCAAGAACACTCTTATAAGTAAATCGACAAATTTTGAAAAAAAAAAAATAACTTTAAAGCGGCTGACTGCCGAGAGTGTACCGGACGCACCTTCGTGACTTCGCAAGTATGATCACAGGACTATAACATTACTCCTTTAGTACACATATATCAATAGATGCCACGACGATGACAAAAAACGTACGTAGAACTAGATGAAAACTCAAAATCCATAAACGTTCCTCGGAAAGCAAGTTAAGCCGTTGGTCCCAGCTGTCATTTGTAGATGTTTGACAGTCGTTACGGGTAGTCCCCCGAAACCACCTGGGTCGGGGTCGGGTGCCCAAAAGTCTCACAACCAGGCTGTGAGACTGTAATACCACGATACGATACCCAGTAACTGGGTTATGGAGGTCAGATAGACAGTCACTCCATGTAAAATACTGGTATTCAGCTGCATCCGGTAGACTGGAAGCTGACCCCAACATAGTTGAAAAGGTTAGGCAGATGATGGTGCAATAACAAATTAATGAAGGCTCAGTAATACAGTAGGTTGATTCTCATCCACTGGGGTGTGTCCCGTATTACGGCGTATTATGATACGTATAATCGAAGCGGGTTAGCTTAGATAATACAGGGTGAAATTTTAATCACCGTTTTCCTCTTAAGGGGTCATTGTACTCATCATTCTGAACAACTTTTACTATGGAACCAAACATGAAATCGCGAAAAAAAAAAATCAGCTGTTCCCTACATTTTGACGAGTTACGCGAACATAAATGTATGAAACAGCAGATTTTTTTTTTCACGATTTCAGTTTTGGTCCTATAGTAAAAGTTGTTCATAATGATGAGTGCAATGACCTCTTAAGAGGTTGTTAATGTTTTTCTAATAACCCTGTATAATAATATGTGAGGACGATGCACCAAAAATAAAATTACTAAACCACAATAGGTAAAAGAATTAAATACGAAACCATGACATATAAATTAATACGTATAATCGAAGCGGGTTAGTTTAGATAATATAATTATAACGGTTAATGATTGCTACATCAGCACTATGACGCTAGCAGTCGTATACGATCCAAATAATAATAGCAATAGAGTTGGGTAGAACTAAATGAATTATTGATTCAGATACCATCATTACCACTATTCACCATTTATAAATACGTTTTCATATGCTGCACTGCAATTAAGTTTCTGTTAAAATGTTACATGTAGTGTAGACAACCGTTCACCGTTTTGTAACATTAATAACGCTATACAAAATAAACTTAATTATATCGATAACCCTTTTCCAGTACACAAAAAAATAGTGTCCCCCAAAGTGAGTCACGCCACAACCTAACTGCGTTCGGTCACGCGTTCGGTTCCCGGTTGAATCACTGTTTAATCGGTGTGGCCGACTGGATTAATGGGAATTCCGCTGGCAATTTTATTATACGGTCCTGTTGGTGACTTATAATTATTTATATCGGCTTTTTCATACTCTTTTATGACTGCCTGTGACATTTTGTTGGGGGTTATTATGGTGAATTGGATACGTGTAAAGTGATACTTGTTATATTTAAGCGGTAGGTAACTTTGGCTTAATTATTAAGAGCATGGACCTGCGACCAGTGATTGACCAGTGCGTGTTGCCAGTGATGACATATGGTACTGAAACGTAGTCGCTTACAATGGACTTTATTAAAAGGCTAAAAGTCACCCAAAGGGCAATGGAGAGGACTATGCTTAGGGTTTCCCTGCGCGATCAAATCAGAAATGAGGAGATCCGCAGGAGAACCAAGGTAACCGACATAGACCAAAGAATTGCCAAACTTAAGTGGCAGTGGGCAGGGCACATTGCGCGCAAAACAGATGGCCGATGGGGCCGAAAGGTTCTGGACCGACGACCTTTTGACGGCTGCAGGAACCCGTTGGCTGCGAGAAGCACAGGTCCGGTCGAAGTGGAGGTACTTGAGGGAGGCCTATGTCCAGCAGTGAACGTCTTTCGGCTGAAATGACGATGATGCACTTGTGAGTATATACCTAGGTTTTTTGGTATATAAAAGCTATTTTGTATGTTATTGAGAGCTAGTAATTGTACAAAAGAATACAAAAAACAGACTAAACTTTACCATTATAGCCCAAGGAATTTAGGAGCCTGAACTTACTTCCAACACAGGCAACTTTATCGAGCAATCTCCACTAAAGGACTTTGCTACGGCGCGGCGTAGCAATCGTAGCTGTGCAGGCTACGCTTGCTACACTGTCGTAGCAAGTAATGTTCTACGCACCAAATCATCCTCGAACATTTTTATTTAACAAGTCGTGTATCTGATGGCAATTCCCATCGGCAAGAATTACGTACTTCCATTCAACACACGGGGGTTAGGGGATGAATACCGTTGGGGTAGACGTGTTCTTGAATGGAGACCGCAAATCGACAAACGTAAGGTAGGACGCCCCCAGGCTAGATGGAGCAACGATTTTCGCAGGGTGGCCGGTAGCACCTGGATGGTAGTTGCCGAGAATCGAGCTGAAAGGCGTGCAATTGGAGAGGCCTATGTTCAGCAGTGGACAGCTGTAGGCTGAAACAAAAAAAAAAAAAAAAGACGGGTTGCACTCCGGGAGTGCCGGCAGAAGTGAAAACTTGAATATTAACGTTGAAATAAATCAATTATGAATTGAATTAATATAACTAATTTTTTTTCACTATTGTTGCGTCACTTTTTTCATTAATCGATGCACTTTGTTCAATTTCCATATTTTAACACTTTATATACACGAATTTTACGAATACACAGCAGTGTGGCTACTACACAGACGGTCGAGCCATCAGCTGTCTATCCATCCATCCACATCCACGTCCACCATCACCGTCACCGTCACCGTCACCGTCCCCGTCACCGTCCCCGTCACCGTCCCCGTCACCGTCCCCGTCACCGTCCCCGTCACCGTCCCCGTCACCGTCACCGACACCATCACCGTCACCGTCACCGTCACCGTCACCGTCACCGTCACCGTCCTCGAGTCACCGTCACCGTCACCGTCACCGTCACCGTCCCCGCCACCGTCACCGTCACCGTCCCCGTCACGGTCACCGTCACCGTCACCGTCACCGTCACCGTCAACGTCACCGTCACCGTCACCGACACCGTCACCGTCACGTCACCGTCATCGATACCGTCACCGTCACCGTCACCGTCACCGTCCGTCCGTCACCGTCACCGTCACCGTCCGTCCGTCCGTCCGTCCATCCATCCATCCATCCATCCATTATCGTGTCTCACTTGGTTCACTTCGGTTGGCGCCGCCGTCGTAGAAAGAGGGGGGAGGGGGGGGGGGGAATCTCTCCTGACGGTCACGTGTCCTGACGCGAGTTTAACATTTTTTCCCCAGTACAAAAAGTGTGCAACGCCGCTAAAGAAGTTTTCACTTCAAAAATTTGAAAAATTTCAAACTTTTAGTACTCCCTAGGTCTAAAAGCTTTATATTATTAAGCTTAGGCTGAGCTATGTCAGTGAATTTAAAACTTTTATTAAGTACGAGTAGATTATCGATGGGTATTTTTTCAGTAGATGGATTTTTTTATTTACCAACAAATAAGTTCCTGTTTACTTATCAGGCAGACAATTTCAACCGGACTTTGTATTTTTGATTAATGTATCTGTTGGAGCCAATCCGGAAGTTGAAATAATAATTGTCAAGAGATTCTTAAAATCTGCCAGTAGGAGACCAAATTATAATACTCCTAGTCCTCTAGACCGAATTTTGGTCATGGCGACCATGAGACCAGGGGGCCTAAAAAGGCCACTTTGGCAGAATCTTAAATGGTAAAATTATAAAATCACTAGCTGCGCCCCGCGGTTTCACCCGCATAAGTCTCGATGCCGTGGGAATAGCGGGATAAAAAGTATCCTATGTCCTTTCCCGGGACTCAAACTATCTCTGTACCAAATTTCGTCTAAATCGGTTCAGTAGTTTAGGCGTGAAGAAAAGACAGACAGACAGAATTACTTTCGCATTTATAATATTAGTTTGGATAATACAAGTCGTAAAATGGTCACAAACTGACAATTCATATTATTATTTGCGTAAAATTTCATATTACGCAATTCATAAAATTTATTCGTAAAATGCTCCACAAAATATGAATTGCTTTAATGTCAAATAATATTATGCTTTGTCAGTTTGTAACCGTTTTACGACTTTCATTATGATTCATAATGTTATCGTTTTATGATTCTGCAAAAGTGGCCTTTTTAGGCGGTGCTTTCGGCGCGGGAGATATTATAGTGCACAAGTATGTGCGACACCACTCTCTCTTAGTCCGATGGGACGGCAATCTGACATGACCGGAGAGAAATCAGGCGCAGGGCTAGCGGCTTAACGTGCTTTCCGAGGCACGGTAAATCATAATACCTATATAATAAATGAAATCAGTAACATTCATACCAATTATACTAACTATATCAGATTATGCAACAGAATTAATGGCATATTATGAAGACGAATGGCTCTAATAGCCTCTCAAGATATGAATAGTCTTACGGAGTTTAGTAGGTCAACTATTGAACGTCGAATCAAATGTAAATAGGCATTAAAAAGTTGAAAGGATATTACTTTATCCGAGTCTTTTATAAAAGGATACTTAAAACCTTTTTCTCCAGAAATATCTGATAGATAAATTAACCACAATCTACCTAGAATAAGTAAATCAGGCCTTTTGGATCTGTTTGGCAGTATAAGGTCTTTTTTCATTCGGATAAAATAAAAAAGGAACCTGCCAGATACTTTACCTGGAGCTTTTAAGGAGGTGATTATATCAAGATGGGTGATAGCATCTTCCTTTTTAGGGTTCCGTAGTCAATAAGGACCTCTTATAGTTTCGCCGTGTCCGTCCGTCCGCAGCTTAGATCAGAGACTCTTAGTACTAGAAAGCTATAATTTGGCATGAATATACATATTAATCACGCCGAGAAAGTAGTAAAATAAAATTATGAAAAAATATATTGTTTAGGGTACCTCCTGTGCACGTAAAGTGGGGATGTTTTTTTTTTTTTTTCTTGTCTAGCCCATAGGGTGGGATATCGTTGGATAGGTCTTTCAAAAATGTTGCGGGGTTATGTGAACCATTTTTGGATTCAGGGATCCGTTTGTGAAATATTACGCTTTAAAGTGCTAGTTTTTGTTAGTCAAGTGTCCCCCCCTGCCGGCTAAATGGTTGCTTTTAGATATGTGAAAAAATTCATGGCAGTTTTTTAATAACGAAATTAAAAGGAAAAGTAGGTATCACAGTTTACAAGTTTACGAGTAATAGTCGACCAACTTAAATTTGCAGTTGCAATGTATGGGAGAACATGATTTTCAATTACAATGTTAAGTTTGTTCTTGGGATAAATTCATTCCATCTACAGAATCCTTCATTGTGCGTGGTTTAACACGCACTTGGTCGGTTTTTTTTTCTTCTGAAGGGCAAAGGCCTCCCTCTCCCTTTACACATAGCTGTCTTCTGCTATCGTGGACCAGTCCTTTCGGTAGCAGTCAAGTTTGTCCCTCCATATTCGTCTCGATCTGTCCCGATGTTACCTATCGCTTAATGAGACTCAGTGTTTCTTTTAGCTTATAGATCGTCGAACACATTAGGTTTTCAGAATAGGTGCCTAGGCATTAGGCCGGGTCTAGTCTAGGCAAACGCAGTCACTAATCAGCAAAAAAAAGTGGGGTCAAAAGTGTGGTTATTTGAGTAGGCATGCCTACTTAAGGGTGATAAATTGCGAAGGTCGAACGTCATGGTATTACGCGTGAGACGTACAGTCACGTCTATAAGTATGTATACACTTGGCTTTTTTCAAAGGCGAATTTCTCCTTTATTTTTGAATGAAATTTTAGTGTCGTATTTCAACGTTGCATTCGTTATTTCACGAAAAAATCGCAATTGAAAATTGCCAAGTGTTGACATATTGGTGCTCGTGACTGTACGTATTTTTAATTTTGTCGCATTAACTTGAACGAGTAAAGACCAATGACAAAGTGCGAATAGTATGGGAGCCGAGTAGGCCGTCCGGCGACTGCCTACACACTATAATGTAACTGATAGGCTTATGTTGATATATCGAGGTAGGCACTGCTTATATGCCTATATGCAACGCACGCCACTGGTCGGACATGCTTGTTTAGCTAATATTAAAAATTTAATGAAGAACTCGAAAAAGAAAGAAATAAAATACGTTTATTTGCGGTGTAAATGACGCAAAAAAGAAAATAAACACAAAAAATAAAATAAAAAGGTAGGGGGAAACATGCGTCACATCCACGCAAAACGGCTATCGCTCAGCATTATGCTGCGACCCTATGCAAGACAGAGCCCCAGCGCTGGTTTTCAGCGATAGCCGGCGCTGACGTAATGACGTCGTCCGGTGCAGCAAATAATTATTAAAACACAGTGTAATTAAATAAAAATAATTAACGATGTACAATCGTAGAAATAGAAATTCAAGAGCTGATGAAACCAGTAAAGCTTATCTGGGTTTGTAAAATAAATTAGTTCTCGCCCGCATGGTAGTTGAATCGGAATTATTTCTGGAGTTTCAGTGTGCCAAGACAAAATACAGGTGTAGATTCGAAGCAGTCGATTTTTATTGTAGAAAGTGCTGGTGAAATCGTGAAATTGAACAGAACTTTTTCGTGAAAAATGCAGGTAGAGTTGTGGGAATAAAAACTGTTTTTTGAAGTGTAAACTTTTTTATTCGCACTTTGCGCTTTTTGGAAACGGTGACGCTGAATCGGATATACTCGGCTCCAGTTGGTTAATGATGTTGAATCTCGTATACTCTGCTCCAGTCGTAAGTTTTCACTTCTATCTTGTGATCATAAGCACGGACCGTCTTTTTTGTGACTTATGGTTTAATATTTCGACATAGTGGGTTGCTCAAAGCGCACTTGTAAAATAAAAGTTGTTAAGTGGCTACCAGCTCAAGACTATGCACGGACTGAAGCTCTACGACTCCCATACTTTAAGTCCCTCGCAAATACTCACCCAGATGTAACACATCCCCCTAACACATCCCTTTAACACAAACATACCTACACACACACACAAACCTCACACTATTACCCAAACCTACACAAACCTTATTGTAATTTTGCATGTTTTCCTTTAGTTACGCCAGTTTAAATATTGTTTAGACTCAGTAACTATTCGTTCACTGAACTATCCACTAGTGCACTTACAATGTGTCATTAACGCCGAAATAACTAGATCCCACGACACAGGGTATCCTAGTGTGGGGTCTAGCGCTACTTTTTTGCAGTATAACTTTAATATTTTTTATTTTACTATCTTTTGTTTGTTGTGCTTAGCATGTCATCAAAATGTGTCTAAATATTTTTTTTATTATTTGTCTGTCTGTCGGCCATTGGCCGATTGTCGTATCGGCCAATGGTCTTATGGCGGAAAGCCTCGATCAACATCTGTCGAGGCTCTCGTTAGGCGGTTGGATCAAGGGCCTGATTCAGAAGGCAGTACTCCTCGATACGGTTCGTATTGTGAGCAGGTTCCTGTCCCTGGAGCCCTAACCACCGGTAGCTTGGACCCTGCTCCCGACACCGGCGGACTACTATTTTTTATATTTTTAAATGTTTTTTATACTAAGAAATATTTAAATATTTAATCAAATATGTAAATAGACAAATAAACAAAATAATAATAATAATTTTTTTTTTTTGTTACGTTTTTAATTGTAAGTATGTAATTTTATCAATTAGGTACTATAAAAAGACATAACAAATTTGTTATGAATAGCATACAAACCTTGCTCGGGTATAGAAACCATGTTAAAGAATAGAAAAGATACGGACTTTCTGGAGACGAGTAAATGGACATTTTGGTAATTTTTATCTCATTCATTCTATCCATGCTACCAAACTAAACAAAAATGTTCTAAAATCTATGAGTCTTTGGTCAACTGGACCCACTCGAACTGGACCCGCGGGTCCAGTTGACCAAATCATTGATTCCAATGAAGATGATTTGTGATCTGTGTAGTGGTTACCGTGTTATAAAATAACCAGTAAAGCGTAACCTTGCAGACAGAAGTTGCATTTTATAATATTTATGTTAGTATAAGGCCGTTCGCACACGGCTCTATTTCTTTACGGTATAAACTGCGCGGTATAACTGCTGAGTTTCCAAGGATTTGTTATGTCCGTTTATTGGGTCCATCTCATCTTGCACATTCACTCACAAACGCATAAAACATTCACAACAGTGACACATAACTATTGCATAATACTAATACATTACATTACATCATTTTGGCCATTTTGTAATTTCTTACATCATAATTACTTTGGTGCACGTTGGGTACATTTACGTCAAATTCATAAGGACGCTTCGAAATGTTGCCACTTCATAAAGTGTAAAACGTTTATTGAGGATGATATTCTCATAGCGTGTACTGTACCTATGTCTATTTCCTGTTTAGTATAATATTCTATCACTTTTAAATTCAATTATTTTTCTTTAAGTACACTGTATTTTAATAATTGTTTGCTGCACCGGACGACGTCATTACGTCAGCGCCGGCTGTCGCTGAAAACCAGCGCTGGGGCTCTGTCCTGCATAGGGTCGCAGCATAATGCTGAGCGATAGCCGTTTTGCGTGGATGTGACGCATGTTTCTCCCTACCTTTTTATTTTATTTTTTGTGTTTTTGTTCTTTCTGCGTCATTTTCACCGCAAATAAACGTATTTTCTTTCTTTTTCTTTCTTTCTTTCTTTAGAAAAAACATGTAGGTGAACAAGCTTCCATAGTCATCCATACAACACTGACGACCGTGCAAACAAACGGTGAATAATCCGCAGTTTTTCACGGCGGTAAAAACGTGTGTGTTCAAAGGGTCTTAGGATGTGTACTGTGAAGGTTGTCTGCAAAAGGGAACCTTACATCATGCAGGCTGGTAGATAAATGACTGGTTGCTTTCAATCACTCAGATAATTTAGAATTCATTTCAAAAGTGAATATGCGGCGATGGTTTTTATAAAACAATAGTTATACAGGGTGAAATTGAAAACATGCGACAAATCGAAATGGGAGATTGTACTCATCATTATGAACAATTTTTACTATGGGACCAAACCTGAAATCGCGAAAAAAATCAGCTGTTCCCTACATTTATGTTCGCATAACTCGTCAAAATGTAGGGAACAGCTGATTTTTTTTTCGCGATTAAGGTTTGGCCCCATAGTAAAAGTTGTTCATAAGTACAATCTCCCATTTCGATTTGTCGCATGTTTTTAATTTCAACCTGTATAATAGGCGCCAAGTGAGCAAGTCGCGTTGAAACAAATGGGGAAAATTCAATATTGCTTTTTATTTTCGTACTAGCTGCGCCCCGCGGTTTCACCCGCGTAAACCTCGATCCCGTAGGAATATCGGGATAAAAGTAGCCTATATGTTAATCCAGAGTGTTAGCTACCTCCATACAATTTTTTTTCAAAATTAGTCTAGCCGTTTGAGCGTGAAGAAGGTACAAACATACACACACACACTCACAAACTTTTTAATATTAGTGTGATGTAGCGCCTGCCCCATATAGGTATAGTACTGTTTGAAGTAGATTGCAATAAACTGTCTTCTTTATCAGGTTCTAGAATCTAGGTCACAGGATATGTCCAATATATTAATCTGTGGACAGCGACGGTAAAATAAAATTATGTTTGAACATAATGGTCAGAGACAATGTCCCAGCTCGAGAACAAAGGAGAATTGTATTCAGTCTGAGACGATGCACCAAAGAGCTATCAATTTAACACCGTATTGGCATATATTGTCTACGGTATAACTATTCCGAGATAGTGTTTGAGTATACATACCCACCTTCGTGCGTCATGTTCGTGAACGAGCACCATCAGTAGGGACATCATCAGTATGGTCATCTCTTTGCTGCCATGGCTTATTTTAATTTACTATTTGAATTGCTTTTTTTTTCTCGTCTTTTCATTATGGACGCTTTTAACGTTCTATATCGTTCTCACATGTATAATTTTTAACATGAATGATGTAACCAAGACTTTGTAAACATATTATTTTGATTTAAAAGAGTGTCCATGGAGTTTCTTGTCCGTTCTTCTCCATAGGTACCTATGCTTTGGAATGGGGAACTAGATTCATATTTTCTGACTGACTGACTTCTTGACAATTCAAAAGTGCCTGTAATTAGTTTAATTGAAATAAATGCTTTGAGTTTGAGTTCTTATATTATATACTTCAATGACCCGTTGCACTTCTCAGTAATAAATAAAATAGGAAATAATTTTCTTGAGCACTAAACCATGCAAGATTTTTATTTAAAGGGGAAGAATTCTAGATCTTGGAATATGATTGCGATAAGGCATGTTTTACCCTGCATTTAGGGCGAAAGACGTTTTATTTATAACTAGCGACTTGCCCCTGCTTCACATGGTTTTTAAGACTTGACAAAACATTGAGATTTCCTTATTTTGGTGTAAGTTTTATATTACTGTATTTTTCTTTAAACGATTGTGAAGACTGCATCAAAATCCGTTGCGTAATTAAGAAGACAAACGCGGTCACACACACACACGAAAAGCGACTTTAACTTGTTATATAAAAGATATCTAATATTTCACAGAATTTCTGACGAATCGGGATCTGCTTAGCCTTTTCCCAACTATGTTTGGGTTGGCTTCCAGTCTAACGGATGCAGCTGAATATCAGTATTTTACATGGAGTGACTGCCTATCTCAGTTACTTACTTGGTAATACGATACCCCTTGATAATACTGGTGGTCAGACTTTCGGGCTTGTAACTACTGTCATAATCCAAAAATGACAACCGGGACTAACGGCTTAACGTGCTTTCCGAAGCACGGAGGGGTCTTTATATGTAAAGATGGTCACCCATCCACGGACCAACCGCGGCAAGCGTAGCTTAACCTGATTGATCGACCCGTGCGGCTGTTATTACTTAGCCACTAGCCAATTTCTGACGAATGATCAGGTTAATAAATTAAATTAAAATAAAACAAATATTCAATCACGCATATCATTTTATTAAGAGTGTTGTAGCTAGGCTCTCTTCTATTTTTTCAATTAATTACACATTAATTGACAATAATATAAATTATCCTTACAATTTAAGGGTACAAAAATAAAATGTAAAAAATTACAAACTATCTACATACGTAATTACGATACAGGAGAATGTACAGACGCCAGCACATCAAGCTACTACAATCTGTCAAATTTCTTTAATAGATTTTCAACTTTATCGCTAAATCATAAGATTCAAAGTTGATTGGGAAAATTTGACAGTTTCGGGTAGCTTGATGTGCTGGCGTATGTACTACGTCAATGAAGTAAATACTAAGCAAAGTATTGGAGACAGGTTTTTTATCCGACTGCGCGAAGTAAAGGCAGGATTTTGTTTTTTAGCCAAATACTCGTATTTTAAAGAATTTTTAATTTACCCATACGGTATTCAAATTATTCTTCCAAATTAGTTTTCATAGTTACCCTTGAGTATTAATAAAAAATAAATAATGATTAATTTATAAATCGGGGCATTTAAAAACAATAATTACTTACCTACAGTGAAAGATTTTTTGCAGCGGTTTATGATAATGATTTTAGTGGTATGATTTTATTTTCATTTTTATTGTTTTACTATTATCGATTTTGCTTTGGGAAAACTTAGTATAAAGAATGATGGGCATTTTTGTATAGAGCCTGGCCTGATGACCATTAAAGTTAGAGAGATACAACTGTCAAAGATCCACGAATGACAGTCGGAACCAACGGGCTTAACGTGCTTTCCGAGGCACAGAGGGTATTGTAAAATAATTTTCTAAACATTTTTTAGGAAAAATGATTTAAATAATTATTGGGAAAAACGAGTAATAATGTTGTGTCTGAAAAGAGTCAATTTCATAATGTATATTTTTTCTATCTACAACAAACTTCGTAAGTATCTATTCAATAACTCCTATTAGATTACAAAGTCTTTCTGTTTTCTAAGTTTTTTTTTTATGTTAACAAACCTTACGAATTATTTTCTATGTATTATACACAATTTAAATTTTATTGGCATTATTTATCAAATAAAATAGATAAACATTTTTTATATTATTTACACACAATAAAAGCCATTACAAAACCGAATAAATCCGATAAAATTAATCGCAAATTTTCCTTAATTTTGTTTTTCATACACAATGATAACAAATGCCAGTAAAATTAATAAAAAAACACGCGAATATCTATGTAAGTAGAGATAGTTCTCAAATTCACTAGAAACAGACCAGTTAGTGTTTACATTCTATAAGTTTATTTATATATTGTCTAAATAACTATTTTTAAAATCGCTATCAGTCTGATTTCAACAACAGTAATGCTACACAGTTATTTTTTAATTATTATAATTATAATACAGTTTTATATGGATTTGTGTATTTTAATAATTAATTTACTGCACCATTAAAGTTACCAAGGTAATTTTTAATCAAAGTTCTGATTACACGATCATCATATTTGTTTATTTAATTATTTTCATTTATTGAATAAACTGAAACCATAATTATTATTTTACGTTAAACTCTTTAATGATTGAGTTAATAAAACATGTGTGAATCCACATCCGAAAATTGGCAATGCTTATTAAACCATTTATTAAGCAATTATTAGGTACATTAATACCTACTTATTTACAAAATAATATAGGTTGAATGCGTGAACCAATTGATGAATAAATTGATGTAGGTATGCTTCATATTTAATTTTTTTTGGCAAGAAATGGCGTTGCTTTGAAAATATCTTTGGTAAAAATACGAAATAATGCGTAGACGACGTAAAATGAATACAGAAATAGGTATTTGCTGAAAATGCGTCATAATTTTCATGTTTTTATTGATTAATTAGTTAAATACCACAAATTCATGTATTCAGTTTAGTGTCTTTACATAATTACAATACATAGGCACATTACGGGATTATAAAACAACATTTAAATCTATTAACAATTAACTAATTAATCGATGCCTTAGGTTACATTAATGATAATTATACCTATTTAATTATGCCGTTAAATCGTCTTTGGCGATTATGTTATTATTTTTATTAATATACCTATAATTTTTATTCATAATATCTACCAATGCTTTATCAAATGAATGAATCTGTACAAATTTAATTTCCTGAATATTCATTGTTTTTCATAATTATTATGCTCACACTAATAATTCAGCATATATGTACTTTTTTTGTTCTAAACATCAGGAATAAGCACATGGGTAGCTATTTTACAAACCAGAAATACGACATATTTATGTAAAAAGATGGATTTGACTGTGTAGAGCAGTGGTGGCCAAGTGTTCACGGCCGCGACTTACGAGTTGCATATCGTTGGTTCAAATCCAGACAAGCGCTTTACTATGTGTACATATTTTCATCAACACTGCTCTCAAAACGGTGAAGGAAACCGGCATGTTCCAGAACCAAAAATTCGAAGACATGTGACATCTCCGCAATAGGCCCACGTGGTAGATTACAGCCCACTCCTTACCGAAGAGAGGATGCCTGTGTCCCAGCAGTGGGAAAATTATACGCTGTTTATGTAGCAACTGTTGCTGACCTGTCAATAATGTTTAATGTTCCGTCTTTATTTTACAAATCGAACAATATTCTGAATGTTTTTGACCTTTGGTCCTTCGCTACTATTCAAACCCATAAATAACTATCCATCTCTAAAAATATCACCGTCGCGATGTTACCCTTTCCCAAAAAAATTATAATTATTTTCATACCTTGTAGTTAGTTTAAATATTTTACATTAATTATTATTTGCACCATTCTAGAAAATAACATGAACGCCTTAAAATGTATTTTTTTTTCATTTACGATTCATTTGATGTAATTAACTCCAATGAAAAGTAATCAATACACAGAGTACTATTTACGTCCATTTTTCGTCGTAGATTTTAATCAAATGTCATTGATTTTATGCAACTTTACACACTTAAAGATACGCACACATTTTTACAATAAAATTTCAAGTGAAAAGTAATAAAGGCATTACACGTTATTATTAAAAGCCCTATATCCGTTCTCAACTTCAATAACAAAGGCCCAAAGCTTAATAATTCTATCCCATATTATCAACTAACTAATAATTATTTACAATCCCTAGAATAATTTTAAGTACTAATTATAACACGTCCGTATGAAGTAGGTTACTTAAAGCTAAACGTTTCATTGTCTTTTGAGTGATTTCACTAAAGTCGGGTTATACACTAAATCGTCTTAGTCACAATACTACTGTCACTCGGGCTTGAGCTGTCATCGAGACGCTGGTTCCGCAGTTCCTGTAACAAAAGTAAAAAAAAATATATTTCTAAAATCATTTTAAAGCGAGTTTTCAGTGTGGATTGGTGTATCCATAAAGATAATTGGAAGAAAATACTACTCCACTAATTCTCGTAATTTTAAGAACGTTCACAGTCTGATCTGTCAAAAAATACTTCTAATTTCCCTATATTTTGACAAGTTTCTGACATTTGTTTGTCGCCGAAATGAGACTCCGACTAGATTTTGAATGTTTTAAATTACGACAATTGGCCTTCTGTTTTTGAAGACCTACGTTAACTTGAACGAATTTAATAAATAAAAAGTAAAAAAGACAGCTAAGATAAAAATAGAACGAAAACAACATTAAGGAAGAAGTATAGGATTTTTTTTCAACAACAAAACAAATTTCTTTATACATCACTCGCGTATTTTTTTAACTCCTGTTCGCTTCATGGAGCCCTTCAGGGCATGACTTTTTGAATAGCTAAGTGTTTCAACAATTTTATTTTATCTTAACCTTTTCGGGAAGCTTTCAGCTAAATTATAAACAGTGTTATCAAACAATATGCAATAGAAGGCCATTTGACAGGCCTGATGGTCTAGTGGTTAGTGACCCTGACTGCTATGCCGGAGGTCGTGGGTTTGATTCCCACCCAGGACAAATGTTTGTGTGATGAGCACGATCATTTGTTCTGTGTCTGGGTGTAATTTATCTATAATATGTATGTATTTAGAAATATATAAGTATGTTTATCAGTTGTCTAGTACCCATAACACATGCTCTGCTTAGCTTGGGACTAGATGGCGTTGTGTGATAGTTGTGGAATATTATTATTATTTACAAGTTTCCACTGATGACCACTTATGACAAAAAATAAATTACAATACTACAACTACAATAAAACTCTACCATAATTATATTTCAAGCATTTCTCAATTACATCCTTTATCACGTTCCCCTATCCAATAACTCCAGCTATGTAATAAGATCTGGCTCCAAAACTACCCATTATTGGTATTCGATCGTGATAGTCTAATTTAAGTTCACCTCTGCCCCTAATAATTCATTAATGTAATTAATATTCACCGCTTAAGTATTCATCCTTTGCCGGGTTTAGGTGTTCTATACATGCAGTGAGCTTTGCTATCCACTTTGTGATCCTACCTTTGCTTGTTTTGTTTTGAGGCCTGCTGTTCCCACTGCTGGGACACAGAACTCCCCTTGATGAGAGAGAGTTGGCCGTAATCCACCACGCGGGCCCAGTGCTGTTGGTAGATATCACATGTCATGTCTTCAAATTTTTGGTTCTAGGACATGCCGGTGTCCTCTTTATATTTTCCTTCACCGTCTTGAGAGCAGTGGTGATGAAAATAATATATTCAAAGTAAAGTGCCGGTCTGGGTTCGAACTACGACCTTCATTTCGTTAGTCGTTGCCAGCACTGCCCGTAGGCTTTCTATACTGTTTGTACGAGTAATATGTAAAATAATATTGGGAAGCAAAATATAATTTAAAACATTTTCCTCATTTTTTTTTGCATGAGGAAGAAAATCTTAACGATATTTTCGTTGACAAAAGAATCAATTTACTCGAAGGAAAAAGCAGGGAATTGTGATGAGCTCACAGAGGCGACAATTCTTTGTTATTCAAGTATGAAAACGGCACATTATTGGGTTCACAAGGAATTTTACATGCATCATATTTGAATATGTTCGCAGACGTAAAATATACAGTTGCTTTTGGGAATTCCTTTGTGCTTTTTAGATGACTGTGAAATATTATACTGAGAGAGTGTTGGACATTTTTGGTGTTTGAAATAAAGTTGGAAAATGAGGGTAGAAGAGAATTTTATGCGGCACTAGCACTGGGTTGGTTAGTTTTACCTGGAAAGCAAGAAAAGCGCTTAAAGCTCCAAAAATGGCACAAAAGCAGCTGTTTAACAATTCTAGCATTACGTTGTTTGCTTTGGTCCAAAATAACCAGTTTCGTGTTGATTAGAAAGCTTATTTTGCATGCAATTTTTTTATCCACTTTAAAGCATGTTTTGATATTAGCACACAACAAACTTATTTTGCTTTTTTGCTTATATCGGCTCGTGTACTCCTAATCCGTCATCGGCCCAGCCGACATCGTCCGATAACTAGGTGTAGGCGCTAACTTTCTAATACATATGTGTAGTATGATCGACCGAGTTCAGCCGACGACGTTCTAGCATAGTTCGGGTGATATCGGATTAGATGTATGCCTGGCGTATTAGGTGTTATTGTATCAACGCAATGAAAAGTCCCTTATCAACTTCCTACCCAGCGGGAGACGAAATTCGTAGTTTTAGCCGAACATAAAAGGTCATTCCTACTTCCTACGACGGAGTCGCATTACGTCCGCTACGCGTAACGTCCGTTTATGGCCCTATTGTATTATTGAAGGTGATTTTTTGTCGGATCAGTCGCATTACAGCCGTACTACCTAAAAGTACACTCAACGCCAAAAGTGCTTGTGATAAGAAAATAAATCACACAGATCAAATCAACATTTTGTGAAGCATGGTACTAGGCGAGCAGACTTATGAGAATATACTTTTTGTCGCCCGCACACACGCACATTTTAGGGTCATAAACGGACGTTACGCGTAGCGGACGTAATGCGACTCCCTCATTCCTACTCCGTATCACCTACGGACTTAAAATTAGTTTGGAGCCAGACCTTAAAATGAATGACAGCACGATTTGACAGTTGTCCCTACTCCTAATGTGATTTTTCCCATCAGAAAAAGTGAATTATTAGGGTGTACGGTTTACTCCGAAGTTTCGAATTACTTTCGACGGGCCCGTATCTTTTTTGACGGACTTAGTAGGCATCCTGTTGTGAAATTTCCACATACCACTGCACTCAAATCATCATGCACTATAATTAATATTATCTTACCCTGGACGTCACAAGCCTCTGCACGACAATCTCGAGCCGGTCACCAGCGGACGCGATCAGAGGTACAGTGAGGCAGCAGTCGTAATCTACTGTCCTTGTTCCATTCACCTGGCCAGAATTTAAAAAATCAGAAACAGTCGATAACGTCCATAAGTGCTTATATAGCCGAGCGACACGCGTCGACGACAAAGACAGCTGCTTTCGTCGACACGCGTCGGCGGCTGCTGTCGACAATATGTCGCTCGTGTATTTGAGCATCGTAACGGCTGCCGTCGTGTGTATGCACAATACGGATGAAAGCAAGTAAACATTATGACTGGGATGATTTATTTTGCAGATGGAACGTGTGGAAGAAAAATAATGTGGCCACCAAAAATGATGTTAAGGAAACATAATATATTCTTACAAACTGACGTTCATTCTTATTGTTATTCAAATACAGTTCAAATTGCAAAGAATACGTTTGCTTAAGTATACTGTCATTTATGGGCCTCTCAGCTGTTTTCCACCGCACGTTCTATATGGAAAATCATACATTAATGTAGAATGACGAAATCAGAGACAGAAGGAACTTCGTTCAGAGTTTGATGCTGATGTTAATGTTGCAGTTTTTCAAGAATAGACAAGTGTGCAATCAAGCAAAAAAGTTTGTAAAAGTGTATAAATACATATCAATAAAATGGAATTGTCTGTTTGTTATGTCAAAATAACAGCTTTTTACTAAATGCATATGGAAGTATGTACGGTAGATACTGTCATAAAAAAAATTGTCGGTCTGTCTGTTTGTTCCGGCTAATCTCTTAAACGGATACACCGATTTTAACAGGACTTTCAGCGGCAGATAACTGATGTTATAAGAAGTAACTTACGCTACTTTTATTTTAGAAAAATAATTAGTAAAGAGACACATTATTGTTTTCCGTCACCCACACGAACGAAGTCGCGGGCACGGCTTGATTTAGCATTAAAAAAAAAATACTCTCACGAAAGATTGATTGTTATATCTTGGGCAACAAGTTCTGTTAAAAATAGGCATAAAAACAAAGTTAATGAAGATAATATTAAAAGGTATATGAGGGCTTTATAAAATAAAGACCTAAAAACTTCGTTTGTAAATAACGAGAGGTCGAAAACAGGGCACAATATTAGGTACACCTGTACGACGTAAATGGGTAAAATTACTTTGCTTTATAAACATAGTCAAGTTCTGTATTAAAAACTGACTTTAGAATTTTCTTTTTGGACTAATTTCAAATTTGTAAATCAATAAAGTTCTAAAGATTGGACTGTAAGTCTGTTTAGTCAATATATGTATTTTTTTAATTTTTGGATTGAATATTCAACTTAACTTTTACAAGCTTGTATTTGCTATATGTTATACTTATATATTTTTATTTTATTTACAATTGGTAATACTTTACTAAATGACACAATATGTTGGTAGACAGATTTTGCACCTCAATAAATTAAAATATCAGTTTCTATCTTTTGATATTCTTTTAAATTAAAACTCCTTTTGGTGTTTGGTAATTTCCAGTAAGTAATTATTATTAACTAGTAGGTACAAACCTGCAAAATCCTATCATATGGCCTCAACAACCCAACAATATCAGCGGGTCCTCCCTTCCGAATTCTGTTGATATACACTCCTCGCTCATATAGCCCATCGGACACTGAGAAACCGTAGTCATCATAGATAGCATCTTTGTACAAGATCACGTGATGCACGGAGCCTCTGGCGGGAGATACTGCTTCGGTACTGTAGAGGCCTGTGGAGATATAATTAACCTTTTAACCGCCCGACTTTATATCAGTTGTCGTGCCCCCAGCGCCCGGGAAAAAAAAAAACGTAAAATAAATACCGATGAAACGAGCTGTGATGATGTAATAATAATACAGATTAAACGAGCTGTGTTATTTGGTCGTATATATACGACTCTGGCGGAATGGACACGAAAATATTTGTCGGATTAATCCGACGTAAGCGGTTAAAAGGTTAATCTATAATAGATTCTGTATATAAGGTGTAATTGAAAGCCTGAAAAGAGGTCATTGTACTCAGCATTATGAGCAACTTTTACTATGACACCAACCCAGAAAGAGCGAAAAAACAATCAGCTGCTCCATACATTTTGTATTCACTAAGATCAACAAAATGGACGGAGAGGTTGATCCTGTTTCTTTTTAGGTTGAAGGTAAGCCAGTCAATTATCTTGTTTAGGGATATACATTTTTAAATAGCAGTTGATGACTGTATTAATTATGTATGAGAGAATTAAGTCCGCCTTTGTAGCTTTTTTGTGTGCGAAAAGTTTAAATAAATAAATTGAAAAAGCAATTACGCATGTTTTAGCGTCAATATTCTAAAAGCAAATTGAAGGACAGGTCAAATTAACATTAGTTTTAGAACCAATTACTATGTTAATGAGTAAACTAAATACCAGGAGACTGGAAAGCCAAATTGCAAAATAAATAGGTCCGACGGATGTTGTAAAATTATACAGAATGTATTTACCTGGGACTTCATTTTCATAAATTGGGCTCGTCGAAAATTGAAAACTGGTTCCAGGAACCCCAGGCTTCATTGGCGATTTTTGTGGCGTTGTTACCGTATATATTCCATTATTTAAAAAATCACTATCCCAATTTGGTCTTCTTGTTTTCGGTGATACAATTCCATAAGGACCCATTTGGACGTAATCACATTTGCAGGAAGACCTTTCCATATTGTGCAATTGACAATCCTTCATGTTTGATGTCAGAATTTCAATTTGCTGAACATCATCCTCTCTAGTGATATTCTGTTTATTTTTAAGAGTATTTTCCGGAATGATACATGTGTTTTCATAGTGAAAAGTCTTCAGGGAGTTGTTTAGGGAATAGTTTGGTAATGGCAAGTCGTTGATGCTGTATGGTGCTGCTGAATTGAAGTTTGATGCCATGAGTTTGTCTTCATCGGTAGGTGAGTAAGGCTGCTTGTCCATCATTCTTGTCTTATCTGGTACTGCGTATTCTATTACTTCGGAATTACCTATAACATAAACTGTATCCTTTATGAATGTGGTAGTGTCTTCGCACGTATTTGAAAAAAAATCAAAATCAAATTATATATTATACATATTTTTAATTAAAAAAATATATAATTTTTCCCCTCAACCAAAGCACCTGCTATCTAATCTCTTTACCATAGAGAATGCCTAGGGCATTAAGTCGCTTTGTATATTTTTTTGTGTGAAAAGTTTAAATAGATAAATCATACATTAACTTTCAAATGGCGTGTGTAAGTTAAAATTAGGGAAAGATTCCTCTTCTTAAAAAAATAAAAGAATACCTACGAGTATACCTACAGAGGAGATTCAACAATAAATAATAACATATCAACATAGATTATGCACGTTTAATATAAAGTGTCTTACCGCAGTTAGCACTGGTCCTGACTGGCGTGTTCTGATCCCACGACTCAACAGCGCTGTCATTCGATAAGCCCGGGCTTGACGTGGAATGACTCGAGTCTCTCGCACTGGATTCTGCACTCTCGAGTGACCCTAGATGAGGAAAGATTTATTAATTTAATTATGTATGATTTAAACAGACATGACTCTCACAGCGTTTATGTAAATTAAATTTTTTTTAAATGCAAGAAGGATGATTTGATTTGCGTTTTTCATTCTGTAGATCCAAGTTTTGTGTAGAAATACTTGTATGAAAACAGCCATGCCAGTAAGTTGCAATTCGATGGCAATCGAGAAGATGCTTAAGTATGCAATTCATAAATTAACAAAAATCTGAGTATTATAATAATTAGAATTTACCTGAAACTTTTCTACACAATTGCAGCTGTACTCTCAGTCCACTCTGTTGTAACAATTTGATCGCTTCGGACAAGGGTTTGTTGAGCACACTTTCACCGTTTATAGTTAGCAGTTCATCACCTATAGCTAGTTTACCACATTTTTCAGCAACACCACCTGTAATTATATCATCAAATTAAATTCCTTGACTATTTTAAATTCAATAGTTTCATTAAAATACCTTTTGATTTTCTTTTATATCTTATTAATTAAAAATTACCATACCTTCAACAAGTCCACTCAACAGAATAGGCTGCGTAACATCTTCACTCCCAGCTATAGTCAACCCTAGTGGTCCAGTTTCCTGCTTGATCAGCTCAACAGTAAACACGGCGGTATTGCCATTATCATTGCTTCCATGACTCCTTTCACTCTCTTTAGCACTATTGTTAGGACTATCCGTATGATGACCAGAATCTTCTCCACTATGTACTACGGCTTTGGTTTCTATATTGCTAAAGCTTTGGAGAGTCAGTTTGGCGTTATGCTTGTGTATGTTGGACCAGTCTTCTGTTAGGTCTCGTTTACGGATTTTTAGGGTTATAATGTCTTCTGGTGAGTTTTGAAGGATATTGAAAGCTGTATCCTGTAGTAAAGGGTGGATATTAGGAAAGTTTTGTTAATACTTGCATTAGGCCCTTTGTACACACACACGTTTTTCTTACCGTGAAAAACTATGGTTTATTCGCAATATGTAGGCACGGTCGTCAGTATTGTATGGGATCACTATAGAAGCTTATAGACGGACACGTTTTTTCTACGGCGTGGTTTATACGCCATACCGTAAAGTAACGCGTGCAGTGTACAAAGGCTCTAATCATTTTTGTATTTGGGTATTGCGCCTCGATTGGTTGATTGACAATCTAGTTAACCTTTTAACCGCCGGACTTTATATCAGTTGTCGTGCCCCCAGCGCCCGACAAAAAAAAAAAAAGACGAAAAATAAATACCGACAAAACGAGCTGTGATGATATAATAATAATACAGATTAAACGAGCTGTGTTATTTGGTCGTATATATAAGACTCTGGCGGAATGGGCACGAAAATATTTGTCGGATTAATCCGACCTAAGCGGTTAAAAGGTTAACCTCATCAACTTAGTGAATTGCGTGTATATTGGAAGGTATTTAGAACAATAGGACCGATTTGACGTAATGATCTTCCATTTGAAACGACGACCTAAATACAGTTCCAAGTGATATACAAGGTGGAGACGACACTACGACAATAAAAGAAACTACGAATATCTAATGACGTTCTAGTCTGAATACAAAAATTCAAAAAATTCAATCAAATATATCCAATGGTTTAGTCACTATAGCTAGTCAATGATTGGCAAAACCCATAGTAGGCCTATCACTACTATTTAGTTTGCTTGAAAACAGCACTTTTTCATTTGGATATTAGGATTCATTTGATAGTTCCAAAATGCTCTTATGCATTAGTATTACAAGGGTTTTTATTTATTGTCGTATTGTTGACTCCACATTGTATAAGGTGAGTCTGAAATTATTTGTACAATAACTTTAACGCTCTTCTTTAAATTGTAATTATATTCACCTTTAGGTATTTTAAACTTTGAGTTAACATTCCAAGTACTGAAAATGTTTGTGTGTATTTAGATCTCGCTTTGATCAACGTAATTAATGCAAAATTTGTTAAATAATTTATCTTGGCATCTTTCTGCGACGGTAAAATGAATAGGAGACATAATTTTAAATTAATTCATGCTGTACGAGGAAAATAAGAGCTTTTTAGATAAAGTCAAATTACAGTCACTATAATTATTTTCACGTAAAATACACAACAGCATAATTACATGAAACGTGATGTAATTGAAGTTTAATTAAAAAGGTAAAAAAGTTTAATAAACAACATAATAACATCACGTCTGTTCTCCACGAAGGCAAGTTTAACAATATTGATTTAAAAAAAAAAAACTAATATTTACCAAAGACAAATTGTGCAGTGGCTGTCCATTGATGGCAAGAAGTTGGTCTCCGGGTGCTAAAGCACCACTCCGATGAGCCACGGATCCTGGTTTGATATCCGATATCACCATAGGCTCTTCGTTGCTCAGCAACTTTTGTTTGCACCCTGCGGAAAGAAGTACTAGGTTAGCAGAAGTTTTAAAGAGACTAGACAAACGAGTCCTTATCTTTTCTCCTGCAAGCCGTGACTCGCTTGAAAGTTCACCATGTATGATAGGGGTGATTAGTTGGCCAGGTTAGTATATGTATAGAGTAGGCGCTTAGCCTGCATGTTTGCCTAGTACGTTATGTTCAGTAAGCGAACGTATTTACAGTCCAACGTACCATGACATGCCTTATGCACGTCTGTTTGGCTAACGCAGCCTGGCTGTGCTGCCATGTTGCTTAGCGTGGTATCTGTCAAAAAGACTATCATGAACCTATCTTCAAAACACTCATGCTTATAGGTCTACCAGATTCTCATGGCATATAAAAAAAAAAAGTTTATTTTCATATGGATCGATATTGCCTTATAAAAATCTCAATTTTTTTTTATGCCATTTTATTCTGGTAGACCTATAACAACCTAATTTTCTAAATAGCTTTAAAACTCTAACTCTGTGATTGAAAACCAGCACTCTAATTGAGTAACACACTTTTAAACAGCCCAAGGGTTTATAAGGAAATTGCCAATTCATTACTACATCATATGTTTGAAAAAATCGTCAGCTCCACAACGTAAATAACACAATGGACATGGCTGAACTGCCAAAATGAAAGACATTGCAAACAATTGTCAATCACACTTATAATCACACTAATATTATAAAGGCGAAAGTTTGTGAGTGTGTGTGTTTATATGTTTGTTACTTCTTCACACTCAAACGGCTGGACCAATTTTGATGAAATTTTGTATGGAGGTAGCTGACCCCCTGGATTAACATATAGGCTACTTTTTATCCCGATACTCCCACGGAATCGACACTTATGTGGGTGAAACCGCGGGGTGCAGCTAGTAATTTATATGTGTTACGCAATTACCACGCAGGTAGCATGCATGAAAGAAATCGTGAAAGAATTGAATATCTTATTTTAAAAGTTTGAAAAGTCAATGGACAATCTGTTAAAAAGTTGGGTGATAGACAAATAATGAAGATGGATAAAAACCAAGATAATTCAAAATGTGATGGACTAAAAAACTATAAACCTGTAATTGTGACGCCTAATCCAGCAGTTGTTTTAGCTAGTTTCACGTTAAAAACTCCACTGGAAGCTTCAATAGTGTTCGGCATACTGAATTCGATGTTCAGGGTCAAGTACTTCGGGTTGTGCGAATCGTTTCTTCGCTGCAGGATCTCGTTGGCAACATCCACTGTCAAGTTCTCGTGGCCGTTGATTGACATTACCCTGTCTCGGATTTGAAGGCAGCCCGATCTGGAAAGGAGATCCAATGTTGATTTTTTGTTGGTTTCAAAACATCTATTATTATCAATCTATCAAGAATAATATCAAGTTTTCCTCATTTTTATAGAACGGGTTATCCATGCTAATACTTTATTTTGTAATCGTATAAATTAGTGTAGTAAAATTCGAGAGAAATATGCATATCGCAATGAATAGACGCCAGCACATCAAGCTACCCACATAACATAATCAGCCTATAATGTTCCCACTGCTGGGACACAGGCCTCCTCTCGGTGAGAGGGAGTGGGCCGTAATCCACCACGCGGGCCTAGTGCGGGTTGGCAGATGTCACATGTCTTCGAATCTTTGGCTCTAGGACATGCCGGTTTCCTCACGATGTTTTCCTTTACCGTTTTGAGAGCAGTGGTGATGAAATAATTTACACAAAGTAAAGCGCCTGTCTGGGTTTGAACCTACGACCTACACCTCGTAAGTTGCGGTCGTTACCACTTGGCCACCACTGCTACTCGAAACTGTAAAATTTTCCCAATCAACTTTGACCATTATGCTTTAGCGATAAAGTTGAAAATCTAAAAAAGAAATTGGAGAAATTGTAGTAGCTTGAGGTGCTGGCGTCTGTGTATATTTGTGGAGGAATAGAATTGTTATTGTACAATTAGTTTGCCCGTGATAAGTGATTCTATTCAGTCTCAGACAAGGGATTAGATTGTTTGCCTACGAGACTGTCTTGAAATACAAAAGGAAGCATTTTGTATACATAATATATCACTTCTTTGTCCACGATTACGAGTCCTCTATCTAAGACGAAGTTCAATAGACCTAAGGCGGTACCCCGACCAAAACCGCGTTTTTCTTCGTTATTCAGAGGCTATTAACTCAATAATTATGAGAAATTAAACAACATCTGAAAGCACATTATTAATGTTCTTTATGCTATCATCATTTTGCACGTTATTATTTGTTTTTATATGTTACTAATACATTTAAAATCTCGTTTTAAAAAGGTGACTAAAATTATTAATTGCATTCATCTTTTGCTAAAGTTGATGTTCTATTAATTTGAAGATTTCACCAATGGATAGATAATTTAAAAATCTAAATAGTCCATGTTTTAATTTATTTAAAAAGATTGCTATTCTATTTTTATTAAAATAATTCCAAAAATTGTGCGAGTTCTATGATAAAGGGGCGTGCGCAGGGTACGCTGCATCCCTTTCGTACGAGGAAGTCGTATCGGTCTCTGTCTCTGTCGCGAATGTTCAAGGTTATTTGGTCGGGGTACCGCCTTAAAATCACAAACCACTTACCTGTACGCGGGTGATTGCGAAGCGACGTGGGATATCACCAGCATTGCATTCTCCTCGTGGACAGCCAGACCAGAACTCTGACCAGGTGGAACTTCCAGCTGTATGTTGAGAGACTCAGTTCTGCAGACACCCATGCTCATGTAGTTTTGTTGACTATCTGTTGGAGAATAAGGAAAGATATTCGTTGGTCTGTGTGAAGAATAAATTTTTATTACGGTTCTGTAACCGTATCCGACCCAGTGGCATGCATTGCATAGGCATATAAGCAGTGCCTACCTCGATATATCAACATAAGCCTATCAATTACATTTTAGTGTGTGTGCCTCACAATTATTAAGAAACTCACTAAATTATCATACCTAACAAAAAACAAAATCTTCATACAAACGCGCGGCAGTAGGCAGTCGCCGGACGGCCTACTCGGCTCCCGTACTATTCGCACATTGTCATTGCTCTTTACTCGTTCAAGTTAATACGACAAAATTAAAAATTCATACGTCTCACGCGTAATACCATGACGTTCGACCTTCGAAATTTATCACCCTTAAGCTGGCATGCCTACTCAAATAACCACACTTTTAACCTCACTTTTTTTCTGATTAGTGACCGCGTTTTCCTAGACTAGACCCGGCCTAGTGCCTACCTATTCTGAAAACCAATGCACGCCACTGATCCGACCTTACATAAAGAGTTCTAACTTTAGTCCTAGGAGAAACAGGCTCAACGGTTTAAACCTGAAAGACAATTCCCGTAATTTTAATAACGTTCAGTTTGATCTCAGTCTCAAACTGTCAATGATACCTCTAATTTCCCCACATTTTTGATATTAGTTTGTCGCCGAGATGAGACTGCGACTAGACTTTGAACGTGTTTAATTACGAGAATTGGCTGTCAGATTTAAAGGTAAACCTTGTTTGGTAATACGACCATTAACATTAAGGTTTGGCAGAAAAATGTAAGTGGTTGTTTGAGTTATATAGGGTGAAATTAAATTCATGGGCATCCTTTTAAGAGGTCATTGTACTCATCATTACGAACAACTTTTACTATGGGATGAAAAAAGATTGCATGCAGCGGAGATGAGAATGTTGAGATGGATGTGTGGAGTGACGAGAATGGATAAAGTAAGAAATGAGTATATAAGAGGAAGTTTGAAAGTGGCGCCAGTGACAGAAAAGTTGAAAGGAAATCGTTTGGCTTGGTATGGGCATGTGATGAGAAGGGACGAAACGCATGTGACTAAAAGAGTGATGAATATACATGTTGATGGATGGAGAAGGAGAGGAAGGCCGAAGAAAAGATGGATGGATTGTGTGAGGAATGATATGAAAGAGAAGGGAGTGAATGATAGCGTGACGGTTGACAGGGGAGAATGGAAGAAGAAAACGTGTTGCGCCGACCCCAAGTAACATGGGATAAGGGCAGGAAGATGATGATGATGGGACTAAACCTAAAATCACGAAAAAAATCAGCTGTTCCTTGCATGTATGTTCACATAACTCGTCAAAATGTAGGGAAGAGCTGATTTTTTTTCGCGATTTCAGGTTTGGTCCCATAGTAAAAGTTGTTCATAATGATGAGTACAATGACCCCCTAAAAGGATGCCCATGAATTCAATTTCATCCTGTATATAAAAGTATTATTTGGCTCCCATTTTGATAGTAATGGCCCAACAGTAGATACATCTTTATAAAATGCCAACGGCACTTCCCTAGAGGCAAATAAAGGAATAGTGAAACCGTAACACAGAAATATTGCTTGGCCACAGAAATAGTTACAGAACTAAACCCAGCCAAATTAAATTCTTTCCCTAAAAATCTTTCGCACATAAAGCTCAAAATTGTACGTTGCACAAATAGTTATTTTACAGTTCTCGATACATTCCGGACAAATGCTTTCCCTAAAAGTGTGCTGCAGATAAGGCCCAAAATTGTACGTTTTGGGCCATGATACGAAAACCACGAATGGCCTGCATTGAAATCCACGGTATTTAGCGACACTACGTCAGCTCCTAACTGGGCTATTACGAGCTCCGTCCAATTAACATAATGTTTTAGACCAACGTGCAAGGGACACGGAACAAACTAGGAAGTTGCACATCCTAAACAAATATGCGAGGAAGATATACCGTGCTCTGTTTTTCGGGTTCTGCACTCAAAATGTTCGTTGTATTCTAATCCGTGTCTGTCTGTCTATCAATGTGCTGAATCTAGTTTACTGTAATAGGTGGTCGATCGACGGAATAAATGTTTTCTATAGTAGTAATAATACATAGATGCAACAAATTGTCTCCATGGAAAATTATAAAAAGAAGGTCAACTATACTCCGCCGCCGAGCTCAGCCTAAAATAAGGTGGCGAGACGACTGGGACACGTGCCGCAAAGGCTTGTACAAGGTTGCACAGGAAAATAATACCAAAAGAATTTTCGGGAAGCTTTAGCTCAGAAGAGAGGTATGGTCGGCAAATAAAAAAAAAAACTACAAGTTTCTCATGGTACAGAACCCTTGATGCGCCACTGCGACTCGCACTTAGCCGGTTTTTCTGGAGCAAATTAATTAGTACGCCTATCCTTTTCCCTTTGTTTGAGGAAAGTTCGCCTGATTTTGTTTACGACGACTCTGTTTGGGTCGGGAGGTACTAATAGTGCCAAGAGATGCGGTTTCATTAACTTTGAGGACGGATTTTTGGTTAGAGTTTGTAATTAATTGAAGTGCTGTTTTTGGTTTTTAAACAAGCGTTTGTAGTTGAATAATTGGTGATTAATTGAATAAAATAATGATGTTGTTTTTATTTGAGTGGTTTTTATAATAATTTGTATCTTTAGGGACACGAATTTTGGGCAGTTTTTTTTTTGTATAAAGTAGTTATTTGCCGTGTGGACAGCATCTCGCTTAGAATGACTACCCCAGAAATGGAAAAAACTAAAGACAATATGACTATTTGTAGAAAGATTTCTATTCAGAGTACTACTACTTCTAGAATGATTTCTAATGCAATGTCAATAATGAAGAAAAAAATATTTTTGTAGAGAAAGTAATATTATAATTATGTCTACTCTTGGTAGAGTAAAGATACAAAGTCATGCTATTGGTGCTGGATGACAGATAACTGAAGACAATACTACATAGTAAAAGTGCACACCCCCACCCTATTTCAAGTTAAACAAATATCAACTTCATTTCAATGAAGATTAAGTTGATTTTAGAGTGATTAGCACTATTGAAAAAGTTATAATAAAAATGTTTGAAGTTGTAGCGTAAACTGAACTTTATTGTGTGGGATTTAAAGTAATTTTTCCATTAATTCATATTTGTTTACATTTTTGGCAAATAAATCGCGAACGCAGATTACATTAAAAATATAAGTGGCTAAAGTCAAATTTTGTTTCTTACATTTATCAGAAAATAAAACAAAATCAAGTATCACGATCACTCCAAATAATTAAATACAAGATCGGATGTTTGGTACGTATTAGGGTGTTTATTTTTTTTCGTGCATATTATACGTCCAGTAAAGAAACATTGATTTATTCAATGAATATCTATATTCTTTTCAAAGAATACCAAATGTAATATAGTAACGCTATCATGCATGTAAGATTTACAGTATTAATTAGCGTAATTAATTAATTATAAATAAAAAAACTTTTCTTATTCTCATTTCCTTCGGTGTCCATTTACTACTATCCTAAATAAATTTATATTTTATTCAAATAAATCGAAGTAAATAGAAACAAAATAATCATATTAATAAAGTATATTAAAAAACACAACGTTTGCACCTAAATTAAATAATGCTATCTTCTCATTATATTAAAATATGATTTGATAAATGTTTATTTTTTATTTTTTCTGATTACCCTCGGTATGAAAAGAAATCCACATTATAGTTTGCGCTTGACCTTAAATGCTACTCTACCGCGATGTTGAGCCCCGCGTACGTCTCAGTTTGCCAGTAAACGTCGTAGCAGGTGCACGCTAGCTTGTGAAAAAAAAAATATTTTCGTGTTAAGTGTCACGGGTGGTGATTATTCTGGAATCGTTCTCTTTCCTATCGTCCGTATTATAACGTCAGTATATATGAGTTCGTTTATTACTTAGCTTATTATCAATTTCAATGATTCCCTTCGAAGTTTAGAATAGGTATTAGGTTTCTAATTTTGATATTTTTTAATAAAAATAGAATAAAGGATTTAAACCTCATTACCTTCTTCCTCATTCCGTTCGTTTACCGTCGTTTTTTTAGCGACGTTGATAAGGTCAAAGCGATGGTAATAAGAATATGTTTGTTGTTGTGTATGTTTGTTTAATTGTGACGTATCTTACCTAACGATTGTGGGTCTTATCCGTGGTTGAGTTTTTCTTTTCACTTTTACCGTAACAAAAAAACCTTTTTACTTTATTGTACATATAGCTTTAAGTTAGCTTGTGGTTGATCTTGTGGTTGATTTATCGTTCTCATTACCGTCTCAATTCGATTTTAGAAATTATAATAATTTCAAAGTTAATAATAAAAAGAAAGTAGAAACCACGAAATGTTCAAAGATTATCCATATATTAACGATATTTGTTAAAAAAACAAAATTACTCGACAATAAATTTTAAATTTAGGATTGTTTAGAATTTGCACGAACTACGCGAAACACCCATTACCCAGTAACCGGGTTGTGGAGGTCAGATAGGCAGTCGCTCCATGTAAAATACTGGTATTCAGCTACATCTGGTTAGACTGGCAGCCGACCCCAATATAGTTGGGAAAAGGCTAGGCAGATGATGATGATCGGATGTTTGGTACTTGAAGATTCTCTCGATTAATAAAAATACAGTAGGTAACAGAACATCGAGGGCCGACCCAGTTCCGATACACTTGAGTTCAAGTACGGATGATTTATTGCTATTAATTTATTAAGCTACCTACGACGTTAACTATGATTCAATATAGTGGTCTTGGGAGAATTTTTCAATTAGATTGAGCTACATTAAGATCGAGCTGATTTTTAAATCGTCGGATAACTTTGGTCAAGAGAATAAATATTTAAGAAATAAGTAAATACGTAACAGGCCACTCAGAAAGTATTGCGAAAAAAAGTTTTTATGTATGAGAGACTGGCCAGTTATAATACATTTTGAATCTATTTTGAGAATCAAAAGCAATTTTTATTCCAATTCCAATGAAATATGTACAAAGGTTGAACCGTGAAAACGAAAAAGATATAGATAATTTCATAAACTGACTACACAACCTATCTAGATACCTACATATTTCAACAAAACATAAACTCTCTCCTCCATCAAGTGCCATTTTGCTCAAAGTATCTATCTGTCTATCGCAACTTCAGTTCGCAACTCCTGATCGATCTTGCTCATAATGATAATACAATTGATTCTCCATCCAATATCTTACCATAATCGTCTTGTAAACCTAGTTTAGGCATCGAGCTCTGCCTGTAGTTTCGCTGGCGATGTTTCTTGGCGTTCAGCGTCGATGTGCCCGATATTGAATTTTCTGGAACAAAGTGCAAAGTGGAGCTTATAACGATGGTATTTGCTGGGAACATTTTTATACGTAGTCGTGTCATTATTGTTTTTTTTTTTGTTTTGTAGTTTTCAGGTTTCCTTTGTTTGGTTTTAGAGTGAATTTTAAAGGGTAGTTTTCCTGTCTCTTTTTAATGGATTTATGTAGCAGGATTTATTTAAGGAAGGTCTTGATCTAAATAATACTATGACACTTTGTTATAATTGAACGTCGTAATCGACTTTGGATGAAAAAGTGATATTATTTAATTCGATGTGCATTTTAAACGATACAGAGGGGCTCGGGCTAAATCACAGCCACACGGGTCAATCGATCAGGTAAAGCTACGCTAGCCGCTGTCGATCCGTGGATGGGTCTCGGTATGTGGTTCTTTACATACCGAGATCTCTCCGTGCCTCTAAAAACACGTTAAGCTGTTGGTCCCGGCTGTCATTCGTGGATCTTTGAATGTCGTTACGGGTCGTCAGAAGCCCGAAAGTCTGACAACTAGTCTTAACAAGAGGTAAGAGGTGATACCCAGTAACTGGGTTGTGGAAGTCATATAGGCAATCGCTCGAAAAATATTTGGAAAAAGGCTAGGCAGATGATGATGTATGCATTTATATCATATTACTTTTTCAAGAAACTTAATATTAACACACCATTTTTGAAGACAGGAAATAAAACGAACGTTGACATTGTGACACATAATAGCTATGCATAATTGCATAGGTACTTAAAAATTCTAACAGGTTATTTAAAAAATAGGTCGAACAACATACAATAACAGACGTCCTATAAAGGGACCATCTCAAATGGATATATGTGGCCCCTGGGGGGCCTGTTTGTCTTATTAGTTACACAGCCGTATAAGATTTGTGGTGAAACTCGCATTATAAATTGTTGTTTTCATAAGTTAGCCTACATTTTCAACAAATATTCAGTCAACAATCAACTCCATCGACATGTGTATCCTGCCCGTCCTAACCTATGGTGCTCAGAACTGGTCGCTCACCGAATCGCAAAAGTTCTGCCTTAGCCTTTGCTAAAGAGCGATAGAGCGCAGCATCCTAGGTGTAAAAAGACAGGACAAAATTCGGATCACCATGCTGCTTTCCAAAACGGGTATAATAGATGTAGGCAAGAAAGCTGCCAGGCTCAAGTGGGACTGAGCGGGTCATATCAGCCGCATGCAGGATGACCGCTGGGCAAAAGTTTCCACACGATGGGTGCCTGAAGATGCACGGCGCCGCTGAGGTCGGCCCAGAAAGCGGTGGCGAGATGACCTGGACGCGTACCGCGAGGGCTGGTTTGAGATGGCGCGGGAAAGGAGTTCCTGGAAGGACTTGGGGGAGGCCTTTGCCCGGCAGTGGGACAGTATAGGTTAAATCTACTCAGTCTATCTTAGTCCATTGCTGGACATAGGCCTCTCCCAGGCTGCACCACAACACTGATCTCCACCTTCCGCATCCAGTCAGTCCCAGCCACCTTTTTGAGGTCGACGGTCCATCTAGCTGGGGGGCGGCCTACACTTTGCTTGCCGATACACGGTCTCTACTCCAGAACCCATCTGCTCCACCGGTCATAGGTCTTTCGACAAACATGGCCAGCCTACTGCCACTTCAGCTTACATACTCTGCAAGCTATGTCAGTAACTCCGGTTCTTCTCCGGATAATTTCATTCCTGATTTTATTTCTTCAAACGGACTCCGATCATAGCCCGCTACAAATAGATATTATTATCATAATTTCCATATTATCATAGTCGTATTTGCTCAGAAACTCCCATTAGAACTTTTTTATTTTGACAGCCCGCGCATTAAGCAGATTCATCGATGTCCCAACTTCAAAAATACGTAATAACTCAACCGACTCAAAGAGGACTTGACGGTAGAACTCTAAACTGAAGTTTAAACTTGAATTAATGTACCTGCTCTGTACATTAGTGGAAGCATATTACAGACATCAGAACTTAAGCCTTTTGAATTATACGAGCCAAGTTTGATGTTCATATATTTGTTCTTGTTAGTGGCGGTTCAAGCCATGAGAGGAAATCTAAAGGATGTATGTCCAGAGTTCGAAAAGTTTTAAGATGTTGAAACCTTTTCCGTAGACTACGAATAATATTTGTGCTGGGATTTCAATTACCTTTTCTGGGTGTAAGTTTTCATAAGTAGGAAGTTGGTATTTTAGTTGCTGCTAAGTTGGTCAGGCTAATCTTAAAAACACACAGGAAGATTTAATAACAGCATCTTTCATTCTTATCGACAGGTTGTTCATGTGTTATTTTGCAGTAAGAAATCAAATCAAAAGTCATTTATTCGTATTAGGCTGAGAATCAGCACATTACGAACGTTTTAATTACAAATGACAGTCTCCCAAAACGCCCGCCCTTTACCAGTTCCTAGTGTTTTAGATGGAAAGAAGAAGTGGCGCAACAAACTCCCCAGCAGCACAGTAAGAAGCGCACCATTAATATAGCGAGCAGATATGAAAAACACCTAATGCTTGAAATCTATCTATACAGGGTGTTACGGAAAGGGTGTATCAATAAAAACGGGTTGAAGAGTGCATCTGGTCTAGAATCTCTGTACAAAATTTCAGCTCAAAAGCAGTAACTTTGAAAATGCTTAATATTTTTTATTTCGATAGTTTATTAAATTGAAATCATAACAAACGTGTCACCGCAGTACGAGGGTCATTATCGATTATTTGTAGTGTGTCTGTGCGCCTAGTACACGCACATCACGCCGCTGCGCGCCAGTGCAGCGCCGTGATGTCGAAATAAAAAAATATTATTATTTTAAAATAATATTAGCATTTTCAAAGTTAACGTTAGTTAAAGTAGTAAGTAGTTAGTTCGTTAAAGTTAGTTCGTTAAGTAGTTAGTAAGTAGTTTAGTTCGTTAAAGTTAGTGAGAAAACGAATTACGAGTATCTACATAATTATTTTTTTCGAACGAATGCGTTTTTATTGATTCTGAGGCGGTACGAAGTTCGCCGGATCAGCTACTTAGTGATTTCATAAAAATGATGGGGCTTGGTAAACCCAGTGATAAAAAAAGCAATGATTTGGGTATCCCATCGTGTAATTCAAAAGTCCTAAAAGCCTTTCACACGCATAGCCCGCATATACCCAAGGCTAAGAACAAGCTTCTGACTTGGAGAACGCTAGTTCCCAAGTTCGGTCATTCGCAAGTTGCCTCGGGCTCGCGAAGAATTAACTCAGTAATTATTATACCTCCGGAATTGCTTACGAAAGGTGCTATTGCAGAAATTCTAAGAGCAGGGAAAAGGTATTAAAGTTTCTTCAGGGTATTCCGCCTCGAGTGTTTTGTGAATAATTTTCGACACCCGTCGTTGTTGCCGTCATGAATATCCATTTTTGAAGGTTTGGGCATTCAAATTGTTGTAAATGGTCGCGAATTTCACGAGGCGTACGAGCTAAAGAAGGAAATCGAATAATAGGAAAAAGACTTGGACCAAAGAGCCGTAGGAATGCAATTACTTCATTCTTTATCCCTTTATTTTCAGTGTAATCGTGCAGGAACACAACAAGAGGATGTTATAATGAAATTATGAACTGGGTCAGCAAATGGGATAAACGACTTTAGAACAATTTTGTATTAACTTCCAACCAAATTGCGTCAGGAAGTATCACACGATTATTTCAATACTGGACCTGTTATAGGCTATTTAAAATGTTATGAAATATATAACAATCAGCCTATAATGTTCCCACTGCTGGGACACAGGCCTCCTCTCTGTGAGAGGGAGCGGGCCGTAATCTACCACGCGGGCCCAGTGCGGGTTGGTAGATGTCACATGTCTTCGAATTTTTTGTTCTAGGACATGCCGGTTTCCTCACGATGTTTTCCTTCACCGTTTTGAGAGCAGTGGTGATGAAATAATTTACACAAAGTAAAGCGCCTGTCTGGGTTCGAACCTACGACCTACAACTCGTAAGTCGCGACCGTTACCACTCGGCCACCACTGCTCAATATATGCTTTGACGAATATGTTTATCACCTGTTGTCTCACCATCGTTAATACCAATTCCCTCTTCAATCATCATCATCAGCCTACATCAGTCCGCTGCTGGACATTGGCCTCTCCAATCGCACGCCATTCATCTTGATTCTCAGCAACCCTCTGCCAGCTGTTACCCGCGAAGATTGTTTGAAGAACACATCTACCCCAACGGTCATCGATTTAACGCCTAATATTGCCACATCGGCTTGCTTATTTTGTGAGTTACATCGACAACTTTGGGCCTCCTTCTTCAACGCGCATACTCTTTAATCACCTTTAATTACCTATTTGTTTATGTGCCGTTTTAATTTATTGACATATTATTAACTATTGCATGAAATTGTGACATTCGATTACCTAATGATATTTTGTATGCCTTTTGGCGGGACATAGCATGGACCAACATTTTATTTTTTGTATAAACATATGTACCTATTATATAATTGTACCCTATGTTCAACCAAATGAATAAATGAATTTGAATTTGCATTTGAATCGGTTTTTATAGTAACTTAAACATTGAATGGATAATGCTCACCTCTAGTAAACCTCCCGCAATGTCCAACAACATGCCTGGGAGCGACATGCAGCCTCGTGAACCCTCCCTCGCAGTTCTCGAGGTAGCACATCACTTCTTCAGCTGTATAGTTGTTCCCGTCGATCACATGATCATCAAACGCGAGGATCTGGTCTCCAGGGTGGAGGGCTCCGCATCTAGAATGGAAATATTTATTATGAACTAGTTTTTGCTCGCGGCTTCGCCTGCATGGGTGTCGGAAATAATACCACGGGAACTTACTATGGCTATTCGGATGGCTTAAAGCCTTATGACTTCGTCTCTCGTATCGGAATAGCTCAGTTCATGGTAAAAATATTAGCCAGTCAACAAGATTGTGACTGTCCAACGGGATAATTGCGTACACACTAACAGCAGGACTGTCTTTCATTTTGACAGTTCAACAACATTCATTGCGTTATTTACGTTGCTGAGCAGTAAAATTTTTCGAACATATAAAGCAATGGATTAGCAATACCCTTCGAAATAATTTTGATTGAGATGGAAATATAGTGTATTACACATGTAAGTGGGTCAATCCGCGGAAATCCAGTAACGGCGAATATATGCTAATAATAAATCATCACCATTTGCAAATAAAAGTCGGCCTAATTGAGCGGAATGGCCCAAGTATCGTCACACGTGGAGGCTCACTTTAGTTAGTAAATGACATCTTGTTTCTACAACGATGGTCTTTGCAATCATAAGGCCCATTGTACACGGCACGGTTTCTTTACGGTACCACAAAATACAGCTGTTTTGTGACGGTAAGGCGTATAAACCGCGCCGTAGAAAAAACGTGTCGGTCACCAAACTTCCCTAGTGATCCATGCAACGCTGACGACCGTGCCTACACACGGCGAAAAAACCGTAGTTTTTCGCGGCAAGCAAAAAAATTCCAGTAATGTATCGAAATCGAAAGATTATTCAGTGACCCTTAAATTTTTGGATGAACAATTGGTATAATTAAATATTCGTTGGCGGTCAGTAGCATTATCCTTATCTAAAAACTCGTAAACAGAGACCACCATTTTATCACCGAATTAACTTTGCCCCAAGACAAAAAAAAAAAGGAAAAATACTTGAAAAATTCCCAATGCGCCTGTACATCTCTCTATCCAAGCTTAGTTTAAGCCCAGTGCGATCCCAGGGCTTACTGCTAGCCTAGGCTTGCAATCAACGGCTCTTGCTGGATATATATTTGTATTACTTTAAGTACGGTATTAGCTTTGAAAAATAAGATTATGTGTTAGATTTTGTGGTTTTGGAGAAGATAAAAGAACAAAAGAAGGTTTTAAAACTTGAGGGTAAATTATTAATTTTCATTTTTTCAACTTGTGGTGAAATGAAATTGTTGACTGTCTTTATCGGTGAGAATTCTACATCAGTAGGTACGGTCAGCGACAATAGTCGATTAGCACTTCAGTTTTTTTTTAATCATAGGTAGCTATTGAGCAAATTATTCAGCTAAGGTATTAGTCGATTCGGGAATTTATTCGCCCGAAACTGACGAATTGACACTTTCAAATATTTCTTTTTTTCTATAGGCGGCTTGCACGAAGTTAATTTATTTGTCGGCGAGTCGACAACTCCAGAAATATGTAGTAGGCAATTGGCACATTTGCAGATTTTTAAATGAACTTGCACGGTGTTATTGCAAATGCAAAGAAAAAAATAACTTCCCTAACTTTCAAATAAAAAAGTATACGTTTTTTCAAAAATTAATTTTTAAACGAAGATGTTAGAACCGTCATAGCAAATATTGCAACAAAATATTGCTATTATCTTAAATAGAAAACTAACTACTTCAAAAAAGTTTAATGGAGCAATCAGCGAAGTTTTCATCGTACAAACAGCTCGAATTCATAAACAAATTACAAAGCTATACAATAAAAGCTTCAAACTATTTTAATTCAAGCAAAATGAGTTTCTTAAAGCATTAGCTGAACTTTAAAATGTCTCACAATATTAGTAAAGTATGAAGAAAGGAATTAAGCACTCTCTAGTGAGCGAAGTTTGTAATTAATGTCAATTTGTTGAAAGACGATGCTTTTAAATAAATGAAAGATAATTCCCAGTATATTGTTGTTGCTTGGATTCGATTAGAATTATTCATCATCATCATTTCAGCCGAAAGACGTCCACTGCTGGACATAGACCTCCGCCAAGCACCTCCACTTCGATCGGTTTTTTGCTTCTCGCATCCAACGAGTTTTGACAGTCCTTAAAACGAGTTTTACCGGTATCCTATTACTCAGTACCTGGGTTGTAGAGGTCAGATAGGGAGTCACTCCATGTATCCAGCTGCATCCACTTAGACTGGAAGCTGACCCCAATAAAGTTGGAAAAAGACTAGGTAAATGATGATTCAAACAAGAAAGTTATTATTTTACGTAGAATCCGAATGACTAAAGAATCCGTCTAGTATCAAGTACCTATACTTTTCTCATTAAAATAGTATTTTATACTACCAGGATTATACCTTATACATTTGAACTCAATAAAGAAACCCCAAAGCGATGCTTAATAAAGACTTATTCTCGTATCGGAAAGCTAACATTTTTCTCTAAGCGTCTAATAGAATGTAATTAATTTTTCTTCCCTCTCTAATTGATTAAAGTAATCGCACGAGAGAATTGGGACTTGGAATTTTCATTTGGCTTAAAGACTTGATCCTGGTAATCGAGTTTTTTAGGCTCTTGCGAGTTATGTTTCAGAGAAGAAATAATAGGATCGCCGAGTTTGTTTACCTTTGATATATGAGACTTGTCTAGATGATTATATACAAATCTTTTAACTGACTAGTGGTTAGGTGGTATCAGTGCTGAAACTTGTTTTAATGTCCTTTTATTTTTTTCTAATCTTCTCATTACATAATGTTCTTTTTTGGTCAATTACAAAGGTGCTCTTATTTCCTCAATATCTTTAGAAATATGTTCACAACTACATAGTGTGTAGATACTTACAAATTGCTACAAGGAATCTTTGATTTTGCCTCAAACTTATAATAAGCAATATTATAAGCTTTGAGAGGTATCAAAACTCCTTTGTGAAAACCACTCACCTTGAACGGCAAAGAGAATATTGAATCTATTCCTTTTAAAAACACAATTGGGCATTGACCCGTTCTAAGACATCGAAGGTTGACAAGGGTCAAACATCCCTTGGGCTCGAAGGGTTTCCATAGAATGACGAATGAAGATTCATGATATTATTCTTAAATTCACTACAGTGTTTTCCTAAGAGCTCGGCCATTTTTTTTGTTTGTCATGTCATCCTTTATGAGATTGGTGGATTTGTAATGTATGTTTATCTTGAAAACCGGGTTCATCTTACCGAGCCTTTTGTTTGTTCTATCAATTTATTTTATGGAACATTAAATAACATGATACATTATTTACACAATTTATGAATTTACCTATAACAAAAAAAATATTGTTGCTCCGACATGCGATAGTTGTGTTTTGGAACGTTATATATGTAAAAGCCACCAGTTAGTTGATCCCAAATGGCAGGAAACGACAGCGCGGCAGGCCTAGAAAGAGATGGCGGGATGAGCTGGACTTCTTCTTAAAGGATTGGCCCAAAATCGTAGTAGACTGGGAAAAGTGGAAAGAGGGAAGGGAGGCCTTTGCCCTGCAGTGGGACAACACAGGCTTATAATAATAATAATAACCCCATCGCCGTATCTCTACGTTGACGTCGTTGACCAGTAAGTGCTCGTAGGGATCTCGATCATCTTCCGGGCCCTGGGAATGTTCTGAAAGCCGTGTAATACCTCTCCACTCCTCAAGCACCTCAGGATATGTTGCCCCTTTGTCGCTACGTCACTATATGCCAGCGACGGTTTCTGGGGGCACATTATTGCGTGTGCAAGTCACCCCTTGCCATTTTATCCATGTTTAAATAAAACATTGATCAGGCAGGGGCCATAGTTCTTGGTAACCAATCCACTGTAGCCACCCAAACCCATAGTCCCAACTTTTTATTTTTCCATATCTTGCAAGAGTCCTAGGGTTATCCTTGGGTGCACTTGCAAAGTGCATACAGGGATAATCGTCGGCTTTGTTGGCTCGTACGCCTTCCAAAGGACCGGGACCCCATGGTCCCGAGCTATGTAAAAACATAATAATATAAAAAAAAAAAAAACAAGTCTAATTATGCCTAGTCTGGGAAACTGTAATTTGGTATATTTCACCATTCAGCACCCTCTCCACCCCTACATATACATTACTGGCAAAGTTTGTGTGTGTCTACACACAACTCTTGCCTATCCTTCAGGGTATACTGACGTTGGTGTTATGTCGCAAAAATATCAACACACGATAAAAAAATCATCCACTCCAGTAAATAACAATCCAAAAAACGTGAAAGATCATAATATTCCCGCTATACTTTTTCTGCCACGTGTCAAAGTGCAGTGAGCTGAAACTAGGCTAAGCCGATATCTTGTAACCAATTTAAATATCGATAGCTCATCAGTTATGGGCCCATCACTAATTATTATGCAGTGGCGCGAGACTTCCACTTCAGGCTTTGTTGATTAATGTGATTTCCAGTAGATGGCAAGAGTTAGGTATACTACAAGTTATAGTGTCACTTATTTACAAACGTCTGGTGTTAAAATGGTGTTTTACTTGTAATCATTGAGGTTAAGGTAGGTCAGGATGAAGTTATTGGATTACCTACGCCATTTAGATTTGATAAGACACTTATGAACCTTATAATAAGGTATAGATTTGATAACAAGCATGATAACTTTGGAGGGGATCGCGAGCCTCCACGTGTAGAAAGCCTCTAAAAGCAATGATACAAGACACTGAAGTTTTTACTTTTTTAAGAAGACGTTTTTACAAACGATATTCTAAGCCAGCTCAACCAACTTCAAATAAAACCTGTCATCGTCTTCTATTGATCTCATTACAAGCTTTTATTTAACTTGCACTCTTCGCATATGTATGTTTGTAAGTTGTCTGTCAAAATTTGCAAACTATTTTTCGACCATTTGTTGGTATCCGATTGACCTGATTTTTTTTCAGTATCATCGAACTTTGTCGAGTGGCTGTGCGTCACGTATGAAAACAAATTAATAAAACTGACTCACCTGTCACTAATACTGGCTGGCAAAATACTATCGATATAAATAGCATTGCACGTCCCGACTCTTTGATACGTATCAGATCCGGAGCTGTACACGTCATCAGAAGAACACCTCTGATTGGTTAGGAATAACCCCAGGTCTTCGTTGCAAGGCCTCTCGATCTCGATGAGGAGAGGACCAGTAGCCAGCTTGACTGATTCCATGATGGAGACGTCGTATTCTATCGTTAGGCTGGTCACTTGTGGACAGTTTTGGAGGATGTTGTGGACTTCGGAGAGGGTTTTGTTGGTAAGGGAGACCTGGGAAGAAAGATTCATTTGAGTTTTAAGTTTCGAGAGGTTTCTTACTTAGTCTTCACCAAACTAAGCCCCTTGGGTTGACTTGTCAGGCTTTCGTATGGATCATTGTAAAATGGTGTATACGAACAAAAAAGCAATGTGACAATACACAATATAGATAATGCCATCCACGAAGAGGCGCCCACTCTTCTTACTAATCGCTAGTTAATTCCGCTAGTGTTTTAGTTTTTTGATACACACTAATTACTGTAGTAGTTACCATGTGTATTGACAAAACTAAAACACTAGCGGAATGTTGCACACTTGTACTGTAAGCGATTCGGGAGAAGAGTGGGGCACATCTTCGTGAATCTATCTGTACTTTAGCTCACATCAATACGATCTACACATTCGATGCCAGGAAACATAATTTCACAGATAAAATCATTCATATAAAATGGTAAAGTTAGATCAATACTCTAAAGATAATTCAAAACCCTAACTTACGTGATCAACCTTTAACAGCCTATCCCCAGGTTTTATCCTGGAAGTATTGTACGCAGCGCCACCAGGTCTGACATGGGTCACCACCAGCGGCTGAGCATCCAAAGACCGGCTGTTCAGCACCAAGTCAGCACTAGGAGCCGAATTCTCCGGAAGACCACCTCTGATGGTGATACCAAGGGAACCGTTGATCTTTTCGACAGGAACCTCTGCTAGCTTCGTAGTGATGTATAATGAATTTTGGGAAGCTGAAACAAAGAAGAAATAAGTTTTTACTGTACATTCATTAAAACGAATGGAAGTCTAACCAACTGTGGCCATGTGCGGTCGGTTGGATACGTTGGAAAATAAAGGGAGTGAAATGTTACCGCGATATAATTCGTTCCGTATGCACTGACTACATAGACCACTCCTTTGGGAGAATGGCCTTTATTTTTACGTATTTCTTTCTTTATTTTTCTTTCTTAGTAGTGACGGAAACTTTGTAAGACCACCAATTTTAGCTAATTAGATTATTTAAGTTAAAAATTGATGTTACTTTGAAGTTTAATTTCTGGAAACCTAATTAATGTCAGAAACAAATATTTCAGTGTTTTCAAAAATACTTAAAACCAGATCTAAATTGGAATAGATTTCAACGTGAAAACTTGAAAAATGTTGAAGAATAAAACGGGAGTCAGTTGTCATGTTGAGCTGTTTATGACAACTAAGGAAACAAGCGGACGAATCAAGAGAAAGGATGAGTTCCATGGGCTATTTCTGTGCTCATCCGACGCCGCATCGGAAGTTCTTGCTCAATGTGACAGGTGGCGCTATATATAGCTCTTCTTGGGATGTTAGAATTTATTTTAATTACACGCTCTATAGATAGTTTCATTTGATCTAGCATTGAAGAAGTGTATTGGCTCTTTGTTATTTCCGTCGATTCTTCAACACTAATTGGAAGATTGGTTATTATGGTACAATAATACCTACAAGATTTTTTACATAATTATTTATTGAACTATTATAAATATAATTGGAAAATACGCAACCAAGGTGACCTACCTTGGTTGCCTATTTTCCAATTGAAATTTTCATACATTTTTCAGTACAATACATTCCAAGAAAAAGAAATAAAATCGCTGAAAATTCAGAATTTAAATATAATTCATAAGTTTATCAACTTTTCAAATCCAAAAATGTTTTCATAACTATGCGATTTCTATAATTTTAAACCGCTATTAGTCTTAAATACAAGATTAATTCTAAAATTATCCAGACTTAGGAGTTAGTTTAGCAGGATTAATGACCGCGAGAGCTGAAAGAGGTGTGTCAGTAGCTAAATGAATTGTCCCCTTGTCTTGTGCGAAATGATTTACCAACGATTGTAAACGGTTTAACTTATAATGTTTGTTTTAGTTTCAACTATTTGTAAAAACGTACTAATATAATATCTTCTTCAACATATATATTTTATTAAGTTTAATTAATGTAGAGAGATTTAACTAGGTAGGTAGTAAATAAAAAAAAGCAGTGTTGGACAACAGAAAATACGGTAGTACGTACACATGTCTACAACTATGCGTGGTTTCCAAGGCACAGACGGGTCTTGGTATGGAAAGATGGTCACCCAACCACGGACCAATCGCAGCAAGCGTAGCTTAACCTGATCGATCGATCCCGTACGGCTTTTATTACTTAGCAACAAGCCCCTCTCACTCTAATAATGTCTTTCTCTAATAACATGAATATCCTATATTATTACGCTCCTTGGAATAGATTGCCTTTGTACTGGGATTTCTATACCCAATGAAAATCTAAATACGTCTCGAACTTAGCCCTTTGTATTTAAGCAATATCACAATAATACTATTCTAGGCAAATACTTTGAGGCTGAATGTATCTAATAATAGCATTTTAAGAAAATAGCTACCTATTTACCAATAATAGAATTATTTACGTTATTGTTATTAACTTTTTAAGCGAATGTAATTATTCAATTTACATGTATACTTTTATTTTAATTGTAGTATCTACGATTTAGATTTTTAACTTTAAGTAATAGCTATGTATCACACAATAAGATGTAACTTGTAGACTATGAAGGAGTAGTAATTTTAGTATTTATCTGTGGAGGCTTGTAATTAGCAATTTAGTTATATATTATGTTATTATAGTGTTATTAGTCTGTAAGGGTGTACCCACATTTATCGACGCGGAATCGGCTTAAGCCGTGCGTATCACCAAACTACTCGACTTATCGCCGAGCTAATAGGCAAACGGCTCGTTTCGCCGTCGATCGGCGTCGCGCCGCGTCGTCCGAGCCGAGCCGATGCGAATGGTATTAGTAACACCCTTATTACGTAGACATAAAGGCTTTTTTGACCGGCGTTAGCCGATTCCGCGTCGATAAATGTGGGAAGACTCTTAGCCTTCCAAAAATCATAACAATAAATAATTTTTGCTGTGCCCTGACAGGGTTTACAACGGCTCTTACGTCCCTACACATTATGGAATGACTGCGGCGGAGCCGCCGCCGCCACAGAATAGGTCTTATCAAAACTCGCCGTCGCCGCTGCGGCGCCGTCTGTGGGGGTTCATACAAATCCAGGGTGACTGATGCAGCGGCACCGCAGCGGTGGCAGTGCCGCTGCAGCTGCGGCCTAATGTATAAACGGCCTTAGTTCTAAGCCTTTTGTTAACATCTTGTTTTACCTTGTGGAACGCAAATAAATGAATATGAAGTATAGGTAAGTGCACGGTTCCGATTGGTCGTTTCCTATGGAGAAGACCTCCACAGTAACTTTTTTTTTAAATTGGCTTTTACAATGTTTTCAAATTACAGTGTTAATAGGCATGGGAGGACAGTGTAGGCCTGTCAATAAATACCAGCACCCTAATTGCGTAACACACTGTCAATCGGAATCTGAATAATTTTGAAGCAAATTGCTAATACATTGCTTCTTAAGTTCGAAGTATTTGTCTGCTCAACACGGTAAATAACGCAATGAATGTTGTTGAACTGTCAAAATGAAACCGATTCCGATTGATAATGTGTTACGCAATTGCCCCGCAGGTACCTACTTAATAAAATAGAAATGGTCTACAAATATACAGTCTACAAGTCTAATATAATTTTACTATTCCAAGAATTTTGTATTATCACAAAAGACAAACGCTCTAATATTAATATATTAAGACAGCCATCCTAATTCAATATTGAATCATCATGATTCAATATTGAATGTTTTATATTTATAATACCTCGAATTTCTCCGATAAGGTTCTGGTTCTAATAGTCTGACAAACTAATCTAAAAACTACTTATGATTAGTAGGTACCTATACAAGAGCAAACTTGATCTTACTATATTGATAATTCCTGTGAAGCCGATAATGGATTTAGGGAAGAGTTATATTTTGTGATTGTGAAAATTATAAGAAAATCATTTGCACGTTTTGGAAGGTAGAATAGAATAGTTTTTTATTATGTAAACCATATTAATTACAGACATGAATTTATAAATTTTACAAAGGGTGAGACAATGGGCGGTCTTACCGCTAAGAAAGATCTTAGTTAAATTGATCAGAAAGCTAATTCATCATCATCTGCCTAGCCTTTTCCTAACTATGTTGGGGTCGGCTTCTAGTCTAACCGGCTGCAGCTGGATATTTTACATGGAGCGACTGCCTATTTGACCTCCACAGCTCGGTTACTAGGTAATACGATACCCCTTCGTATGACTGGTTGAAAAAAAAAAAGCAGAAAGCTAATTCCCATATAAAAACTTTCAAAATCTAGTTGTAATAATTTTTTACAGAGATAAGAATACGAACGTTTGGAATTGGTCCTGTGATTATTAACTTATCACAACAAGGTTTAGATACAGACCTACTGGATTCTGTTAACTGGCTATCACCAAAGGAATCAATGTTTATACTAACCCCCTTACTAATAAACGTTGTATAGCGTCTGTATAGTTACACAACGCTTTGCCTTCTTTTTTCGAAAGTCAAATTACTGACGACTGAAAGAGAGAAATCGCTGTGTAACCATTCATCTGATATAATACGTTTATTAGTAAGGGGGTTAAGTAATATTTTAAAGAAAGTATTTATAAATGTAAATATCAAATGTAAACTTAAGCAATATTACTTAAGTATTATGTAGTAATGATTGTAGCCATTTAAAGACCTTAAGATGTTAATAATTGTATAGTTCGATATTGAGATAGACTCATGATAGCACAAGTTCAAACCTTAGTGGTTTTTGGTTGCTATTTATTATGAATAATCCTGTATTCTTTTGTATAAATGATAAATAAAAAAAAAATAAAAAAAAAATGTCATTCTTTTAGAATGACTCCGTATCTTATTTCCAATTTTGCTCAAGCTTCTGAAAATATTTTTACTGGCATTGACTTTGGAAAAGTAGTGTAGACAAAAAATACCATTATGTTGACCTTAAGGATTTATGGATTTTTAAATAAGACGATGTAAGAGGCTATAGTTTGAATATAAAACAATTCAAAAATATTTGATTTTGTATATAACTCCTATATTTGGAACAAAAGCTTTAAATAATCTTAATATAAAAAGATAAACGGGCTTGGTTTAGGAAACTTCATCCTTCGTGGTATTTTCTGTTATCAAAGTAGATAATATCTACCTTTTCAATCTGAAATCAACTTAACAGTCACGGTTTTAGAGTTGACGTTTATGTAAATGTTTCTCTCTAACGATATTACTGATGTTAGGTTCCACCTAAATTAAACCCAAGATAGATGTTTCTTTTAGATTTGATTCGGTATTATTTATTTCACAGTAATACTTGGTATATTTCGTAGTTCAATGAACAAAGAAATCACATCGAATTTTCGAAGTACCTATCTACTTATCTTTATCATAATATCATCGTACAGATTCAAAGATCCTGTTTATTTTCTTGTCTATTACTTTGATATTATATGTCACAGCACATTATTGACAATGTCAAATTTGTAGAAAAAAAAAATAAGTAAAAGGGAATCATTCCAATTTTCCCCACCGAGCCGCCTCAGGTGGGTCTAGAGATGAGATAAATTAGATTACAGTGAAAGAAAACTTATCTTAGAGGCCTTTTAAAAGTGTTTTTTTTGTCTGCAGAAATCAGAACTCAGGCTAAATAATAACAGCCGCACGGGTTGATCAAAGATTATGCCATGCTGCCGAGATCGGTTCAAGAATGGTCGCCCATCAACGGACCGAGCATTGCAACAATTACATTACCTACAGATCGAAACCCCTCAGTGCCTTGGAAAGCACGTTAAGGTAATTGCGTAGTTGTAGCCCGCGAAATTCAATTTTTCTTACGTTTTTTTGCAATTTTTAGGCCAATGTCAGGTTTTATCTTGATCAAAATATGATTCGCGACTATAACCGGTATCTACGTATTTACACAATTATAATAATTAGAATCATTAATACATCTTTCTAAGTTAGATTTCTACCGTTAAGAACAAATCTCGTACGGAAAAGTGTTTGTGGTAGAAATCTAACTTAAAGAGATATGATTCTAATGACTATAATTCTGTAAATACCTACATATATATTAAAGTCGCGAATCATATTTTGATCAAGATACAACCTGACACTGATCTGCAAATTGCAAAAAACGTAAAAAAAAATTAAATTTCGCGGTCTACCGCTTCACATTCACCTTAAGTCGTTGCTCCCGGCTGTCATTCGTAGATCTTTGTCAGTTATTAGTTGTAGTCTTACTCCGCATCCTAACCAAAATGATTCGATGATGAAACACGTGCGTGTACGTCAAACGTGTGGGCAAAAAGAAATGCGACTATCGCATACTTATGCGATGATCGGGTTGCTCAAAAGTCTGACAACCAGTTATACCAAGGGGTACTGTGTTACCCAGTGACTGGCTTGTAGAGGTCAGATAGGCAGTCGGGCCATATAAAATACTGTATAGAGGTATGGGAAACAGGGTGTAAAGTTCACTCTAATCTATAGAAAAGGGAGGATCGCTCGATCGTCCGACCAGACCGGTGTTGTGTCTGGCGGGCAACTGCCTAATGATTCATGTCGGGCTGTTGTATCTATGCTAGATGCGCGGTAAACTCTGCTTGCGAGATGCAGGATTTGCGTGACGTCAGTATGACGCGTTGTTCGCATGTGGCGTTGTAGATACCGCTACAACTGGTATTCGGTGATTTATTGATGTAGATATAAATGATTGATTGAGTGATAAATCAGAACAATTACCTACAAAAAAAAATTAACGAAGACTGTCTTTTAACACGAAATAACTAAGAGTTCAAAACTCACCATAGTTAGGCATATAATATTCCACCTCCAAGGACGCCCGTTCCTCCACATTGTCGAGGAGTCGCAGCACCTCATCATTCGTTAACCTGGCGGTGGAGATGCCGTTGACGCTGCAGATCCTATCTCCTGGAGCTAGGCGGTCTGATTCGTGAGCCACGGAGTCCTTTGTGAAGCCCACTATTGAAGGTACTATGCCGGGTTCCGAACGACCTGTGGGACAAAAAAAAACGTGTTGAATTTTATTGGTGAAAACGTATTATTTAACCCACGAAAAAAATCAAAAAGACGTGTTTTTTTTTTTTTTAACAGCACTACTTTTCAAAGTGGTAATAAAATAAATTACTTGATAAATATTCTTTCAGGCGCTTTTAAGAATATTGGAAAACTTTTTCAATTCTGAAGTTTGACTGAAATCCGGCGTTATCTTACACTCACAGCACCATTTATATTAAAATAGTCCCAAGAGTGGATGAAAAGATCTTTCAATAAATGAGTTCATGTAAGTTAATCCAAGTATAATATAGTACATACTAATTCCATGAGTTCTCACAGTCTGTAAAAAGTTATTTAAAGTATCAAAACTGGTTCCTTCCAATCCAGTTCATTATTATGTTCCAAGCGAACAACAGGGCTAAAGAAAACCGAAAAAGTATCACACTAAAAAAATTCCTAAAACCAAAGCCTAGTCAGCTTAAACACGTGTACACCCCACCCCACAAGTCCCGAAACGTCTCACACAACAACACAGTAACAATAATGCTAAACTTGGAAGTGCCACTGTACGGGCTAGCCGTGCTAACTGAGTCATAAACATCTTGCTGTTTGAACCTTCATAAAAGGATCAAAATTGCTCATAAATATGAAATGGCACTTTCTACGAGCGGTCATTCAGTACGGTGTAGTGCGATGTAAAATACCTAGTTTTTGTGAAGTGGAGCCGCCATTTTTAGCGTCCAAAACTTTTTAGAGCATCCAATTTTGTTGGGTATTGTTTTTATGTTGACTATTCCGGAGTGTTTTGGTCGATATTATATTGTAACGGTTAGTACGGAAATTGGTAAGTCGGAGTTTTGAGGTCAAAATATTGAGTGACTGAAGCCTTGTTGAAAACAACTGCTAGCTAAGTAACTAAGCTTAAGTTAAACGCAGAAAAGATGTAAGATTATAACCTGGTTTCTTAATTGAGATTTGAAGTTGAGCACTTGTCAAATTCTACTTTTAATAAGTAGATTACTCAAGGTGACTCCTTAAATGTAGCTCGTGAATTTTAAAATCTCTTACGTAATAGCAGTTTTGCATTTCGTGGGCTTAAGTAGCCATCATAATCAGCCTATAATGCTCCCACTGCTGGGACAGAGGTCTCCTTTTTATGTTAAGCCGTTGATCCCGGCTGTCATTCGTGGATCTTTGACAGTCGTTACGGGTCGCCAGAAGCCCGAAAGTCTGACAACCAGCCTTACCAAAAGGGGTATTGTATTACCCAGTTACAGGGTTGTGGAGGTCAAATAGGCAGTCGCTCCAAATAAAATACTGGTATTCAGCTGTATCCGGTTAGACTGGAAGCCGACCCCAACATAGTTGGGAAAAGGCCAGGCAAATGATGAAACAAAATATTACATTTCGAAATAAAAACAGTTGATTTGACAGTGTCAACGTCGCACCCACATCAAGGGACTAACATTTCCAACGATATAAAAATGTAACTCTTTATCGATTTGTTATCCAATAGCTACCTTTATTTTACGCTTCGGGAATATGTATTTGGTTATTGGAAAGTAATAATGGTGCCGATTCAGTTGTTCACAAACTAAAGTAAATGTAAGTTCAGTGCATATTTTTCTTTCTACTCCATTAAGAAAAGGACAGCAGAAAAGTTTTAGTTTAGTCCTGTCAAATTAATCAGCGCCTGATGTAAATTGACATAATTTTATTAGGCAAGTTTTAATCACTTTTAAACTTGTATGGAGTAGTGTCAGGCGCTGATTAATTTGACAGGACTAAACTAAAATTTATCTTCTGTCCTTTTCTTAATGAAATAGAAAGAAAAAAGATATACTGAACTTAAATTTAGTTTGTAAACAAGGGAATCGGCACCGATATCAAAGATTTTTTGTCTTATGTTTGTTTTATGTGTTACTAGCTGGGCCCCGCGGTTCCACCCGCGTAAATGTCGATCCCGTGGGAATATCGGGATAAAAAGTAGCCTATATATTACCTAATCCAGAGTGTCAGCTACCTCCATACAAAATTTTATCAAAATTGGTCCAGCCGTTTGATCGTGAAGAAGTAACAAACATATAAACACACAGACACACTCACAAACTTTCACCTTCATAATATTAGTGTGATAACAGGTTTTGGAAACACATCATGCCTGGTTCCCCAAAGGATTGGGCAGACGTGTACCTATAGTAGACCCACGTGTCCCATATGTTGGCTTTAGTATCGGTAATAAATTATGTTTCGGAGGTATTCGGATACACAGGTATGTGCTCACCTAATAATTGTTCGTAAATGCTCATGATACTGGAAGAGATATATAAGGAAAACGCATTTAAGACAGTGTGACGGCAAGACTGCCACATACAATTAGAAAAGCTGTCGGAGGCAGCATGTACACACGAAGATAGCTACACATTTCCAGTATACCTAATCTGACCTCGAACTGTTTATGTGGACTTTCTGTACAAGAGGTCGGCTTATACTGAATATGTCGAGCGCACTAGCGGTTCTCACTACGACATAGTTTGGAGACGCGTCATATGTGGTCACAATCCTGAGCAGTGAGGGAACGACGAAGAGAGAAGTGTGTTTCTACAAAACTTACAGATGTAAGGTAAATCTTATGCTTACGCAAGCTAGCAATATAAAAATTTTGGTATCATGTATCCAAACGCATCTCACATATTGAGGGTAGAATTCATATTGGACCACAGTATTGAGCCAATCATACTCCGGCTTCCTTTCCAATCCTACCCCCATTCCGCAAAAAGGTGCTACACCGCAACACCAATGAGAAGCGTTTCCGCCGCAGCGACTTGACAGAGGTCGCCATGAGGATTCGCACTGTTCTCTTCAAGAAGTCAACCGCATAACACCGCTTTAACTCAACCGCTGTACCATCATTATAATATAAACTATTTAACGTGTTGGCCGACACAAAGTGACAAGTGTGAAGTGAACGCGTGCCCACCACGTCAGCAGTCGTTGCACCAACCTGACATCCAGTGATCCCAAGTAAGTCATATTCTTCCCATACTTTCATTTTGCTTAATTTTCTGTGTCGTCCAATATTCGCTCCAGCATAAAAATTATTTTCCCGCTAAATTACACAACGCTTTTTGGTCCTTCGAGAAACCGCTATCCCTACTTGACCACCTTATGAATATTGCAAATGTATGTTGCAGGAAGTTTTAATCAATGATTTATTGAAATCGCATCATCATCACTAATAGACTTAATCGTTCACGTGTTTTTAATGACAAACTCGGAGCATAAAGCATAGTCAGCCTATAGTGTTCCCACTGCTGGGACACAGGCCTGTGAGAAAAAGCGGGCCATAATTTATCACGTGGACTCAGTGGCGGTTGCTAGATGTAACATGTTTTCGAATTTTAGTTCTAAGACATGCCGGTTTCCTAAATTACAATGACTTCTGGAGTATGTTTTTACTTTTTTTTTATTTGATATGGGCTTGCTCTTGACTCTAGTCTAGGTCTAAGGTGACAGAGACAATGTCGTCGATGGAACGAGCTTACCCAGAAGAAGCCTGTTCACTCTCACTTTGAAGAGATTCGGGTTGTATGCGCTCGGAAAAACAGAAACAGAACACATATCCCAACATTCTGGCTAAATTCGGTCGTAAAGATAAGTTCACCACTAAACATCCCACACACACATCCGCACAGTTACATTTTTAATGAAGCCATGACAGACTAAGAGAGAATTTCACCAATGAAACTGACCGCGATCAGCAAATCTAAGCCGTGTTCAAAATACATCAGTGTCTTTCAGGTCAGCCTACGACTGCTTTGACTTTAGACAACGATTTCGATAATAAATAAATGATTACTTAACACCAAGTTCCAGTTGCCAATAAACCAGTTAACATTTTAAAGCCTTTTATTGTTAGCACTAGACTTTTCCCCCTTTACTAATAAACGTTATAAAGCGTCTGTATAGTTACACAACGCTTTGTCTTCTTCTTTCGAAAGTCAAATTACTGACGACTGAAAGAGAGAAATCGATGTGTAACTATTCATCTGATATAATACGTTTATTAGTAAGGGGGTAAAGGATTAATTTTGTTTAGAACTCGTGTTCGCTGACTCATTTATACATCTCTCAGATTTCCTCTATTATGTGATGGAAGGTAAATTTCAAGATATACCTAATAAGAACCGACCCGCATTTTGGACCGGAAAGATTTATGCTGACGTGTCATTGTTCTCATAAGTGTCGAGATATGGGAAGGTATGTAACAATGTGTCAACATGACATGGTTCACAAAAGTCCTTTTTACCAGTGCTCAGAGAGGCAATTCTCGTATTTAATAAAGGGGTAATCTCAGTCGTAATCTGTCAAAAATACCCCTAATTTTCCTACATTTCTGGCATGTGTATGACATTGATTGACGCTTGTGATGAGATTTCGACTTGATTTTGAACGTTTTTGAATACGGTTTTTGGCCTACTGGTTCTTGCGGTGTACTGGCAATGGCAATGTATTTCTTTTTGATAGTTTAACCGGTCAAGTAGCGCGCGTCGCCCATTGGCGACGAAACAATAGAAAATCAATTGTGTCTCATTAATTAGCGGAGCTTGACAGATTAACATCATTCATATGTGTTATTTGCATTGTGACGAATTTTTCGGACATCAAACAATGGATTAGCAATTTCCTTCAAAATCTTTCGGATTGTGATGGAAAGTGCGTTATGCAGTTAGGATGCCGACTTTCCATTGTCTATATGTTTCAAGAGATTAATTTTATTTTGCAAGATCAAAGATCAGTTACTACATGGCCAACAAAGGCATATTGCGGTTCTTTTTAACCTATTTATCATTTACATTATGTGCAGCAATGTTTCAATCAAATGATGCAACTTCTTAAAGTTAAGGTAAAGAATTTTCGTTTGGCTTGTTTTTACCAACACCAAGATCTGTGAATTGCTGGAATGCGAAATTGGACAGAATAATCCAGAAAATCATACTGGACCAGGCTAAGGCCCATCCGCGGCTATAAAACCTCACATGATGATGACTGTTTCTTGGCATAATCATAAATCATTTATTTAATTGCAAACATGGGTAAGAGATACATAGGTAGATATTTTTTCCTTATATTAAAGTTCTCCATATTTTACCATCACATGGGTATGTAAATTGTGTAATACACTTTAAAACTATCAATAATGTCAACTAAATTCAATAAATCACAATTATAAAAAATAATTTAAAAGAAATCAATAATAACTAAATTAAATAATAATAAATAATTTTCTCCACTTTAATCCATACTAATATTATAAATTCGAAAGTAACTCTGTCTGTCTGTATGTTACCTTTTCACGTCTAAACCGCAGAACCGATTTTAGATGAAATTTGGTATAGAGATAGCTTGAGTCCCGGGAAAGGACATAGCATACTTTTTATCCCGATATTCCCACGGGATCGAGACTTATGCGGATGAAATCGCGGGACGCAACTAGCTCTGTATATAAATAATTTAAATAGTACCCAATTTAAGCAGAATGTAAGTAATTTAATCACATTGACGCGTTAACAGTAAAACCGAGCATAATTAGCTAATAACAAATTCAGTTGGCGTCACAACTGGACCACGGCACAATGCGAACAATGATGACCCAATATTATTTTGTGCAGATTTATCTAGGGACCAAACCACAGCAATACATGCGGACAAAATATGTGGAATATAAATTATAATTTCCGTCGTTGCGCAGGAAACGGGAAAGCATAGAGCAGAACGATGAACACGGTGACATGTATCTTTTGGATCCGCCATTTTGGATTATGGTTTTATTGATGGCTTTTTCTAGAAGTAATGTTATGTATTCAGGAAGGGACAAACCAGGTCTGATGTAACTGATGATTATAATCGGCTCTAACTTCAAGGTTGGTTCATGGTGACCTCATACTGACAGTACCTGATACCGAGACCATTATTTCAGATCTATGTGAAAATCATACCGTGAAATCTTAGGTGAAGTGAGCAGTCAATGGTAGAACTCACTTCACCTTAATTTTCATGGTGAGATATTTACAGAACAAACCGGCTGGATTCAATAATTCTTGAAATAATAAAGTCATGAGACTAATACAATTTTCAAAAATTAAATCTCACCAACTATGGTTCGCGTTTAACCCTTAATCTGTTGAGCTCCGCTAATGAGACGCAATTGATTTTCTTTTGATTGTTTCGTTGTGTGTTTTGTTGTTGTTATTGTTTGTTGTTGTTGTTTGTTTCGTCGCCGATCGGCGAACCGTGCCGCTTGACCGGTTAAACGCGAACCATGGAGTGATTTATTGTAATCATTAGAGTGACAGAATTGTAATCATTAGAATCAGTAATACAACTTGCTAAGTCAGTATATTCCTAAAATGTCAAGACTTCATGAAATAGTCATTCAGTAGGATTACTTGGTCTTAGAGAGTTGTGTTGATAACTTATAATTTTACTCGTATAAATACATATTTGTTACGGTCATGAATCATATTTTATTCAACGTACAACTTAATACTGACCAGCAAATTGCAAAAAACGTAAAAAAAATATAATTTCGCGGGCTACCCTGGCGCTTTCGCCTTAACTCAAGGCACAAAGCAGTGCACATCTATTTCGGTTTGGTTGGACACAATACTTTTGATCTACCTGCGCTATTGTTACGAAATTATCGATATGATTGGCTCTTTCCACCGTCCAAAGCTCAGAACACAGTAATTCTCGATCAACTCTAAACACCAATTTAATTGCGATAAACGCCGGTTTCAGGTTTGATTTAAAAGTTATCGCATTTTGCCGAAGTTCATAATCCTAGCCAAGTTTGTGCTAGCTACTTGTATTGTTGCTTATTTTTCTTTTGAAGAAACTTTTGCCAAGCTTAAAAGTTAAGCTAAGATGTTTAACATTAAGTTAGGCCCGTGTTAATTGCTTTTAAATAGGGTTTTTGTATTGTGAATTTATATTAACAAGATAATTAGAATCACTTAATGAAAGCACACAACGCTTTGGCGATTTCTAACTGTTAGAATGATTGTGTATTTTTTCATATAATTGTACATATTATTATAGTTTATATTTTAGCTTATATTATGTAAATATTTAATTTTTGGAGAAATAAAAATATCTATACTGTTAGAATTATACTAAAAGTCCCGATAACTTATGAAATTATAATTTACACATAAACGTCATTAATGCCCGGTTCAAAGTGTAAGATAAAATGTGGTGATACTGCCCAAAGACCCCTGCAATAGGTACTAAGAGAATTCCTGATACGTTACAGAAAATTACCTATCTAAGCATGTAGGGAATTTCCAATAATTGTATTACATGCATTACGTACCCATAATTCTATTTAGAGGCAGAATAACGTAAAATGGTAGAACTTTATCGAATAAATTCCTTCACAAGGCCTATTATTACAACGTGGTTGCTCACAATGGGCCTCATTAAAAGGTGAAAGTCTCCCAAAGGGCAATGAAGGGGCCTTTGCTCAGAGATTCCCTACGTGATCGAATCAAAAACAAAGAGATCCGCAGAAGAACCAAGGTAACCGACATAGCCCGAAGAATTGCCAAACATAAGTGGCAGTGGGCAGGGCATATTGCTCCCAGAACAGAAGGCCAATTCTGGTAATTTAAAACGTTCAAATCTGGTCGTAGTCTCATCTCGGCGACAAATAAATGTCGAAAACTTGTCAAAAATGTAGGGAAATTAGAGGTATTTTTGCCAGATTGAGACTGAGGTCAGACTGTGAACATTCTTAAAATTACGAGAATTGCCCCTCAGATAGCCGATGGGGTGAAAGGTTCTGGAGTGGTGGTGACCACGTACCGGAAGACGTAGCGTTGGAAGGCCTCCCACAAGGTGGATTGATGACCAGCTGGTCAAGACCGCAAGAGTCCACTCATAGCGAGAAGCACAGAACCGGTTGTAGAGGTGTGGAAGTTTTTTGGAATTATGATATTACTAGCTGCGCCCCGCGGTTTCACTCGCGTAAATGTCGATCCCGTGGTATATCGGGATAAAAAGTAGCCTATATATTAATCCAGGGTGTCAGCTGACTCCATACAAAATTTTATCAAAATTGGTACGGCCGCTTAAGCGTGGAGAAGTAACAAACATAAAGACACACACACACTCCCTCTCACAAACTTTCGCCTTTATAATATTATAATGTGATAGTGTGATTACAACTTTTAAGCTTCATTTTACAAATCTGCAGAATAAACCAGCATTGAGCAATATCACAAAAACTGTCTTTCTCACCGTTTCTACCAGCTCGGCAGAACTCGACAGTGTTCGGAAATATTCAGAATTATACCTGCATCTTCTACATCAGAGGCTATTTATTTGGGACAACGTCAACATAAGCTGCATTTATTTAATACTACAGCTGAACAAAAATATTTACGACGAGTATCTCATACAGGGTGTTACAGAAAGGGTATATCAATACAAACGGGTTGAAGAGTGTATCTGGTCTAGAATCTCTGTACAAAATTTCAGTTCAAAAGCAGTAACTTTGAAAATGCTTAATATTTTTTTATTTCGATAGTTTATTAAATTGAAATCATAACAAACGTGTCAACGCACTACGAGGGTCATTATCCATTATCTGTAGTGTGTGATGTGTCTGTGCGCCTAGTACACGCACATCACGCCGCCGCGCGCAAGTGCAGCGCCGTGATGTCGAAATAAAAAAAATATTAAGCATTTTCAAAGTGAATGCTTTTGAGTTGAAATTTTGTGCAGAGATTCTAGACCAGATACACTCTTCAACCCGTTTGTATTGATATACCCTTTCCGTAACACCCTGTATAGGTTGGAATCTTGTTTTATTAACAGGAATATTTCAAATCGTTCACATTTGAGAGTTTCCTTTTAAGTATTCCATGTTTATTTTGATGTCTTGAAAGTATGAGATTGTAATGGCATTTAGCAGTCATGAGAGATTCAGATATTGATTACTTCGTGTTAAACTAGTTTCTTTAAGTATTTGTTTGTTTTTTTTTTTTTTACATAACATCAATATTATGTTACGAAACATTGATTTCTGTCTCAATTTTGATAGATCTCATTTACAATAAAATTGGAGCTATTAAGTCTAAATCATTTCCATCATGGCAGATTGTTCCCCATAACATTACACACACTACCACCACATTACCATATAAACGTACCCCATAAAACTCCACTAATTTTACTGCAAAACTGTTCAGAGCATCGCCATAATCCGTTTCCATTCTAATAAAACTCCCTGATTTCTTATGGTGTAATAAAATTTATTCAAACCGACAACTAACGACCGGATCCTACATCAACATACGACTACAGTTTATTCCCTGTAACATGCAGTTTGTGGCTTCAACGACTCACTTCTGTCCCTAACTGAGCTGTTTGAATCACGTCCAAAGCGGGCTGTACACGTAATAGTATAGTATTATCGGTTACACGTACGATCACAACAAGCAATGTACGATTGTAATAACGATTTTAACATCAACTGCGGTTGTAAATGGATTATGTTGAGAGATTTCATGTTTTGAATGTATGTTTATTTTTGTTTTAAATGTCGCTTCTACAATTTATTGAATCATTGTTTTGTAGTCTTTTTCCGAACAATGTTAATTTTTTCATTATGATTTCTTCTTGGCATTATCCTCAAGGAATGTCACTCTTCTAAATTTAAGTCAATACAAGTATTATAGATCTTTTTTGCGTAGAATAATATATATAATACTAGCTGTGCCCCGCGGTTTCACCCGCGATAAAAGTATTATAGTCCTTTTTTATTGATTCCCTTTACAAATCTCCATCCTCCCTTTTTACACCCTTTAGGGATAATTTCGGGGATAAAAACTATTCTGTATCATTCCCTACAATTCAAACTATCTCCATACCAAATTTCATTTAAATCGATTCAGTGGGTATTGATTCTCCATACAAACTTCCACCCCCCTTTTCACCCCCTTAAAGGATGATTTCTGGAATAAAAACTATCCTATGTCCTTCCTCGGGATGCAATCTATCTCTCTACCATATTTCCTCTAAATCCGTTCAGTGCTTTAGGCGTGAAAAGGTAACATACAGACAGACAGAGTTACTTTCGAATTTATAATAGCCCCGCGGTTTTACCCGCATAAGTCTCGATCCCGTGGGAACATCGGGATAAAAATTACCCTATGTCCTTTTCCGGGAATCAAGCTATCTCTATACCAAATTTCATCAAAATTGGTCCAACCGTTTGAGCGTGAAGAAGTAACAAACATATAAACACACACACACACACACTCACAAACTTTCGCCTTAATAATATTAGTGTGATTAGTATGGATTTTTTAGGTAAGTAAATTGAAAGATTTCTGTTTCTCATTACAATATTGTGAAATGAACACATTCATAATTTGTCTTATCTCAATACAAACATCAATGACCGAAAGATAGCCTTCAAATACTACAAGTACTTTCAACTAACTATCAGTAGCATATCATTTGCTGGTTTGGCTCGAAGCCAAGGAACCTGTCATTACTTACGTGTTTTCAAGCGTCATTACACCTTGTACTGATACTGGTACAAGTGACGTCATATTTAACAGCTGATAGTTACGAAGTAGAGGCATTTTTGGGTGAATGTCTTCTTATTACAACTATATTATTATTGTACAGTAGTACTATGATAATAAATCAAATGATATAAAAAAGCACTACGGTAACGGCCACACATTAGGATTTAGGGTATTCAGCATTGCCCAGACATAAGGCCTTATGCCTTATGTCTGGGCAAGTTAAAACTAGTTCCCACAAAACAATTATCTCTAAAAACAGAGCTTCCTCTCTCCTACCCTTTTTGCTGCTTTTTGCTTTTTGCCCTACAGGGTCCATAATGATCCTAATTACATATTAGTTACCACCTAAGTACACATTATGGTAAAGCAATTAAGTATTGAGTATTGAAGGATGTACGTATTAGAATCATCTAAGCGGACTCTGAAAAAGAAAAGCTTCAGATACGTCATTACTAAGTCATTACGTGTTACTTCTAATCGCAAAGATTACGTGTTACTCCGGCTATACGAGGACTAGAAAACAAATTATATCGATGTCTTTTTAGTTGGCATTTTTGTTCTAGTTGGATTTAATTTTATAAAATAATATATTTTTTTTATTTTATTTTCTACGTTTTTTTTGGGTTACCGATATAATTTTAGAAAGTACTCCTTAAAACCTTTCATTTGACATCCCACTGGATACGAAAACAACCAAAAAAAAAAAAAAACAATCAGAGTCACCCCACTTTTTGGATGTAACATCCGTCATTTTGATTTTGTAAAAAAATGTAGCCTTTGTCTCTCGGACCATGACAACGAATCGATTGAGACCTAAATATTAAAGTCAAATAAATAGTTTAGGCGATACGGTGGAATATACGTACCTAAATATAAACATAGATAGACTGCTAAAAACATAAACCTTTTGGGTTTTCCATAGTCGAGTAAAAATATAATAGCTGAGAAACATACTCCTAAAAAACGCTTACGTCAAGCGACTCATATCCGGAAATAAAGTGACTGATCGGTTACCTACTAAACACTCGAAACAGACAAACACGAAAATTCCACGAAATTGATCGTTTGACAAACAATCAACTAACACCGCCACACTTGTGTTCACTTAAAATTTCACATTTAGCACACTGTGCATAATTCGTTCGTACGCATTCCGCTCGTGTATCCATCGATAATGCTGCACTTAATGAAGGTTGATTGCACTTTGTGTGCTGCTAAAATGGTGATATTAGCAATTTACGGAATTCCAAACGTTTTATAGGTGTGAGGGAACGGATAAACTGATTTGGCGGCGCCAATTGGTATCGAGTGTGTTCAATGAAATTTGTTACGCGAATCTGATTTTCTGTCGGGGTGAGCGAATGATTTTTGCCAGATGGGTGTAATTTTTTGGTCCGGAATTGAGGTCTAGTGGCTTTTTGTGATTATTGTGATTTGATCTTTGATTCTTACCTACAGTAAGGAAGATACATCTTTTAGAAGACAGCTAGTCAGTCAGTTTTCAGTCTATAAGGATTTTCAGTTATTCAGTCAGTAACAAATGATTATCAGGACCAATCATTAGTCGACCTCGGAATTACTTTACCACCCTAGCCTAAATATCACTTGCACGTCTAATGTGATGAATAATGATAAATACAATAATTTTAGATAGTTTCAACCTTACTGACGTTTCAATTTACTGCACAGAATTTACTGGAAGTTTTTGTCAAAAGTGGTAACATACGTACCGTCAATTTAAAGATGGCTAAAACGCATTTTATTTTTACGAGGAAATAACTATATGGATGTTATTTAATACATATCCAATTATGAAAAAAAAAACCTATATCACCTAAGTTAAAGATAGCAAGATGTTCAGTTTATGTTAGTAAGAACTGACATTACCGAGGCGATTATATTTTTATTTACTGCGCTATAAAATGTATGACTAACTTCCATATTTTTTATGTTGGTAACATCGATTCTGCCGATTTCCTCCGACGCAAAATAACTCGTGCGTGGAAATTGGCAATCGCTACGATTTTCCTTTTCCCTTATAGAACGTTAAAAAAATAAAAGCTTTTCATATAAAATTGTACTATTATTATTATTTTAGTTAATCTCTTTATAATACCATTTGGGATAAATGGAAAGGTGAATTTTATTGTTATGTTAAAGTATATTAATATAAATGGAAATATCTAAAGGTCAACTTTAGATATTTCCAGTTGTATAATAATTGAATATTGTTAAAAAGTGATTTCATTTTTTGTATGTAATGTGATTTTATATTGCTAGTAGGTAGTTTGACGTTTTAAAAGTAGGTGAATATTTTGTCTTTATTTTTTTGTATTCTGTTCACATTTTTTTTACACATTTTCTGTGAAATACCTAGCTCCTTTATTAGTAAGTAAGTAAATTTTATTTGTTTAAACATGGTGTACATTGCATGCAGGATAATAATGGGGTACCTACATAAAAGTTCAATCATGTTCAGCCGCATATCGTGGCGTACAAATTGGTAGGAAGAGATGGTGCATAAACCGTGATAATGATCATCAAAATTACATTTCATCATTTTTTTTTTCACTTCACCATTATTATTAGGTTTGGTAATTATGCATGTAATATCGAGAGTGTTAGATCGTAACAAGATGAACCCAGTCGGCGTCATAATATCAAGCAAGCTCCTCTAATGAGACACACTTGATTTTCTATTGTTTCGTCGCCAATGGGCGGACCGCGGTCCTTGACCGGTTGAACAGCAGTTATCTAGATTATTCATCCTTCCAATTTATATGATCATATAATCCTTTTATATCCTATCCTATCCTACAAACATTATAAACGCGAATGATTGTGAAGATGGATGGATGGATGTTTGTTTACTCTTTCACGCAAAACTTACTAAACGGATTTGAATGAAATTTGGCACACATATAGTTTATAACCAGGATTAGCACGTAAAAAACTTTTTATCCCGATATTCCCACGGGATCGAGACTTACGCGGGTAAAACCGAGGGGCGCTGCTAGTAAAGGGTCTTTCAACAAGGACGGGTCGATGTTGAAATTAAATAAAACAAGCTGTATGTGAGATATTAAATAAATTATTTTTTTATTGTAAAGGCCCATTTATGCCATTATTTATGAAATATGACATCGTTTAAATTTCCAACGCGGCTTCGAACGGTGCACGGATCCGAGAGGTCCAATTTTCAATTACTCTACTGCATAGATCCGGCTGAATCTGAGCGATGGCCTGCGTTATGTTGACTTTCAGGGCATCGGTTGATTGCGGATTATTGGCATAGGCCTGCGACTTGAGAAAACCCCACAAGAAAAGTCTAGCGGGGTCAAATCGCACGCCCACCGCCTCTGCGTAAAATGGACGTAATGCGCGTAACGTTTTCACTAACGAACACTCATTTTTATAATAAAGTTTTATCATTTGGACGTGCTGCTCAATCGTGTAACTTGCCATGGTGATTTGGCATCAGTAACTGAAGAAATAACAACGCATTTGACAGATGCCGCCAAAACAACACGGCCGCCGCAAACTGTCAACATCGACCCGCCCTATTTGAAAGACCCTTTATTTCATAATTATTATCTGCTTAAACGGTCTACAGCTGGATAAGGGTTATTAAATTAAACACAATCATAATATTGATATTACGTTGGGCCATGATAACATCAGTATATCATTGTCATTGTCAAATAATAATTTCTAGGTGTGACTATTACTGACATCAGAAATATAATTATGCCAGTTTACACTAGCACAGGCGAAACTTAATTGTAATGCCTATAAACACTGTCGAATTTTCAGCGTTTGGCTTGTAGCGGTATCAACAACGCCACACGCGAATAACGCGTCATACTGACGTCACGCAAATCCTGCATCTCGCAAGCAGAGTTTACCGCGCAACTAGCATAGATACAACAGCCCGACATGAATCATTGGGCAGTTGCCCGCCAGACACAACACCCGTCTGGTCGGAGGATCCCCCCTTTTCTATAGAGTATGAGTGAACTTTACACCCTGTTCCTCATACCTCTATAGGCTTATCGCGGAGAACTGAAAATCCAACAGTGTACATTATCGTATTTAGGCATTACATTTAGGTTTTGCCTAGTGTAAGTAAATGCGGTCATAAGATACCAATAATGCTGCTTTAAACCGTCCTTGCAAAGTTGAAAAGTTACTGACACTTTGTGGAGAAATCTTCAACACTACAAAACAACAGCTAAAACTAAGCTATTGTTTAATAAAATTGAGATACAAACTCCAAACCCTTACTGCAACCAGTCTCCTGATTGTTCTTAGAAAGCAAAAGAAAAACGGCTCTAAACAAACCGTTAAACGGTTCAAAGTCCATTAACATCTATCAAATAGTTCCCTGTCAGACAATGTAGTTGTAGAAAATAACCGTTTCCAACTGTTTTGTAAACAAAAGTAATAAAAGGTCAGAACTGCGGTTCGTTCTTAGATAGTGGTAAACTTTGGTATTAGTTATCGTTGTATGTAAACTTTTGGTATTGTTACATACTTGTAATTATTTTAAGTTTATTATGGGCAGGTATTGTAATAAGTGAGAGAGCAGTGGTGGCCGAGTGGTAACGGTCGCGACTTACGAGTTGTAGGTCGTAGGTTCGAACCCAGACAGGCGCTTTACTTTGTGTAAATTATTTCATCACCACTGCTCTCAAAACGGTGAAGGAAAACATCGTGAGGAAACCGGCATGTCCTAGAACCAAAAATTCGAAGACATGTGACATCTACCAACCCGCACTGGGCCCGCGTGGTAGATTACGGCCCGCTCCCTCTCACAGAGAGGAGGCCTGTGTCCCAGCAGTGGGAACATTATAGTCTGATTATGTGTTGTAATAAGTAAGTTTAGCATGGGCAAGACTTGTAGGAAGTAATTTCAAGTTGGTATAAAGACCACTTCATCATTTTAGATGGGGTCCAACAATGAAGTATATTATCAGGGGTTGGCAATATCGTCATCAGCTGACGATGGAATGAAATACCAAGACTTCGACACCAGTAAACGGGAGAATTTGATTAAAGTAACTTAGCTAGAGCTAAGTTAATGCTATAAGCTTGAAATCAGCTTTCTTATCCCTATAAGAGGTCGACGCGATCTTATACCCCTCTATAAGATCGCTTCGGCCGTCAAGGAAACCGAGTTTCGTAACTGGTTTCCATAAAGATTTTTTTTATACTTCTACGTAACTGGTTTCCATGAAGGATTTATTTCTACTACTACGTAACTGGTTTCCATTAAGGATTTATTTCTACTACTATGTAACTGGTTTCCATTAAGGATTTATTTCTACTACTACGTAACTGGTTTCCATGAAGGATTTATTTCTACTACTACGTAACTGGTTTCCATTAAGGATTTATTTCTACTACTATGTAACTGGTTTCCATTAAGGATTTATTTCTACTACTACGTAACTGGTTTCCATGAAGGATTTATTTCTACTACTACGTAACTGGTTTCCATTAAGGATTTATTTCTACTACTATGTAACTGGTTTCCATTAAGGATTTATTTCTACTACTACGTAACTGGTTTCCATTATGGATTTATTTCTACTACTACGTAACTGGTTTCCATTAAGGATTTATTTCTACTACTATGTAACTGGTTTCCATGAAGGATTTATTTCTACTACTACGTAACTGGTTTCCATTAAGGATTTATTTCTACTACTACGTAACTGGTTTCCATGAAGGTTTTATTTCTACTACTACGTAACTGGTTTCCATGAATGATTTATTTCTACTACTACGTAACTGGTTTCCATGAAGGATTTATTTCTACTACTATGTAACTGGTTTCCATGAAGGTTTTATTTCTACTACTACGTAACTGGTTTCCATGAATGATTTATTTCTACTACTATGTAATTGGTTTCCATGAAGGATTTATTTCTTCTTCTTTCTTTTATAATTCTACGTAACTGATAACGTTCTACTGCCCAGATCAGAAAAGCCTTTCTAAGCAAAAAGGTAACAAACCGCCTTATATTTAAAACAGATCTACACAATCCAACTGATAGCTCCACAGCACACCTATCCATCAGAGCTTCAAGCAAATCTCCATAAATGCCAATAATAGCCGGATATATACGTGATCATAGCGTTTGAGACATTTCACATGTAAATGTGATGCAGGCTTCAGACATGTGACGCTCCCGCTTGAAGCTGCATAGAGGAGTGATTGATATTGTTTGAGATGTGGGGGTTAGCAGAAGTGTAGGCGGTGTACACCTACTTACAGATCATAATAAATAAAATCTACATTTTAAGATACTTAACGCCGGAGAACACTTTAGCGATGCATAAGGCACAAGCACCAATTTTGAAAGGTGATTTTCCATCTCTATGATAAATCAAACTTTGGACAATGGGTAAAGTTGTATGGGCCCCGTACCAAAAAAAAAAGATGACTGTAGCATTATGAGCTATATCGGCATTCGTTGCCCTCATGGAGTAGTTTAATTTATCCTAAGACAGCATGTCTGAATTCACTTGGAGAAAAAAGATATGTGAGGAAGTTAAATTGTTTTAATAAAATAATAGGAAAGTTCATTATCTTTATTCGTTATTGTAATTACCATACCACTAGATCTTTCTTCTTTCTTTAAAAACAGGGAGACAGGGACATGGACGCGTAACCTGTAACCATGGATTCAGTACATGATTCTGAGTCTGTATGAAAAGGAAAATTTTCGTGTGAATGATGAATTATTGAATTCAACAGCAGATTTCAATTACAAACGACGCAAAATTTCTACTCTTAGAATTTATCGCATTTTTCAACGTAAGAGACGGACGTTGAACGTTAATAATTTCAGTTAACATCGTCTAAGGGGGAAGTCATATTGACCAAATACCTGCATTGGAGACTATTTCAGCTCAAACGGGGTTTCATTGAAATAACTGTATTAAAAAGTCAGACAATATCAAGATTCCAAAATTTCCATTACATCCCTGAGAACATGTTCAAGACGGTAACTTTTAAAGTGAAAGGCTCCACAGGCTACTCAAAGGCATTGCGTTGAGTCGATGCAGCGAGCATTCTTCGGGAATCTCCACTTTGTACGACATTCCGCTGTTTTAGTGTATCGGCAAATTTGAATACGGATGGCGCTCATATTAAAGGTAAGTAAATATAAACTTTTCAAAACTTGTGATAGTGTCATATGAAATAATGTGCTGTCTTAAAATAAGGCAACAGAGATCATCACCCTAATTGCGTAACACACTATCAATTGGAATTGAATCATTTTGAAGCAAATTGCTAATCCATTGCTTCATAAGTTCGAAAGCTTTGTCTGCTCAACACGTAAATAACGTAATGAATGTTGTTGAACTGTTAAAATGAAACCGATTCCAATTGATAATGTGTTACGCAATTGCCCCGCAGACAGAGATACCCTCTGCCATTGGATTTAGCCAGAAATCCACGTTTATGACAGAAGGCATGATATAAGAACGTTTCAAGTTCCTCAAACGTGATATCGCGAAAAAAAAATCTGCTATTCCCTACATTTTGACGAATTATACGAACATAGTAAATGTAGGGAACAGCTGATTTTTTTTTTCGCGATTACTGGTTTGGTGCCATAGTAAAAGTTGTTCATAATGATGAGTACAATTTCTCATTTTGATTTGTCGCATGTTTTCAATTTCACACTATAGAAGAGAAGAAGTTTACTAAGCAACAATTTCAAATAACAGACGCCTAGCTTCACAATCTTGTACAAAGCAAAACTTTTCAAACGTAACACAATAAAATGATTTTCAACCCATCGCGAGCGCCAGATCTTTAATTCAAGAGATCCCTCCTTCTATACAGCTATAGGGATCTGCTATCACAATGTGAATTGAGTTTTAAAACTTCCCCAATCGTTACTAAGCAGTTAACCGGAGTTTAACAGCGGGTTGAGAATTTAAAGGTGCTTTTAATACTTTTAATTAAGTTCACTGCATCTTACGGTTGTTGCCAAGCAAGGTGCTGGCTGTTATAAAGATTTTCGAAGATGTTTATTGTAGGATTACGGACTGGAAAGCCGGATTCGGAGTATTTTCTGTATGATTTGTATTTCAAAGAATTGAAGTTGGCTGGGTTTTGCTTTTGTTCCAAGGAATTCTGAAGAGCGAGGCACAATTTTATTTTACGTGGAAAAACAACATCTAATGTTTTTATGTAGATCTAATTTCCACGAGAAGCATTGATATATATTTATACAGGGTGAAATTAAATTCATGGGCATCCTTTTCAGGGGTAGTCATTATTATGAACAACTTAGGACTAAACCTAAAATCGCGAAAAAAAATCTGCTGTTCCTTGCATTTATGTTCACATAACTCGTCAAAATGTAGGGAAGAGCTGATTTTTTTTCGCGAGTTCAGGTTTGGTCCTATAGTAAAAGTTGTTTATAATGATGATTACAATGATCCCTTAAAAGGATGCCCGTGAATTCAATTTCACCCTGTACATCAATGACGAGAAGTTAAAAAAATAAATATATTAAGATTCTCAATGATTTAATTAAATCAAAAGTGATTTCGTAAAACAAGAACCTGTAAGCCTAAGAAGAAAATACAAGAGAAAATCTTTTACTGTCCATATGGAGGAAGAAAAGATAGTCGCTATTGGATCAGTCCAATCTCCTGCATATTACATAAGTTACATCCCAAAAAGCCTACTCCAAGCGATCCTGTACATCAATCTCTCAACAACGATATCGAAGACGAAGAAACTGTATATTTGTTGATAGGTTTACGAATACACGAAAGCGAAAGTAGTGTTGTAAGTCGAACTCGTAATTGCAAAAAAATCACACTAATATTATAAAGGCGAAAGTTTTTGAGTGTGTGGGGGTGTGTGTATGTGTGTTTATATGTTTGTTACTTCTTCACGCTCAAACGGCTGCACCAATTTTGATAAAATTTTGTAAGGAGCTAGCTGACGCCCTGGATTAAAATATTTTATAGGCTACTTTTTATCCCGATATTCCCAAGAGATCGACATTTACGCGGGTGAAACCGCGGTGCGCAGCTAGTAAATAAATAAATTCATCACCCTAATATTGAATATTACTTGCACTTCAAAAAATGACAAGGACTATTTTTGTATATCTTCAACTGTCACAATATAAAAGACAATAGTACAGACGCCAGCACACCAAGATACCCGAAACTGTCAAATTTTCCCAATCAACTTTAAACCTTATTCCTTAGGGATAAAGTTGCAAATCTATTAAAGAAATTTGACAGATTGTAATAGCTTGATGTGCTGGCATCTGTAGTACAATGGCCGCCGAACTGAATCAGTTAGCGTGACGGCTGAGGTGTAGATAGTTTCAACCTAAGTGAAAGGGCTTTGATGTTCCGTGGCATAGCTATATTTCGCCATTTTGTTCTTTTTAGGGTTCCGTAGCCAAATGGCAAAAAATGGAACCCTTATGGATTCGTCATGTCTGTCTGTCTCTCCGTCCGTATGTCACAGCCACTTTTTTCCGAAACTATAAGAACTATACTGTTAAAACTTGGTAAGTAGATGTATTCTGTGAACCGCACTAAGATTTTCACAGAAAAATACAAAAAACAATAAATTTTGGGGGTTCCCCATACATAGAACTGAAAATCAAAAATTATTTTTTATCAATCCCATACGTGTGGGGTATCTATGGATAGGTCTTCAAAAATTATATTGAGGTCTCTAATATAATTTTTTTCTAAACTAAATAGTTTGCGGGAGAGACACTTCCAAAGTGGTAAAATGTGTTCCCCCCCCCCCCCCCTGTAACTTTTAAAATAAGAGAATGATAAAACAAAAAAAAAATATATGATGTACAGACGCCAGCACGTCAACCTACCCGAAACTGTCACATTTCCCCAATCAACTTTGAACCTTATGGTTTAGTGATAGAGTTTAAAATCTATTAAAGAAATTTGACAGATTGTAGTAGGTTGATGTGCTGGCGTTTGTACATTACCATGTAAACTTCCACCGAAAATTAGTTTGAACGAAATCTAGTAAGTAGTTTTTTTTTAATACGTTAAATCGTAAACTGTACCCTTCGTATGCGAGTCCGACTCGAACTTGGCCAGTTTTTTCAAAATGGGCCCACGCATGAAACCTATATAAATCGATAGCTGACATCAATGCAAACAGAAAACCATAAGACCAAACCCCGTAAAGTGTCACGTTTCCGAGATATTAACGTTCAAAGTTAAACCCCTTTCAAATTACTGGGAATTGTTATCAAAAGTGGTCAAATATACCTATACAGAAACATGGGACCAAAACAAACGCTTGATAAAATGAAAAAAATATATACTCGGGAACAATAACGGTGACAAAAACAACAAAATATTTTCTCTATCGACTCAGTTCAATACCCCACACATTACATAAGTGACACTAACATAAAACGAAGCATTCGGCATCAATCTCTCAACGCCGATAATTTATTAAGAGCGAAGCAGCCGTCACTAGGAGTACGATACATCACAATGAGTCAACTTGCAGTGAATCATATCAGCGAAGACGGTACGTGTGCTATCTTTAATTCAGTAGCTCAGTGAGCGAGTGATATGGTGTGAGTGATGGGTGATTAGCGTTTAGGAAGTGTCAAATATGTCATTGTTCCTATTCTATTCTATTTTGTTAAAATATTATTTTTATTATGTTTACACTAGGTACTAAATTAAATGAATAACTATATAAGTAAATATAAATACAAAAGAAAACTTATGCGTCGAAGTACTCGTCCGCATCGCTCTCATCCGGAAACGAGCCCAGAAGACTGGCAGCATTGCCACGTTGAATGGCAAAGCTAATTCTTTGGCAAACGAACGACCCAGCCCTTTGGCCACGTGAAGTGTCGACCAGCCGTTTGGTCGACCATTCTGACAATGTCTAAAGTGAATAAATTGGAAATGCAAGCGTGCATTGTTGTAAAAAGAAAAAAATAAATAAATAGGAAGATAAAAATCTTCGATGATGCAGTTGGTCTTGTGAGGATGTGATTGTTACGATAACCTTTGTGATTTTGATTGTTTAGAGCAGTTTTTTAATGCAGTTGATATTTTTTGTTAATTTGTGGTATGAAACTGTCAGTCACTGTATTCAAAATTAGAGTAGAAACAGCCACATTAATTATGTATCCAATGTGAAAATCAATGAAATAAACAATGGAATTATTATAACTTCATAGAGTTTTATTGATTGCTAAATACAATTTGTGAGATTAGGTATGTAAACACTGTTGTAAATTTAATGAGATCAATCTTCATAATGTGTTTCAGTAACTATTCACGAATTGTTTTTATGTTTATATTTGATAGCAATTTTATGCAAAAAAAAATAAATAAACAATAATATTAACTGAATGGCGATAAGAAACATTTATTTATTTACGTGACCCACACGGTACATAAACCGAATAATTTATTAAGTAAAAAGTAATAAAATTTGTTCAAAACAACTCATTCATTATCCGATATTGGCGCTCTTCCATATTTACAGAACATAATCAAATCGCTTCCGCTCATACATTAGAGAAAGAATAATACGAGTGTATATATTTTTGTCCCTCCAATGCTCTTGTATTTCAATATTTTTCACGCGAAACGAATTGGGATAACTAGAGCGGGAAGCTTGAATCACAATTTAGCTAGCTTTTTTTATCATACTCATTTCGCGGCAATTTTCGGAAAAGCTCCTTCAATAATTCACGTTAAGAAAATGTTTTGTACTTTTGCTTAGAACTGTGGCGAATAAAATGAAAATCTCGTTGTTCCTTTGTTAGAAGAATGACCTTATTCATTCTCCTAACAAAGGAACACCGAGGTTTTCGTATGGATGGAGAACAGGTGTTGATCATAATGTAAAGAACGTAATCAAGAAAATAAATTGTGATTGTTGTTAAGGTACTGTTATTTCGTGGATGTGAAAATGGAGAAGGAAAACATCGACAGGAAACCGGCATGTCCTAGAACGAAAAACAACCGAGTGTGCTTATGACCACACGACTGAAGTGAAACTTAAAACGTATTTGGCTATGAGAGGAAGAGAGAAAGAAAATGTGCGCGCGCACTGCTTTCTCTTGCTTATATCCCCCACTCAACTCCCATTCGCCTCGCCCGATTACACTTTTCGTAACGCTTACGTCACGCGTTCGCCAGCTTACTCCCCAAGTCAAGCGTGCGTAAAGAAGTTTCACTTAAAAAAATCGAAGACATGTGACATCCACCAATCCACATTAGGCCCGCGTGGTAGATTACAGCCCACTCCCTCTCACAGAGAGTAGGCCTGTGTTCCCAGCAGTGAGAACATTATATGCTGATTATACCAAAACGGGGTAATAATTTTAGTTTGGTGCGTGTATTACTCATTATTAATTGAACTTTCGGGAAATTACTTTAGTGCTTCTAGCATCAGAGCCAATGTAAATGATTAGAGATATACTCGTATCTGTGCCTTTCAAGGTCCCTTTGAGATACACGATAATTATCTATATTATATGGATATTGGTTTAGCCTCCAAAAGCTTGAGTAACAGTATTCGGTTAGTATAACTATAGTTCACATCGTAGTGACTCTTTGTAGTTCCAGGGTGACAATTTGTTGGGCAACTTTTCAGAAAAATAGGTTTAGTACATAGATTTATAATAACGTCCAGATGCCTAGTACGCGCTGTCAAAATGCTACGAATTCAAAGACACCAAAATAGTGTATTCGTTCGTTAGCCCCGCCCACAGGCCGCCATTACGCGACAGACGTTCAACGCGTGTACGTCAGAAAACGCTGTTAAATATAATTGAAAAAATGACGGTTTGTGCAGTGAAATCGTGTAAAAACTACACTCCAAAAAAAGACAAGGATACGAACATCACATTTCACAGGTAAGTTTGCAATTTTATGATGAATTTCTACGTATTTCATTGAAATTATTACGAAAACAAAATAAAAACAAAACGACGCCATAATATTTGAGTATTGCCAAGGTAAGGCATGAAATATTTTTACCCTTTTTTTATGCTGCGATATTTTAATATTGTATAATGTTACAAAATCAACATTATTATTATCAACAAAATGATATCAATGGTTGCCAAGGGTATGAAATACTTTTACCATCTTTTTTAATACTACGATATTATTGAGTCAACAAACGGATTTGGAGCGAAACAATATTTTAGGTATGTTTGTTACATTAACGTATGTTTAGCGATAATTCTCAAACCAGTACCACTCACAAAGTTTCTGATTTATAATATTAGTACCTATGATATTAAAAGTTTTTTGTTCATTCACACATGTTTACGAAAACCATGTTAAAAATAAAATTATAACAAGCTTCAAAAACTATCATAAGAGTCAATCGGTATGAATGTAAAAGGCGGGTTTCATTTTGTACACATATAATAACTATATAATTACCTAAGTGAATATGAATAAGAAAACTACACGAATTTTCCCACATTTTGGGGTAATCATTTTGCGCTGGTATTAGAAAACGTCACGCACACAACTGCAGAAACGATAATAATACACTTGCGGTGGGCGGTACCAACGCACACGCGTATCACTAAATGCATTCAATAAGAACGGTGCGTTTTGTACGGAACACTCAATCTGGACGTTATTATAAATCTATGGTTTAGTATTAGAGTATTTTACAGCAATGTAAGATTACTAAATAATTTCATGAGTCATGATAATGCGTTCGTAACACCTGTCCTTTAACAGTTATTTTTTATCTGATAGCAACGTTCTACCAACAAAAATAAAGATCAGAAGAGTGATACAAAATCAGAAGTTAAATATTTGTATAATAGGTGTGAAAAAAACTACAAACGCTGAGCACAAAAAAATATGAGATTGACGAATTTGAACTTAATTAGTTCTCCACTTAGGTTAAGTGACAGGTGTCAGGAACGCCTCCTCTCGGAAGCCGGAATATAACTGACAACTGTAAAAAGTGTGTAGGTTTCGGTAGATCACACTATATCACACTAATATTGTAAAGGCGAAAGTTTGTGTGTGTGTGTATGTTTATATGTTTGTTGCTTCTTCACGCTCAAACGGCTGGACCAATTTTGACAAAATTTTTAATGAAGGTAGCTGACACCCTGGATTAACATAAAGGCTACTTTTTATCCCGATATTTCCACGGGATCGACATTTACGCGCAGCTAGTGATAAAAAAACTGAGTTTGAAATGAGAACTGAGTTTCCTTAGCAATATAACGACCATCATGCCTACCTGACCTTCAAAACCCAGTTACTGGGTAATTACGGTACCCCTCGGTAAGACTGTTGTCAGATTTTTGGGCTTCTGACTACCCGTACCGACTGTCAAAGATCCGCGAATGACAGTCGGGACCAACGGCTTAACGTGCTTTCCGAGGCACGGAGGGGTCTTGGTATGTAAAGATGTTCACCCATCCACGGCCCAACCGCGTCAAGCGTAACATAACCTGATCGATCGACCTGTGCAGCTGTTATTCGAATGGACCCCCCAATATAACTACCATTGCATTTAATTAGCTAATGACAGCCCAGTCTCACTAAAGTCCACTACTCTTGCTAAATTAATTACAACTGTCTCACCCACCACTAAAATACTAGCATTGTAATAACTGTCAACAGCTCGAATTGATAAAGTGTAAACTAATCCTTATTTGACTCGTGTAACCGGTAAGAGTTCACTGACTCGTTTGATTGTTTCGTCAGGATTGTTTTTGGAGATGCCTTATAAGTAATTCTGATTCAGACAGTAATTTTGTTTTTCAACGCGATGAAATTCTTCTTGAATACTGACTTATTTTTGTTTCAAAAAGCTTCTGAGTATTTGTACTGAATCCCGCAGCCACACAGTTCATTGACTTGAGTAAACATAGTCTAAAAAGAACATCTCGCCAACTCGAAGGCCAAGATACATTAGAATTTTAAAGATCTCCCCTTATGTGAATGTTTTTCGAGCGGTACATCGTGCGTGAGGTACTCATGGCTAAGTCGCAGCCGCACGAATCGATCGATCGGGTAAAGCTACGCTTGCCGCAGTCCGTCCGTGGATAGGTGACCATCTTTACCTACATACCGAGACCCCCCGTGCCTCGGAAAGTACGTTAAGCCGTTTTCCCAGCTGTCATTCTTGGATTTTCGCTGAGTTGTCAGAAGTCCGAAAGTCTTGCCGGGGTAGCGGGATTGTCCGAAAGGATTACCGCTACCCCGGAACATAAAGGGCTAAGGAAGGAACACGGGTGGGTTTTAGTCAGTAAGAGTCTGACACTCCCTTCCGCTCCACCCAGAGCGGGAGGAGTCATTTGACGAATTTTCATCCACAAAAAAAAAAAAAAAGGCCGAAAGTCTGACAACCAGTCCCACCAAGGGTATCGTATTACCCTATAACTGGATGGTGGAGATCGAATAGGCAGTCGGTCCATGTATAATACTGGTATTCGGCTGCATCCGGTTAGACTCAACATAACATGTTGTTGCCGATCTCAACATAGTTGGGAAAAGGCTAGGCAGATGATGACATCGTAAGTGAGTGAACATCTTTTAAATAATCTAAGTAGACTGTCCTCCGTAGGCTGTGGCAACAAACTAGGCATAGCAACTAAATATATATTACCCGTTAAGTCACATGTCTGACGCCGCGTCTTTAACATTATTACCCCCGGGTGAAATAGAAGCTTCATGTTGAGAATTAATTACCAATGTTGTTGATTTAAGTTAGTTTAATGAGGAGGCTTAATACACGTGACTTTGGAGTTTGAAGTGAAGGAGTACTTGAATCAAGGTCGTTGTTGTGCAAATAAGTGGTAGTTAAATCGTGTATCGATAATTATTTCAATAATGATATAACATTGACACGAAACGTGAAACGTGGTCGCTCACAATGGGCCTTATTAGAAGGCTGAAAGTCACCCAAAGGGCAATGGAGAGGACTATGCTCGGAGTTTCCTTACGGGATTGAATCAGAAATGAAGAGATCCGCAGGAAAACTAAGGTAACCGACATAGCCCGAAGAATTGCCAAACTTAAGTGGCAGTGGGCAGGGCACATTGCTCGCAGAACAGATGGCCGATGGGGCCGAAAGGTTCTGGAGTGGCGACCGCGTACCGGAAGACGTAGCGTTGGAAGGCCTCCCACAAGGTGGACCGACGACCTTGTGAAGGCCGCAGGAACTCGTTGGATGCGAGAAGCACAAAACCGGTCGAAGTGGAGGTGCTTGGGGGAGACCTATGTCCAGCAGTGGACGTCTTTCGGCTGGAATGATGATGATGATAACATTGACACGAGATTGGTGACATTTGTAATGGAGCTTGGATTCGGGGAACGGCAAAATGGTTAAGAGCGTTGACCATCAAGAGGTTTTTGTTGAGCGGCTGCATAAAGTGCCTGATCCAACACAGAAAGCACTTTGACACGACACGTCACACGAGAACAATCTTGTCGTATCGTGTGGTTAAGACAACTGAATTTTAACCACCGCTATTTTGGACCAGGTTCCCGTTACTAAAGAGTACCTATAGCATTAGTGTATCAGATGGTTTTTCTAATATGTCTGTATCTTTTAATTGCTAGAATATATTTCAGCTCTCAAACTCAAAGCATTTATTTCAATTAAACCATTTACAGGCACTTTTGAATTGTCAAGAAGTCAGTCAGTCAGAAAATATGAAGCTAGTTGACTATTCCAAAGCGTAGGTACCTATGAAGAAGAACGGGCAAGAAACTCCATGGACACTCTTTTAAATTATATTTTTACATAAATATTAGTTACATCATTTATGTTGAATTTATAATTATATGTGAGAACGATGTAAAAATAAAACGACGTACGCGTTAAACGCGTCCAGAGTACAGCAAATTGTAAAAAAAAAACAACAATCCAAAAATAAAATAATTAAAAATAAGCCGAGGCAGCTAAGTGATGACCAGCCCCAGCTGACGGCGCCCGTTCACGAACATGACGCATAGATCAGCAACATTCAGCTCAACCATTTTGAAGGAAGCTAAATGATCCAACACACACGCCACCGTCAGCGAGACATTTGTGGCATCTATTTAACTAGATAAGTACTTGACTCAATCAACTCAGCCTATCGCAGTCCACTGCTGGGCATAGGCCTCTCCCAGACTGCGCCATAGCACCCTGTCCTCTGCATCCAGTCTACCCCAGCCACCTTCCACTGACACTTGACTCAATCTCTCACAATACGTCTTCAAAATTACACCTACCTAACTCAAATCCGTCTACCCTAATTCCTGCACCGTGTATGCCATAATTTGTTAGTTCAAACTCCAGATGATTGGTCCCGAAGATTACCGTAAGGCACATATCAGCACAATGTCGGTAATTGGCGTAATAACTAATTTATACGTATCAATTTCAAGGAGGTACAAGATCATTAATTTAGTCAGGAAGCGATCTACCTTTAAAGGTCGGATTTCGGATAAGGAGCATGTTATTTGGCGTGTTCAATTAGTTGAATATTATAAGGTTCCTCGACGCCTTGTCGTTTGTATTTTGCCGGAAAATATATAACGAAAATTGATATAATAGGTAGGTGAACTATTACTTGTCATCGGTGAAGCGTTTGAAGAATATACGTTCGTACGTATCTTTTGAAGCTTGCATAAAAGGTTACCAAGGTGGCCAATTAAAAATCACAAATGAAAGAAAGTAAAATAGGTTTGTTTATCACAGAAACACGTGTATACTACTAGAATAATAGAGAAAAATTAAAACACAATAGATCATCTATAATTACGAGCATAAAGCAGAATAAGTATAGTTTAATATATAACTTGAATAAACAAAAGAAGCTGAAGGCGTTCTACAATGATCACTCCATAAACTCAATTAAGGGCAGATTTTTAAATAGTTAGATAAGTTTTTTCTGAGGAATTAATACAGTTACTGCGTTTTTACAGCTTTTATATAGAAAATATGTCAAACTCTCATATTTATTCTTCAGATAAAAGTGACTATTGAAAAATCAGTCCTAAATCAACTTAACCTTTTACGGTTCAATACTGAATAGCTATAGGCATGTTTTACATGAGTTCGTTACTATCAACCAAGTAGTTTAAATCAATTGAACACCATGACTTTTTAGTTTTGTAAAGGTGAGTATAGGCTAGAACATTTATTTGTAACAAAACATCGAGCATTCGCCGTTTTATAATTTTATCGAACCGCACTTCGAACACGACGCTCAATGTTTTGTTACAACCGGATTTAAAAATCGAACGAGCGTATTGGAGTAACATTTTATCGAGCGATCAAGAACGCACAATCAAACAATGAACGCAAGATAGAAATAAATATTACAGGTAAATGCTCACTCGTCATGAACATTACGTCGAACGCAGCGTCGAGCATTCGCAGCAACGGTATAAATGAAATGCTCGAGAAAATGCTCCAGTGTATACTCATCTTTACAGTCTGCATGTTACATCATCATACTTAATTATTTTGACGTATCCCATCACCTTTATGTGAATGCACATAAAGGTGATGGTTGCGGCTGTTCCTCGTCACATTAATTATGCATGTGACTTGTAGGTATTTGATTTATGTGAACCTATTGTATTTAACAATTTTTCTTAATAAACATACAGTTTTGAACTTGTATGGTTTTATACATATTTATGAGCTTTAAATTAAAGGTAACGGCGACCCGCTTTTTTTTTTTTTTTTTTGGGTGGGAAATCATCAAATAACTTCTCCCGCTCTGGGCGGAGCGAGAGGGCGTGTCAGACTTTTACTGACTAAAACCCACCCGTGTTCCTTCAGTTGCCTGTGCCAGGGGCCACGGTATCTCTTTCGAACAACCCGCGACCCCGGCAGGCTTCGGTCCTGGTAGACCCCGTCAGTTAGTGCTGACATCTCTTTGAGGCGCGCGTGGAACACAACGCGCCGTCGACCCGGGCCTGGTCCTTACCGGACGGCGAGCTGCCCATTGCTCGCCGTCCGCAAGCCCGCGCCTACGGTGGCCGGGAATCGGCTATCGATTCCCGACGCCCAGGGCGTCTGCTGCGGCGACTAGGGGCGCGAGGGCGCCAAGATTGCCTCTCTCTTACGCGCTCCGCCTCCTCCTTCGCGAGCATTACTGCTTCGCAGAAGGAGGCAACGGCTTCCCATGTACTCTCGCTCCGTACCATGGCCTGGATGAGGGCCGGACGCGAGAGATCGCCGCCGCCGATCGCCGCCGCCGATCGCCGCCGTGAGGACGCGGCGGTGCTCTGCCCAAGCTGGACAGACCTCCACCGTATGCTCCACCGTGTCCTCCGGGCGATCCACACAATGGTGACACCCGGGCGTTTCCTCCCGCCTTATCCGAAACAGGAACCTCCCGAAGCAGCCATGTCCGGTGAGGACCTGCGTCAGGCGGAAGGTGAGGACGCCGTGACGCCTCTCCAGCCACTCCTCAAAGAGGGGACTTATCGCCGCAATTGTGGCGTGCCCAGCACTGGGTTGCGACAGTCGTACTCTCCATGTCGCCATGAGATCCCGCCGGAGCTCTGTCCGCTGTGCCGCGATTTCTCGCGGCAGCGGAGTTATGCCCCGGCGTTTTGCCTCCTCTCGCCACTCCCATATGTGGGCGAGGACTTTAGCCTCCAGATCCCATGGCGGCAATCCGGCAAGGAGGCTCGCCGCCTCCCCGGAGACCGTGCGGTATCCCCGGACAAGCCGGACGGCCATGACCCTCTGAGACGCGTTCAGCCGCCGGGCTGGTCGCCGCTTCAATGAACGCGCCCACACCGGAGCTCCATAAAGGGCCATGGACCGCACAACCCCCGCGTAGAGCCTCCGGCAGGAGGCGTTTGGACCCCCTAGATTGGGCAGGAGCCGCTTCAAGGCAGCCCCGGCCCGCTCCAGTCTGGGAGCCAAACGTCGGAACGGCGACCCCCTTAGAGAGGCTTCGCGACCCCCCAGGGGGTCGCGACCCACAGTTTGAAAAAAAAATACTGAACTAACTGATTTAAAATGGTTGAAATCGTGACTTGATTTGATGGCCAAAACACTTAAAACAGTCGCAGGAATTAATAATGCTTTTTCACAAAAAAACTTGCGGCTTTTCCTCACAGATCAGGCGACTGATATCTTTTATATATGATTCAAGACAGAATTGAACCAATCTTCTCACATTATACTGGCCACCTGGCTACTGAAGCCGTATATCATTATGATGGGCTATTTAACGACGAATGTTTTCTGTAAATCTGGCCATTATCGGATTTACAACTCTGTTCGATTTAACGTCTTTTTTTATTTTATGGTTACAACGTAAATCGGTTTGTTTATGCAAAAACCACATTGGTAAACTCAACTGGGCTGTGGATAAACGATTCTGTTGCGTAACCCATTGGTCACGCCTATTTCATATCATTTCTTCGTTTGCCTTTTATTTGAGCCATCGACGAAAACGGTCACTCGCACAAGTAGGAGTAGGTTTAGGTAGTAGGAGGTTCCAAATGGAATCAAATAATTCAAAGCTGCTCTGGTTTTTCTAACCAACAGGTACCCAAATACACTTCAATTCCAAGTTAGAAACAGCAGAGGGTAAGGGGTCGCGAAATATTGTTTCATATTAAGAGGGCCGCGCCATGAAAAAGGTTGAAAAGCACTGTTAGTTGATTGCACAGTTTTTAGCAATAAGGGTGAAGAGTTTGTTATTGAAGTGAAACTTCTTTATGCACGCTTGACTTGAGGAGTAAGAAAATTGGTTCAATTCTGTCTTGAATCATATAAAAGATATCAGTCGCCTGATCTGTAAGGAAAAGCCCCAAGTTTTTTTGAAGTGAAACTTCTTTACGCACGCTTGACTTGGGGAGTAAGCTGGCGAACGCGTGACGTAAGCGTTACGAAAAGTGTGATCGGGTGAGGCGAACGGGAGTTGATTGAGGGATATAAGCAAGAGAAAGCAGTGCGCGCGCACATTTTCTTTCTCTCTTCCTCTCATAGCCAAATACGTCTGAAGTTTCACTTCAGTCGTGTGGTCATAAGCACACTCGGTTTTTTTTTTAGTTTGAACGCGTTAATCTCTGGAACTGCTTAAGAAGTTGAATTTAATAAAATCTTTTTGCATTTGATAGCCCAATTCTTGAATAAGGTATAGGATATTTAACATCACGCTTCGACCCATAGGAGTCGAGCAAAAAGAAAAAAATCAGAAAGAACGCTAAGCGAAAACGAAGAAATAGGGCCGGGGGAACAAGAAATTTCACGCGCACGAAGTCGCGGACAGAAACTAGTCAGTTAGATAAAAAAGCCGTTGAGTTTCGATGCTTTTTCCACAGTTCTTGACACTATGACATTAATGACACTATAACACTAATATTATAAAGGCGAAAGTTTGTGAGTGTGTGTGTTTATATGTTTGTTACTTCATCACGCTCAAACGGCTGCACCAATTTTGATAAAATGTTGTGTGGAGGTATCTGACACCATGGATTAACATATAGGCTACTTTTTATCCCGATATTCCCACGGGATCGACATTTACGCGGGTGAAGCCGCGGGGCGCAGCCAGTTGAATATAAAACGCCGAACTCGTCAAAATCGTAAAAAATAAATTCCCAGAAATGTGTTGTATTTAATGAACTTCACCATAGCTATTTTAAAATTCAAATGAATGTCCGTATTTAACCACAAAAAACTGCTGATCATTCTGGTAATAAAAACTGCAAAAAATTACCAATAAAAGAGTGCAAAGGCAGCCAAAGGTATGAATTACAGTTGAAATCAAAACGGCACATTACCAAGAATCGCTATTCACGATCGTCGATTACAGACATCGTTGCGCGGCACTCGCTTTAATCCATTTAATCGTTTCCTGTATGAATCGCACGCTCCCAAATTGTCTTTGAATATCCTTTAAATGAATGGCACGCTGATTGTGTGCGATGTTTTATGTGCTTTTGTTCGTGTGGAGGCCGTATAGGTATCGATTATAAGGGTGGGCTTCAAGATATCGGTTTCATGTGTGGTGGCAATTTTAGTTGAAGATTTTTTTGGAATTAAAGGGTGTTTACTGCTAAAGAGGCTTATAACTTTGAAAATGTTAAGGAATTACGCAACAATAGGAGGAGTAAAGTTTGCGTGTGGGTGTGTTTGTGTAGTGTGTGTTGTGTTTAGTTTATTTTGTGATCTTCCCGTGCGAGTAGGAAAAAAAAAGGAAATACACAAGGAGCTTCATATTTCTGACCGACTATGACACTGAAAGTGCCTGTAAATGGTTTAATTGAAATAAATGCTTTAAGTTAATGAAAAAACTGTGTTTTTAAAGGCCTGCGCAGACGATGGACCATTTGTATGCGGACAAATTATCCGCGATAGAATATATGGAAATCCCAGCAGTCTACTTGTCCTTCGTGTGCGTTATTGCATAGATTTCCTCGTGTTCTATCGCCGCGGACCAATTATCCGCGTACAAATTGTCCATCGTCTGCGCAGACCTTAACGGTAGACGGTTAAAGTCTAATTATGACTAAGATTCTAATAGAACTTAGTTCTAAATAAGTAAGATGATATATATTGAGTGATAATATTATTATCACTCGGTAATCTGTATAATCCCAAAGATATTCCTAAGCATTCGCACCTCCTTTAGCGTCAACCAGGTTTAAGATCTTCCTCGTGCTTATGTGCTTGAGTGACTCCACACAAATAGATTATTTCCAACAAATGAATAATTCTCTCTCAGGCTCATATTCCTTTCATTCCGCTTTTCTTCGTAATTCCAGTTTCTCGTCTACCTAATGACTATTCAATACCGAACTCCTGCGTCTGACCCAACTCGGCCATCGTTTATTATTAAAATTGCCTTTCCAAGTTCCTAAGCTCGTAACAGATATTTATTGAAGCAATCCTTATAAACAATGACTAAAATCTAATATAGAATGGTGTTTTGCCAAACGTTACTACAATCGCGTTCAAAATTATATTTAATGCTGTAATTTGGAGAAAATTGCGCTGATTCGGCAGTGGTGTGAGACGTAAACTGTTGGCAATTTTGAATTTGGTTTTGCTTGTTGTATAATTGTCGAGATAAGCTCTGATGTTAATTGTACAACGCTACAATTTGATACTTTAATGTTGTTTTGCGAAGAAAAGACATATCCGTTTATCATTAGGATTCAATTTACTCTTGTTATGCTATATTTTGAAGGTTTCATGCGTACGGATTTTTTTTTAGCTATCATCACTCATGGGCTTGTGGCTAAGTAATATCAGCCGCACGGGTTGATCGATCAGGTTAAGCTACGCATGTTGCGGTTGGTCCGTGGATGAGTGTTTTTTTTTGTGCTAAATGGGCGCGCTCTTGACCCCGATCACGCCTGATGGAAAGCGATAGATGAGGTCTATGGAGGAACGAGCGTGCCCAGAAGATGCCTATTCACTCTTGATTTGAAGGCAGACGGGTTAAATGTGGGAGGGAACACAGATGCCGGCAGAGAGTTCCACACTTTCGCTGTGCGCATAATAAAAGTGGAGGAGAAGCGCCGAGTACGACTCATCGTGATATCAACCAAGTGCGGATGGTACGCTGCAGTACGTCTGGTTGTCCGGTGGTAAAAGGGCGATGGTGGGATCAGGTCGTGGAGCTCCTGCGCACACTCTCCCGAAGTACAGTCTGTAGAAGACCGTCAGGCAAGCAACATTATGCCGATGAGCCAGGCTGGGAAGCGTAGCTACCAACGATGATCATCTTTACATACCAAGACCCTCCGTGCTCGGAAAGCACGTTAAGCCGTTGGTCCCGGCTGTCCTTCGTAGATCTTTGACTGTAGTTACGAGTCGTCAGAAGCCCGAAAATCGGACAACCGGTCTTACCAAGGGGTATCGTATTATTCAGTAACTGGGTTGTGGAGGTCAGATAGGCAGTCGCAACATGTAAAATACTGGTATTCAGCTGCACCCGGTTAGACTGACAGCCGACCCCAATATAGTTGGGGCTAGGCAGATGATGACTTATGAATAAAAGTAACAAATTGTAGGATATCTTCACAATTCTCGATAAACATTGAAAGTTGTAAAAAATTGCCCTCACAATACCTCTTACTTTGTTTTAGAAAAAAAAAAATTAAGATTCCCAACAAAAAGAAAATTCAACTACCCGCTATAACTCATGCCTTAGACCCAACAAATTAAAGTCAAAGTCAAAGTCAAAGTCAAAGCATTTATTTCAAATAGGCACATAAAAGGCACTTTTGAACGTCAAAAATTATCTTAAAATAGAATTGATTCTAGTCGCCCATTCCAAAAGGTAGTTTTCGTATGGAGAAGAACGGGCAAGAAACTCCACCGTTACTCTTTTAAAATGTTTAGGTACAATATTTTGCATGGGTACATTAATTATATAATAACATGTGAGGACGATGCACCTACAATAAAATTACTATACCACAATAGGTAAAAGAATTAAAAACGAAACCATGACATATAAATTAATTATCTGATAGATACATGGTGCTCACATATTTACAAACATGGTACAAGCAAAACGATTTTAATTAAAAAACAAAATACAAGTAATAAGTCAGGGTGTGAGTAATAAATGTAAAAAAAAAGAATAAAAAATTTTACAATTAAATTAGCAACCAGTTTGATTTTGTCTAGACTCTAGATTGTCCTATGGAGCAGGACCAGCATGTTTCCAAGCGTTCTTATCTTGGATATAATCTTCTAATTTATAGTATGCTTGTTTACAAAGTGTACGTTTAATGTGAGTTTTAAATTTTCTTTCATTTAATTGCAATATATCACAAGGTATTTTATTGTAACATTTAACACAGTACCCCATAAAAGATGTATGTACTTTGGCTAATCTGAAAAATGGTTGATGTATTTTATCTTTATTTCTTGTATTAAAGTTATGTCTATCACTTATTTTGTTAAAAAGATGTAGATTTTTTCTTACATACATAATATTTTCATAAATGAATTGGCAAGGTACCGTCATAATATTAATCCTTTTAAATAGTTCCCTGAGAGATTCGCGGCGACGTAGATTATAAATGGCTCTGACAGCTCTCTTTTGCAAAATAAAGATGGATTCAATGTCAGCAGCTCGACCCCATAGTAAAATGCCGTACGACATAATGCTGTGAAAGTAGCTAAAATAGACTAAACGCGCGGTTTCTACATCTGTTAACTGTCGTATCTTCCTAACAGCATAAGCGGCCGAGCAAAGCCGCCCCGCAAGAGATGTTATGTGAGGTCCCCATTGTAATTTCTCGTCTAGCGTGATTCCCAGGAAAACCGTTTGATCAACAAATTCTAGTTTTTCTCCATTCAGTATGATGTCACATTCGCTACTTCTAACATTTGGTAATTTAAATCTAATGCATTTGGTTTTCTTTTCATTTAGTACCAAATTATTTACCGTAAACCAATCTTGGACCTGAAGAATAGAGTTATTCACGTCGTCAAGATTTTGTGCCCGTCTGTCTATCTTAAAGATCAATGATGTGTCATCTGCAAATAACACCATCTTCGGTTGATTTTGAAGTAAAGATTGCAAGTGGTAAATTCAGCAAGTTGTTCGTCGAGACAGGCCGGACATCGGCACTCGGAACAGATGGCCGGCTTAAAGTTTCTCTCAGGCGACTATAGATACGTACTAACGATGTCCCCCACCAGTTAAGGGGGAGTTGTGCTGTGGAGCAGTTTTGTTTAGTTGAAGGATGTTGGGTGTTTTAAAGAGAGGGCTGAATGTGACTGTGTAAGTTTGTTCAATATTTGAAGATTATTTTAGGCATCCATTTAGTTTGTTACTTAGCTAGAGTGTACGAGTAATACTGCTTAATTATCTTGGTTATAGACTTACCCCCTTATTCATAAAACTTATCAAACCTATTTTAGTTAAAATGGGGTTTGTCTCTTTCTTACACACAGAAATGACAACGTGACAGATAAAGACAAACGTTCTATAAACCTATTTTAGCTAAAATAGAGATAAAATAGGATTATGAATAAGGGGGAAAGACATACCGCATACAAAGACATTGACATTTCCCTTACCTTCTTTTTATTTTATTTTTTTGTGTTTATGTTCTTTTTTGCATCATGTTTACCGCAAATAAACGTATTTTCTTTCTTCTTTCTTTATTTCTTTCATCTATTTAATTAGATACTTGACTCAATCAATCAATCACCTCAGCCTATCGCAGTCCACTGCTGGACATAGGCCTCTCCCGGACTGCGCCACAACACCCTGTCCTTCACCTTCCGCATCCAGTCTACCCCAGCCACCTTCCACTGACACTTGACTCAATCTCTCTTCTTTCTTTCTCTCTTTCTTTATAAGTACCCCGATGTTTTGGTAAAGCTGACAGAAATAAAGATTTTAAGAAAGTTAATTTTTGTAACGAGACAGGAGGCGTTCGGTATAATTTCTGCCTGTCCCCATGGATAAAGTTGTGAGTTTATGTATGTATCTAAATATATAAGAACTAGCTTCTGCCCGTGACTTTGTCCGCGTGGAATTTCACCCACCACCCATTCAACCTCTTAGGGGTGGAATTTCCAAAATCCCTTTCTTAGTGGACTCTTCACAAAGAACACACCCTCCAAATTTTCATATCCCTAACTTAAGAAATAACAGGTTTCCTATACATTCATCCCTATATCCCCCCCCCCTTAGGGATATTTTTGAAACAAAAAGTAGCCTATGTCCTTCCCCGGGATGCAATCTTTCTCTCTGCCAAATTTAATCGAAATCCGTTCGGTGGTTTAAGCGTGAAAAGGTAACATACAGACAGACAGAGTTACTTTCGAATTTATAATATTAGTATGAATATAGTAATATAGTATGGATATAGATCTGTAGTTCCTTACCCTTCTACTATTTTATTTATACTCAACGTGGTCTCTCCTTACTTTGTCAACTCTTAAACTGACTCTCTTTGCCTTAACTCTGCACCCGTACATGGTAACAATCAGTGCTTTGGAACTAATTGCAACTTTGTTTTATCTTTGATCACGCTATCTGTAAGGGAATTTTTAGCTACGCCGTAGCTGGTCCGCTTATGGCTACGTCGTAGCACTCGTAGCTGATACCCAATCCGCTACGGCAAGTATTCTTGAACTTTGTTGTGCATTTTTGTCCGTAGCACTGTAGTCTAGGCTCTGCACTCCTATATGGAATTTAATGATGAAAAAATCCAACAGCAATGACCTGGTATTACAACCCAGGTTCTCACGTCCACACGCAGTCGCTACTAGACCAACGAGACCATCTTAATAAGATAAGGTATCCTTCAATCAAAATAACAAGAACACAAGACAACAATATACAAGATAAGAAGTTAGGTAATCTTCGAAGCAGTGGTGGCGCAGTGATAACGGCCCCAATTTACGAGGATATAGCGGTATCTACAACACCACATGCGAACAACGCGTCAAACTGACGTCACGCAAATCCTGCATCTCGCAAGCAGAGTTTACCGCGCAACTAGCATAGATACAACAGCCCGACATGAATCATCGGGCAGTTGCCCGCCAGATACAACACCCGTCTGGTCGGAGGATCCTCCCTTTAGTTGTAAGACGTGGATTAGAACCCAAGCAGACACTTTAATTTGTGTAAATAATTTTCATCACCACTGCTCTCAAAACGGTGAAGGAAAATATCGTGAGGAAACCGGCATGTCCTAGAACCAAAAATTCGAAGACGTAGTAGGTAGATTATCTCCCTCCTGTGTGTGGAAACACTATAGGCTGATTGTGTAAGTAATCTTATGAATCATAAGAACAACATGTGACATCTTTCAACACGCACTAGGCCCTTGTAGTAGATTATCTGGGATCCTGTGTGGAAACACTACAGACTGATTATGTAAGTAATCTTTGAATCATAAGAACAGATTTTTTTTTTTTACCAAACCCTTTACGTAATCTAAATGTCACCACTACCATTCCCAAAACTTCAAGTTTTACTCAAGCCACACCTACAAATCCAGGCAGCTTTCAATTCCCTTTGAGTCCCCTTGCCAGCACAGATTAAACGCCTACTCAGTGTGCTCAGGAATTTTGTCATACACAAAGAGAATTTTTGATTAGGACTAAGTCTAGCTGAGGAGCTGAGCAGGACTAAATCTGTGTAAGTGTGATAACGTGATTGCTGTCCAAACACAAGCTTTTGGTAGTTAGTGTTGTCTGATTACCCGACTACGGTGAAGCAAAAAGGAGGGTTATGATTTTGACCGGTATGTATGTATGTATGTTCATCTGTTCCCTCATAATTTCTAAACTACTTGTCATAATTAGACAAATAAGGTTTCGTTGGAAGCGTCTTGATTGTCCGCTGGTTATAGGCTATGTGTCGTTACAATATAGTGAATGTGGCGCCCTCTAGCGGACATAAGGTAATGACCTAAATTATTATTTTTTGTAATCATGCCGTGTTAGGTATCAAATGAAAGGGCTTAATTAGCACATTTCAAAAAAATAAAACCCGACTACTGAAAATGATGAAACAAGAAAGTACCTTCCCGTGGTCGCATGCCGCTGTACTAACTATACAAAGCTATGGTAGCATGCGACCACGGGAAGGTACTTTCTTGTTTCATCCTTTTCAGTAGTCCGGTTTTAGTTTTTAACTGATTTTTTTTGTTTTATGAGTTAAAAGTTTCGTAGACGAGGTTCGTAGTTACCAAAAATAGTAATTAAAAGTTTTGTCTGGGACCTTGATACATTCGCTCACTTCAGAGTTTTGGATAATTACTTGAACTTTTTTTTTTGTTAGCCTTGTCAGTCCTATTGCTGAGAAAAGGCCTCCTCCGAATCCTTCCAGACATCCTTTTCCAGAGCCAACTCGATCCAACCCTTGCGGTACGAAATATTACGCAATATTACTAATAAACGTTGTATAGCGTCTATATACTTACACAACACTTCGTCATCTTCTTTCGAAAGTAAAATTACTGATGACTGAAAGAGAGAAATCGGTGTGTAACTATTTACCTATCTGATATAATACGTTTATTAGTAAGGGGTAAATATTTAAATAAACTACGCAATTAAATTTAACTCAATAATCCTATCAGGCTTCTAGTGCCCATTTACACTAAGACTAGATGACACAATTAATGCCTAAATAAAGTGCACTGTTGGATTTTTAACCGTCTTTGCAGCACAGAGAGTTGAAAGTGAAACACCGCGCGCGCCTTTAGTAAAAAAAGGCGTTAGACAAGATATAACTTTTTCATTGATGGCTTTGGAGTAAAACGTCATAACACAATATTAAATTATGTTGCTTATTTATTTATTATTTATTTATTTATATATACTTTATTGTACACCACAAAAATACATAACATGAAATAAAAACATTAAACACTACAAAATATACAATGGGCGGCCTTATCGCCTAACACATGAAGGACACTAAACGAGACACAATAGACGTTTTATTGTTATTACGTCGACGCAAAGTGTATCAATACGATGCATCTAGTATTAACTACGCGCAGCAAAAAACTAAATAGTACAAGAATTCTTAATCTCGACGTCTTAATCTGAAAACTCGACACAAAAGAAACACGTCCAAAACGAAAACCAAGAACACAAAAGCAGTACCATAAACAGTACACAGCGATACAGAAGTTTGAAAAACTTCGGACCCCTTAACAAGCGCGAAGTAAGCCTTAACAATGAATTTGGTGTCAACCTTACCCGACATTCCGGGTCTATAAATATTTCTATTTGCGACCCGAAGGTGGCACCGCCGTCCGTTTGAAAAGGGTCCACGCGGTAGATAATGTTGGTTTGGCGAGTTTAGATTTCAGTAATTAAATTCTGTTTTCGATACCTTTGGGTTTGAGATTAATTATCGTTTTTTTTTGTTTTGTGGCCTACTTTTTAGGATAACTTTATATAAAATTGTAATGGGGTGTGTGAGCGTGAGTGATAATTTCACCCGAAGAAGTTTCGATCCCGTGGAAATATCGGGATAAAAACTATCCTATGTTCTTTCCCGGGACTCAAACTATCTCTATACCAAATTTTATCTAAATTGGTTTAGTGGTTTAAGCGTGAAGAGGTAACCGACAGACAACTTTCGCATTTATAATATTACTAGCTGCGCCCCGCAGTTTCACCCGCATAAGTTTCGATCCCGTGGAAATATCGGGATAAAAACTATCCTAAGTCCTTTCCCGATACTCAAACTATCTCTATACCAAATTTCATCTAAATTAGTTCAGCGGTTCAAGCGTGAAGAGGTAACAAACAGACAGACACACTTTCGCATTTATAATGTAAGTATGGATTCAGCTAGATAGACCGACGACCTTAAGAAGGTGGCTGGGACAGACTGGATGCGGAAGGCGGAGGACAGGGTGTTGTGGCGCAGCCTGGGAGAGGCGTAAGTCCAGCCGTGGACTACCATGGGCTGAGTTGATTGATTATTTATTTTAGTGAGTCTGTTAACCGACGAAAAGAAAGACGAGAAAGAAAGAGCCTGGGCCTTTTTGGCGCAACCGTGAGGCACACTTTCCTGCTAATTTCTTACATATGGCTTTACACTTTTTGAAGTGAAAACTTCTTTAGCGGCGTTGCACACTTTTTGTAATGGGGAAAAAATGTTAAACTCGCGTCAGGACACGTGACCGTCAGGAGAGATTCCCCCCCCTCTTTCTACGGCGGCGCCAACCGAAGTGAACCAAGTGAGACACGATAATGGATGGATGGATGGACGGACGGACGGACGGACGGTGACGGTGACGGTGATGACGGTGACGGTGACGGTGACGGGGACGGTGACGGTGACGGGGACGGGGACGGTGACGTGGACGGGGACGGTGACGTGGACGGGGACGGTGACGTGGACGGGGACGGTGACGGTGATGGTGGACGTGGATGTGGATGGATGGATGGACAGCTGATGGCTCGACCGTCTGTGTAGTAGCCACACTGCTGTGTATTCGTAAAATTCGTGTATATAAAGTGTTTAAAATATGGAAATTGAACAAACTGCATCGATTAATGAAAAAACCGGCCAAGTGCGAGTCGGACTCGCCCATGAAGGGTTCCGTAGCAGCAAGTAACATAATATAAAAGTTCTTGTAGTTCGTTGTAACTTTGTGAAAGGTAAATTGCGGTTTTCGATTTATGACGTATTAAAAAAAAAACTACTTACTAGATCTCGTTCAAACCAATTTTCGGTGGAAGTTTACATGGTAATGTACATTATATATATTTTTTTAATTTTATCATTCTCTTATTTTAGAAGTTAGAGGGGCCCCCCCTCTAACTTCTAAAATAAGAGAATGATGGACACACATTTTACCACTTTGGAAGTGTCTCTCGCGCAAACTATTCAGTTCAGAAAAAAATGATGTTAGAAACCTCAATATCATTGTTGAAGACCTATCCATAGATACCCCACACGTACAGGTTTGATGAAAAAAAATTTTTGGAGTTTCAGTTGTAAGTATGGGGAACCCCAAAATTTATTGTTTTTTTTTCTATTTTTGTGTGAAAATCTTACTGCGGTTCACAGAATACATCTACTTACCAAGTTTCAACAGTATAGTTCTTATAGTTTCGGAAAAAAGTGGCTGTGACATACGGACGGACGGACAGACAGACAGACAGACAGACATGACGAATCCATAAGGGTTCCGTTTTTTGCCATTTGGCTACGGAACCCTAAAAGTGACGCAGAAATAGTGAAAAAAAATTAGTTAAGTATATTAATTCAATTCATAATTGATTTATTTCAACGTTAATATTCAAGTTTTCACTTCTGCCGGCACTCCCGGAGTGCAACCCGTCTTTTTTTATTTGATTTTCATTTGTTTTTAGCTGATGTAGGTACGTCTCTAGTGTACTGTGTAGTTTAGTCTGTACTAAATAAATGTATTTTCTTTCTTTCTTAAATAAAACTGTATTTATTGGCGTTCCAGCAAAATCGACAAAGGCAGTTAACTTTGATATTTTCGTTTGACATTAAATTCACGTTTTAGGGACACATTAAAGCATTGTCGTAATCAGAGCCCAGAACGTGATTTTAATACAAAACATACGTTTGTAAATTGACAACATTTCATATTTTTAATCTGCATGTATTATTACGTTATATAAAAGTAAATTCAAATCTAGGGCACCCATATTTTTTCGTTTTTCGAAATTATGTACTTTTCATTCATAATTTTAGCTTTGAAATTCGGTGTATTCTAAAAAGACGTAAGTGCCAGATGACGGTAGAATGGCGATATTACCTTTGTTTTATTGTGACCCGTCAAAAAAACTGTTAGATGTCACTTGTCTCAGTCGTTGTTTTGGTTCCGTCATTGGCGTATATTTTTCATTGGGATCCATTTTATTGGCGAAATATCAATCAAAAATTGATAATATTAACAGTAAGCAGCGTGTCGAGTTGATAGGAAAAAATATTGTTGAATTCAATTCAGTTTTTTAGTTGTTTTCTAGTTACACTTCTTAGGTGACATTGACATGTCTTGTTTGATATAATGTTTTCAATCAAAGACATTGGAATGCGCAAAGGTAACTACCTCATTCCGCCGTTTATGTGACGTCATCACATGTTTTTTTATTTTTATTTTTTTTCTCAGTAATTAACAAATAAAAAAATAAAATAAAAATATATTTGAACTCAGGATACGAAAATAAAGAAATAGTATTTTTGTTTTAAGGTCGTGTCAGGTTTGAAATGTTGTCAATTAAAGATTTAAAAAATGTTACACAAAAGCAAAATTATAATAAAGATGATCGCTCACATAATAAACAGTACATTAATATTCTTCTTGCAATATGTACAGTCAATAACAAAAGTCATTAACTTTTTATTTTACTTTGCCTTCTCCAGTGTGTTCGGTTAGAAACAACTGTCATTCGCACTCAGACACGTAGCGTCAAAGTTTACTTTGCCCATTTTTAACGTTTTTGGGGTTGCACAGCTTCAAAGAAAAACCTTTTGGGCTTTGCTTGACTCTGTTTGCATTTGATCTATGATATTTATATAGCCGTTTTTATGGAGGACTCGTTTATGAAGATGGTTAAATATGTAGGTTAATGTTATAATTTTATTATTATTCATAACTAAATAATTATTATTTAGTGATGTTTTCTAAGAATTATATTTGTAATACTCTATTAAATATCGTTCTTTATTACATTTTTTTGCTACTGAAGCTATGTTACATGTATGTAAAAGAGAAACATACATTTTTAATTTGGCATGTCGTGAAAGTGAACTTATAAAAAGATATTTTACTGTTACTCTTAGCTTGCATCATCCCACTGCTGGGCAAAGGCCTCTCCTCATGACTTCCAGCTCTTCCGATCCAAGGCTAAAGTAAAAAAAAGGAAAACAAGACATTTTAGATAAGGTATTAATAAACTAATAATTTTTTTTCTACAAAAATACCGTACTTATAAAATCTTACTCAAGTTAATAAATGAGATGACGCGCGAAAAATATTTTCAGATATTCCGCTCAAGGTAAAAAATATTATTATTCATAATATTATTAAAATACTTATTCGCGGTACTTTTAACAAAAGTGAGAATCCAATTACCCGCTACACAATATTTCGCTCGAGAGACTTCATAAAAGTCAATTGCGAGTCAAATCAAGCGTGTTAGTGGTGCAGTCATGCACAACGATTAATTGTCGCTCCTGCGACTAAATCCGTCGCCTGACTTGACAAGCGACATTTTCTGGTCACAACTGTCAATTACGTAATGAAGGTTACTGACGTTTTAAACTGGGGCTTAGACTTTGTCTAGAGAGGTAGGTTTTATAGAGAAAGAAATTTACTAATACTACAGTTTTTGGTACTGAATAAGAAGGTCGTAATCAATGCCACCAAACGTCAATATGCTAAGCTGGTATCCCTTTTGGCAAGTTTTTGTTCGACCAAATGTAACCCAATGAAATTTAAGTTCCAATACATACAATGGTACAGACACCAGCAAATTAAGCTACTACAATCTGTCAACTTTCTTTAATAGATTTTCAACTTTATCGCTAAAACATATGGTTCAAAGTCAATTGGGAAAATTTTACAGTTTCGGATAGCTTGATGTACTGGCGTGTGTCCTATGCAATAGAGGGCGAGCCTATTGCCATCAACTTGGCATACTGACCCTAAATACGTAGACTCTATAATCGCAGAATGCCCTCCTAGGGATAGTACTATAATAATAACACATCAATAATTTTAGCAATTATAAACTGCACCTAACAAATAATCAATGACTTCATTTTTTTTTATTTAAACAGAAACCGCAAGTTCTACAGGCATTAGGACAAATGTTTAGTTATCAGTAATACATAAGCAATAACATGTTACATATCGCATGGTTGTAAATAAATTTTATTGAATGGGGCAAAGTTCTATAGAGTTTCTGGCATTGTCCACCCACCGTCCGAGAAATTCCAAATAGGAAGAACCTAAGAACACTTTGCCCGACCCGGCGACTCGAATCCAGGATTTCGTGCTCAGCAATAGCTCCTGCGATCAATAGACCAAAGAGGCAGTCTTTGTAGTAGGTTGATGTGCTGGCGTCTGTACATAGAAGTGTAGAAAAATACACGTGTCGGTACAGAAAAGCACGAGTCATCGAAGGATATTAACCGAACACGGAGAACACCCACGAGAGCGAGTACAGTCACGAGCATAAGTATGTATACACTTGGCTTTATTCAAAGGCGATTTTCTCCTTTATTTCTGAATGAAATTTTATGTTATTACGAACATAGTATTTTCGAACCCTTATGTTTATCTAAAGTGTCGTATTTCAATGTTGCATTCGTTATTTCATGAAAAAATCGCAATTGAAAGTTGCCAAGTGTTGACATATTAGTGCTCGTGACTGTACAACATTTATTTCTCCACTTGAGTTTAACAACCTGTGAGGTATTTCAAGTAATACTTTGGTTAACCATGTATGAATTTCCAGAAAAAAAACTTAACACAAAATATTCAGTAGTTTGTATGATAGTCATATACAGAGTTGGCGAAACATCGTCAGGGAAAAGATGTTTTCAAGGGAGGATCACGACCCTCAGTAATGAGGAGTACTGGTTTAACAAAAGTACTGAGATTTACAAATTGGCTGACTTATTACTTTTAATTTTTTTTTAAATTAAAATCGTTTAATTGTACCATGTTTGTAAATATGTGAGCACCATGTATCTATCAGAAAATTAATTTATATGTCATGGTTTCGTTTTTAATTCTTTTACCTATTGTGGTATAGTAATTTTATTTTAGGTGCATCGTCCTCACATGTAATTATAATTAATGTACCCATGCAAAATATTGTAAAACATTTTAAAAGAGTAACGGTGGAGTTTCTTGCCCATTCTTCTCCATACGAAAACTACCTTTTGGAAGAGGTGACTAGAATCAATTCTATTTTAAGGTAATTTTTGACGTTCAAAAGTGCCTTTTATGTGCCTATTTGAAATAAATGATTTGACTTTGACTTTGGTTCTTCCATTGAATTGAAATCACACTAATATTATAAAGGCGAAAGTTTGTGATTGTGTGTGTGTGTTTATATGTTTGTTACTTCTTCACGCTCAAACCGCTGGACCAATTTTGTATGAAGGTAGCTGACACCTTGGATTAACATATACATATTGTTCATCCAGTGTACAAAGGTAAAGCTAGGGATGACGTTTCCAATTATCGGCCAATTTCAGTCCTTAGCTCCTTATCTAAAATACTTGAACGAATCCTCAACACCAATCTGACAAAATTTCTTTGTAAAAATAAATTAATTGCTCAAAACCAATACGGATTTCGGTCGGGAATTTCCACAGAAGATGCTGTCTCTGATTTCACCAATACCCTGATTGATAGATTAGATAGTCGCCTAAAATGCTATGGTATCTTCTTAGATCTGACTAAGGCCTTTGATACGGTGTCTATTCCCAGACTGGTGGCCAAAATGGAGCACATGGGAGTACGTGGTGTGGCTCTAGATATTTATAAAGATTATCTCAGCGGGCGTAGCCAATGTGTTAAAATTGATTCTGCTCTTAGTGACGAAGAATTTATCAGCTACGGTATACCTCAAGGCAGTATATTGGGTCCCACGCTCTTTCAAATATACATAAATGACCTCTGTCAACTCTCCCTTCCCCATTGTGACATTTTTACCTACGCCGACGACACAGCACTACTGATATCCGACGTGACCTGGGACAGGGCTAAACAAACCACTGAATTTACCTTGCGAACAATTATGGACTGGCTTTCCACTAATCTACTGACGCTTAATGTCTCAAAGACCAAAGTAATTCAGTTTAAACCACCAAATTCACCTAAACCGTCAATGAACTCGGATACAATAATTGCACATATTTGTCACGACTCCTCTCCTTGTAATTGCAAGTGCCTCGACATGGTCCCAAGCATCAAATATCTAGGTGTTTACATCGACGAGAGGCTAGATTGGCGCACCCATACGGATACTCTATGCTCCCGGCTTCGTAAACTAATTTATATATTTAAAGAGCTCAGACATGTGGCTGACATTGAAACAGCATCATTAGTATACCGTTCATTATGCGAGTCAATACTTACTTACTGCATCCCGGTATGGGGTGGTACCTTCAAAACAGTGATGCTTAGGGTGGAACGAGCTCAGCGGGCTGTTCTCAAAGTAATGCATTTCCGTAAAAGGGATTACCCCACAGCTCAGTTGTACTCAGAAGCCCAAGTACTAACGGTGAGGAAACTATACGTCCTCCGATCTATCTTGCGCCGACATTCCACGATGCCACTAGATGGCAAGCTATCTAATCGGCGGATTGGCTTTCCTATCTGTGAGTCTGTCCAATGTCGTACCGCACTTGCGCGACGACACTATCGTGCCCAAAGCGCACTAATGTATAATAAAATAAACAAAAAACTCTCAATTTATAAACTAACCCTACATAAAGTCAAGCAGACTCTTAAGCCATGGCTACTGTCGCTGAACTATGACGAAACAGAGGAAGTTATCACATCTATTTCGTAACATTAAAACCCCTCCTGATTAATCATTGACACACACACATATACACTCACCCCCACACCCACACACACACACACACACACACACACACACACACACACCACTACACACTAACACTCACAAACTCAATACAGGCTTCTTTCAAACCACTTTTAGTATATTTTACTTTTTGTTGTTACCATAGTTATTCTTTTTATTTTTGTTAATCTTTTTGCATAAGATTCTGTAATGTCTCCTACTGGGAGAGGGCACTGGCTCTTGTAACACAGGTATATCACCTAGCACAGGAGTCAGGGACTTCACACTATTTTGTAACCACTTTCTTGTGTAATAAAGATTATTATTATTATTATTATTATTATTAAAACAATATTATGCATTTATCAAAAAAAACATATAGGTTACTTTTATCCCAATATTTCCACGGGATCGACACTTCTGCGGGTGAAACCGCGGGGCGCAGCTAGTGTAACAAAATTTTGTGAGCAGAAACACTCGCAACTGGATGCTGCAAAGCTTGTTTACTCATGCAAACTCAGTCTCAGATTTCACATGTAATACACCGGTGAAACGCACGTATTACACATTTACAAGTCACTGTTAACTCGAACTGAGCCAACCTTTACCCAGCTCTAAATTTATTAGCAGTCGAGAAAAGGAGTTCTCATGAATTTAATTTCGCGAACCCAAAATTGAATTTCTTTACGACTGCTCCGATAATCAAATGAATAATCCATTTACAGGCGCTTTGTGGGTGTCCGTGAGAGAAAATACTTTTTTTTTTCTAACTCCAGTTCAATGCTTCTACGGCACCAAATTTTATTTTCAATGTATTTCATTCTATTCGTATTTCGTTGGTCCATTAAGCCGCCAGGTGGGAACGGTGTTTCAAGTGGAATTTTTAATATGGTCCCGGGAATGAGACTGTCGGTGACTGTACGTGGTTACAATTCTTTATAAGGTTGGAAGTGTAACTTATTGTTTTTCGAAGAAAAATTTCGGTCGGGTATTTTCGCTGTTGTTTCTTGAATTAAATATTTTATCCAATTTAGCGCACACTACCTACACTATAAATGTGTTTTCTACGAACTAAAATAGTTTAAATCATGTTATTGTGTTGGCAGCCCTGACAATGTTACTGTTACCGATTGATTTGACTGCTTATTTCTTCAAAGAATTATAGATATTTCATTATTATATGCACTCAGTCTTTCAAACGAAATTTTTATTTTTTTATCTCTCCCTTCCGCTTATAGAAAACTTTATTTTGAAAACTTTAATTAAAAGTACCTAAAATGTATTCAGGGATATTTATGTAACTGTTTCTTATCGATTTCCTTTACGCATTTACTACACACGTATATATGCATAAATACACATCTATTACCTCAGTAAAAACTACTGTCTTCATTGACAGCCCGTCTTTTATCTACCTTTTATTTCAACTGCATCTCCACAGATTGAAAAGACACATCAGTAACCAAAATGGCTGCCTCTTTACCCAACCGCGACAGTACATATTCACATTTTCCTTTTTAGACAACTCCCAATCCACAATAGGGACACAAAATTCATACTCCAACAAAACCCACGGTTAAATTTTAATTTCAGTAAGTAGTTCACAAAACGAGTTGTGTAAGAGCCAGCCAGACATAACTCATCTCCCGTTGGCCGTAAAAAATCTTCCGTAGCGTACAATCTTACTGCATTATTCTCATTACCATAATCTCAATTACTTACCATCCGTCGTCGGTATAATTTAACGCTGGGTTACAAGACCTAGTTTGGTATGCATTCATTTTTGCGAACTGTCTTATAACTTTTGGTTGGAGGAGCAGTAAAAAAGTTTTTACTGGTACGTTTTATGGAGTGTGGTTATTGGAGGCTTTGAGAGTTTTTGGCTGCCAATTTTAAATAAATGTTCGCACAAAAATGTGGCCAGTGTCAAGTTTGTCCCTTTAGTACACAAACCTTTCTTAATTAATATTTTTGACGTATGAGCCCATTGTTTAGATTAGTTTTAGTGTTGCGAGTCTGATGTCCAGCAAAAAGTAAGATTGTTGATGATAAAAAACTTTTTTTCAAAAAAAAACAACAGACTTCAAAAAAAAAAAACACTAGGTAGGTACAAAGTGATAAATAACTTTAATTTCGGAAGTCGGTGTCGTTCGTTGCGCATTTTCGTTTTTTGACACTGACTTCCGAAATTAAAGTTATTTATCACTTTGTAGTGTTTTTTTTTTTTGAAGTCGGTTGTTTTTTTTGTAAAAAAGTTTTTATTTTTCACTTTTTCGTTGTACCTACCCCACACAAATTCAATTTACAGCAGTGCATTGAAGAATTGAAGACACCGACTAGAAGAATCATCAAAATTCGCATTGAAATGCAGGAGCTGCAGTACATTTATGCATATAACTTCGTACATAAGAATGACCTAACCTAACCTAAACCTAATGTATTATATACTAAAACCTTCCTGAAAGTATGTAGATCACATTATTGAAAGAATTATCGAATCGGTTCATTAGTTTTCGAGAAAATCGCGGACATACAAACATACATACGGGTCGAATACAGAAGCTCCTTTTTTGAAGTCGGTTAAAAACAAACAATTTTCCTACATTTTTATCATCAACGTCATCATCTATCTAGCCTTTTCCCAACTATGTTGGGGTCGGCTTCCAGTATAACCGGATACAGCTGAATACCAGTATTTTACATAGAACCTGCCTATCTGACCTCCACAACCCAGTTACTGGGAAATACGATACCACATGGTAAGACTGGTAGTCAAACTTTCGGGCTTCTGACGACCCGTAACGACTGTCAAAGATCCACAAATGACAGCCGGTAATGGCCAATAGCTTTACATGCTTTCCGAAACACGGAGGGGTCTTGGTATGTAAAAATGATCACCAATCCACGGATCAACCGCGGCAAGCGTAGCTTAATCTGATCGATCGAACCGTGCGGCTATTATTACTAAGCCACAAGCCCTTTTTATTTTCAACAATCTTACGTTTTTACTTGATGTACATCAATTTATTACTATATATAAATCTCTTCTAGATTATTATACAGGGTGTTACAGAAAGGGTATATCAATACAAACGGGTTGAAGAGTGTATCTGGTCTAGAATCTCTGTACAAAATTTCAGCTCAAAAGCAGTAACTTTGAAAATGCTTATCATAACAAACGTGTCACCGCACTACGAGGGTCATTATCCATTATCTGTAGTGTGTCTGTGCGCCTAGTACACGCACATCACGCCGCCGCGCGCCAGTGCAGCGCCGTGATGTCGAAATAAAAATTTTATTAAGCATTTTCAAAGTTAATGCTTTTGAGCTGAAATTTTGTACAGAGATTCTAGACCAGATACACTCTTCAACCCGTTTGTATTGATATACCCTTTCCGTAACAACCTGTATACATACTCATAGCCAAAATTATCGCCTTAGCGAATTTGTAATGGTAATTCACAAATTACTATTGCAAATAGCCTATTAATATCTACATAATCTATCATATAACTCTACAATGTATTAGTAAGCTAACACATACCACATATCATTGAATAATTACTTGTAACGTTAGCATATCAATCTGGTTGGATCGTTTATGAACAACATGTTCACTTATTATGATAATACAATTCCACTGAGCCATTGTCTTTTATTGTTTTTGGTATAAATGCTTCCTCACTTATCCATCTTCATTATTATCAGTATGCGGGATTATACCAATATATTATTTGGAGTGATTTTTATTATGAGTGACTTTTGTCTGTTATTGTCCTCTTTTGTTGAAGGATTGTTCTTTGTGTTTGGTTTTACTTTTTGGATGAAATGTCGTGATTATGATTGACATTTATAAAATTAAGTGGAATTATTCGGTCTTCAAACGGGGTATATTATACTTATATTATAAGGTCTTGTGTCATCACGCATTTTTTTCGAAGGCTAAACGCGCACAATGATACGATTTTTATAATCGCTTTTTAATGCGAATTAAAATCGCAATCGCAAATAACTTGTCAAGTGAAATCTCAAGCGATTTTTTACCGCGCAGAGACTAGAATATTGGTTTTGTTCACAGATTGGCGATTATTACCCACATAACATACACATAATCAGCCTATAATGTTCCCACTGCTGGGACGCAGGCCTCCTCTCGGTAAGAGGGAATGGGCCGTAATCTACCACGTGGGCCCAGTGCGGATTGGTAGATGTCACATGTCTTCGAATGTTTGGTTCTAGGACATGCCGGTTTCCTCACGATGTTTTCCTTCACCGTTTTTAGAGCAGTGGTGATGAAATAATTTACAGAAAGTAAAGCGCCTGTCTGGGTTCGAACCTACGACCTACAACTCGTAAGTCGCAGTCGTTATCACTGGGCCACCACTGCTCTCCGATTATTACCCGCAACGATTTAAATTTGTAATGCGCGCTTACTCTTACTAACATAGAACTTTCTACAAATATACTAACTGTTAACATCGCGCATTTAAAATTACTGTTTAACATGAGTAATTGACAAGGAAAACCGCAAAAAATACCTACCTACACATTGTTAAAATTGGAGGTAAAAAAATGATTTTTGGACCATCTTTATTCAACCCTCTCGCTGCTAAAAGGTCACATTGTCCTTTTAGGCGTAAGACGGGAAACATGTACTTGTATGGAGCACGTGGCGTGACATCTGGAGTACGAGGTGTCGATGCGAGGAAGCGGACGAGCAATAAAAATGGAAACGATTTGGGCTGGGTGTGGCATGTAAACACCAGCAAGGCGTGTTTTTTTGTGGTTTTGAAACATGTTTTTGTGAGTTTTGTTGTGTAATAGTAGATTGTACAACTAATGCATAACGAGACGTTTATATCCACCCGAGCCGCAGGCGAGGGTGGATAGTTAAGTCGAGGGGTAAAATGGCTTGTTTATGCCTGAGTTATACACTCTGCAATTAATCAAAAATGTTGCAAAGCATAGCTAATTCCCGCCACCACAGATAATACCGTCAATAAACTTTTTAAAAGTTTTACTTTTTTAATTTTCAACATTATTGTCATTCGACTTGGGTACTTCATACTGCCAAGTCATAAAAACGTTTCTTTGCGTTTTTAAATAATAAACGACAACTATTTTACGTGATTTTATTAAATTAACGATAGAAAACATGGAAGTGGTATAAATTAAAGAAAATGAAATAAATCACGACTTGAATCTGCGAAGTTTTATTGTGCGTGTGGCTGTCGGGCCTGATTACCTTAGTCTCAGAAAAAAAAAATACTTTATGCAATGGAACATAAAAAGTGATTTTATGTCGCCTAAGCACAACATAAAGATGAACTTTTAGAGCATGAGAAGTGAAAGTTTGTTTAGAGTTCGATGTTTCCTAAACCTGAGAAGACACAATGAAACAACCTAAGAGGTCTCTTCTAAATTCTCTGTTGATTTGTTACTGAGAATAATGATAAAGATGACAACAACACGAGTGTACCACAAGTACCTAGTACAAATTTGCACCAGCTCGAAGTTAATCAATTTTAGTACCACAATACAGCTAACATCGCAATTGTTACTTTTGTCCCAAAAATAAACCTAGGATGGGAAGCAATAACTTCTGATCCATTATTTTCTCTAGAAAAAACGCGTGTCAAAGCCATCTAACTGTTTTTCTCTTCATCCTTTATTTCATTTCCACAACCTATCTCAACATGGTCTCCACATATGCTTTTCGCTTTATTTGGGCACATATTCGTTGGGTTTCAAGGCACGTGCCCGGATCGACACGTTACTGTCGGGTCATAGGACTTGAGACTGGTATTTGGGACCGCCGTGGTCTTTTATGGTTTAACGCGGCTGTTGGAAGGTTGACGTGCGTTTTTAGTGATGTCACATAATATTAGTAGGTACTAAAAAGGTCTGGTAAAATCATATAGGCACTTTTAGGAACAGCTTGTATCAATTCAAAAACTCTCCACCACTTTTGTTTTTTAGAATGGACGGCCGGATCGGTCACTGATGTGCACTGGTTACACTGGTTAGTATTCGCTAATATTTCGCTTATACACGTATTTTTTTAAGTGAAACTTCTTTACGCACTCTTGACTTGGGGAGTAAGCTGGCGAACGCGTGACGTAAGCGTTACGAAAAGTGTGATCGGGCGAGGCGAACGGGAGTTGAGTGGGGGATATAAGCAAGAGAAAACAGTGCGCGCGCACATTTTCATTCTCTCTTCCTCTCATAGCCAAATACGTCTGAAGTTTCACTTCAGTCGTGTGGTCATAAACACACTCGGTTTTTGAAGTGAAACTTCTTTAGGCGCGCTTGACTTGGGGAGTAAACTGGCGAATGCGTTACGAAAACGTGTGATCGGGCGAGTAGGGAAGGTACGTATTTATGCGACCGGGTTTTTACACCAGGTATTTGCTTCCATGTACGCACACCAGGTACCGACTCAAAATACTTGCAAGACTATAAAGTATCTTATACGGCTACTCGCTCACATACGTAGGTACTCAACCAAAAATTTTGATTGCCTAACTAAATCGAACTAAATTTGACTATTTTTAATCGTGATTAAAAAGGTGTGGAATTAAATTAGTTGTCATGAATAGAAATTCACACCAACACCTCGACTTCAGTTGCAAAAACAGTACTGTCTGTATCTTTTTTTTCTTTTGCTTATATCTCGAAAATGGTGCGTCCTATCGCAAAAATAATGAAAATTTCGACCCCCTTTATAATACTCATAAACTCCTAAAACTCAACATGTAGGTAATCATTTTTCATATTTTCCATACAAAAAGTGAAAAATTCCTTAAAAAACACGCCATGGCCGCCCCCTCCGCGCCTGCGGCTCTAAAAAACAATTCACGGCGTAGGGCAAATAAGTACCACGTGTCGACGAGTCGCGATTGTCAAATTCGATTTTTGTTATGTCAAAATTATTGAAGTGAAACTTCTTTACGCACACCTGACTTGGAGAGTAAGCTGGCGAACGCGTGACGTAAACGTATCTTATACGGCTACTCGCTCAAATACGTAGGTACTCAACCGCGTTAGTTTTCCCAAATGCGATCATTCTCCTTATTATCAGTAAGAGTCTACGGATCAATTTCGTATGCAAGTATTTTTTACTTTAATGGTTTGCAAGTATTTATTTGTAAACGCGATTTTGCTCCTTATTTATAGGAAGTCATTGATCAATTTCCTATGCAAGTAGTTTTACTTCCAACGGGGCTTTTGAATACGCGATTGTACTTCTTATCTGTATGAAGTTATGGATCAATTTTCTATGCAGATAGAAAATACTTGAAAGTATCTCGCTCCGTCGTGCTTCAGCGCTCGAGTACGTAGGTACTCAAATAGTTCAACAACCGCGTTTGTTTTCGCAAATGCGAGATTCATGCTCCTTATCAGTAAGAGCACAGAATACTTAATAGTACTACGCACAGAAAGGACACTCCCTTCCTCGCCCTCATATCAGATACCGCACCTCACCCCGCACTTCGAGGTATTCGTCGCCGACTCTTTAGCAAGGGCGCTCGCGAACCGCAGCGCTGTATTGCTGACACGAACACACAATTATGCGATTTAAAAGTTTTATTTCAGTTTTAATAACGATGGTTGGATATTGTGATGCTTTTTCGAATTCGTATTTACATAACTGTTGTTGTAAGATTTCGCATTTTTAATAACATGCGATTCAATAACCGATTATTTACAGATAAGTCATTTAAACTAAACTATTTTAGTGTTTTTATTTCATTACGAACCCGATTATATAAATAAACAATTGAACTACATGGTCACTTCATAATAATGCACACGTTCGGGCAGCGCCGCCGCCGTCGTCGTTCGGTTCCCCGACACAAATTGCTTTCCGCGCCATTTTTTTTACGCTACTAGATTTCACGCACACATTTGCACGTATACAAACGTCATTTGTTTATGTAGTAGTAATAGGTAATTATTTTGCGAGCGTTGTATGGAGTGTCCGAGGTGTGGTAAGAGTCTACGGAACAATTTCGTATGCAAGTATTTTAACTTTATTGGTTCGTAAAAGTATTTATTTGTAAACGCGATTGTGCTCCTTATTTATAGGAATTCACGGGTCAATTTCCTATGCAAGTACTTTTTACTTTCAACAGGGCTTTTGTTTGATTACGCGATTGTACTTCTTATTTGTATGAAGTTATGGATCAATTTTCGATGCAGATAGAAAATACTTGAAAGTATCTCGATCCCTGGTTTTAGGCCCTGGTTTCTTAAGGTGGACGTACTTGGAAGCCCTGGTACTCGATTTTGCAAGTACGACCCATGTCTACGGGCTACGGGCGAGGCGAACGGGAGTTGAGTGGGGGATATAAGCAAGAGAAAGCAGTGCGCGCGCACATTTTCTTTCTCTCTTCCTCTCATAGCCAAATACGTTTGAAGTTTCACTTCAGTCGTGTGGTCATAAGCACACTCGGTTTTTTGTTGTTACGTTTTACTTAAGTACCTACTTAAGTGGTTATAATTTTCGAAATTATGTAGGTAGTCGATGATTTTGGTGCACAGTAAAACTCTAATGAGTTTATGTTGGCACCAACTTAAATGTATTTATTAAATGTATGTGTACTACTGAATAAATAAATACAAAAATATGATGTGTTTTTTTGTAAATATTGAGGATGTTTTTGTTTGGATTTTGAGAAGCTGATGTAGTCTCATGTTCACTGTAGTGGGTTTTATTCATAGTGTCCTGTGTGGATAAAGTTAAAGGAGTAGGTATGTAAAGATAGTGGCAGCTGGCGTTCTGTACTCTGACTATCCACATGGAAAGAAGGTGTAAGATTATGTATGTAGACGTATCTTTCAGTTAAATCTTTTAACTACTTAGGTACTAAAATATTTTAACAGGTCAAGCGGCGCGCGTCGATAGAAAATCAATTGTGTCTCATTAGCGGCGCTTGACAGATTAATATATTTTTCCTTGTACCTAATGACTGTAAAAATTACATCACACTAATATTATAAAGGCGAAAGTATGTGAGTGTGTTTTTATGTTTGTTACTACTTCACGCACAAACGGCTAGACCAATGAAGATAAAATTTGATTCGGAGGTAGCTGAAACCCTGAATTAACACATATGATACATTTTATCCTGATGAATATCAGGATAAAATGTATCATATGTGTTAATGTATCATATGTGTTAATCATATGTGCCCCACGGTTTCACCCGCATAAGTTTCGATCCCGTGAGAATTCACGGGATCTAAACTTATGCGGGTGAAACCGTGGGGCTCAGCCAGTAAATTTAAAAAAAACAATGAAGCTGTTACATGACATGTCTCTGTTATTTTTTTTTAATAGCCTACGCTGTCCCACTCCTAAAAAAAGGCTGCCCAATTTAAATGGGACAGGGCAGTACATGTTTGCCGCATGCCGGACAAACTGTGGGCCCAAATAGCACAGAATAGCTGCCCTGAGGGAGTGAGTTCTTTTAATGGGTAAAAACCAAACAGATTCTTTACAAAAACTACCGGGGAAAGACAATGTTAATTACAAGGAATAAGGAGACTGCAAATATCAATTAATTATTAAACCTTTTCTAGAATAATGAACGGAGTCTTTGGTCAACTGGACCCACTCGAACTGGACCCGCGGGTCCAGTTGACCAAAGGAAAAATTTTCTATATTTTTATTGGTCAACTGGACCCACTGTCAAAATTAGACAAATATCTTTTGTTTTAAGCTACCCGTGGATACAGTCGAAACAAAAAGACAATGGCACGAATCTGGTACAGAATCTACGAGTACCTCAAAATCTAAAGATAAAAGATAAAGATAATTTATTTGTGAAACATGCGTAACTTACATAACATTTTTCTGTTAGTAGATTTCGGATCTTATTTTTAATTTGTTTTGTTGTCATGGCTTTATATGACTGTGGTATTTTGTTGTATATTTTCGGGGCCATACAAAAAAAGCTTTTCAAATTCAAAATGATTTATTCGGGACAACTAGATCCACCGGTTAGTATACAATAACTTAGAAACTATTAAGTATTAGTACTTAAAATACAATAACCATTGAGTTATATCAATGACAATAACAAAGAACAACACACATCCATCAATAAACATCACAACACAATTCACACAAAAAAAAAAACACACAAGGCACCTGTGCTGAGACACCCCGCCCCGACAAGATAACCAACAGGGAGATACCTCCCTACAAGATCATCAGACGAACGAAATGCCTCAACACAGGTGCACGCACATCTTCAGCTGTTGTGTGTTGTGACTCCCCCGCACCCTCCTCATAAGAGACACGACTTTTTTCCGAATGACGGCATGAAAACCGTCAGTGTGAGCCTGTGCGAACATTTCGGAGGCACTGCAGAAACGAGGAAGTCCCAACATCATCCTGAAAATATTATTGTATTGGACGCGCAGTGTGTCGAGGGATTTTTTGGTATAACTAACCCATAGACTACCCGTGTACAGACCCTGACAATACGCTTTAAATAGTGTGATCTTGACTTGGTCCGTACAGCGGGCGAATCTACGGGCCAGCATGTTGCCACGGACTGACAGAGCCCTGCGCTCCCTCTCTATGTCAACATCATCCTTAAGGCCGTCGGTAAGGTAATGTCCAAGGTACTTAAACTGCGACACCCTATCCAAGTTAACACCATTCAAAGTAATATACTCAAAATATTATACCGTAGCGTAGAAGTGATGCCACCAATCCATGAAAGGCCATCACTAAAGCATCTGGGTTAACTTCTGAGGACAGTTTGTACAAGACATACGTGACTGAGCTCAGTTTTTTGTTTATATATTCAATGTGCGCTTTCCAGTTCAGTTTTGCGTCTATCATTACACCAAGAAATTTGGTGTCGTCGACTTTATTTAATACTGTGTCATTGTAGAGGGCTTTAATGTCAATATCAACATGTACCCGTTGACTAAAGTAAGATTAGTAAGATTAGGGTCATGTGGTAGTCAATAGCATCAGGCAGGTCATTGATATATAGGATAAATAATAGAGATCCAAGCACGCTCCCTTCTGGGACACCGTAAATAGGCGTTCGCTCGCCAGACATGTAAATTGGTGGTGAGGTCAAACTGAAAATCCAAGATGGCAGATGTGAAAAATGTTCAAATTTTTCATCATGGGTGTTGATTTCTTGGTTTTCTAGGGTGCTAAAACCGATGGTGAGGTCAAACTGAAAATCCAAGATGGCGGATGTGAAAAATGTTCAAATTTTTCATCATGGGTGTTGATTTCTTGGTTTTCTAGGGTGCTAAAACCGATGGTGAGGTCAAACTGAAAATCCAAGATGGCGGATGTGAAAAATGTTCAAATTTTTCATCATGGGTGTTGATTTCTTGGTTTTCTAGGGTACTGAAACCGATGGTGAAATCAAACTGAAAATCCAAGATGGTGGATGTGAAAAATTTTGAAATTTTTCATCATGGGTGTTGATTTCTTGGTTTTCTAGGGTGCTAAAACCGATGGTGAGGTCAAACTGAAAATCCAAGATGGCGGATGTGAAAAATGTTCAAATTTTTCATCATGAGTGTCGATTTTAGCACCATCGGTGAGTTAAGAGGTATGACCCAACTGCTTCGCCGGGAGTTCTTAAATGATCCTAGAGAAATAATTGAAATATGTATAACAAATCCACCCAAGCTCCCATAGCATAGCAAACTAATGTGGAAAAGGGTTGCAGGTTGCAGAGAGATAGTATTTTAGGGCCCCCTGTATTGATCTATTAATGAAGTTGTATTATAGCTAAAAAAAAAACATATTATCATTTCAAATGGTCGATTTTTGAAATAAAGTTTAACCGGGATCACGAAATCGTAATAAAAAGAAAATGTTTTGTAATGCACTCAATTGATTCAATTCCCGATAAGGTCGTCAGTGTAATAAATACGTGTATTGAAGCGTATTTAACGATTTTATATAATAAAAAATAAAAAAACAAATTATAATTATACCTAATAACAGTTCGAGGTGGTAACCAAAACTATTTTTATTAAGTAGAAAAATTTACCATTAACGCTGCAGTAGGTCCTCCTGTATTTAATCCCATTTTTAAGTTTGCTTACTCTCGCGTAAATTAGTTTAAAAATCAACGTGAAACGTATTGCAGTTTTTGGTTTCTTGTCAGTTTGGACTCTAGTGTTGTTACTCTGTAATTAACGGTCAGGCACTCGATTAGCTCGATCACAGAACATAATTATATACCCATCCCGATTATGTAGTTCGAAAACTCAATTCAAGTTGAATCTAAAATATCATGTACTACCTCCCTCCAGTACCTACCTTAAATTCAAACCTAGCAACAGTGTGTTTGAAAAGCACACAAAAAAAATTAAAGGAAAGAATAATAGCAAGATTCAGAATAAAGCAACCGTTCTATATTAGTACCTAGGTATTTCAGTCAGTATCACATGAAATATATAATATCTATTCCCTGGTTTATTACCGACTAGTACTACTACATCAAGTGGCAAATCGAGAGAAAATAAACTAGAGCCTTTATTTTATTTAGAGTAACGAGTTACATATAATCAAGCCGCAGCACTATCTGACACTATTAAAAAGATAAGTGTCAAGACTGTCATGTCAAGTGACAACATTTCATTAATTTATTTATTCCGTTTCTTTGGAATTGCATGAAATTGATATTTCTGTAGTCGACATCGGCTTTGCTTGCCATTTATTAAAAATAGAATAGAATAGATATTTCTGTTTTCCTGTGTGTAATTGAAGGATTTTAATGAACATGGAATCTTCAAGACGGTACAGCATGTACTCCAGAAGAATGTTGTGTTAATTGTTGAGTAAGATTTCAACTGAACTGTTCGCTTTGGCTGTTGTGCACATGGTAGAGCTCTTGGACATGGTATCAAGATGAGAAATGGAGCGACCTGCATAATTTTAGATGAAATACTATTTACTTTTATGTCGTCAGACGTTGAAATTGATATCCTACATAAAGTTATAAAAATAATTTGAAAATTATGTGATTTTTGATTTCATGAACCGTTATTCCTACTATTTATTACTGAACAGTGCACTATTTTACTAAATTATAAAACCGAGGCCAAACTTCTCACTAAACAAGAGTTCTTTTAGTGTGTTTTAGGGTATGATGGTATTTCTCAGCTAAGACATCTAGGGAACATAAACATGCGGCTTTTAAGCCTCTGTGCCACTGAATTAAAATTGTGCAATGAGTGGCGTGGGTCATCCTGTAGTTTCGCCCTCTCGATGCAGCTGGGTATAGTCCTGCGAATTTCTGGAGGCGCGATGCGAGTCAGTGGATACAGCATTCGCAACGGGGTCGGTTTTAAGCAACCAGTAATAATCATTAATGTCTTATTTAGAGCTGTATCCACTTACTTATCGTGGGCTGATCGGTTCCATACTGGACAGGCCTGCGGAGAAACAAAGCGCCATTCCAGTTGTTCGCAGGACTTGAGCAGACGCCACCCATCTGGTGGAAGTTAGGCGATGGAGTAAGTGATTTCTGGTAGGTATGCACTTTCTGTTTGACATTTTCGCAGTTTCTCCGGAAGTTAGGGGACCTGTCCACTCCTCGGGGTAGGTCTTAAGTAAGTATTCCTTGAGCCACCTGCTCCAAAAAATCTTAGAGAGGCGAAGAGCCTTTTTCCACTTTTTTCTTAACGAAAAAACTCCGTCGTCCAGAGAGGTAGGTAATTGCTGATTTGATGAGCTGTCTATTAAAAAATGAAAAGGTGTGAGGCTTTCATATTCACAGCTGCAACATACATATATGTCAAAGGCCTCGAATCGGACGTCTGCGTTACCATGGACGATATTCTTCCTACGATGCGTCGGTGCGGGCTGGAGGCCAATTCTCAAGCATCTCGCATTCGTTATTGTCGTTCGATTCGAACTTTTCTCTCGAAACAATCAAGCCGAGCTATTCTCGCAGGAAAGACACGCGACGCGACATGCCTTAGTTTACATGCGACATATTTATGTAAAAGGAATTTTGTCACCTGATTATCATATTATGATATACCTATTATTATTGTATTACAACAGGGCCATCAAGCATGATGGGGTTTTCGAAAGCATTTCAAACAATAAAGATTTCAAACGATATTTTATTTTTTTCAATATAAAACATAGCTAACACAAACAATACATTATAATAATCACTAGTGTATATGAATGGTCGGCGTCATAAGTCGCGCGCTGTCCGCGAGCTTAGGAATCGGCGGACCATTTCACCTCTCGCCCAATATCTTCATGAACTTCAACAGATGTGAATGCGGCAATTTGAACACAAATAAATTTGAATTAATGATGTGACGATACTCCTAATGCGACCCTCAGGGTAAAAATTGTTTTCGCAAGGATTTCTCAACAATCTTTTAGGATTTTGTAAAGTAATGTAGCCGGGTCACGTATAGCCACGTCATTGGAACAACATGCAGCAGGACGGTCCAGTTGGTTCAGTACCGCACTCTTTACGACAACCACAATTCCTCTTCTTCTTTTCCGTCTTGATAAACCTTGATGTTATTGTGGTAGTCATCAGCTTACATATAACATTTGCAGTAATTCTGTTTTATTTTATTACTTAATTTATGTAGATAACCAATGTAAACAAACTACAATTTTGACTTTAATTTGATGTGACAAATATAATTGACATTGACAAATCAGCAACGGCCATGCATTCCGTTGTAACAAATACTAAGGAGGACTTATTTTAATGATAATAGTAAAATAAAAAAGAAAGAAAAAATTAGAAAGCTACATTATCACAGAATAACATAGGCTATAATTTATTTTTTTCTGCACTAATATTATAAAGAGGAATAAAATTCTATTATATATATTATATTAGTAATTGATATCTTCCGGACCTCACTACGGCATCTCAAAATCCAGTAACGTTGTTTTAGCTCATTGCAGACAGTTAAGTTAAAATAAGTAAATAAAAATTAAGTGTACCTAATTGAATAATATTATGTATATTTTAAGTCATAGAAATAAAACTAAAAGATTCGGCTTTACTCCTTAACTGTACTAATGATGAAATTTGACAGCGGGTCCAGTCGACCAATTCAAAATTTGACTTGGTCGACTGGACCCGCGGTTCCAGTTCGAGTGGGTCCAGTTGACCAAAGACCCAACGGACGGAAAATGTTCTGTAAGGAACGCTGAGAAAAACAATTAAATGAATGTCCTGCAAATGGCACAGTTTTTTCCCTGAATAATTACAGTGTACAGTGTCCAGTTACAAAAATTAGCAAGAAAATTATCAGTTTACAGCTATTTTGCACACATGCCTCTCAGCTCTTTTTTGTAAATAGGGTAAACCCTATTTACAAAAAAGAGCTGAGAGCCATGTGTATGTTGGATGGTATCACCTTATTTATGATTTAAATTATGGATTTCAATTACTAGGTAATAAGGTTATTTTATAGTTTTACTCCCTTACTAATAAACGTTGTATAGCGTCTGTATAGTTACACAACGCTTTGTCTTCTACTTTCGAAAGTCAAATTACTGACGACTGAAAGAAAGAAATTGGTGTGTAAATATTCATGTGATATAATACGTTTATTAGTAAGGGTGTATGTATACAAAAGGTTTTGAAGTTCTCTTCTTAAATTATTTAAGCATTTAATTAATAAAAATACGCTCAAATTTTTCAGTCGCTCAATGTAAAATACTGGTATTCAGCTGCATCCGGTTAGACTGGAAGCCGACTCCAACATAGTTGGGAAAGGGCTAGGCAGATGATGATGACACTCTAATTTATATTTACATTTTGTTGTAATTTACAAGCTAACATTAAAATATATATCCATATTAATATTATAAATTCGAAAGTAACTCTGTTTGTCTGTCTGTATCTTACCTTTTCACGCCTAAGCCGCTGAACCGATTTAGATGAAATTTGATATAGAGATAGTTTGAGTACCGGGAAAGGACATAGGATACTTTTTATCCTGATATTCCCACGGGATCGAGATTTATGCGGGTGAAACTGCGGGGCGCAGCTAGTATATCGATACCTTAATCCGCAAACCAGCCAACTCCATTTTTGTCAAAAAAAATATTATGATGTCGTTTTTTAGTCAAAATAAAAACTAGAAAGTTTTAAGTGTCTCCTGTAAACTATAGCAAAATGGAGTTGGCTGGTTTGCGGATTAAGGTATCGATATTATAAACAAGTATTATAATAAAAAAATAAAGAAGACAAAGGGAGGAGCTCATTGGGCTTCAAAAAATTCGTCTGCAACGCTGTCAATGGCATAAGTGCCCAAAAGGCTGGCAGTAGTCGGGAATATGTAAAGACGTTCAGTCAATATAAACTTAAAGAAATCCTATCATTGTTTAAATTCTTTGAAGGGCACATCTAGTCCTTCACAATACTATGCCCTTTATTAGGTTCACCTGAAATATACCTTTACTTTAAAATTACGAAAAAAATAATACATTTATCATTAAAAAAAAAATCCCTACCTACTTAAAAATTTCCTAAAACCATTCCCGTACCCACTTCCTCCGCAAAAAGTCCGACGATTTTTTCCCGGCAGCCATTTGCCAAGAAAAAGACTCGGTCATAACACTCATCTTCAGTCTTTCGGCATGGCCCGAGTCCAATGGAACCATAATTAGGGCCGAGTTACGTAATCTCCTCTCTAAATAACTGGCCCTCTCGATGGGGCGAGCTTCGACGGCTACTGACGGACTGACGGTAATAGACACGGAGTGGTATAGAGATTAAACTGCTTTGGCGTATGGTTTTGCTTGGATAGTAATAAAAGCTCCGACAAAAAAAATAAGAATTGCCCTTACTCAAAATATTAAATCTACTGCCTAAAATACTAACTTTCCGACTACTTTTGTCCGAATAAAAATGAGGAATCGACCGAATGAGATACTGAAATCTTCGAAAAATAAACATGACTGTTTATTGCTATAATACTTTTCTAACAGCTTAAATTACGTCATAAATATACCTAGGTAAAGGTATTTGTATTCTCATTTGCTCGCTGTTGCATCCTTTCTACGTAAAGGGTTTAAAGTAACCTAACCATACCGAACCTCGGGGTACCCTTCTCTCACTCTTGCATCCTAAGTCGACGTAGCCCCGCGTATATATTTAATATCATTATTTTGACAAAACTTCTGTTGTCGTGACTTAGTAATTTTGTCGGAGGTTCAGTATTTTATTCGAAAGTTTAGTTTTTTTATTCGACGATCCATTTTTTTAGTCGGCCACAGATCGCTGGAGATTAATTTGTTTTTCGGAACCATTATTATTTCCCGTTTTGCTTGTGTAATGCGGTTTTTATTTTTTCCGATGTCTCGATTCATGCCCGGGGGATGGTAATGGGGTCGCCCCTAGGTACACCTCGGCGTAACCCTTAGGGAGAAACAGGCGTGCTGATACGTTTATAATATTTTATCGACTAAAACAAAAGGAGGGTTTTGCGTGTATGTTAACCTAATATCTCAAGCATTTTTCATCCGAATTTGATGTTGTTTTTTGTGTAAGATATAAAATACAGGAATTAAGTTATAAATAGGAATAGGTACAATTTAATCCAGACTATTGACTGTAACAAAAACTCAAGAAAGGGAAAAACTTAGAAGATGGACACGATGCCATTATCACACTAATATTATAAAGGCGAAAGTTTGTGTGTGTGTTTATATGTTTGTAACTTCTTCACGCTCAAACAGTTAGACCAATTTTGATAAAACTTTGTATGGAGGTAGCTGACACCCTGGATTAACATATAGGCTACTGTTTATCCCGATATTCTCACGGGATCGACATTTGTGCGGGTGAAACCGCGGGGCGCAGCTAGTCTTTTATGTAAGTAGCACGTAGCAAAGATCGTAGCACGTGTCTTTATAGTCTCTACCCCAATTAAAAAAGGCGTAAGTTAAAATAGGTATAAACAAAACATTAACCACAATTTATTGGCAAAAAAACCTCATCGTTGTTTCATATCGTGCAGTCAAACCACCAGCCTTCCCAAGGGGGTATCTTTTTACCCAGTAACTCCGTTGTAGAGGTCAGATAGGCAGTCGCTTCATGTAAAATACTGGTATTCAGCTGCATCCGGTTAGACTAGAGGCCGACCCCAACATAGTTGGGAAAAGCTAGGTATGTAATAATAAAAAATGGAAAATCCAAAATTGCACGACTCATAATGCTCATTTGATCGTATAACAACCATAGATATATATATATACTAGCTGCGCCCCGTGGTTTCATCCGCGTGAATGTCCATTCCGTGGGAATATCGGGATAAAAACTAGCCTTTATTTAAATTCAGGATTCCATCCACCTACATACAAAGTTTTATTAAAATTGGTCCAGCCGTTTGAGCGTGAAGAAGTAACAAACACATAAACACACACACACTCACAAACTTTCGTCTTTATAATATTAGTGTGTTTATATTAGTTAGTTTTTTGACTAATTATAATAATTAAATTACTTTGAATAAAAGAGACATTTTCAAAATCTATTAAAAAAAATATAAGTATATATATTTGCAAGCTACAATGTATTCAGGTTTCACACTTGATTGACGGGAAATTTTTTAGAAATATTTTCATGTTTTTTTCGTTTCTACTGCATTAAATCAATTTTTGAAATGTAGAACGTACCTAATTTACATACATAAATTACAATGCTATTATAAATGTAAAAGGCACTTATATAGGTTCTGTGTATTAGCAGGAGTATAACAATAGGAACAGTTGCAAAAAGGAGGCAAAATTTTTTTTTCGATCGTATAAAGCACTCTCTAATGCTTCGCATTATGAGTCGTGCAATAATATGTTTCATATCGTACATGTAGATAAGGGGCCCGTGGCTAAATAATAACAGCCGCACAGGTCGATTGATCAGGTTAAACTACGCTTGCCACGGTTGGTCTGTGGATGGGTGACTATCGTTACATACCGAGACCCCTCCGTGCCTCGGGTCGAACTTTGACAGTCGTTACGGGTAGTCAGAAGCCCGAAAGTCTGATAACCAAGGGGTACCGTATTACCCACTAACTGGGTTGTGCAGGTCAGATAGGCAGTCGCTCCATGTAAAATACTGGTATTCAGCTGTATTCGGTTAGACTGGAAGCCGACCCCAACATAGTTGGGAAAAGGCTAGGCAGATGATGATCGTGCATGTAGATTACGCAATACGTTTGTTGAATGAAATAACTAAAGCACTATATTTATAACTGTTCGGTTCACGAAATTCATTGGCAACGCTTACCAGCTGTAAACAAGAGTAGGTACATGATAAGCCTTGAATGGTACAGTAGCGGTGCATCTGCATTGCGTGTTTCGGGTTTAATAATGTATTGAGACATAACATGGCTCACTATTATCTATGGATTTGCTACGTCATTGATAGAGAATGTTCAAAAACATAAGCTGTTTTACCTATAGTACGTGCAGTTATTTCATCTCTGACAACAGCAACAACCTTATTGCTACGAAAATAAAGAACATTGTGATTTTGACCGACTTGGCAATGGCAGCAAACCAATGGCAAGCGTATTGTCAGGATAATAAATATCATTGTGATTTTGACAGTGACGCAAAATCAGATAAAAAAAAAATGCGTGGTCATACATAAAAAAAAATATATGCGTCGACTTGAGAACCTCCTCCGTTTTTTCGTCGGTTAATAAATGTGAATGACCTGTACCTACGGAAAAATATTGCTGAAAACAAATTACTATAGGTAGAAATCAATTTATTATAGATAGCTGAAAAGAGCTAGTAAGTAGGTAAGACCTACACGTCATATACATAACCTCATCTTTTTTAAAGTCGGTTAAAGTCACACATTTTCGTTTGTCGATCAAAATGTAAATAACAAATAATTATAATAATATCCAACTAACTAGTTTGTTAGTTAAAATTAAAACTAAAATCCACATGGTATTTTGTGGAACAAACAGACAGATCCCTTTGAATATAGCGGTTTATTTAGAACCACTTTCAAGTCTGGTCGCCATTTTTCTATCGCCCGTGACGTCATAATGATGATTTATGAGCTAGGACAGGCTCAAATTAGAATGGATATTTGTGATGATTTTAACAAACTATAGAGTTATACACCGTGCATGACTAAGATTGATTTTGTGTCTCAGTGAGTAATTGTAGTGGCTGCAAACAGTAGGAATCTAGAGGGGCAATTCCCATAATTTTAACCGGTCAAGCTCCGCGCGTACCCTATGTAGTACGATACAATAGAAAATCAATTGTGTCTCATTAGCGGGGCTCAAGCGATTAAGATCGTTCACAGTCTAGAAGTGATTTGACATTACATTTTTGACAAGTGTTTTGTCTTTGATTGTCGCTAATATGAGATTGTGATTAGATTTTTAACGTTTTTGATTACGGGAATAGGTCCTCAGAAGGCCAATTATTCTTACTAACACACTCTCTCTTCTGACTTTTATTATTTTAACTTTTTTCTTTCTTTCTTTCTTTATACGCAAAATTCGTCCAAAGCCTTCATATACCTACACACACAACGATGCTGATCAGCTCTTCTGTACACTCAGTGTGACCGGGTTTTCAAGATCAATTTTGGTTTTGCTAGTCATTACAGAGCTCACGAAAGAAATGAAATATAGTCTGGGTCCCTGTCGCCGAATACGGTGAAGAGGACTGTGATTATGAAAAATCGCTAAACGTCATTCAGCTGTTTTACATAATGGAGCTGTTTTGTGAAACAGCTAGCGGTTATGTAAAACAGCGGATTCGACAATGCGTCTGCGACATATTTTTTAATATATTTTTTTTTTTTGTGATTTCAGAGGTGGTCCTATAATGAAAGTTGTTCATATTCACGGGTAGAACAGCCCTGTAAAAATTTGGATGGTGATAAAAAAATCTTCCTGTATATTGAATAAAGATTCAGGCTGACTGTACACAAGATATTCATTAGAATGAAGGTAGATGATCTTGTATTGAGACCTAATTGGAACGTTTACTAAATATTCAAGCTCGTCGGTTGGCAGTTATGATATGCCAGAGGAATTTAACCTTTATTGATAGTTCGTACATCAATTCAACCAGTCTCTCTCCACAGAGTTCTATATTCAATTGCCCCTCAACCAATCAGCACTCGATCAAATATCTGTACCTATCGAATCAAACCATTCGATTCCTATGAAAAAATATCACGGTTATTTGAACCTATGCAGTGCTAACATGTAGAGCTATTCCTAGTATGTAGGTATGTAAGCCTCAATGAAACGGTATCGAGTGGCAAGCGCTCGCATTGCGAATTGACACTCGAATACAATTTCTACGTTTTCCTTTGTATCGACTTGGGAGTTTCTTTTCTTTTCTTTCATTCTTGCTGTTTGCAACGTAATAGGAAATAAAATAAAACTCATAATGTAGACTATAGGAGAGCGTAAAGCATTTTTTTGGAAAAAAAAACATAGTATTAGGTAGGTATCTATAGAAATCAAAAGGTTGATGATATAATTACCTATTTTACCTGGTATTATTTTGATGATGGCGGGATAAACCAGAAAAATCAATGGTCTTTACAAGCCTTGGGTCGAAATATGTAGATTGGTGTCTTAGTACAGCAGTGGGATAATGCAAGCAATGACAGTTACTAGTAAGCAGTTATTGATATAAGGACTGCATTCATAAATATTCATGTATTGTATTCATTTATATAAAGAAAGAAAGAAAAAAGTTTATTTGGACATAGTTCGTGAAACACAAAATACAAAATTAATAAAATAAAAAATAATGTATGTAATGTATTCTTTCATATTGTAGCCTTTAGTAAATATACGAAAATAGATAAGATGAAAATAGATGAAGAAAAACCGTATCAAGGCTTATTTAAAACGTCATTCTGTCTCAGTCACCTTCAAAAGATTTACAGATACAGAACGATGTTCAAAACTCTTATAGTTATAAACGTATTTAGTGATTTGTGGTGCACAGGCCTTGGCCAGCGTCTTTAATGACACAACTTTTTAAGAAAAAATGCGGTCGCAGAGACTTTTGAAAAAACCTAAGTAAAAAGTCGGAATTCGAGGTTTGGCTCTCGCCTATTTCCTCCTCCAATATTGGACCAATTTAAAAGATATTTCATAAACTGAATAAGATGTATCCCTATGTTTTTCTTTTTTCATTAATAGTTGTAAAATGTGTACACTTTGTTGACAGCGGTTTAAATCGGCATTTTTTCTGCGTTCTAGTGCTTATAAAAATAATGTATCATCAAAAAGGAAAACATAGGGACATACAAGTAATTAATATTTATTATTCTGTAAAAAGTCATTGCTTTATGGTCATTAACCAGAAAGAAAACAGGCGAGAGCATTTCTATGGAGAAACGACCACCCACATTTCCTCTTAATGTATTCGATATTTGAATTAAAAAAAATACAACTACTTATCAGCTATAACCGTCCATGGCATTCTACGTTCAAATTATACTTGCGTAAGTACAGTGCGCCAAGTATTTCAGTAGCATAATAAGACGTGGTGCATTAGAACGGCCATCGAATTAGGTCACCCGAGGAATGCCTAGGACATTAGTGATGACCAAGTGGTGGCAAGCTAGGATCTGTAGTGAAACGTTGAGGTTTTGTGTTGTTTGTAAAGTCTTATGGGAAGTGGTATTTAGAAAGTGTTTAGTGTAGTGTAGTGAGTTTCTTGCTCGTTCTTCTCCATAGGAACCTACTACCCTTTGAAATGGGCAACTAGCTTAATCTTCTGACAGACCGACCCCTGTTCAAAGTGCCTGTAATTGGTCTATTTGAGCGAAATGCTTTGGGATTGAGTTTGAACGGGAGGTATTTTCTACTTTTCCTTTGTGAAGGTTGTGAAAATATATTTTTTGTCCAGAAGATTTCAATTTTCACCACCATGCGTTTTCACCAAGGTCTATGGTGAACAAATAAATATAATTTTTTTCTTAATTTAAACTAAAAAAACTAATGAAAAGATTTATAGAGATAAAAGATAGAATATTAATGTACGAGTGAATTTTTATCAGTCATTTTAGGCCAGATAGCAATTAAGCAGTGTTGGCCCAGTGGTAACGGCCGCGACTTACGAAGGTCATGGGTTCGAACCCAAGCAGGCGCTTTACTTTGTGTAAATTATTTCATCACCACTTTTCTCGAAACGGTGAAGAAAACATCGTGAGGAAACCGGCATATCATAGAACCAAAAATTCAAATACATGTGACAGCCGGGAACCCGCATTGGGCCCGCGTGGTTGATTAAGGCCCACTCCCCCTCACAGAGAGGAGGCCTGTGTCTCAGCAGTGGGAACATTATAGGTTGATTATGCCTCTAGGTCCGTAAACACACAAATAAATGGCCTAAAATGGCCATCGATCGTAAATATGTAAATCTAAACTAACATAGCCTATAAACACAAAACAATACCAAAATCTACTTACTTAAATCACTTACTACACACGAAACTTTACCCAAACAGTTCCCATAAACATTTGCATAAACTATCATAATAGCGGCGGCAGCTCTAATACGTCTATATTTTACCATAACATGAGTCTATCTATAGTTGATTGAGTAATGAGTAAATCTGGAAATGTGAACGCTTTTGATAAGTTACCGTAATGCTACGACTACATTGTCCGATAACGCCATCTAAAGTCCGGCATTTCTAAATTTGCCAAAGATGTAAACAACAATGGCTGCTGGAAATTAAATAAAATCGATATACAAGAACATTTATTTCAAGTAAATAATGTTTGTTTTCGTCTAGTTATCTCGGAGATTTAGACGAAAACAAACATTAAGTACTTAAAATAAATATTCTTGTATCGATATACAAAAATATTAAAATCTTTATTTTATTCAATTTCGAGCGGCCATTGTTGTTGACATCTCTGACAAATTTAAAAACGCCGGACTATAAGTACACTTTGCGCGTTCTCTCTCGCACACCGCTCGAAATCTCGCTGTACAACAAAAAGCGCGACAATGTAGCCGTAGCATTACGGTAAGGCCTCATTTACGGAGACGCGGGGCGTCTCGCGGCGCGTGTGACGTGGCGTCTTGCGGCGCGTCGGACGTTTTTTCTGTTTACGGTGGGGCGGCGCGTGAAGCGGCACGCATCATCGCACGCGTAAACACAAACTTATAGCAATATACGACCATGTTCATAGAGAAGCGAGACGGGAAGCGTGGCGGTGCCCGCCGCGGCGCCCGCGGCGAGTCCTCTAGCGTGTAGCGAAGCACGCGGCGGGCATCGCGGCGGCGCACGCTCGCCTCGATCAAATCGACTAGTTTTATGTTGGCGAGAGATGGGAGCGCACGTGTCGCAACTTGCAGCATGATTATATCATACTCCATTGCGACGGTGACTCGTCTGTGTTGCGCGATTTCTAAATAAGACTGACAGAAGATTCCGCCTCGGACATAGCTTCATCGAGAATTGCCGCTGCGTGCGCCGCTGCGTGCGCCGCCGCGTGGGACGCGTCGGTGCCATCCGCGGGCTCGGCCGCAAAAAACGCCCTAATTCAAACAAACGCGTCTAAAATCGCTTCTCCGTAAACGCACTCATACAACGCCATATATTTGAATTCAGTGCGGGCCGCGCCGCTCGCCGCGACGCGCGACGCCCCGCGTCTCCGTAAATGAGGCCTTACTTATCAAAAACTAGACGCCTTAGAAAATCATGAACTAATCCTTGGTAACAGGTTGTGCATTGATATCCCTGCAACCCTATATAAACAATACTAAAATACACGATCTAATTTCAATAAACGGTGCTTAGACCTTTATTTTTATATTACTTCCAATCCTATTCCAGCAAAAGATCCTAACTAACGGTATAGTTCGGGAGCGCCCCCGAATGAACCCGAACACACGAACCTCGGCCGGCTCGGTACTGGATCCCATTGTGGACCCAAGAATTACGACATACGACACCCTACATTGATTATATAAAAATTTATCATGCTACCCATCAAACCATATGAATATGCGTTAATTTAAAGAGCTGGATAAAAAACTCATAATATGTTAACGCCACTAAATATTTCATATTGTGCGCAAGCTTATTAATATCGCGGATCACATTGTCTAAATACGCGTTACCTTAGCAACAAATATTCCGATCCCTCTTATAAACGCAAACGCAATCAATTCTACCTCATACACGTAGTTACGGCAACAAGTTATTAATAGCAATGTATTAGTAAACAAACCGTTATTGGAGCAAGCCGCAACTCCGCCCGTCCCCATTAGAAAGAGATTCTGTTAGTGATATCATCATTAGAGGTGAGTTTGAGTTGTACCTATGAGTTATTGTACTGGGAGTTTGAGTAGTTTTGTAAGTGCCTGTGTGTGTACGTGCGTGTGCAAGTCAGATAGCTCCGGAGTGTTGCCATGTTAAATATTATGACATGTCCCGCGTAGGGTTAATAAGATATGGCAACACTGGCGCGCTTTAGAACTTTACTAGACTTCCGAAATTAAAGTTATTTTTCACTTTGTATTGTTTTTTTTCAAGTCGGTTGTTATCGGACTACCGAAATTAAAGTTATTTTTCACTTTGTAGTGTTTTTTTTTTTAAGTCGGTTGTTATTCATAGAATAACCCTTCCTTGACGAAGCTATTGAATTATCATAACAGTCATAAATATCGTTTAACCACCCAGAAATTGTTACCTAAACCACTTTCTTGTGTCATAAGGAAATGTCATAAAACACCCTAAAATAGCAGTAGAGCAGTGGTGGTCCGGTGGTAACGGCCACGAATTACGAGTGGTAGGTCGTGGGTTCGAACCCAGCCAGGCGCTTTACTTTGTGTTAATTATTTCATGACCACTGCTCTCAAAACGTTGAAGGAAAACATCGAGGGAAAACCGGCATGTCCTAGAATCAAAAATTCGAAGACATGTGACATCTACCAACCCGCACTGGTCTCGCGTGGTAGCGTGTGTCCCAGTAGTGGGAACACTATAGGTCGATTAGACTAGAGACCTTAAAAAATATTAGATGGACATTTGGACTGTATACCTATATTCGACAGGCCTTACGTTAACTACCTAATGCAAATGCAAAAACACAACTTTAAAGGAGAGCGATTTAAAGGTACTAAAGCTTTTAGCTTTTACATATTATATATTATCATCAGAAATATTTGATATGTTATACTTGAGTATTTTTAGAATAAGACTGCATAATTAATATTTAAATTATTTTTATACTTTAGAAAATAGCGTTACTTGCATTTGTGTAGTTTGTTTTTCTCGATGTATTAAAACACGATTATTGTCAGCTACTTTAACATTGATGATTATTGATTATTATATTAGAATAGAATACTCTTTATTATGTACATAATAAAGAGTATTCTATTCTATTACTTTAAGGCAATACCATCCTGCTGACAGTAACGGGACAAATGTGAGATTTCAACATTTTTAACCAACGTAATGTAAAGGTGTTTATCCTATAGTTCATTTGACGTAAATAATTATCAGGTTTTTAGAAATCCTGAAAAGAGTGTATGTGTGTGAGAGGGAAAGAGATAATAAATCCCTCAATTCTTGGTTCGTGATTAGTCTGCCATAATAATTGATTGTAGTTGCCTAACTAGGAATTAATGCGGATTGAGGCCGATTGCTATCAAGGGAACAGTTTACTAATCTGACTTCATATATAATGTAGGAATATAATTATGTAGTATGGTAGGACCTACCTAAGGTTCGACATACCGCAGTGTCTGAAGACGAATTTTTTTGACCAGTGTGTGTTTCCAGTGATGACCTATGGCACTGACACGTGGTCGCTTTTATTAATGGGCCTAATTAAAAGGCTAAAAGTCACCCAAAGGGGAAATGAAGAGGACTCAGAACCAAAGTTACTGACATAGCCCGAAGAATTGCAAAACTGAAGTGGCCGTGGGCAGGACACGTTGCTTGCAGAACAGATGGCCGATGGGGCCGAATCCGCACGATGCGGGACGCAAAGAACCGGTCCAAGTGGCGGTGCTTTGGGGTGGCCTATGTCCAGCAGTGGACGTCTTTCGGCTAAAACGATGAGATCAAGGTGGGTAGGTACTATTACCATATTATTTGTATTCAATTCAATTGTTCTCGTACATTTTGTAGGTTATGTTCGCACAAGTAACATAATTCTACTAATTCTCCGTAACAAGACTAGCGGTAGATTGTTAGCAATTCCAATTCCATTAAACATTCCAAAGTATCTGCAAATACGAAGCTACTGCAATAGAGCCGCGCGGTGTTACAAACTCGGAATAAACGTGCACCTCTAGTCTGTACGTCAGTCACGCGCGCTGAAATGCAAACTAAGACACCTGCGTTTCCCCTCTCTAATCAAAACTGTCAACACTAGAAACAATCCTTGTACAACCGTGGATTGAGAGCAGATTTGCTCGGCTCCAATTTACACAAATACCAGCCGCATCGCAAAGCTCATTCCGGATTTCGCGACGCATCCCATTAACAGAAACATCTAATTTTGAAGTTTGTTGGTACGTAACGAACAAACAAGCCCGCACCTCATTAAGCCGTGTTTATTTTCGCATTATACAAATATAAGCTGTTGATAGTCAAACTTACGTCTTTGATGTCGTCTCACACGCGACAGAGTCGGAGTTTTCGGCGGTTTGGTTTTAACGCTCCTATAGCAGCTGTATAGAGGTTCTTCTTTGCTTGTTTTATGCTTGAGCATTGGCAGTTTGAAGTTGGAAAACATTTCCGTAGGCACATCACTGACACACTTAAAAAAAAAACACAATCACTGTCACGTAAGTGAGGATTCCATTTTTGAAATGATCGGATTGTGGAATACACGGTTGCTAGAAGCGTGCGTTCCCGCGTCGGTTTCTAAATATTGTGACTTGTTGTTTTCTGAGCACGCGGGTAGTTTATATTTAGATCGCACGCGTCTGGTGTCGGCGCAGGGCGTCCGTTATACGTATACATTCGTTTTTAATAAATAAAACTCGATACAAATATTACCGGCAATAAAGTATTATAAATAGTTTGTTCGTCTTTTATCTTGAGTTAATGGATGGTGCTCTGTGCGCGTGTGTGATTGGTCTTGTTCGGTAGACAGATGTTTGTTTGTTATTAATGGTTTGTATCAATGGTAATCTGGGATGTACCTATGACGTAAGGTGCAACAGTTCGTGTACTGATTTTTGTACTCAGTGACATAAATAATCAGCCTATAATGTTCCTTTCCTATTGGGACACAGGCCTCCTCTCTTCGAAAGATAATCCACCACGCGGGCCCAGTGCCGGTTGGTAGATTTCACATGTCTTCGAATTTTAGGTTCTAGTATATGCCGGTTTCCTTACAATGTTTTCCTTCACCGTTTTGAGAGCAGTGGTGATGAAATGATTTACACAAAGTAAAACGCCTGGCTGGATTCGAACCCACGACCTCCAACTCGTAAATCGGGGCCGTTACCAGTGAGCCACCAATGCTCACTCAGTGACATACTAACATTAAAAGTGACATTTGTGTTACGATTCAACAGATGACAGACTAATCGGTAGAGCGATTAAGATTGACAGGTGCTTTGCATTTAGGTTTCCTTATTTTCTTGTTTTTTTCACACGTTTGTAAACACATCAGCATAACTATTCACAAACACTCGATAAGCTTCCGTATCGTATCGAACATTAATCATTGTTATCGTAGGAGTCTTCTAAACGCTGTTCACAAGTCCAAAACCCGAAAATTTTGTCAGTTTAAATCAAGTAGACGCCCGCTATTCTTAAAACAGCTATTTGCTGTTGAGGGCAAGTCAAATCAGGTTATCGAAATGTCAGGTTTTCGATATGATAGCCTGTCGTATGGTTGTGCATCAGGGCTCTGAAGGGCAATTCTCTTAATTTTAAGAACGTTCACAGTCTGATCTCAGTCTCAATATGTCAAAAATACCTTTAATTTCCGTACATTATTGACAAGTTTTTGACATTGATTTTAATGACGGGAATTGGAAGAATTATAATTGCAATGTCAGAAGATATTGGCAGAATTGTCGTCATTGGCTGGTGCCAATGACGACAATTCTGCCAATATCTTCTACCATGTTTACCATAGAGAGAAATAGAAATAGACAGGTGCTTTTTTAAAAACATAACATTTTTTTTTTAACCGTAAGTCCGTGATTGACATGTTTAATTACGGAGAGGAATAAAGACAAAAAAAATGAATCATAGTTCAGACATAGAATGAGTAATATGGCCGTCTCTCCTACCATTAGTCATACATTTCTAGGAAACTGTCGCGACGTCTGACTGAAAATCGTCTAGGCATATCTCCATTTATGCCAGATGTCCCTAAGTGATGACTGTCAGGACATTAGGAGTTATTTCTTAGAAATTACAAAATAATTTATATGACAAATAATAGCTCTAAAATTAGTGTTACTATGCAGACGTTTGATAATAATGGCGTCGCGTGTTAGTAGAAGCTTGTCAAAGAAATTAGTCATGCGACCATTAATTTTCAATGATAAAAGTAAATTGTCAACAAAAAGTACTTTGTAGCCTAGACTTCTGCCTGGCTGGAAATATAATTCATCGCTATAAAACAGTACGATTAACGCATTTTTTTTTTTTTGATGGGAAATCATCAAATGACCCCAGAGCGGGAGCTCTGGTTGGAGCGGAAGGGAGTGTCAGACTCTTACTGACTAAAACCCATCCGTGTTCCTTTCTTAGTCCTGTATGTTCCGGGGTAGCGGTAACCCTTTCGGACAATCCCGCACCCCCGACAGGCTTCGGCCCTGGCAGGCCCCTTCCTTTTTGCTGACATATCTTTGAGGCGCGCGTGGAACACTGACGCGCCGTCCGGCACGGGCCTGGTCCTGATCGGACAGAAAAACAGTACGATTAATGCATGGGGCCATGAAAATATCAGTTGAGGCGTTTTATCATTACACGCGTCAAAAATGTTTATTTCCACTTAAACAAATAGCAACTTTACTGTAGTGTGATTAAAGTTGATTTTGTTTTTTACTGCTACTGAGTGTTGAAGCGCACAGCAAATCCCTATTGGCTTTCGTTTTGTGGCTCTCAGGTGAAACCTAGTTTTGTTTCAGGGCGCATTCCACCAAACTTTTATACCTAGAATAAGTCTTATCTCGAGAGTAAATTATGAATTTTTGACAGTTTTTCCATACTAGAACTGTCAGACGTCAATTTTATTCCACGGATAAAAGATATCTGTCTTTGGTGAAATAAGCCCTTAGTAGGATAAAAAAAGTGGTTCCGTACAAATTTGTAGGTATGTACCTAAATAGTATATCACGGGTTTTTTTATGTACGTTTTTCGCGGCATAAACGGCCGTTTTTTTTTACGTTAATGTAGAAGTTTGATTTTTTACAGCTTCAAGGGACCGCAGACCTGAGGATATGGTTTTAATTTTAAATGGATACCTCCACGCGTTCCCGAGATAAAAGGTCTTGACACACAGACGGACGGACAACAAAGTGATCATATAAGGTTTTTTTCCTTTTGAGGTAGAGAAACCTAAAAAATCGAGAAGAATAAGTATTCAATACTTAGTCTATTTTTGTTTGGTAAACAGGTTGGGCATTGATATAATCATTGACAGTATATTCGGGGTATTTTCCTCTAGTAACGCGAGAAGTGTTCGGGCGATAATACTAATAAAATAAAAAACTTTTTAACAAAAAATTAAACCTCCGAAAAAACTGAAAAGCAAAAAATAATAAACTTTTTTTATTTAACCTTAATAAATAAGTTCTTAAACTAATGCAAGTATACCTAAGTAATTTAGAGTCGGCGCCAAACAAGCAAATTAATTCGTTGCGAGTGGTCGTGCGGAGAGCGCATTTTTTGTTTGAAATGTTAATGTTTATCGCTATAGATTTCACGTTGCTTATTTCTTTAAATTTGAGGTAATTTAGTAATCTTTGTTCATTGATCGACGAAAAAAAAACGGAGGAGGTTCCCAATTCGACGCGTATATGTTTTTTTTTTTTTTTATGTATGATCACGCATAACTTTTTACAGAGCAGTCCGATTTTGATAATTCTTTTTTTATTAGAAAGGGTATACCCTGTAGTTGTTCCCATATAAATTTGGAAAAAAAAAACCTACCCTAAGGGTGGGAAAATAGGGGTGACTTATTGTTCATTCACAGATTTTAATGCTGAGCTGTGTATTATAATTAAAATAAAAGGCCTATCTATGTTGGTATATAAAGCCTGTTTTTTTTAAGTATTACATTATATTATTTAGTATTATATTACACAAAAAATAATAGTTAAAGTAGGATTATATAACAGGTAATGTCCAAAGTAAGGTAGGTATTTTAAAAGTAATCAAACATTAAGCATGTAGTAATTAGTAAATTATAGCCTCAAAAAATTATAAAATAAAAACTTTTTAACAAAAAATTAAACCTCCGAAAAAACTGAAAAGCAAAAAATAATAAACTTTTTTTATTTAACCTTAATAAATAAGTTCTTACAACAATCAATGAACAAAGATTACTAAATTACCTCAAATTTAAAGAAATAAGCAACGTGAAATCTATAGCGATAAACATTAACATTTCAAACAAAAAATGCGCTCTCCGCACGACCACTCGCAACGATTTAATTTGCTTGTTTGGCGCCGACTCTAAATTACTTAGGTATACTTGCATTAGTTTAAGAACTTATTTATTATAATGTTTTTTTTTTGGTTGGTTCTACAAGCAATAGTAAAAATAGCGGTCGATTTATTGATAGAAAAATAAATATCAGAATACCAGCGCTGCGACATTTATTTTTTTTAAATGTCGCAGCATCATGCTGAAGCTGAGATAGGAGCCTTTTGGCCTCGTATAGGACTTTCTTTTTAATTTTTCTTTTTATTACTTTTGTTTTTTTTTTACTGTGTTTAGTTTAGTTTGTGATCTTCCTGTACGAGTCACAATAAATACTTTTTCTTTCTTTCTTTTCTTTATAACTTTGCAAGTATTCATCGTCGAAATCTTTTAAACAATTTTTTTATAAACCCAGACGGAGTACCTACATGAATTACTACTTACTACATTTCTGTTTTTTATTACCTACACTATTTATCATGCCTTGTTCAGAAGAAACATGAGTTATGAGAAAGATCACAAGATTTACACCATTTTTACAAACAAACAACCGACCTATCCAACATATTAGTATTTTCAAATTCAATTATTAAAAAAAAACAACAAGAGACGAAATACTAGCAATCTTACATAAAATATATATTACATATGAAGGTACCTAAAGACCACTTTGGCACAAAAGAATACAGAGTCAAATGTTGACTCAATGTCATCTAATAGAGGATGATGCCAACGGTCGCGTCATTTAAGAAAAACACACTGAAAATAATCAATGGCGGTCCACACCGGAAATCAGCCATCTTGGAAATACGTCAACGGATAAAATTATGTTATTTTTTGGTAAGTGGGTTAATTTGTTGGTGAAAAGAGTTCCAAGATAGTCATATCAAATTTTGTAGTGGCTACTGGTATTTCTAAGTATTTGAATCCTTGATAAGTCTCAATTTTATTGCTTTTTTATATGACATCCTGCTTATTTATATAATATTTTTCCTTCGTCTCACGTGTTATCATAAGCATCTGCCTAGCCTTTCCCCAACTATGCTAAGGTCAGCTTTCAGTCTAACAGCATTAGCATAACAGCCTATAATGTTCCCACTGCTGGGACACAGGCCTCCTCTTGCTGAGAGGGACTGGGCTTTAATCCACTACGCGGGTCCAGGTTGGTAGATGTCAGATGTCTTAAAATTTTGATAGGTTTAAATCTATAGATAGGTAGGATATTTTCCTTACGATGTTTTCCTTCATCGTTTTGAGGGGTGATAAAATAATTTACAGAAAGTAAAGCGCCTGACAGGATTCGAACCTAAGACTCGTTGTCACTACCGTTACTACCGGGCCAACCACTGCTCCAGTCTAACAGGATGCAGCTGATTACAGGGCTTCTGACAAACCATAACGACCTGTCAAAGATCTACGAATTACAGCTGGGACCAACGACTTAATGTGTTATCCGAGACACGGAGAAGTCTCACTGTCTGTCCGAAAATCAAAATTATGATAAGTGTGAAAAAATTAAAATGCAAAAAAAAAAGTGAAGACTTCTTCAGGCAAGGTGAAGCGTCATTACGTCGTTCTCATCTTTGCAAAGATAATTACGTACGTATTAATTTGTTATAATTCATTCACATTTAAAATTCGTACGGTATTTATATGTTAGTTTTTGGTACGTAAGTACTTACTAAAAAAATACTGGCTTATGCGCCAGAATACCGAAGAAGTACAGACCCCATCATGCTACCCGAAACTGTCAAATTTTTCCAATTAACTTTGAACCATATGCTTTAGCAATAAAGTTGAAAGTCTAGCATAAAAGAAATTTGACAGATTGTAGCAGCTTGATGTGCTGGCGTCTGTACCTACCCAGTAAATTACTGACGGAAATGCAACATCATATAAAACAATGTCTTTTTAATCGTCCGTGACGTAATGACTTGTGCAATAACGTGGTACAAATGACGCAACTATGGTCAGTCGGTCACCATGCATTGTTGGCTCATATGTTGTAAACATACGACAAAATGTTGTGAGCTTAGCCGTAGGATTATAAAATTATTTAAGACAGACAAATTAGGATTTTAGTGCAATCTTAACTGACTAATATTTATGTTGACGCCTATGGTTTTCAGGACAGATTGAATATGGATGGCTACTATAAAAGAAGCACACCTAAGAAATCATAAGTGGGCTGTGTGGAAGACGAATCTAATAAACAGGGAGGCAGGGACATCGACAAACTGAAACCATGAATATAGTACATGATTCTTGATACTTACCATAGCGTAGAAATATGGATGATTTTTTACCGTCTCGAAATCTTTACAGGACGTTCTACCTATGAATATGAACAAATTTTACTATGAGACCAACTCTGAAATCACGAATATTTTCGTGTAGTCAACTCTATTATTTAACAGCCGATTTTTTAATCGGCTGTTAAATAATAGGGTTGACTACTTGAACAAAATATATAAATCAGCTGATTTTATTTTCGTGATTTCAGAGTTGGTCCCATAGTGAAAGTTGTTCATATTCATGTAGAGAACCCTGCAATAATTTCGAGACGGAAAAAAAAATCAGTACAGTTATAAAATAAAATAAAAAACCGCTATTTCATAAAAAAAGTGCTAAACTTACGTGGTCAAAATGTATGGCAAAACTGTTTTTTTTTTTAATAACTGACAAAAAATCTCAACTCAGGATGTTACAGAATCATGTACCTACCGAATCTTATGCGTCGACGTCCCTACCCCCACAATATAGCAAAGAAGTGAGCACTAAGACGCACGGAAAGACAGGTTGCTTCAACTCTCAAAACTAAAAAAAAACCGAAACAAAACCCGTAAAAAAATAATGGTTATTGCAACAAAAATACGTCGGATATAAAAGTTCGTGGTAGATTTACACAAGAAAATATTGATAACAAGTTACAAGCCAAGTTTGTAAGCATTCAAGCCATAACAATCTCCGCTGGACCGTTAACAGAATCTGTCCGTATCAGCTGAGGTTAAGATACTAATAGTGGTGCACGGAAACTCAGCTGTTCAATAGATAGAGTTGTGCTGAGTCAGTTGATTTGTGAGTCGATTTTATAGTGGTACTGTTTTAGTCGAGTCCTTCCTGGAGGGCGATTACCGTATTTTAAGAATTTTAACGTTCGCATTTTAATCTCAGTTGTTGTCAGTTGGTCTTTCGAAGCTGCAAACTTGGTTTCACACTACTGGTATCTATCCTAACAACATCCCAAAAAACCTGCTAGGCAATCGCGTAACGCATTATCAATCGGAATCGGTTTCATTTTGACAGTTCAACAACATTCATTGCGTTTTTCACGGGTTGAGCAGACAAATTTTTCGAACTTATGAAGCAATGGATTAGCATTTTGCTTCAAAATGATTCTTATTCCGATTGATAGTGTGTTACGCAATTAGGGTGCCGTACAGTGCAATTTTTTGCGACCTGCGATGTTAGGATTCACAACACCTAATGGATCAAAAACCTGTCCTACTGTTGACAATACCGATCGTTTACTTATAATATTTTTTAAAGGATCGCTAACTGTTGCAAAACCAAAAGTTTCAGCTATACAAGACCATCGTGGACCTAATATTTTGGCATTATTATCATTGACTAATTTGAGCAAATTATCATCAATGTTACCTTCGTTTATGCCGTTCAAATAACAACTGTCCTAGGTATACTTGCCTTCCTATTTAAGGACAAAACATAAGGCAACTTAAAATAATTACAAATAAATCTAAATCGCAAATCGCATGGTTAATGGAATACTGACCTAACTCAAAAAATTCGATTCTTGTGACCTCGCAAAAGAAGATCTTGCTATGAGGATTTATCCTACTTGTTGACGCATAAAATTAAAACTGATTTAATTTGATTATTAAATAATCATGAATGCTTGTATTTCGAACGTCTATGATTAACTATTGATGAGATCTGACGGTCAAGGACCGCGGGACACCGATCGGTGACCAAACAATAGAAAATCAATTGTGTCTCATTAGCGGAGCTTGACAGATTAAAAAAATTTCTACAATGTTCCATTAAGCATGCGAAATGTTTTTCTAATAACATGTTTTGATAAAAACACGATAACAACATTTAAATCGACAAAGCCCAGCTCAACTTTCAACTGAAACTCGACCACACCTTCCTCCCTACCTTACATCAATGCCTCCTCTATATAATAGTCCTGCAGGGACTAAGAATGGACTCATGAACGTGCGGCAGGTTTAATTACACTCTTAACGAGGCCGATGTTGTGTCGTTAAGGCCGTGTTTAGTCCAGGAGGTAGTTGACAGGTAGAAAATGGACCAACTTTTGTTATTTGCACTTACGATGTGTTTTTGTTCTCTGGTCGTACGGTCGTACCATGGTTTTTGGATATTTTGCGGCGTGACCCTAAAGTTTATAGGTTTAGGTTAGTAGTAAATGAACGTGGATAAGTTTTGTGTAGTGTGATTTGGATTGTCGTGGTTGTGGAAGAGTTTTGGGTTACGGTAGTGAAAGGTTGGTGAAATTATTTCGGTTGTGTGGCCCGTAGTCTTTAGAAGGGTATTGAAATGGACATTATTAATACTTATACGTAGGCATAATTTGAAAGATTGCGGCTTCAATAATGGGTCGAGTGCGCGGAAGCTCCAACAGCATCTGAACAACATTGTTTGACAAGGTGGACAGCCCCTAGGGGGTGCAGAGGTTGGCACTGGGTGCAGAGGTGCATGTCAATTGTTGTTAGGTAAATTTATAAGTCTTACTAACATAGTTTTTAAGTTATTGTTACTAATTATATATGGATTATGTGAACTTTTATTAGTAAGTTTTAAATCCATACTAATATTATAAATTCGAAAGTAACTCTGTCTGCATTTTAACGCCTAAACCACTGAACCGATTTACATGAAATTTGGTAAAGAGATAGTTTGAGTCCAGGGGAAGGACATGGGATAGTTTTTATCCCGATATTCCCACGGGATTGACACTTATGCGGGTGAAACCGCGGGGCGCAGCTAGTACTCAATAAATGTGACCTATGAAACTTTGTATAGAACATGATTTAAGTTTTTCATAATGAAGTATTTTTTCATAGAGCAAGATAATATATTATAGCTTTTTAGAGGTTTTGATTTGAACAAAGCTCGGAAATTAATCAGAACTAAATAATAAAATTAACACAATCACTGAAATTACACAAGCGAAGCTTCCAGACACAAATCCAACGTTCCGAAAGCGGTCACTAACGTATGAACATCCAAATTAGTGCTAACATACACAGTCAAATAATACGCCGAAACGGGTAAAATTAATTTCAAAACTCCACTGCCTGCGAGTTAGGTACTGTTGTACCACCGTAAATCACTTAACTAAACCCACTCAGGCAAGTTAAATTAAGTTTAAGAAACTTATTACTTAGCTAGGTAGCGTATCAATAGGCGACCTCAGGGAGCATGGAGATGCCTCCGCCGCTGCTAGAGGCGGTATTGTCTACTTTCCATACAAACCAAGCGTGTCAAAAATACCATGTTGGTCCTGGGGTTAAGACCTCGCCTCTCATGTACGAAATTGCGAGTTTGCAGCGGTAGCTATGTACAAACGCCACATGCGAACTACATAGTTTTAAGGTTTTTAATATGTATTAGTTTATCATTATACAGGGTGTTACGGAAAGGGTATATCAATACAAACGGGTTGAAGAGTGTATCTGGTCTAGAATCTCTGTACAAAATTTCAGCTCAAAAGCATTAACTTTGAAAATGCTTAATATTTTTTAATTCGACATCACGGCGCTGCACTGGCGCGCGGCGGCGTGATGTGCGTGTACTAGGCGCACATACACACTACAGATAATGAATAATGACCCTCGTAGTGCGGTGACACGTTTGTTATGATTTCAATTTAATAAGCTATCGAAATTAAAAAATATTAAGCATTCTCAAAGTTACTGCTTTTGAGCTGAAATTTTGTACAGAGATTCTAGACCAGATACACTCTTCTACCCGTTTGTATTGATATACCCTTTCCGTAACACCCTGTATAAGATTATTTTGTGTATTTTATCTATGGGCCTTAGTTGCCTGATAGTAAAATTATTACTTATTTATTAGAGAGAGGTGTAGCTGTTGTCGCCTTACTTACGCTCTCTGTTTTCATTTCGTAATGCGGGATGCCTTACCTGTAACAAAAAATAATAAAAATGAGTGTAAATGTAAATATTTCATAGTTAGCAAAAGGTAAAATAAAGGTCTGAAAATAATAACTAATAGAACAATGAAGGAAAATTATACAAGAACAGTTGTCTCCAGTTTTACGAAAATACTCGTAAATAACGGAATGCTATTAGCTACGTCTCGTGGTTTCACCTGCATAAGTCTCGATCCCGAGGGAATATTGAGGTACAAAGAGGACAACTATCCTATGTCCTAATTCAGTTCATGGTCTACCCATGTGCCAAATTTCATCCAAATACTTTCAGCTATTTTAGCGTGAATGCGTAACAAACAAACATACGAAAAATAAAGATAAAGAGTAAAGCGCTTATAGTAACATCTTTATAATTAGAGTAAGTTTCGTAACATACAATACTATACTCGATGGCATTGCACAAGCACATAAGGACATAATGTATACTAATTAAACTGAAGAGCTTGTTTGTTTGAACACGGTAATCTCTGTAACTACCGGTCGGATATGACAAATTCCTGTTTGCATTTGATAGCCCAATTCTTGAGGAAGACTATAGGCTAACATCACGCTATGACGCTTAGGGACCGAGTAAAAAGAAAAAAGTCAGAAAGATCGCTAACCGAAAACGAAGTGACAGCGGCAGGTGCAGGGCAGGAACAAGTTTCACGCGTACGAAGTCGCGGGCAGAAGCTAGTGTAAAATAAATCAATTACCTATTTATCAAATCGACTACCAACTTAAATGGTCCTTATATTCAAATCACAACTGTCATTCTTTGACAGCTGTATGAAATTGCTATAATACGGTAAAATGACGAAGTATGCCAATTTGATAAACACTGAATTTTCCTGATCGAAAATGTAACGGCCTACCGTTCAACATCCAATGTTTAAATCAATGTTATAATTCATTAATAACGTTGCTAAATTGAAGAGTACAGCTGTGACGTAGCATGACAACTGAATAGACTGGTATTACGTTTAGTCGCTTAACTAAATCACTTGGTTTTTTGGTTTACCTTTATTTTACTATAGCTTTAATAATACCAAAGTCTCCTCATTCCATTTTCTATTTGGAGACTCAAGATTAATTATAAAGATAGATAAAGAAACACAATTTAGATCCTTTTAATCCTAGAAAAGAACTCACTAAGTTCACCGATAGTACTGCGCGTGTATTTCATCTAGCTTCAGTAATCTTTTATTGGAGTCTGACGATAAATAGGATTGATAGAGTTTAGGAGTGCTTAAGAAAACTTCGTCTAAGTTCAATCTTAGTACTTTTATTTAGGGTCACGGCAAATTAATGAGCGAGTTCTTACTGAAATCTTTTATTAGGATTGGTATTGATTTAAATATGTTTCAGGAGGTTTAAAATAAATAGAGAATAAAGTTTTCCATTCTGACATGAAATTGGCATTAGCTTAAATTGCACATATTTTCCAGTTTCTTTTTTTTGTATTTTTTTATTAGCGTAAAACATTGACATTTTGCTATCCATACTATCCATACTAATATTATAAATTCGAAAGTAACTCTTCACGCCTAAACCGCTAAACCGATTTAGATGTTTGGTATAGAGATAGCTTGAGTCCCGGGAAACGGCATAGGATACTTTTTATCCCGATATTCCCACGGGATCGACACTTATGCGGGTGAAACCGCGGGGCGCAGCTAGTATTATAAATTCGAAAGTAACTCTGTCTGTCTGTCTGTATGTTACCTTTTCACGCCTAAACCACTGAACCGATTTAGATGAAATTTGGTATAGAGATAGTTTGAGTCCCGGGGAAGGACATAGGATAGTTTTTATCCCGATTCCCACGGGATCGACACTTATGCGGGTGAAACCGCGGGGCGCAGTTAGTTACCAATACATGTAAGTCTAATATGAATACACGTAAATCTTTCGGAATAAATTCTCTAAATAATGATGAAAACCGCGTCAAAATCCGTTGCGAAGTTGAGAAGAAAAACGCGGTCACGCAGAGAGACACGAAAAGCGACTTTTATTGATAAAATGTATGTAATATTTATGTCACATTCCAAAGTAAACTGATATCCTTTACCTTTCTTTGACTTTTTTCCTGTTATGGACTTTTATTAGCTATGTATATCAATGAAATCAAGAATACAAAAAGCTTTTTACAAAAAAAAACAACCGACTTCAAAAAAAAACATTACAAAATGATAAATAACTTTAATTTCGGAAGTTGGTGTCGTTGGTTCCACATTTTCGTTTTTTGACACCGACTTCCGAAATTAAAGTTATATATCATTTTGTAGTGTTTTTTTGAAGTCGGTTGTTTTTTTTGTAAAAAGTTTTTATTTTTTTCACTTTTTAGTTGTAACCTACCCCACACAAATTCAATCAACACTTGTGCATTGAAGAATTGAAGACAACGACTAGAAGAATCATCAAAATTCGCACAGAAATGCCGGACATGCAGTACATTTATGCATACCTATAACTTCGTATATAAGAATAATTACCTAATGTATTATATACTAAAACCTTCCTGAAAGTATGTAGATCGCATTAGTGAAAGAATTATCAAATCGGTTCATTAGTTTTTGAGAAAATCGCGGACATACAATCATACATATATACGGGTCGAATACAGAACCTCCTTTTTTGAAGTCGGATAAAAAGGTAATTATCAGCCAAACTGTACATTATTATAGTCTTCAGAATCGTAGGACTTACATATACATATTTAGGATGGTTCCAACTATATTAAGTATGTGTTTAAAAGTCATAAACCTTGCAATATTGTACTGAAAGTTATTAACGGGATCATGTAATTTTGAGATACGCATACAATGTCTTTAATGGTTTATTTAGCTTTACGATGTTCTTAGATGGAGATTTACATATTGTAAGATCTAGGGCACATGTGAAGAGTATGTAACTCCAGCGCTGTTCCATAATTCATAAATTTACCAGTCGTTGTATATTAAAACTGGTGAATATAGTCACCTAACTTGTTGGGGATACCGCAACAATGTAGAAGCGTAGCATCTAAAATGCTATCATCTACCCAGCCTTTTCCCAACTATTTTGGGGTCAATTGTTACAAGGTCAATTGTTACACTGTTTATCCTAATAATACAAGGTGAAATTAAATTCACGGGCATCCTTTTAAGAGGTCATTGTACTCATCATTATGAACAACTATTACTATGGGACTAAACCTGAAATCGCGAAAAAAAATCAGCTGTTCCTTGCATTTATGTTCACATAACTCGTCAAAGGAGCAGATTTTTTTTCGCGATTTCAGGTTTGGTCCCATAGTAAAAGTTGTTCATAATGATGATTACAATGACCCCTTAAAAGGATGCCCATGAATTCAATTTCACCCTGTATAAGCAATATGATACAAGTATAATGTACAATATGATGCGATAGAGACAGCATGAAAAAAATTACCTAAATTATAATCTGAAAAAAAATTACAATAACAGTGCAGAAATAACAGTTTCTAATAACAGTGGGTGGCTATAGAAATACAGTAAATACAAAGGTGACAGAAAAGAAAAAAGTCAATATGGTGGTTAGTTTTGATGGACTTGGCGCTTGAATTTTTGAAGTGTTGTGGAAAAAATATGTATTGAATCATCGCAATTATTAAGAAGCCTGTAAATTGTGTTTTCTGTCTAACCGTATGCAGCTGAATACCAGTATTTTACATAGAGCGACTGCCTATCTGACAGCCACAACCCAGTTACTGGGTAATACGATACCCTTTGGTAAGTCTGGTTGTCAGACTTTTGGGCTACTGACGAACCGTAACGACTATCAAAGATCCACGAATGACAGCTGGAACCAACGGCTTAACGTGCTTTTCGAGGCACTGTATTGCTTTATAAAATGCTAATTACCAAACAAAAAATAATTTTGTGAAGAATGATTGTTGAAGTGATTCATCATCTGCCTAGTCTTTTCCCAACTATGTTTGGATCGGATTTCAGTATAATCGGATTCAGCTGAATTTTAGTATTTCACATGCAGCGACTGCCTACCTGACCTCCGCAACTCACGCAGGAGGCACGCAGAGGTATCGGTATGTAAAAATGGTCACCCATCCTCGAACCAACTGCGGCAAGCGTATCTTGTTAACAATGTTTAAATAATCAGCCTTTAATGTTCTCACTACTGGCACACAGCCACCTCTTTGTGAGAGGGAGTGGGTCATAATCCGCCATGCGGGCCCAATGCGGGTTGGATGGATTGGATGTCACATGTCTTAGTAGTTTTGGTTGTTCATTGTTTTTGGCATGTTCTTTTGGTTCTAGGACATGCCGGTTTCCTCACGATGTTTTCCTTTACCGTTTTTCAGTGCAGTGGTGATGAAATAATTAACACAAAGTAAAGCGTCTGTTTGGGCTCGAACCTATGACCAAATCGTAAGTAGTGGCCGATACCACTGCGCCACCACTGCTCGTGCCCGTGATTTTAGTGATTGTTTTAAGAAATTAATGAACAATAATAAATGTATGTCGCATCTGGTCATTCGTTTGGCTATTCGGAACGCCAGCGCCATCTGGCGGCACTTGACAGAGTCTAGCCCGAGTTTGTGGGGAGTACAAGAGAGCGTGCAGTGTGGTGGAGCGGCCCCCTTGGAGATTGGACATCAAACGAACAAGATGTGCTCAGAAACTGTCCCGCGTTCCGCATCTGGTTGTATCGTGTACCTATAGTGTGTGATTTGCTAGTGTGATTAAATTGTTCGTGAAATTATAATCTGATTTGAATTGCAAACCGTTTTTCTATTGCGCAATAACCAACACAATACCCATAGTTCGCCCACAGTAGTTAAAGTATGGCTGATAATAAGGAGACACACGTGCCTTCTCCGTTATATATATCATGTTTCGTATATTATGATGATTAAATTCCAGCGGCTGAAAAATTCCCACATAAAGCAACAAGGAAACATTTTTTCAGTGAAGCTCTTATAAAAATAATGAAAAGTCGTATTTCAACCTCGTTCATAAACTAAGTTAAAGTAATACTCGCGGTAGAAATTCGAGTAGGTAAGTTACATGAATATATTCCATTCATAAAGATTTGAAATAAAAAATATGCTTCGAAAAAGCAATGAAGCGAATGTAATGAGAATCTTTTATGAAAAGTTTTTCTTTTATTATGGAGATTTCACAGACAAGTATGATATGAACATTATTTAAGTGTATTCTAATATTTATTGAAGATATAGATACTTCAATATTGACATTCGTTTTTTGAAATATTATTACAGAATATTATATTGGATTTTCAGTTTTAGTCTATTCAATGTCAAGTGTATTTATATTGTGTTAAACTTAGCAATAAAAATGTTGTGTCTTATATTATTGTTATTTTTTAATAGATGTCTTTGATGTACTTGTATACGGTAGTATCGATTATAATGAGTTATGTACAGACGCCAGCACATCAAGCTACCCGAAACAGTCTCACAATCAACTTTGAACCTTATGCTGTAGCGATAAAGATAAAAATCTATTAAAGCAATTTGACAGATTGTAGTAACTTGATGTGCTGGCGTCTGTACATAGTATATAAGAATCTGAAAGGTTTAGAGTTTTAGACTGACTGTACCTACCTATTCCTTGTATAACAAGATGTCTGATAAAAGAACCCTATATGCTGATCTTAGAGGTCCAGCATAGGTATTTATTACCATTCGACATGCTTCCGTACTGTATCGAACAACAAACAGTGTTATCGTAGGAGTCCTCTAAACGGTGTTCACAAGTCCAAAACCCGTAATTTTTTCCAGTTTAATCAAACAGACGACCGCTATTCTTCGTCAGCTGTTTGCTGTCGGGGGCAAGGGCAATCAGGTTGTCGAAATGTGTCATTTTCGATACGATCGCGTGTCGGATGATTGTGAATAGCTATGCAGGTGTTGCTTTCAAAGCGTTTTTGGGACTTTGAGTGGGATTGACATAAGTAAGCTTATGTCAGTCTCATACATTACAAATACAAAATACATACAGTATTATTTATAAACGCGTCTTAAATTTTAATCAATTGCTAAGCAACTGATTAGCAAAATTCTTATTCATAAACACTATTTAGCGCCAAGAGGTTGCTAAGCAATTGATTAGTAGCTGTCAAAATTAATCACCACCGGAGCACTGCTAAGAGGATGCTAAGAGGCAAGATGGCGGATTTTATTTGAATCAGCTGATTGTTTAATATGGATCATTGCGCCTCGAGGTTATTTTGTTCATAATATCGAGTAGTGCGTATATATGGATTACGGCAAAAATGTTTATATTTCTGTACCGACTAGTTTACATTAGTTTATGATTGGAGCCTCCTTTTAAGCATGATGACGCCTGTGTTAGGAGACTCCGCACTTCCATAGCTTTGGCTGTTTGTGCAACTTACAGAATTATTTTTATTACTGACATAAGTTTATGTCAGTCTCATACATCTTTTCCATCATTATCGCTGATAGAACGTCACTATGCCTAGGGCCTCTATGCCGCTACCCCGCCGCGGAACATAAAGGGTTAAGGAAGGAACACGGATGGGTTTTAGTCAGTAAGAGTCTGACACTACCTTCCGCTCCACCCAGAGCGGGAGGGGTCATTCGATGATTTCGCATCCAAAAAAAAAAAAAAAGGGCCTCTATGCCAATACTATTACTGTATTACTTACCTACTTTTTATGGTCACACAGTGGGTGCCTGAAGTCGGGCGTCATCACCGAGACAGGCCTAAGTAACGTGACAAATTGGACTCGTTCCTGACCGATTCCCCGGAGAAGGCGTAAAATAAGGAAATTTGGAGAAGTATGGGGGAGCGTAGACCTTTGCCCAGCAGTGGGACAGGATGGGTTGACATAAAAAAAACTTACTAGTACAACATTATAACACTCGTTTGGATGATATTATATTATGGTTACTATAACACTGGTTGTTTTAATGTTGGCAATAAGCTAACTGTTTCAGAAACTTTTAAGTACACAGGATTTATAGCATGGGTGTAGATAAAATTTATTAAACCTTAGGTCATGTACGTTCCTTTATCTAAATAATATATATATATTTTCTAAATAATGTAAAGAATTAATTTGAAACTTTCCCATCCACAAATATTCAACAGCAAAAAACAAGTCAAAAACATTGAAGTGTTGGAAAAAACTTACAACATTCGCCAATGACGACCAATTCGGGCGTACCTATATGATAAAATCACCGAACAACTTCCAAGCGTCTATGCCATCACCTTTATTTACCAAGCAGTAAGATTCATAATCGTTTGCATTTTATTCGAAATAGAGTTGTATAATTTTATCGACACTAACGCTCTTATTTATAGTGAGATAAGGTTCATAATTGCTTGTATTTTATTCGCAATATAGTCGTACGGTTTACTATGATATTACGCGTGTTCGCCTTTATGGCGACAACTAATATGAAAGAATCAAGTTTTTGTAAGTACCGAGAATTGTTAGTTTTTGTTTGGCGAAGCGATTTAGTGTCAAAATGTTTTGTGGCTCGTATCACTTGTACAAATAGATAAATACATGGGAACGGTTTATCTGATGATGTGAAAAGGGTATCAGTTGGTGTAATATCTTACTCAAGTTGGATGTTTACGTTGGGAAGACGTCCGTTTTTTTTTTTTGGTTTTCGTGTTTTTCTTTTCCCATTGAATGTTTCAGAAACGTTTAACAAGACAGTCAATGAGTAAGAGTATAATCCATACTAATTACTAATATTACTAATCCATACTATGAATTATAAATTCGAAAGTAACTCTGTCTGTCTTTCTGTCTGTATGTTACCTTTTCACGCCTAAACCACTGAACCGATTTAGATGAAATTTGGTATAGAGATAGTTTGAGGCCCGGGAAAGGACACATGATATTTTTTATCCCGATATTCCCACGGGTTCGAGACTTATGCGGGTGAAACCGCGGGGCGCAGCTAGTTCATTATAAGTTATCATATTGAGGAATGCAGAGTTAACGCATTTTATTTATTAATTACATAGAAAAATGAATGAGGGCTTCAGAAGAAAAATGAAGACGAAGAGAATTTCAAAGAAAAAAAAAAACTATAGAAAATCGTTAATGATCAATTTTAAGTGTCTAACAAGAAAACATGAGATGAGATTGATCAAAGGCTTCGAAAGTACAATAATAACAAGCTACTGCGATTATAATCAGCCTAGAATATTCCCACTGCTGGGACACAGGCCTCCTCTCTGTGAGAGGGAGTGGGCTGTAATCTACCACGCGGGCCCAGTGCGCGTTAGCGGCTGTCACATGTCTTCGAATTTTTGGTTCTAGACATACCGGTTCCCTCACGATATTTTCTGTCACCATTTCGAGAGCTGCCGTGATGAAATTATTTACTAAAAAGTAGGTAATACGCCTGCCTGGGTTCGAACCCACGACCTACAAGTAGGTAGGTCGGGGCTGTAGGACACCGCTGCTCTCTTCTCTGCTACTGATATCATATGTTTTTGAACATTACAATACATATGTAACATTAATAATAATACACATAATGGATTGATAGCCAAGAGCCTCGACCTACACCTAAGGAGGCTCTCGTTTTGCAGCTAGATCAAGGGCTTGATTCAGAAAGAGGTACTTCGGGACACGGCCCGCACTGTTAGGAGGTTCCTCTCTCTGGAGCCCTGACCGCCGCGCCGCCGCCCGGTAGCTTGGACCCTGTTCCCGATACCGGTGGGCTACTATTTTTTTTTTATATATTTTTTTTTTTATATTCTAATATTTAAAAATATAATTTAAATGTATTTAGTTAAATAAAGGAAATAATACACATAAAAAATAACAGATAACTTTACCATCCAAGCGAATATGAAAACAATAACTTACAAAAGTCATTCATAAGAAACAAAGCAATAAATAGACAAAAACGAGAAGAAAAAGAAAAAAACGCATCCCATCAAGCAAACAGTAGGCTTACTCTCGACACTCGATCTCAATCGGAATTGGAAATTGGGATCGAAATCTTGTCATTTGGCACTCTTGAACGCTACACTAGCGCACGATTGGAATCGTTTCAGGTGGATTTTTTTGGTACTAAATGAAATCGACTTTACTCGAACCAATGCACTTTTTCCGGTACTCTTGACGAGATTTTGACGTCGACATATCGAGTTTGAAGTCGTGTTTATGTCAATGTTGAACGATTACAAAAAGTCTACTTTTTCGGGATCGATTTTGTTATTGTGGTTGATTTGTGAAGTTTTTATTGTGAATAATGGCACGTTTGGAACTTATTTGTGATATCTTGGACAATGCTCATAAGTTAGATATGAGACAAAGGCGGAATTTGAGACGAATGGCGCGTTATGCAGACAACGCGTTTGCCATGACCGACGATGAATTTAGAAAAAATTACCGAGTGAATAGGGAGCTTTTCGAAGTTATTTATAAGGATTTGGAACCTTTGATGCCCCAGCCTACTCGTCGTAGCGACATACCAAGAAAATACAAGGTTTGTAAACTAGCAATTCCATTTTCACATGGTAGGTATTTTTCATATTTATGTTAGTAAGTAAGTAATTAACTATACCTACTATTTTTATTTTTTAGGTATTAGTTGCTCTTTCATTCTACGCCACAGGCAGCTACCAAAGATTAGTAGGTGGGACACAAGGTACAATGATGTCCCAACAGTCAGTTTCGAGAGCAATAAGAGAAGTTTCAAATGCTCTTAATTCAAATGATATTTTAAATAAATGGCTTAAGTTTCCATCGACTCGCCGACAACGAGACTTAATTAAACAAAGGTTATTAACAACTTACTTATTTTTACCTTAATATTAAATATGCAGTATCAATCAATACTTTAGACATTATGTTGTTTTGATATTTAATATGTTTTTATTAAACTTACTTGTTAAGAATATGCTAATAATAAATTAATTGCAGATTTTATGAAAAATTTAAAATACCTGCAGTCACAGGGTGTATTGATGGTACTCATGTGGCTATTGTAAGACCATCAGAAAATGAAGAGCGGTTTTACAACAGAAAAGGTTACCATTCGAGAAATGTTTTGATTGTGAGTTAGGTTGGCTATTTATCTAGTTATTAATTATTAGAGTAACTAACATTCTATAAAAAGTATTTCTTTTACAGATTTGTGATGCAGATCTCAATATACTGAGTGTAGATTCTTCATTTGGTGGAGCCTCACATGATACATTTGTTTGGAACCAACATCCTGTTAAGAATCACTTACAAAATTTAATAAATGCAGGAGAAAGAGTTTTTTTACTTGGTAAGCATTTCATACAGTTGTTCAAATTGGAAATAAATTTACATTAGGTCTACAATATATTTTTTACTTATATATAATAACTACTAAGTTATTTTAATATATTTATAGGTGATTCCGGTTATCCTCAAAGGGAATATATGATGACCCCAATAGTGGATGCACTGCCAGGCTCAGCTGAAGAGTACTACACAAATCTGCATTGTGTGGCTCGCAATACTGTTGAGCGCACAATTGGGGTTTTAAAAAATAGATGGAGATGTCTTCTGGGCCATAGAGTTCTTCATTATCATCCAGACACAGCTGCTAAAATTATAAATGCATGCTGTGTATTACATAACATTTGTAACCGAGCACGATTGGGTTTGGATGATATTGAGGATGCTATACCACCCATGGGAGAAATGCAATTAGCACAGAGTGGGTTAGAGGTGGATCGAGGTTCTGCCTCAGTGGAGCTGCGCAGGGGTCGCGAGGCTCGTGCACAACTTGTACAAGAACTGTGGACAGCTCGGCATCTTCATTAATATTATTATTTTCTGATGTAAGAACAATTTTTTGACTAAGACATGCTATTTAATTTAAAACCTATTTCAATTGAACTTATTTTGTAAATTAATCTTTTTTTTTTTCACTACACATACTTTATATAGATAGCTAAATATTTATGTGACCTAGACTTGTACTCTCTTTTATTATAATTGTAACACTATTGTTCTGTCGTGTTGTTTGATTTATATTGTGTATTAAATAAGTATTGGGTGGTGCTGAGGGTTAATAATAATCAAAATAATAGTGAGCTTACCTAATAAGTTTAATAAAAATTATAATAGAGGTTTTGGTACAATTATTGAATAGCTTAAGTTTAAAAGGTAATATCTAATTATTATTAACAAGTATTTGAATAAATAAATTTATAGCCTTTTTATTAAGTAATATTCAATTATTATTAATATTCACATATAGGTATTTTCACCACACACATAACTAATTTTTATTTTGTTCACATCATAAGTTAGGTCTAAACACCTTATTTATTATACAAGTACTTTATAAGACATGTCACACATCGTTGGATTCCTTATTAAATTATCTATCCACTGAGGTATCTATATTATACAATGTGAGGATGACAATACAACAATAAATTAAACTACGTACTTATACCTAATGACGTTCCCAGTCTGCATACAAAAAATCAATCAAATATATCCAATAGTTTAATTACTAGACATTATTTTTCATTTTTAACATTTTCTGCATTATGTATCTGTTAACAAGCCGGCACCGGTAGGTTCAAGACATCTGCAGTTAAACAACATGTTGTCAGCTCGCTAGTTCAATAACCTCCGCCAAAGTTCTTAAATATTATTTCCCGATGCGAACTAATGCATATTATACCTTTTGCTTGAGACATAAGAGTCATGCATGCGGAAATTATTACTTACTACAAATGTTACATTTTTTACAAAACTGCAAAAAAAAAGGGTGCCCGGCACACTGACCTATACAATTTTTTCAGGTTTTGGCCATATGTTTGTTGGGTCAATAACACCGCGCTGTTGTCGCATTATTTAAACTTTTTTGTTTACACTTTTATGCTATTTATTATGTTAGAATAAATCACTTTTTTAATGCCAATGTTAGGATTTATTTGATGGTTCCTAAATACTTCTATGCATTAGTATTATTAGTGTAATGTTTTAATTCATTGTAATGTCATCTCCAGATTGTATATATGTATTTGTTTCCAATGGAAAGATACTTCTACGTAAATAGGAAAAAAAAAAAATTAATTAAAAACTGTTTTATATGTATGTTAAATTACTCGAAAAGTACTTAACCGATTTACGAGTTACACATAGATACCTCAGGCCATAGAACAATACAGTATTTAAAATAACACAACTATGTTTTTGAGGGCGTGACGCACCCTCGATTGGTGGTTGCAAAAACTATATTTACAAAAAATAACAAACTAAAGGTTTACAACATAATATATAAACTCAATTAAGTAGGGTTTTCAGAAGGACTAGACATCAATTTGGCTAGGTATAGGGTATCTGGACATACAAAAAAAAAACTATAAATTACAGCTTTGTAGCCCACTTAATTGAGGTTTATAAGGGTTGTACTTACGATTTTTCGTAGAATCACTATTTTACCACAAAGTTTTACCTAATTTTGCAATATTATCACTATGAATTTAAGTTAGGTAATGAAAAGAAAAACACTGGGTATAAAACTGTTTTGTGACGCATCGTCGCTAACAACTTCCATATTTTGAACTTTAAACTAGTAAAAAATATAATTACTGCCTATTTTGTCTCAGGGCATCAGCAATATTATTGAGAGCATTTGCCACAGTTTGAGAGCCTTCTCTTATGGCTTCTGAAAGTCCTTCCATTTGTTCTACAGCTCGAGATAAGGCCCTCGCTGTGACAGTTTCTGCTTCAACCCTCTTCCTCTCTATCTCTGTGAATCTCTCCCGGTCTTGATCTAACATAGTCCTTGATCGGATACGCTGTCCTGAGGGCAGGCTGGTCCTTCCCGGACTATGTTCTCTTGGTGTTATAACTGAAAAATAAAATATATAACATTTATGTAAGTAATTATAATCATGAAAGATGGCATACATAGTTTGAAAGATTATTACCTCTCACAGTCTCTTCATTTTGGACGGGAGAAGCATGAGACTCCAATTCATTTGCATTCATATTATCATCTTCGGTTGGAATGATAATTTCCACTTGGATGTCACTCTGGCTTTGGCTCTGTAATGATAGAATAAGTACTTCATTATGAAGGTGTTAACTTTTATCAAGTTTACAATTGTCTTAAAATTTACAACTAAACTGACTTACTGTGGATGGGAATGGATTGGCAGCAACATGGCTGTCTCCTGCAGCAAATTGTAGGCCCCCCATCACTGCTACCAGGCGTTGGTCGATGGGTGTTAATACAGGTAAATTATCTGCAGACCCACCACCTGTACGCCTCATCGACTGTGCATGCTCGCCACATGTCTTCTTAAGGGAATGCTTTTTGTCAGCCCAATACTGAAAAGGAAATAAATGTACTAATTATTGTAACTGTTATCATTAAATAAGTGAAAAAAAAAGTTTATTAATGTGTATACAGCACCTTAGCCCAGCCTTTACCATCTTTCTGTGCACCGCCTAGTGCATTTAAGGATACTGCTATGTCGTTCCACTTTCTCTTTGTTTCCTGCTTAGCATGAGCAGTGCGCAATAAGCCCTTGGCAATTCCTGGGTTCTGTACCAGGAAATCTACCAGTCTCCAGCTGTTGGTGTGTTGGCCTAGTCATCCTGTAAGAACAATAAATGTTTGTATTGAGCAAAAGGGTATAATATTAAAATTTAAAGAAATTAGGTACAATATATTTAATAGAATTGTGGCCTTACCTTGATATTTTCGTCTTCCTCGGTTGAATACTTGTCTTAAAGTAAAACTAACTTGAACTTGTGCATATAAACATCTTTTAATACATTCCAAACTAAACACTTGAAAACTTTTAGATAACATCGCTTTGAAACTTTTGTTTATCGCAACAGTAATAATTCACGCTTTTTATTCAAGTAGGAACCTAAGTGGATGGCAGATGACAAACGCGCGAGAAGTTTTTTTTTTAATGTAACGTAACGTAGGCAATGACATGTACAATGAACCATTGCTGCCTAAATATTTAGTTCAAAATACGTATAAATGCAAGCAAAGAACACTTAAATGATTATTTATGTTAAAATAAATATCAGAACAGTTTTATTAATAGATTTAACGAGTTATTCAATATTTATAAATTTGGTAATTAACGTTTTGATGTGTATGGCCACCCCATGAGAGTCAGTGTAGTCGAACATGCAGTCGATTCCAATCTCAATCTCGATTTCGTTCAAGAGTGCCAACTTTCTGAAGATTGGAATTGAAATTGGTTCGGATTAGAATACGATCGAGATTGGGATTGGTTTCAAGAGTAAGCCTGCAGGCCGTGAGTTTGGCTCACCCCCCGTTTACATATGTCTGATTTATGTGAGCTATGTCGCAGCCAAAGTTGTTCAGTACAATGTGCTTGTTATTTACATACATTTGTGTAAATATTACAAGTTACAGACGTTGAATTATGTTGAAATTGTAATAGTGGAGTTGGGAACAGTTTTGGGCTGTTTTGATTAAAGTTATTGTGGTGTGTGTTCCCTGGCTGAGGATAAAGGACTCTAACTGTAAGGGCCATAGATATTATTATTAAACCTTATAGATATTGATACTCAAGCAGCTATATGTGTCGACTTAGGTACAAGTAAGGGCTTGTACACAAATCAGCGACATGCGAATTTGCAACGCAGAAAGGTTATATAGGTTAGAACTAGAAAGAGCTCGCAGATTTTTACGATGCGACGTCGCATCGCAGTTTTTTTGCACCATCGTCATTTTTGGGAAAATGATTTTCAGTATGTCAACGACTACGGGGAATGTTTTGCAAATTCCTATTATATAAAATCCCAGCCTGAATTTCCTTTTAACCTTAATTTATAGTTTAATTAAAGAGAAGTAGTTAGCAAGCTGCAGAAATAAGATGGAAATGTCGCTTTAATAAGATAGAAAAAAAAATTATGGAAATTAGTTATTTGCATAGTGTTTTTTTTATACAAAGTGTTAAAAAATTAACCCGACAAACTTTAAGAAGTGCTTTAGACCATGGAAATGAACAACTTTCACTATGGAACCAACTCTGAAACCACGAAAAAAAATCAGCTGTTTCATACATTTTGGTCAAGTAGGTATTGAACTTTTGTATTAAACAGCTGATTTTTTTGTCGTGATTTCAGATTTGGTCCCATAGTGAAAGTTGTTGAGTTCGATGGTCTAAAGCACCTCTTAAAGTTTGTCGAGTTAATTTTTTAACACCTTATATAAAACAAAGCAAAATAAAGGAGAAACAGGAATTTAAGGAGGAGGTTTAACTTATATCAGTTAAATTCAAGCAGAGTAACTTTATCGCCTTGAAGTGCAATTCCGTAATACCTAGTGTAAATTGAAATGGAAGATGCATTATAGGCTCCGAGAAGGTTGCAGCGATGAAGCCCAATTAGTATCTAATAAATTGCTGACTGAACGCCAACACAGTTTCACACCAATTACTCTTAGGGCTTCACGATACGCAGATCTTTGGTTCAGATGAGCTCCTTAACAATTATTTTTGAAGTGAAAACTTCTTTAGGCGCGTCGGGCATTTTTTCAGATGGGAAAAAACCATTGAATTCGCGCCACTGTTACCGTAATGACTGACTGAGGATGCGTTCGGCTGTCTTCGGGATGTACTCGGTTTTAATGTATATCCGATATGTCAGTGAGTGATGGCAAAGTATTCTGTTTGTGTTTTGTTTTCACTTCTGTCGGCACTCCCGGAGTGTCACTGTTTTTTTTTTTTAATACAGGGAGAGCTACCAAGAGGTCAATAGTGGTGTGGCCTTCCACGAAGTTGTTTAAGATTTAACTAACAATCTGACCTACTATTAGAAACTGTACTGTTGTCAAGAGATTGAAATTATTAAGAGTTATTATCTGCCTAACCTTTTCCCAACTATGTTAGGGTCGGCTTCCAGTCTAACCGAATGCAGCTGAGTACCAGTGCTTAAAATGGAGTGACTGCCTATCTGACCTCCACAACCCAGTCACTGGGTAATACAACATTTTTTGCTAAGACTGGTTGTCAGACTTTCTGGCTTCTGACGACCCGTAACAACTGTTAATAATGACAGCCAGGACCAACGGCTTAACGTGCTTTCCGAGACATGGAAAATTGTTAAAAATATACTTCAAAATCTCAAGCTGTGAACTAAAAGTCGATAGCCATTTCCAACACTTTTAATACACGAACGAACAATCCACCAAAACTCATTATAAAAAGAGATCACATACGACCAATAAAGAGCACATATTACCATAATCTATAGCTTCACAAACTGCCAGTAAATTCAGTTAAACTTCCACTGTGTGAGACTAGGGTTGCCGGAAAAAAGTTCGCTCTACATCATTATCAAAAAGTTATTAAGGCGGGTCTTGAAGCGTCCCGTCAATTTATTGCCAAAGGAATCGCTGTAGCTGCCAACATAGGCATGATCATTATAGTTTATCGGGACAGCAGTCGTAATAATAATTTTGGTTGAAAATTACATTTTGATTTAAGTAGGTTTGTTTGAGTAGCAAAAAAATGGAAACTGGGGCAGTCGTTAATTTTATTCTGAAACTAGCTTTCGCCTTCAGTTTCGATCCTATCCCTGTACCTAGATTTACCAGTAAGTCTCCAGGGTATTAAATTATTGTTGAACACAGTCTTTCTATTATTCAAATGCGTTTAGACTTTTAGGTTTTTATCAGTAGCTACTCTTGAGGGAATATCGGGAGAAAAAGTATTATATATCCTAATCCAGGTCATGGTCTACCCACGAACGCTACATGCGAACAACACGTCACACTGACGTCACGCAAAATCCTGCATCTCGCAAGCAGAGTTTACCGCGCAACTAGTATAGATACAACGGCCCGACATGAATCATCGTGCTGTTGCCTGCCAGACATAACACCTGTCTGGTCGGAGGATCCTCCCTTTTTCTATAGAATATGAGTGAACTTAACACCCTGTTCCTCATACCTCTATATACCAAATTCCATCCAAATACTTTCAGCCGTTTTAGCGCAACAAACAAACATTAAAAAAATATTTTCTCTTAATACTTCTCTTTACTCTTTATACTATATTAGTTCAGACAAACATCGTGACAGACTTAAATATTACAAGTGGTTGGATTATTAAACTTATAAAGAGTATCGAAAATAGTATCTAGCAAGATGCTCCAAACATGAAGCTTTCCTAAAAACGGTACAATGAACGACGGGTCGGACGTCTCCTAAGGGAATGTGCGACATTATTGGATCTAATTCTATCGTCGGAACTTTGTAGGTTAAGTCGTTCAAGAGATTAATATAAGATATTTTGTTCAGTAAATATTGTACAACATTTTCATAACAATATTTTTTGTTGTGTAAAACAGTGTATCAGAAAGAATTATTATAGTCATTTATTTACTTAAGCGATAAACGGCCTAGGGCTTTTAAAAATTAGTTAAAGATACAAAAAAATAAGTACAATAACGAAAAGTACACAACTACTCGACAGGCATACACTCATCGCACAATAATCCAAACATACTGACAAAATTTTCTTCCATTCATCCACGAAAACATCACAGTCAGGCTTAGCGTCCAAGAGAGCGTTGAGCGCAGAGAGTGGGTAATATTCTACTGAAAAAGGCAATAGATGACACCCATTAAAACTTTTATTACGCTAAGTGCTTGGCCAGACTGGCAGCGCAGCGCGGTGCGGAGAGCGGCACGGGTGCGGGAACGCGCGCGATCTGCCTGTCCGCAGTGGAGCACGGCTTCGTTCTGAGTGAGGTCGTGTCTAGTTTATGTCAAAATATAATATGGATGAAGAAGATTTATTTTTACTAGAAAAAAGCTCGAACTAGGTTGAGAACCCCGGTCCCTGCGTGAGCCACCCGCGCATTCACTGCGGCCACTTGTATCAACGAGCTATGGCGTAAGTTGCCCTCGCGCTCCCCGCACCGAGCAGCCCGCGCCGCTCACCGCGCACACTATGGACACTCAAATGAAGTTCTTATGTTTGAGTACGTTGCGCCGCACCCTCCCCACGCCCGCGCTGCCGGTCTGGCCAAACACTTAAAGTTCTTTAGAAAACATGCCAGTCTATAGGATTACAGCGATAGTTTCCCTACGGATGCGAGCCTTCGTATCCACACCTTTTTGGCACAATTTTATGGGCAACTAAGCCTCTCCGTATGCCTTAATGGGCAAAGTCACTTAGTCTCTTTATCCATGATAGAGTGTAATATAGGTTTTTGTGTAGGGTATCTTTCATAGAACCAACTAAAACGAGTAGTAGGTAAGCCGCAATATTACTTTTTGAGTAGATTATTGTACTTCTTTATAAGCTGACTTCGATTCCCAAGGGTCAAAAAACACTCAGGACGTAAAGTGATATTGAGTGTTCTTGTATTGTCAGTAACAGCCCGGAGTCTGGATTCTGGGCTCGCTCCTTTTTGGGCATAATAAATGGGCCCCAAACATTACTGGCAAAATATAGATGCAGTGTACCTACACCCCTTCTGAGTTGTAGGTCGTAGGTTCGAACCCAGACAGACGCTTTGCTTTGTATAAATTATTTCATCACCACTGCTCTCAAAACGGTGAAGGAAAACATTGTGAGAAAACCGGCATTTCCTAGAACCAAACATTTCGAAGACATGTGACATCTACCAAGTCGCACTGGGCCCGCGTAGTGGATTACGGCCCACTCCCTTTCGCCGAGAGGAGGCCTGTGTCCCAGCAGTGGGAACATTATATGTTGATTATGATGTACACCTCTTCAGCAACACAAACGTGTTGAGATTTATGTTACGAATATATTTACTTTTTTTTTCAACCTTTACATGAACTGCTGTACGGGGTAGATGACCGTAATAACAAAATATTATCTGAACTTTCTGATCCTTATTTGTTTTAATAAACTGTTCCGAGTCTGGATGTTTGTGCATACGAATTCTCGTATCTGAAAAAACATCGATGATACAGAAAAAAATATTGTATCTATAGGATTTTTTTTATACAGTTAAATGTATCCTTCTATCAAAATACTGTTTATTTATATTACTTATACCAAGTCATAAGGGAATTTCCCATAACTAGCACATCCTAATGTTAAACTGAAATACGTGCTGAGTGAGATATTTCTCTAGAGAATCGGAATTACGGCGGAAATTTACCGGACGGTCGTTATTGAAACCGGAGATGTATCGTGCGTTGATATTGCATCGTGTTTAGTGAGAGTGGATGATGTTGTTACGTTATTAATCCTGAAATAGGATGATACTTTAGTCACTTGATGTCGTGTTTTTAAACAAGTTAGGAATTTTTCACAGTCAATAAGTTGGGTTGTTTTCTCTCTTCTTCAGCCTTTCGCTGTCGAAGAAGCATGTCGTCGAAGTCGCATCGTTTCCTAGGTAAGTCATGTCGAAGAAACGCTTTGTCGGAGTATAGTAGTGTCGGACTTAAGGTACTTCGAACTAAAGTATTGTCGAAATGAAAACGTGTCGGAGTTCCATAGTGTCGAACAGTTTGTCGAAATTCAGTTGGTAAGTCGTAGGCATTCTGCAAAGTAGGCCACTCTTCTCTGTCTCTAACATTCCTAAGCCAGAGTCGTCCAGAATTCTTGACCAGGTCGTCGGTCCACCTCATCGGCTGTCTGCCCACACTTCTACTACCAGGTCTTGGTCTCCTGTCCAGCACTGCTCTACCCCATCTGCCATCTGTTCTACGCCCTATGTGGCTCGCCCATTTCCACTTTCTTCGCGCAATCACCGCGGCTATGTCGGTAAGTATCGTTCTTCTTCGGATTTCCGTGTTCCTAATTCGCTCTTGAAGTGATATACCTAATATAGCATGCTCGATGGCTCTCTGAGTGACTTGCAGCTTGTGTATGATCTGCTGTGTGAGCTTCCATGTCTCTGCTCTCACTGCTCGAAGGCTCTGCGTTTCAGGTTCATGGGTATGTTTTCCTTGAACACGTCGGACAGTTTACCGAACGCTCCTGTATATTTTATTTTGAAAACAAAAGAAGAGCAGAATCGGTTTCTTCTTAGGTACTACTATTCAATCAAACAATCAAATCAACCTATCGCAATACACTGCTGGAGATGGTCTCTTATGGTACTCGTACCTAAAAAAAAGGGGTAATCTTTAGAACTACTGATCAGATTCCGAAAATTCTTTCACTAATGGGTAGCTACAGTATTGCCAAATGTCATAGGATATATATTTTATATTAATATAAGAAACTTCACGCGGATAAAGTCACAAAAAGAAGTTTTTTTTTTTCTAGCCTGCTCCGTCCCAATCCTGGGCAAAGACCTCCCTCTACTGCTTCCATCTTTCGCGAGCCCGCCCGTCCTCCCTCCAGTTTTAACGGAACCTATTCAGCCCGTCCCGCGACGTGGTCTGGCGCGACCCCGCCTCACTGTCTCAGGGCACCAATTCTGTACTATTTGAGCCCGCAGCCTGTCCGGCGTGCGGCAGACATGTCCTGCTCAGTCCCATTTACGTTGGGCAACCTTTTGGACAGTAGTTAGTAGTCAATATTGACGCAAAGTTTAAAGAGCACGCTGTACGCACGACGTCATATCAAGCTATACATTTACAGTAAAGGCTTTTCAAGATCATTGTACGAAAACCTATACCTACGAGGTCACCTAAAATGAAATGTTTAATTTGACTAGCTGCGCCCCGCGGTTTCACCCGCATAAGTGTCGACTCCGTGGGAATATCGGGATAAAAATTATCATGTGTCCTTCCCCGGGACTCAAACTATCTCTATACCAAATTTCATCTAAATCAGTTTAGTGGTTTAGGCGTGAAAAGGTAACATACAGACAGACAGAGTTACTTTCGAATTTATAATATTCAAATGGATATGTCGTCGTGTGTACCAGCAGAATATGACAAATGGTCTGTGTAAATACACATTGCTTGTCAGTCAGCTACTGATTCAACACATTAATTTCCAAGTAATTAAACAACCAACTAACCGAAAAAACCTAATCGATTTTCAAAGTATTTGTCAAACAGCTATTACGCAAGCCTTCGGGGCCGGAAGTGGCGTAAGTAAAGCAAATATGGCGGGCGGATGTGGGTCGTAAGTCACGCCACAAATACCCGGGCCGACATCCGGGCGACTGGCACAAGACTGCCAGCGTGTTTGTCTGCTACGCTTCACTTGAGAAATTCATTCGTGATTAGTAATTGTTTGATTTGGTTCCGAAGATCAGTTTTGTTTGTGCATACTGTTTAAGCATGAGTCTTCTCTTCTGAACTTTATCACGCTTAAATAATTAATCAGCGGTAATTTATGTTAAATCATACACGTTTAACCTTTTGAACGCCAGAGTATAAACGTATGCCGTACCCCTGACGCCAGGCCACTATAACAAAACAACGCACACACACACTTAAAACAACAAATTTCCCGATATTGGTGGTTTATTTATATTAGTTTCATGCAATACAATATAGACGGAAGCTTAAACTTTTAAATTATATAAATAAAAACACACAAAAGTAATGATTAAATTGTTTATTTCATAATATGGTGCGAACCGTGCGACGTGTATTTTGTCATATATTTGTGACGTTGGCGTTCAGGGTAAGATTTCGTTTGTCACATATATGTGACAATGGCGTTCAAAAGGTTAATCGCTCCCTCTGGCGCGTACACACGGCTACACATCAAGCTATACATTTCCAATTTTTGCTGATCTCGCATTGTATAGGTTTATCGTACAATCAGAAGTCAGCTTATACTAGTTATCTATAGCTTGAAGTGTAGCCGTGCATAGGTACCACTGATAGTACAGACACCAGCACATCAACCTACCCGAAACTGTCAGATTTTCCCAATCAACTTTGAATCTTATGTTTTAGTGATAAAGTTGAAAATCTATTACAGAAATTTGACAGATTGTAGTAGGTTGATGTGCTGGCGTCTGTACATTACAATAGAAAATCAATTGTGTTTCATTAGCCGGCCTTAACTATACTCCAAAGGTTTAGGTAGTTAAATAAAGGTAAACAAAAAACCACGTGACTTAGTTAACCGACTAAACGTAATACCAGTCTATTCAGTTGTCATTGTACGTCACAATTGTGCTTACTCTTCAATTTAGCAACGTTATAATTCATTAAAAAAGTTGCTAAATTGAAGAGTACAACTGTCTTTACTTTGTGTAAATTATTTCATCACCACTGCTCTCAAAACGGTGAAGGAAAACATCGTGAGGAAACCGGCATGTCCTACAACCAAAAATTCGAAGACATGTGACATCTACCAACCCGCACTGTGCCCGCGTGGTGGATTACAGCCCACTCCCTCTCAAAGAGAGGAGGGCTGTGTCCCAGCAGTGGGAACAATATAGGCTGATTATGATGATGTTATGATATGCCCTAACATACATAAAAAAATATAAACATCCAAATTGAGAACGTCTTCCTTTTTTGAAGTCAGTTAAAAATAATGTAAGTTTAATATTAATGTCATATCAAATCATTCATTCAAAATTACTCACTCATTACCAAAATTGTATTGTTTGTAGTTATAGACTGTTAGGCAGTCAATCAGTCGTTCACTAAACTGTTTCATAGATACGTATACAAACCGATTGATCGTCAGCTCAAGCCTAAAATAGCCATTTAATTCTAACAGCCACGTTTGTTAACGTTGCGGTCACATATGACCTGCTCGCCAGCTGTTTGATTCATTAGGTTGAGTTCACAGTTTCAAAGGAATTCTACAACCGTCGTCGACATGAACGTAAACCACGGGTACGGTGCAGTCTACCGGAGATGGACAAAGGTCTGGCGTATGACTCAGGCGCCTTTGAATGACAAATGACCAGGTTTATTTGGTAATTTCTGGTCGCTCTTCGACAAAAGGCGTATTTGATATGAGAACACCTGTGACCCGGGCAATTCGTACTCGTATCATTTTATTTGAGTGAATTCGCAAGGACACTTATTTATTTTGTCGCGTTGGGTACATGCACCTGTAATGATAGAATAAGAAAATAAATAAAGTTTCGTAGGGCAATTATGGTAGTGGGTATATTATGTTGGATGTTAATTTCTACCAAACGCAGCGGCATTTTTATATAGGAAAAGCGAAACGGACGGCGGGAGATAAAATGGGGTCTAATCAATATGTTGCCAATATAAAAATGCCGTTTGATAGAAATCATCATCCAATGGAATATACCCACCATCATTGTATTTGCACCAGCCAAATATAAATAAAATAAGTTTCAATCAACTCAGCCTATCAGCGCTGTTCACTGCTGGACATAGGCCACCCCTAGACTGCGCCACAGCACCCTGTCCTCCGCCTTCCGCATCCAGTCTACCCCTGCCACCTTCTTTAGGTCGTCCGTCAATCAAGCTGGGGGGCGTCCCACATTACGCTTGCCGGTACGCGGTCTCCACTCCAGGACTCGTCTGCTCCATCGGCCATCGGTCCTTCGACAGACATGGCCAGCCCACTGCCACTTCGGGTTGCTTACTCTGGAAGCTAAAAGTAAGCAAGCAAGCTAAAATAAATTTTTACCTAGCTTATTAGAAGTATGTCTTTCTTATTGTATTATTTTTCGAAAAGGAAAACATCACAAGACTAATCTGCAAAAGCGCATAAAAATAAAATAAAAGTCAAATTCCACGAGTAAAAAGTTACACAGAAAATACAAAGTAACCATCAAAGCCAACTAATTCACTAATGAACAATACTACAAAGTAAGAAGCCAATGTAAAATAAACAAAATGAAATGTACTGAGCTAAGTATAAACGGAAATAAATCCTTCCTCTTACGTTATCATCTGAGTATTACCGAGGTATCCATTAAGCTAATAATATATGCACAGACTGGCTTACTTACGTTGTGGATATAGATGGTATCGTAAGATAAACATTTACTTACAGAGGATTATGGTTTTACTAACTGTAGTTCCCGGTTTCACTCGCGGCGTTCTTGGAGATCTACTTCAGGAAGAGCGCTTCGAATGGTAAGCCACGCATGTGAGGCCTGCATGCCTCACGCTGAGGCATATCTGACATATAAAAAAAAAACCGAATGTGCTTATGACCACACGACTGAAGTGAAACTTCAAACGTATTTGGCTATGAGAGGAAGAGAGAAAGAAAATGTGCGCGCGCACTGCTTTCTCTTGCTTATATCCCCCACTCAACTCTCGTTCGCCTCGCCCGATCACACTTTTCATAACACTTACGTCACGCGTTCGCCAGCTTACTCCCCAAGTCAAGCGTGCGTAAAGAAGTTTCACTTCAAAAATGCATTTGCCCCGCATACCTCGCACTGTTTATTGCGCCACTTTATCCCAGCTTGAGAGGGAGTAGGTCATAATCTACCAATAATCCACCACGCGGGCCCAGTGCGGGTTGGTAGAAGTCACATGTCTTGGAATTTTTGGTTCTAGGACATGCCGGTTTCCAAACAATGTTTTCGTTCACAATTTTGAGCCTTAATCATACTCGATTACTCACGATTTAAATACCTTTGCCACCGATGTGTTATATTTATTTCAATACAAACGAATTAATTATTAATTTACGCTTATAATAATATGAAAATGCTTGGATATCCTCCATTCATTCACGCCTCAATACCTCGTCTAGCAGTATATTCTGATCAATTCTATTTGAGTCCTTTTGTTCGCACCCAGCGTCTTGGATCTCACTTAGTGCCACGTCGTCGAATAGATCTCAGATCTCAAACATCAGTTCACATCAATATGAGAGGACATTCTTGATGGTGTATACCGCAAAAAATATGTGTTTACTGACATTTTTGATGTGTATGCTCCCCGCCCCGCGCTACCAGTCTGCCCAAGCACTTAGAAGTTATCAAGGTTATTGTAGGGACTGTCTTATGTAATTTTGACGTTCAAAAGCTCAGCCTAATTAGAATCAATGACCGCATAACATACCTATACCATTACAACTGATTTCCACACAACTTGTCGGTGACCGGAGCCACTTTCAGACTTCCTCTTCTGTACTTTGATATGGTTATGAAAAATATTCTAATGACCATCTAATGGCAATCAAGTAGTTGATCAGTTTTTATTGGTTCCTGTAAAGATTCTCTAACATGGTGATTTATGCACTGACTTTTGGATTACATTATTCATTATACAGGGTGAAATTGAAAACATGCGACAAATCGATATGGGAGATTGTACTCATCATTATGAACAACTTTTACTATAAAAAAAAAAAAAAAATCAGCTGTTCCCTACATTTAGGTATTTTCGGATAACTCGTCAAAATGTAGGCAACAGCTGATTTATTTTTCGCGATTTCCGGTTTGGTCCCATAGTAAAAGTTGTTCATAATCAAATGATGAGTAGGTACAATCTCTCATTTCGATTTGTAGCATGTTTTCAATTTCAATCTGTATTAGACTAGCTTTTGCCCGCCGTTCACGTGGATGTCAGAAAATATCACAAGGGAACGTACTGCCGGGATTATAGGACCCTATGTATTAATCCAGGTTATATACTATCTGTGTGCCAAATTTCATCCGAATCCGTTCAGCCTTTTGTGCGCCAATACGGAACATACAGTGGCCTTCAAAAGTTAGTTGACATTTTTCTACTTCAGCTGTGATACACCACATTATGATTTAAAATTCTCGTGACGAACCAAATGTTTGAAGTGCTATAATGTTGTTAATGTTGTTATTGACTAATTAACTACCTTTGACGTATCATAAAAAATAATCAGTATTGCCTGATATTTTTTTTATTTGTGGCATCACAGCTCAAGTGGAAAAATGTCAAATAACTTTCGGAGGCCACTGTACAGACGCCAGCAATCTGTCAAATTTCTTTAGTAGATTTTCAACTTTATCGCTAAAGAATAAGGTTCAATACTGAGATTGTGAAAATTTGACAGTTTCGGGTAGCTTGATGTGCCGTCTGTACATCCAGATAAACAGATACAAATATTATTCTTTACACTCCACGCGACAATTAATAAATATTTTTGAGTGTAATAATTCTTATTCTAATGCAAAAAAAGTATTATATTACCTACCTTTTTTATAAAGATTGTTTTTAATGAGTAATTGATAATTTTAATAAAGTTAATTTTGAGCAAACATGAGCTGTTTTATTTGTTTGTCATTTTATAGGTAAGTACTATAGAAGAAACTTACATCTGACAAATTTGAAAACAAAATATACGTGTCGAATTGAGAACCTCGCCTTTATTTTTGTCGGTTAAAAATCACTTGCACACGATGAACACATCTGTTAGCAAGTATTACTTTAGCGGCCGTGTGTTGCAAGCAAAATAGCCCTTACGGTGTATAGATGTTCGTTTCTCCCATGGTACTTACATAACATTGATAAAGATAGACGATATCTATTTACGTTATGCCGGCTGTACACATGGGGCCAAGGTGTTGGGCCAACGTGTTGGGCAAAAATGATGAATAACCAAGATTGCTGTTCACACATTGGCTTACTGATCATTCTGCATTGGCGCTTCAAAGATGGACGTAGAAGTTCTTGCAGCCGCGGCAATTTATTTATACAGTGCGTTTAATTATTACGTACATGTGCACCAAAGTAGAGTGACTAAAAAGAAATGGCGCAAAAGAAGGTGGTGGATGGTGACTATTCATAGGAATAGAACGAGGTAAATGTGTTATTAGTTATTATTGATATACAGGGTGATAATAATTTTGCTATCGGAACATGGGAACGTAAATTTCACTCACGCGCAACGATACTGTCTCCGCTGACGAGTAACAACGAACTGAACAAGACACCAACGTGTGAACGCTGTTTGCGGAGCGCGCCAAGATCCTTTGATGTGTGCACAAAAAACCGACACTATTCGGATGGCCTGCCAATGTTGGCGCCAACTAGACCAATTAAGCCAACATACCGCCAGGTAGCTCTCTACACGTTGGCCCAACACGTTGGCCCAACACCTTGGCCCCATGTGTACAGCCGGCTTTACACATTGCCGGTGAACCAGCAGGTATTCTATACAATCCCTAGAAAATGTATACATTACCTAGGCAAAGTATGTAACGGACAATAACATTCATAATATTTCATACATTGCCTGGACGCCTCAGGTATTCTATACATTGCCTAGGTATTGCATAGAATACCTGAATTATACACATTGCCGGTAACATATGCATTAAATCTTATGTACCTACCTACCTGCCGCCTATTCTAGGTATCAAATCTAATGTCGCGACTGCTACAGTAACATCACCTGTGATGTTACTTATCTCTGTTTTCAGAGCATTACACATTCATTTTTATGATCAAAATGGCGGTATAATAGTAAAATATATTCCCTGTAAAACGTATCACGCGTTAAGATAAGGAATATAAAAAGCTTTAACATATTGATGAACAAATTTAGATAGGAATTGAAAATTTTTAAAGTAAAACATTTTAAATTCTTTTGCTGGTAAAACTGCACGCCCCTTCACTAAAATTTCCATACAAACATCTATACTTATACTTAAAATAAACCTGTAGAAGTGAAAATTCTGTACATTGAAAATATCAAAAAAATAAATGGCAGGGGGTGTTACTAGACCGACACCGAACCCAAAAATGTGATAAAAAAAATTTTGTCTGTCTGTCTGTTTGTTCAGGCATCACGCAAAAACTAACGGTTCGATTACGATGAAACTTGGTATAATTATTCTTTAATATCCTAGGCACCACACTGGATACTTTTTATCCCGGAAAAGTATATACAATAAAAAACAAACTTAATTTTGCGGTTCGATCCCTAGACCCGATTACTGTACCAACCGCAAATAATAAGTTTGTCGTAGGTTACGTCACTCGCAGTGGAGTTCACTAAGGGGCGCTGCACACGGCTAAGATACCATAATATTTTATCTTAAGATACAATATCGCTCGCCATAAAATTCAATGGACTATCCCACACGACGAAGATAATAATCTATAATAATATTATAAAGAGGTGAAATTTGTTTGTTTTTAGGATATAAGCAAGAATATAGGCTATTTAACATCACGCTGCGACTCTTCGGAGCCGAGCAGAAAGAAAAAAAAAACAAAAAGAACGCCAAGCGAAAATAAAGTAATAGCGCGGGCAGGCGATGCAATGCGATGTGTCGGGGGAACCAAACATTCCACGCGGACGAAGTCGCGGGCAGAAGCTAGTTTAAAATGTGTATGCAAAAAGCAGTAGAGGGGCGTGCAATTTTATAGCAAAAGATCCCTATGTATTTTCTTCTATTGTATAAGAAGCAGGTTCTTGACACCCTGTCCTTGTCCATACATTGTCCGTCTTAGTAAGCTAGACTATTACATGAAATTTAAAATTCTGTTTGTCACTTTAATGACATTCTTTTGAGAATGAAAATGAACACTTTGAATACAGGGTGGCGATTTAATCACCTGCATCCGTCAAGATAGCGTTGGAAGGCCTCCCACAAGGTGGACTGACGATCTTGTGAAGGGCGCAGGAACTCATTGGACGCGAGAAGCACAAAACCGGTCGAAGTGGAGGTGCTTGGGGGAGGCTTATGTCCAGCAGTGGACGTCTTTCGGCTGAAATGATGATGATAGTGATGATCCGTCAAGGGGGTAATTCTACACGTCATTTCGCTACGAAACTACTACACCATTCGTGAAAAAAAATATTCGTATACAACAATTGACAGACTATTTCGATGCATGTACCTACCTATGAAATTTTGTTTTCTTTTTGTAACTCTGGTACGAGTTTCATAGCACAAGTTGTTTAGAATGACGTCTCTTGACGGATGCAGGGGACTAAATCGCCTCCCTGTACACAATTTACGTATGTTTATTAAAATGTATTTATATGACCTGCCATAATAACATAGGTATAAATATCAGATCATTAAAATGAGAATTATAAGGCTCTTAATTAAGAGAACTCCATTTACGTTTTAAAAGCAAGGTAACCTGAGAATTCAGTCAATATTTTTATCTTTACCTCCTATATCATTCAGATATCCTTAGGTGAGATCTATAAACGTTATATAGCACGTGCTTTGACCTAGCACTTGCAGTTTGACAGATGTGGAATAGAGACAGGAATAACAGTAAGCCAAAGTACCTCATTATTCTCTTGCCTTTATCACGATTTATTTGGGGTGGGCGCAACATGTCTTTTTCTTCTATACTTCTCCGTCATCTCTGTAGTCATCACCCCCTTTCTAACTACAGGATGAAAAAAAACCGTGTTTTTTTTGCGATTTCAGGTTTGTTCCCATAGTAAAAGTTGTTCATAATGATGAGTACAATCTCCCGTTTCGATTTGTCGCATGTTTTCAATTTCACCCTGTATACATATCATCATCCACACAGTCCACCCATCGATTCTTTGGTCTTCTCCTATTCTTATAGCCATTGAAATTCATACTCAAAACTTTCCTCACGCCAAAGTAACTACATAAATGTGCTAAGTAACGTTTAAAGGTCTCGGCCGTAACGTTTAGGCGGCCTTAATCCAATGCCAAATAGCTGGAGTTCTATTTAGACTTGAACTATCAATAATGCAATAACGGTTTTGCTCACTTTACTCAAAGTACAATTTTCAATATCCGAATCGTATCCGCGCTTTGAGGAAGATAAATTATCCGGTGAATGGAGTTATCCATGGCGCAATTTCGCTAATTAAAATCGATAACCACGTGTGTGTGTTCGTGATTATACTGGCGTGGCGTTTGAAATATTGGCTTTTTACTTTTTCTTCCATAAATTAGGAGAGTGATTGAATCAGGCTTTTCTATAATGAATACCCTCGCGTTTGAACTGATGGTAAGAGATGACGCGGTCTATTATAACCAGAGGTCGGAGTAGGTAGATTGATTTAAGGTCGTTGACGTCAAACGTAGAGGATAATATGGATATGCCTCCAAAATACCGGAACTTCATATTTATTGTGATATTTGTTCCGGAATTTTGAAATTAGCACGAATTTGTGTGTAAGGTGAAAAACGTATTAATAATATCAATCTACGCTGCCAGTGTTAGCTAATGGTGAAAGAAATCAGTATTTTATTTTATAAAAAAATACCTTGGAATAGTTACACCGTATTTTGTGCCTTACTGCTGAATTAGAAATGACGCTTGACTGTATGAGACAAAACTTAGACAGTTTAATTAAAAATAATTGTTCATTGAATTCAATCAATCATTCATATAATAAACGATTTTGTTGGCCAATCTGTATGTTTTTTATTTTATTTTATTCCATAATTCCAATCCCGGAACTTTTTCCGGTACTTCCCGCACATTATGGATAAAATGGCATGTCCATATTATAATATCTTGACGCAAGTATATAAAATCAATCTACCTACTCCGACCTCTGATTATAACTACATATATGGTGCACGCTTGTCCGTGGGTAATAAAATTTTGAAGCGCCTGGGAATAAGCCGTCTAAAGGTAGCCTTTCATTACATTTAAGAGCACAATGCTATTAATATGAAAATGATAAGCTGTTTCATACAACAGTGAAATAACTACACCGTCAAAATTTACGGAATAGCTGGTGTATTTTAAATAATCGACGGAAAATTTCAATAGATATGTAGTTTTATTATTAGTAATATTAATTTGAAGAAGATTTGAGCTAACAGTATCTCATGAATGAGACGCTAAGGATACCCCACCATTCATCATTTCAGCCGAAAGACGTCCACTGCTGGACATTGGCCTCCCCTAAGCACCTCCACTTCGACCGGTTCTGTGCTTTTGGTATCCATCGGGTTCCTGCGGCCTTCACAAAAGTATAACTAGTTTAGGTAAGGAGTTTAGTGCAAAGTGTGACTGTTGTAGACTCCCCTTTAAAACACTGAACGCTACTAAAATAGTATTTCAATTTTACCAAAATCAGCATCATCTAACTAGCCTTTTCCCAACTATGTTAGGGTCGGCTTCCAGTCTAACCAGATGCAGCTGAATACCAGTATTTTACATGGAGCGACTGCCTATCTGACCTCCACAACCCTGTTACTGGGTAATACCCCTTTTGATAAGACTGGTTGTCAGACTTTCGGGCTTCTGGCTACCCGTAACGACTGTCAAAGATCCACGAATGACAGCCGGGGCCAACGGCTTAATGTGTTCAATGTTACCAAAATATTGCACTTAATTTATTCTGCTCAAACAATAACGTGTAAAATAAACGATCAAAAATAATTACAGGAAATATACCATCCAATATTAAAACAACCTGTAATTAAAAGTACGATCTCTATCTTTACATACATTATCACCCGTTTCCATACATACATCGTATCAAAGAGATTTTAATGAAGGTAATATTGACATTAACGTGTTCAGGCAGAAAATACAGGAGCGGGTTCATAAAGCCAATGCCATTGAGAATAATTATGAACGATTTTAATAAATGTACACAATCAACGTATCGATTGAGAAAGATAATGAGAAAGTCTGTGTTTAATTTGTGCTATTGTAAACACATGCCGATTTCTCGTTGTTGGAGATATTGTTGGAAAGGTTAATTTTTTACAGGTATATTGAATGTTTCGGAAAATATTGATGTGGAAATATGATGGTGTAGCGGCAAATATACCACCACAACATGGCAGTGTGATTGCCGTTATTAGGGTATTTCGCATATTATACGATATATGCATTATACTGACGTCACGTAAAATCCTGCATCGCGCAAGCAGAGTTTACCGCGCGACTAGCATAATAATATATACAACAGCCCGACATGAATCATCGGGCAGTTGCCTACCAGACACGACACCCGCCTGGTCAGAGGATCCTCCCTCTTCTATGGAGGATGAGTGAACTTTACACCTTTTTCCTCATACCTTTATAGGAAGGTATGAAAATTAAACGTATATATGTGTGTCTAAAAGAGTGATGAATACAAATGTCAAAATATTGAAAGGAAAGCCCCAGAAAATAATATAATTGTGCGAGGGATAACGAAATCAAAGAAAAGAGAAATAATGATACGGTGCCAGCTGATAAAGGAGAATAGAAGAGAAAAACATATTATTATTTATATTATTGCGCTAACCCCAAACTCGCTAGTGATCGGAGTGTCTTTGAAGGATAAGATCAGAAATGACAGAGCTGGAGTTACCGGCATTGCTTGCAGAGTAAGCAAGCTGAAGTGGCAGTGGGTTGGCCATGTTGGTAGAAGGACCGATGGCCGGTGGAGCAGACAGAGAACAGTAGTGTAAGACGCCACCCAGCTAGATGGACCGACAACCTTAAAAAGGTGGCTGGGACAGACTGGATGCGGAAGGCGGAGGACAGGGTGTTGTGGCGCAGCCTGGGAGAGGCGTATGTCCAGCAATGGACTGCGATAGGCCGAGTTGATTGAATTCCAAATAACACGGGACCTAGGCAAAAGAAAAAGAAACTGGCAAGACCTTTGAACCACAAAACTAAATAGATAAGCCAATTAATTAACTCTGAAATAAAACTGTCTAACTTCTTACAAATCGTCTCGACAGTTTTGACTGTTCCTAAAATTATCCAAAAGATTTATTCTCGTGCAAGAAACTTCACAACGTTCAAGAGGTTAATTTACATTGTTTTCAAGCAAACTGTAACATTGATTGTTCGATAAGAGAGAACTACAATTTTGAAAACTTTTATAAAGAGAAGCAGATGGTGAACGATGAAAGGTGTTTATAAAGGACTGCCAAACTCCCAACATGTAAATGGCGTGATGTTTATTGTTTCTAAAGGCTTTTGAGTTTCAATATTGTTTGATTAGTTAGAAAACTTTGGTTTAGAAATGTTTTTGATTAGAAGGTTTAGAATTAGAAATACAATGAGTTTTAAATGCTTTTGGGGTTATTGTTTAAATATTCAGGGAAGTTATTATCGGAATTAAACTTTCGCTTAAAACTTCAAGGCTATTGTTTATTGTTGATTTTAGGTTAACTTTGTAGTAATATTAATAGACGAAGATATACAAAGTCCCTGACATAGCTTGACCGGTTGAATGCTGTAATTACAAAAACAATTAAAAAGATAATGTTCGATACGAAGGGTTAAAGAGTCAATAACTGAAAGGCTGGCCACAAACTGGAATAACCTGACCATTGTTTTTGCCACTTGGTAAACTAGACACAAATGAGAAAACTGTTCACAAATTTTTCGAAACACAAAAATTACAGCTTACCACATACCAAAACACCTTCACTTTATTCATAAAATCAAACGCCCCTAGTAATAAACGTTTACAGTGCACTTCAGCGCAAGAGACATGCCTGAAAGTTATAATGAAAGTCCGTCCTGGCAGACGGAACTTTACATACGGAACGCGACGTGTTGAGACAGTTACTTATGTACTTGATCATGTTCTATATTTTGAAATTGAATTGTCTTTAAGCTCTGTGACGTTGAAGGTTTGATTATGATATCAGAGCGGCAATTCTCGTAATTTTAAGAACGTTCACAGTCTGTCTCAATCTGTCAAAAATACCTCTAATTTCCCCACATTTTGACAAGTTTTTGACATTTGTTTGTCGCTGAGATGAGACTGCGACTAAATTTTGAATGTTTTAAATTACGAGAATTGGTCTACAGTTGTGATACATTTTTTCTTCGTTCACGACGTGTCTGTTTTGAATTTTCCTGATCAGTTCTTTTAGCAGTTCTTAGGCATAAGCTCACACAGTGCAGTCGTGAGTCAAACCTTATCAATGTTTCTTTCCATTGAATTCAACGTAATCTGCTCACTATTTTTCCTGATTTTAGCCTGCTACATAATAATACATGCTTTTCTGTATTAATTTATAGCAACCTAATGCTATCACAGGGAGGAGGCCTGTGTCTCAGCAGTGGGAACATTATAGGATGAGTATTTAATGCTATCACGGAAAATGGGTAAAGAAATAGGTTTTTATCTGTCATAACAGGCCTTGAATTCGTGAAATTAGCTGTTACTCCTGCCTAGTATCACGAGTTCTCATTTTGTGTAATGTTGCCTTATTTTTACGATGCGATAAAATTGTGTGAAGTGATGAATCGTTACAATATTCATGGAGCATCTATGTTTTGCGTACCTACCTATGTATATTTTCAACGGATTGGTGTTTGTATGAACGTAGACCTCCCTCAATTTTCTGCTGCAAAGCGTTATTTCGTATAATATCGACAAGCGACCCTCGTACTATAAAACATGTACGCATCACAACACTGTGAACGATCTAGGTCTACGGAGATCACAAATATAATTTTGACATAATACCAAAGTATAATAGCCCATATCCCGTTAGAAATAGAGGCCATACTGACCGAAACTACCTTTGGTAATTTACGATCACATCAAAATAGACGAGTTCTCAAAGAGAAATCAACTTTATGATCTGCAAAATTAAGTTCAAATTGCTTTGGACTCGTAAATGGAAGTTCCACAGCGGTATAGGGCCCAACAAGTACATACATAACGCTCGAATGGTGTCAGATATTCGTTTTAGTATTCGCTGAGTCTCGAAAAAATCTGATAATATTTCTATGGGTAAGAGAATGGTGGCTCTCAATAAAACTTATCACCGGCTGAGGAAATTGATCAGTAACAAAGATTAGGGTCTCGAGAACTGAGTTTTACTTTTTATTTTTTACGGCATTCGTCGCCTAAATATACCACCCCTAATTTATGACAATCTACATAAAACTTTATATGTCTACCTATATAAAAACCAACATTTTGTAGGATATACATAATTATCACGGTCAAATGATCAGAATCAAATATACGAGTAGTTCGGATTTTTGCGAAAAACGTTTTTGGACCAAAAAGCAATTTTCTTTCACAATATAATTCCTGCTAGTAGGTAAGTACCTGAAGTAGTTGTAAATCTATAACTGTATTTTTTATTTTTTCTAGTAATGTACAAAGGAGAAACTGACTGACTGACTGACTGACTGACTGACTGACATATCAACGCACAGCCGAAACTACTGGGACTAGGAATGTGAAATTTTGCACACAGCTTCCTTTTATAATGTAGGGGAGCACTAAGAAGGGGTTTTTGGAAATTCAACCTTTAAGGGGGTGAAAAGGGGGGATTTTGTTTGTATGAAAAATCTTATTCCTTGAGTTAATAAACTTGAAACTTGGCACGAATATTTATCTCAGTAAATTATGAAGAATGACATTTTTTGTTTTTCTAAACTACCCCCTAAAGGGGGATTGGGGGGTGTCAAAATTTGTATGGAAGAATTTTAACGCGCGGTCCGATTAACTTGAAACTTGGCACGAATACTTATCTAAGTAAATTATGAAGGTTGGCATTTTTTGTTTTTCTAAACTACCCCCTAAAGGGGGATTGGGGGGTGTCAAAATTTGTATGGAAGAATTTTTACGCGTGGTCCGATTAACTCGAAACTCAGTATTTATACTTAAGACCAAAAATAAAGAATAATGTGTATCTGGGTTTTTCAAAAATCTACCCTTAACTGCGTGAAAAGGGGTAGTTAATTTTACAGGGGAGGATTTTACTGCGTGACTTGATTAACTCGAAAATTGGTATAAATAATCTTTGAGTCAAGTAATGAACACATCCCAAACTATTTTTGAAGTGAAAACTTCTTTAGCGGCGTTGAACACTTTTTGTAATGGGTAAAAAATGTTAAACTCGCGTCAGGACACGTGACCGTCAGGAGAGATTCCCCCCCCCCCCCCCATCTCTTTCTACGGCGGCGGCGGCGCCAACCGAATTGAACCAAGTGAGACACGACAAAGATGGCCGAAGAAAATGACATTTGACGTACAAATGTTTGAAAAGTCAGTTTCACAGAGTACTTTTTGGTTTCCATGACGACCATGACGTTGTCGCGTCAAAACTGTTGAAACTGTAGACAATAAATTAGTTTTTCATACGTAATAATGTCTATGGGGTCTATGGACACAAATATTCGGTTCATAGACAGATATTCTCGTATGCCGATTTAATGTGTTGGCCAATTTGTTGGATGACTTCATTATAATGGCAACATTTAGAAGTTGTAGGACATTCTAGTTATAGAACGTTTATGAAGCGTTTATGAATACAAAATTTTATCGAATGTTTTAAAGGCCTATTGAGCATTTTAAGTAATGAATGGTTTAAACCTTCAATAGGCTTTTTTTATGAATAAGACCGAAAGTGTTTAAAATATGGAAATTGAACAAAGTGCACCTATTAATGAAAAAAGTGACGCAGAAATATTGAAAAAAAAATGAGTAATATTAATTAAATTAATAATTGATTTATTTCAACGTTAATATTCAAGTTTTTACTTCTGCCGGCACTCCCGGAGTGCAACCCGTCTTTTTTTATAAGTTTATTTGAAACTAGCACTTTGCCCGCGACTTCGTCCGCGTGTATTTCGTACTTTCCTCTAAAAATTTCGACATTTGTGTATGATCTTTATTATTTATTTAGATAAATAAGTATTAGGGACCATTTTTAAGTTTACCTTTAGATCAAAGAAATCAGATATTTCAAATAAACTGTATCTCCGCTTTTCAACCCCACAGGGGTGGAATTTCGAAAAACCGTTTGGGATGTGTTCATAACTTGACTTAAAAACCCATACCCTTTTTCGAGTCAATGGAAGCAAGCAGTAAAATCCACCCCTTAAACTTTATTACCGTTTCCACCTTGATAGGAGTCGATTTTTGAAAAACCCTAAATCACATTTTTTTTTTAGTTTTAGTAGTAGGTACCGAGTTTCGAGTTAATCGTACTGCGGGTTACATAATTATGTTTCTAACCTATTATTACTTTGTCACCCCCTAAATCCTCTGTGAGAGGTTTTTTTAAACTAAAAGTGACAATCTTAATTATTTACTGAGCCAAATATTGCCAAGTTTCAAGTTTATTAACCAAATGAATAAGATTTTTCATATAAACTGTATCCCTTCTTTTTATACTCATATAGAGGTGGAATTTTGAAAAATCGTCTGGGATGTTTCTATAACTTGACTTAAAGATTATTTCTTACCAATTTTCCAGTTAATCAAGCCACGTAATAAAATACTCCCCTGTGAAATCGACTACCACAACTCTTCACATCGTTCGGGGTAGATTTTTGAAAAACCCTTGTACACTTTACTATTTATTTTGGTTGGTTGTTGGTGAGCTTCGAGTAAATTGGACCGCGCGTTAAAATTCTTCCATTCAAAATTTGACACCCCGAATCTCCATTTAGGGTAGCTTAGAATTCCAAAAAATGACGAATTTTATAAATCAGTATTTGTGCCAAGTTTCAAGTTCTATACTTTTTTTTTTTTTGAGTTATTCTAGCCACTCACTAAAATCCCCTTAAAAATCGAAGTCTGGGTCAATTTTCGAAAACCCCATACACTTATTATTGATTATTTTCCGTCAAAAGTATTAATACTGAGTTTCGAGTTAATCGGACCACGCGTTAAAATTCTTCCACAGAAACTTTAACACCCCTAAACCCCCTTTGAGGGGTAGTTTTGATAAACGAATAATGATAAACTTTATTAGTTGCTTAGGCAAGTATTCTTGCCAAGTATCAAGTTTATTAATTAAATGAATAAGATTTTGCATATAAACTGTAGGTACCACATTTTTCACCCCCACAGAGGTGGAATTTATAAAAATAGTTTGGGATGTGTTCATTACTTGACTCAAAGATTATTTATACCAATTTTCGAGTTAATCAAGTCACGCAGTAAAATCCTCCCCTGTAAAATTAACTACCCCTTTTCACGCAGTTAGGGGTAGATTTTTGAAAAACCCAGATACACATTATTCTTTATTTTTGGTCTTAAGTATAAATACTGAGTTTCGAGTTAATCGGACCACGCGTAAAAATTCTTCCATACAAATTTTGACACCCCCCAATCCCCCTTTAGGGGGTAGTTTAGAAAAACAAAAAATGCCAACCTTCATAATTTACTTAGATAAGTATTCGTGCCAAGTTTCAAGTTAATCGGACCGCGCGTTAAAATTCTTCCATACAAATTTTGACACCCCCCAATCCCCCTTTAGGGGGTAGTTTAGAAAAACAAAAATGTCAATCTTCATAATTTACTGAGATAAATATTCGTGCCAAGTTTCAAGTTTATTAACTCAAGGAATAAGATTTTTCATACAAACAAAATCCCCCCTTTTCACCCCCTTAAAGGTTGAATTTCCAAAAACCCCTTCTTAGTGCTCCCCTACATTATAAAAGGAAGCTGTGTGCAAAATTTCACATTCCTAGTCCCAGTAGTGTCGGCTGTGCGTTGATATGTCAGTCAGTCAGTCAGTCAGTCAGTCAGTCAGTCAGTCAGTCAGTCAGTTTCTCCTTTTATATATATAGATATCTGATTTCTTTGATCTAAAGGTAAACTTAAAAATGGTCCCTAATACTTATTTATCTAAATAAATAATAAAGATCATACACAAATGTCGAAATTTTTAGAGGAAAGTACGAAATACACGCGGACGAAGTCGCGGGCAAAGTGCTAGTATCTTATAAAGATTTTAGGGCTCATATATTTTCTGTTGACAAAAACCGGTCTAAAGGTTGGCCCTCAAATCTTATTCCTTTTATGTTAAGAGGAGTATGCAAAAAAATCCTCATAATATTTTATTGATATTACCAGCAGCTAGTGCGTTTCTCTTGATCAATACGAGGGTTTATAAGGAAGTATATTCGGCCATTTTTATGAAGTCTATTGGCCTCCGAATCGGTGGATAGATCCATCTTCTTTGGAATTTTTCCATGCTGATTTATGGAACAAAGGAATATCGTACAATATTTTCATGGAGATTTGCTACTAAATTCGAGTTTATTTAGAGTGGGTTACTAGACCTAGCATGAAGGAGACAGTCAAAGGAACATAAATTGTATAAATTTTTGAAGTGAAACTTCTTTACGCACGCTTGACTTGGGGAGTAAGCTGGCGAACGCGTGACGTAAGCGTTACGAAAAGTGTGATCGGGCGAGGCGAACGGGAGTTGAGTGGGGGATATAAGCAAGAGAAAGCAGTGCGCGCACACATTTTCTTTCTCTCTTCCTCTTATAGCCAAATACGTTTGAAGTTTCACTTCAGTCGTGTGGTCATAAGCACACTCGGTTTTTTTCATCTAAAATACAGCCGGAATCCAAACTAATATTATAAATGCGAAAGTAACTCTGTCTGTCTGTCTTTTCTTCACGCCTAAACTACTAAACCGATTTCGATGAAATTTGGTATAGAGATAGTTTGAGTCCCGGGAAAGGACATAGGATAGTTTTTATCCCGATATTCCCACGGGATCGAAAGTGATGCGGGTGAAACCGCGGGGCGCAGCTAGTATATAATAAAATAAAAACCTCACCGTGAAAATTTAGATGAAGTGAGGATGAAGTGAACTGTCATCCTACATCCTAAAAGTTCGAAAATCTTTGGCCCAATATTTAGCTGTGCGAACTCCACTCACTGACGCAGTCATAAGATCACCATGTGCACAGATGACAGGGCATGTGGCGCAGAATGGAAGGTGGGCCATTGACTGTCTGTCTAGGGATTGACAGCTCACTTCAAACTCATGTTTTGACGGTGAGATTTTTACAGAATAACGCTACAGCTATCCTATAGCATCTTGGTTTTGGTGCGTCAAGCAGAATGAGTATCATTGTTAAGAATAAATATTATGTGCAGAACGAGTATTGCTAACTCAAAAGTCGATTGAATTTACGTTACATTTATTTCACTCGTTCCGTTTTCATTATTCAATCTAAATGTATAATTTATAGATTTTCAGAGGCGTTAAGTAGATGCATGAAACATAATTGATTTTTAGATGTACTTTATAAATATCCTGTATGGGGCCACCTACTGGACTCAAACATCCATACTTAATATTATAAATTCGAAAGTAACTCTGTCTGTCTGTCAAAATGGTTGAGCTGAATGGTGCTGATGCATGCGTCATGTTCGTGAACGGGCGCCGTCAGTAGGGACTGGTCATCTCTTTGCTGCCATGGCTTATTTTAATTTATTATTTGAATTGTTGTTTTTTCTCATCTTTTCATTATGGACGCTTTTAACGTTCTGCATCGTTCTCACATGTATAATTTTTAACATGAATGATGTAACCAAGACTTTGTAACCACATTATTTTGATTTAAAAGAGTGTCCATGGAGTTTCTTGCCCGTTCTTCTCCATAGGTACCTACGCTTTGGAATGGGCAACTAGCTTCACTTGTTCTGACTGACTGACTTCTTGACAATTCAAAAGTGCCTGTAAATGGTTTAATTGAAATAAATGCTTTGAGTTTGAGTTGAGTTTGAGTTTGAGTTTGAGTCTGTCTGTATGTTACCTTTTAACACCTAAACCACAGAACCGATTTCGATGAAATTTGGTTTAAAGATAGTTTGAGTCCCGGGGAAGGACATAGGACAGTTTTTATCCCGATATTCCTATGGGATCGACACTTATGCGGGTGAAACCGCGGGGCGCAGCTAGTAATATATATAAAAAAAAACATCGGTGAAGAGTACCATCGACACGAAAAGAAGAAGAGTAAAGATATAATATTATTCATTGTGGGGAAGGAATACTCAGTATTTCTTTCTGGAGCTGCACAGAACTAAACAAGATAGTTTAACATCCGTGTCTCCTCAGAGAACCATTAAGTTAAATAAACCAGCACTTTTATTCACAATAATACTCTTTAAAAGTTATCGCCTACGACGAGAAAACTACCATTTAGACTTTAAGTTTTCTTCCTTTAACACAATAATTTTTACTTACAGTACCAGCAAAACTAAGTTATACAATAAAAGCAACCTGACACGTTAATGTGAAAAGTTGAAATTTTTATCGGGTCGTAAATCACTATTAAACGGTTCAGAGCCCCGTATCTCTACTTTCCAAAGTTGCAATTTTAAAAATGTTATTTGTCGCGAGATTGGCAACGTTGCCTGGGGCCGTTGCAGGGCTGCTTCTAGCAAAATACTTCACGTTTCTGCACAAATGTATGCAGTTGTGACAGGTTATTTTAAATTGCATGACTTATGCCTTATGGTGGAGCGAAATGTCGCAAGGAAACTCGGATTTGGTTGTTTAAAATTGCCAAAACACAGTGAAAGAAAAGAAAGATAAATAGGCTTATTTGTTACCGCCAATAGTGTCACCCATTGTAAAGTTTCTATATTTACGTCTGTAATTTATATAGTGTACAGACGCCAGCACCTCAACGTACCCGAAACTGTCACATTTTCGCAATCAACTTTGAACCTTATGTTTTAGTGATAAAGTTGAAAATCTATTAAAGAAATTTGACAGATTGTAGTAGGTTGATGTGCTGGCGTCTGTACATAATTCTATTCTATTCTATACGTGCACATAAAACAGTGAAGAAACGTGCTGGTCAATGTTCGTTTCTCGAGGTCCACTTCTTAAGCACGAAATGCGTAGTTTCAGCCTAAGGCTACCTTTCCAACAGAGATGAGCGAGGATGCGCAGCGAACGATGTATGAAAACTAACCAATACCAACGCTAACTTAGTTCAAGCTATAAAAACTTTTCGACTTCAAAAAACAAAAATACTACAAAGTGAAAAATAACTTTGTAGCGGTATCAACAACGCCACATGCGAACCACGCGTCATACTGACGTCACGCAAATCCTGCATCGCGCAAGCAGAGTTTACCACGCAACTAGCATATATACAACAGCCCGACATGACTCATCGGGCAGTTGCCCGCCAGACACAACACCGGTCTGGTCGGAGGATCCTCCCTTTTCTATGGAGGTTGAGTGAACTTTACACCCTGTTCCTCATACCTCTATACTGGTGACCCCGAACATGAACGTCAGCGCAGCCTTCGTGCAAACACTTCAGCGTGACGTCATCATCATCACTCCCGCAAGCTTTAGAGCGGCGAGTCACCCAGCCAGCCAGCACCCTCGGCTTCAACGGGTATCCTGACCACCAGCATGCAGCGACCGCGCATACCTGGTCATCAACCTCAGCCTCATCAGCAACCTCGGCACAGCACACTGCACTTTCGGCCGGTCTACAAGCAGAGCCCTCAGTAAGCCTCTCCTGGTCGACGCCAGCAGTCAGCCTCAACCCGGCGCTGTACTACATCCGACGCACTGGAGCACAACGCAGCGCCACCCCGACTCACTGGGGACATCTTCGCAGACAGTTCCGACTCACCGTGAACTATGCGGCAACCGGTTCCGTCTCACTGGAACCTCAGCTGGCCTGGCAAGCATCGCAAGATTCAAGACTCAGCCCACTATCGACCTCCTCTCCGGGGGGGAGTAATGTAGCGGTATCAACAACGCCACATGCGAACCACGCGTCATACTGACGTCACGCAAATCCTGCATCGCGCAAGCAGAGTTTACCACGCAACTAGCATATATACAACAGCCCGACATGACTCATCGGGCAGTTGCCCGCCAGACACAACACCGGTCTGGTCGGAGGATCCTCCCTTTTCTATGGAGGTTGAGTGAACTTTACACCCTGTTCCTCATACCTCTATAACTTTAATTTCGGAAGTCGGTGTCGTTGGTTCCGCATTTTTGTTTTTTGACACCGACTTCCGAAATTAAAGTTATTTATCATTTTGTAGTGTTTTTTTTTGAAGTCGGTTGTTTTTTTTTGTAAAAAAAAAAAAATATTTTTCACTTTTTAGTTGACCTACCCCACACAAATTCAATGCACTGAAGAATTGAAGACACCGACCAGAAGAATCATCAAAATTCGCATAGAAATGCCGGAGATGCAGCACATTTAGACATATAACTTCGTACATAAGAGTAATTACCTAATGTATTATATACTAAAACCTTCCCGAAAGTATGTAGATCACTTTAGTGAAAGAATTATAAAAATCGGCTCATTAGTTTTTAAGAAAATCGCGGACATACAAAAATACATACATACATACATACGGGTCGAATACAGAACCTCCTTTTTTGAAGTCGGTTAAAAATGAAGCGGTGTTATTGTTTGGTTTCACACATATCCCTCGCTACGCATCCTCGCTTATCTCTGGTGGAAAGGAAGCCTAACGATTCTTACTACGTATCACCTACGGACGTAATTATTATGAATGACACCACGATTTGACATGTCCCTAACCCTCGGTGTGTTTTTACCCATCCAAAAAAGTTAATTACGGTTGTAGGGTTAGCGTCGAAATTTCGAACTACTTTTAGAGGGGCACGTATTTTTGTTGACGGATTTAGTTGCTTCTGCCGCTAAGATAGAGACAATTTGATATTATTAACTGACTTCAAAAAAAGGAGGTTCTGTATTCGACCCGTATGTAATTATGTATGTTTGTATGTCCGCGGTTTTCTCAAAAACTAATGAACCAATTTTGATAATTCTTTCACTAAAGTGATCTACATACTCTCAGAAAGATTTTAGTATATAACAATTATTCTTATGTACGAAGTTATATGCAGAAATGTAGGTACTGCATCTCCGGCATTTCTATGCGAATTATGATGATTCTTCTAGACGGTGTCTTCAATTCTTCAGTGCACTAGTGTTAATTGAATTTGTGTGGGGTAGGTATAACTAAAAAGTGAAAAATAAAAACTATTTTACAAGAAAAAAAACAACCGACTTCAAAAAAAAACATTACAAAGTGATAAATAACTTTAATTTCGGAAGTCGATGTCAAAAAACGAAAATGCAGAACCAACGACACCGACTTCCGAAATTAAAGTTATTTATCACTTTGTAGTGTTTCTTTTTTCAAGTCAGTTGTTTTTTTTTTGCAATAACTGCATTGATTTCACACCTACAGACGCTACCTTGATCCCCTTGCATCTAAGAAGTATTGTAAGTGTACTATCATTGACTTTACGATGGTTTGGCAGTAGTGTGGATGTAGAATCTTCCGGTTACAGAATGCAGTTAGCTATTAGGTATCATGTGAGCAGAGGAGGCCTATAGCCTAGCTTCAGGCACAGTGCCAACACTAAGCTCCATGTAATTATTGTGAACTAAAAGTCGTTTCAACCATGTTAAAATAAACTGGTTTTTCTTATATTTTTGAAGTGAAACTTCTTTACGCACGCTTGTCTTGTGGAGTAAGCTGGCGAACGCGTGACGTAAGCGTTACGAAAAGTGTGATCGGGCGAGGCGAACGGGAGTTGAGTGGGGGATATAAGCAAGAGAAAGCAGTGAACGCGCACATTTTCTTTCTCTCTTCCTCTCATAGCCAAATACGTTTGACGTTTCACTTCAGTCGTGTGGTCATAAGCACACTCGGTTTTTTTTTTGTTGTTTACAATACTTGAATCATTGTGTTTTTAGTGCAATATTTAGAATAAACATTACATAAAAGGCTTCTACCATGAAAAGACATACATCGTTACTCTCGGAATAAGACATCCAAGTTATCGTCGCCTGGGCAAAATGTAAATCGAAACACGTAGCGATCCAGTACCTAGCTAGTTTCATTTTGATGTAATCATAATATATAAGTAGGTACAATTTATTAGCCCCAAAAAGATAACTATAACTGTGAACATTGTTTTTGTCCTAGAGTGTATAGATGTTTTGGGCCTAATGGTTACTTTGTTTTGGTAAAATAAACTGTATACCGACTATGTTTTGTACCTGTACAGTGGATACAATTTTATAGAACAATGGTAGTAGACAATAAAATGGTTTCTTTTCCGTGTATATACATCTTTTTGGGGCTTTACCACTGTGAATTGCCTCTCAAATAATAATTTCAACAAGATTTAATTAAAAATCGATTAAAATAATTTTAACGTGCAAAATTCAGACGCCAGCACATCATTCTACTACAATCTATCAAATCTCTTTAATAGATTTTCAATTTTATCGCTAAAGCATAAGGTTCAAAGTTGATTAGAAAAATTTGACAGTTTCTGGTAGTTAGATGTGCTGGCGTCTGTACTTTAGTTATAAGGAAATGTAAGAACTATTTAATCAATAACCTCAAACTCAAAGCATGTATTTCAATTAAACCATGTACAGGCACTTTTGAATTGTCAAAATTAAAGTCCCATTCCAAAACGTAGATCTCTATGGAGAAGAACGGGCAAGAAAGTCCATGGACACTCTTATTAATATTATTAAATCAAACTTTAACAGAATATAACACTCAATGATTCGACCAACCCTGTGCTTTTCACGCGCCGCATCGTGCATCGCCTTCCCTCCAGCCAGGCCATTCACTGCTGCCGTTACGCTACACCCTTCGTGTTATTGCAATATTCTTGGGTTTTTGGGTCGACTTGGACCGGTAACAGCAATCAGTCTATACATATGTAAAGTTAAATCGGTGCTATCCCCCCTATTACTTGGGACTTATAACTTAGCTTGTGAAATATGACTGTACCTTCGGCCGACCTTTGAAAATTCTTATCTATACAGAATGTCTCAGAAATCGACCGACACACTGAAGATGGTAGATAGCTTTGGTCAAGCCCTCCCAAAATAACAAAACATATGTTCCGCAAAATCTTATAGTTTTAAAGTTATACTAGATTATTAACAAAAAAATATTTGAAGAAAAACTCAAATAATAGTGAATTTATGTTGAATTTATAAGTTTTTATGGAGAATTAAAAGTAATTACGGATAAAGAAACTATTAAATAATATTTTGATGGAAAGAGTTATAAATTAAAAGATTTTATTTAAATAATAATATGAGAGTCAAAAGACTGACGCATGGCGGTAATTTTGATTTTTTTTAAAACCTGGATTAATTCGAAAACTATAAGATTTTGCGGATAATATGTTTTGTTTTGTTTTACATATGTTTTGTTTTGTGTCGGTCGATTTATGAGACACAGTTTACAATTATCATATATTATTGACATTGGCAGAATTGCCCACAACAGCATAATAAAAAATGTACCTAATACACATTAATTGACAGATAATGAGCATAATGAGACAAACTCCAAAGCAATCAAGGTTTTCATAAAGTGATTGTACAGACGCTAGCACATCAAGCTACCTGAAACTGTCAAATTTTTTCAATCAACATCGAACCTAATCCTAATAGCGATAAAGTTGAAAATCCATTAAAGAATTCAGGCATGCCTCAAATTTTAAATTACCTGCAGGGTGAAATTGAATTCATGGGCATCCTTTTAAGGGGTCGTTGTAATCATCATTATGAACAACTTTTACTATGGGACAATACCTGAAATCGTGAAAAAAATCAGCTCTCCCCTACATTTTGATGAGTTATGTGAACATGAATGCAAGGAACAGCTGATTTTTTTCCGCGATTTTAGGTTTAGTCCCATAGTAAAAGTTGTTCATAATGATGATTACAATGACCCCTTAAAAGGATGCCCATGAATTCAATTTCACCCTGTAGGTAATTTAAAATTTGAGTCATGCCTGAATTCTTAAATGGATTTTCAACTTTATCGCTATTAGCATTAGGTTCAAGGTTGATTGACAAAATTTGACAGTTTCGGGTAGCTTGAATTTAATTTCACCCTGTATATCAAATAATAATAATATAATATTCCACAACTATCACACAACGCCATTTAGTCCCAAGCTAAGCAGAGCTTGTGTTATGGGTGCTAGACAACTGATAAACATACTTATATATTTCTAAATACATACATATTATAGATAAATTACACCCAGACACAGAACAAATGATCGTGCTCATCACACAAACATTTGTCCTGGGTGGGAATCGAACCCACGACCTCCGGCATAGCAGTCACTTTGAATACTTGCAATAAATAAATAGCTACTAGAACTAATACTGCTTACCCGAGCCACATGTCTAGATATTCCTATAATAAAAGGTTCAATAAACAGAAAGAGATCAACCCTTCATACTTTTATTAATACAATATCAGGAGTTGGTACTTTTAGATTGTATAAGAAACGTGAAATAACATTACCTTTTTCAGGCCACGTAAGCAAAGGTGAACGTCCCAAATAAACTCTGAATAAAGTTGAATGTATCAGACACTCAATGTTGTTCAAAGTTTGTTGGAAGTCTTCCTGCGAATATATTGCTAACTTTTACATCGATCACTATGAATGACTTGTTCGTTTATCTTGTTATCTTTTTGATACTATTACTGTCGGAAAATAGGTATTCAATATATTTTATATACTAATATTATAGAGAGGTAAAATTTGTTTGTAAGTTTGTATGTATGGGGTAATCTCTGGAACTACCAGTCGGATTTTTAAAAGTTCTTGTTGCATTAGATAGCCCAATTCTTGAGGAAGGCTATAGGCTATTTAACGTCACGCTATGACCCTTAGGAGCCGAGCAAAAGCGCTATGGGGAAACGAAGTGATAGAGCAGGAGACGCGGGCAAGTGATGCAATACGACGAGATAGGTCGAGGGAGTAAGAAATTTCACGCGAACGAAGTCGCGGGCAGAAGCTAGTAGTTGGTATAAAGTGAGAGCAGTAGTGGCCCAGGAAAAGGCTAGGCAGATGATGTATTATATTCGTGTTGGCAGTTCGTTGGATTGTTAATGGAATAATTGCAGATGCATTTTGCAAGAGTATTTAATTAGATCTTAGAAACGGTCACTTGAGAAATACTGTCACCATTATTTTGTATCAAACTCGAGGCATTTATTTTACTGAAAACAATTCCAGGCACTTTTGTATTGTCTAAGAGTCGGTCAGATAGAAAGATGAAGCAAGTTGCCTATTCCAAAGCTTAGTCGGTTACTATGGAGAAGTATGGGCAAGAAACCCCATGGACAGTGTAAACATTCCTTGAAATGAAAATATTGTAACAAAATATTGGTTACATCATTCATGTTGAAATTATGCATGTGAGGAATAATCACACTAACATTATAAAGGCGAAAGTTTGTGAGTGATGGTGAGTGTGTGTGTGTGCGTGTGTTGTTACTTCACGCTCAAACGGCTTGACCAATTTAGTTACAATTTTGTATGGACGTAGCTGACACCCTGAATTAACGTATAGGCTACTTTTTATCCCGATATTCCCACGGGAACGACATTGACGCGGGTGAAACCGCGCAGCTAGTATAATATAAATGTAATCGTGTATTATATAATATTAATAGCCGTAATCCTATGGTCGTACTAAATTTTTAACAATCCAACAACATACTCAACGGTATTGTTACACTGTTGCATAATACATAATTCACCCAGCACGATGCTATAATCAGCGCTCACATGAACAGCTAATCGGTTTAACAAAGTCGCGGTGACGCCATGCAGAATGTGTGACGTGTGTATCGCTAAGATATTGTACACTGTATACGTTTCCTTGGCCACCAGTGTACCTATTGTTTTGATATTTACAAAGGATATACATAATACGTTGATATGTGCAAAGGAGAGAAGGATTATGTTGACGTTTTCCGTCACTAGAATATAAAAGGTAATATAAAGTATTGAATGGTGTCAGAAGCCATAACTTTTTTTTAAATTAATATTTTAGCGTAATTATATTATTGACTGCTATGAAAGAATGTTTTTCACTTTTCCTTGTAGAAACTTCATTGTATGTATCATGTGTTAGTATTTTTTTTTCCTACTGTCTTAATTATAATCGTATAAGGCTATACCAACTTCAAAATTCAGTAAGTTCTTCGACAATCTATAATTATATCTAATTACAAGTCGCTTTTTGTATCTGGCATTGTTTTTGTAAACTTCGCAACTGACTTTGATGCGGTTTTCATCATAATCTAGAAAATTTGTTCCGAAAGATTTATTTGCAAAATAAATTAATAATTATCTTGGATATAATAAAGAAATCTTCGTCTTTTGTCAAGTCCTGAAAACCGTGCGAAGCAGGGGCATGGTTGAAATAACATAATCAGCCTATAATGTCAAAGTCAAAGCATTTATTTCCAATAGGCACATTAATCTGTCAAACTCCGCTAATGAGACACAATTGATTTTCTATTATTTCGTCACCGATCGGTAACGCGCGGGGCTTGACCAGACAGGCACTTTTGAACGTATAATGACCCCACTACTGGGACACAGGCTTCCTCTCTATGAGAGGGAGTGAGCCGTAATCCACCGGGCCCAAGGCGAGTTGGTACATGTCACATGTCTTCGAACTTTTGGTTCTAGGACATGCTGGTTTCCTCATAAAGTTTTTCCGTCACCGTTTTGATGATTTGAGCAGTGGTGATAATTTACACAAAGTAAAGCGCCTGTCTGGGTTCGACCCCACGTCCTTCGACTCGTAAATCCGGGCCGTTACCACTGGGCTACCGCTGCTCGTAAAATCGAAATAGTCTCCCCTAAAATAATCTTCCCGACACGTCTCAAACAATCCACTTCTAAGATTAAGCAAATGCGATAAAAAAAGTAAGATTAAATAACCTTAGACTGAAGCATTCTAACACACAATAAGAACTTCAGTTTATTTAATTGAAAAACTTTTTGTTGTTCAAGAAAAAAAAAGCGCTTTAATTTCATTAAGGTGGAATGACTTCGCTTTGTTTCTGTGTTACTATCGCGGATAAAAAGAAAACTTATAGCGACTTGATTGCTGAAAGAAATTGGGACTTTGTTGTGTGAAGCGGCTGGAGAACAAAGGTAGGGACCAGTCTGTAATGGTAAGGTCGCGGGGTTTGGAATCCATGTAGCCCACTCGATTTTTAGCTGTAAATGAAGGATGAATGTAAAGTCGTAAAATATGCTAGGAAAATAGTGCCATAAGTAATGAAATAAAAATAAAAAAAACCGAGTGTGCTTATGATCACACGACTGAAGTGAAACTTCGAGAAAGAGAAAAAGAAAATGTGCGCGCGCACTGCTCTCTCTTGCTCCTACACTGTGATATAGACAATAGTCCTGCACTGTGCTTAGATATACAGAACGTATTTGGCTATGAGAGGAAGAGAGAAAGAAAATGTTCGCCTCGCCCGATCACACTTTTCGTAACGCTTACGTCACGCGTTCGCCAGCTTACTCCCCAAGTCAAGCGTGCGTAAAGAAGTTTCACTTCAAAAATCAATGATAGTTTTGATGAACATTTTCGCAAATTATTCCCTACAATGAATCATAGTTCGAACCCAGACAGGCGCTTTACGTTGTGTAAATAGTTTCACCAGAACGGTGAAGGAAAACATCGGCAGGAAACCGACATGTCCTAGAACTAAAAATTTCGAAGACATGACATCTACCAACCCGCACTGGGCCCGGGTGGCGGGTGGCCCACTACCTCTTACCGAGAGGAAGCCTGTATCCCAGCAGTGAAAAAATTATCGGCTGATTATGGTATTCTCTACGAAAATGACCCGAATGTCCAATGTTTTATGATTGTTTGACCTGCAGCCGAATTGCGTAACATTTCAATTACAATCCGACACAAACATATGACATTGCTTCATATGTTTAAAAAATTCGTCTGCTCAGCAACTTTAATATTGTTGAACTGCCAAAATGAAGGACATTGTCACTGTATGTGTATTACGCAATATAACCCTGCTGCTCTGTTAAATAAAAGAAAACATCCAAATGTTATTATTTATATGTATAAAGAATTCTAAGAGAAACTAGAAATAATAGAAATAGTGGGATATACCTATCGACTATTTGGGAATACTCGTAGGCTGTAATAGTACTTACATAGATTACATTTTTACCAATTCCTAGAAAGCTTCAATGACTTCAAGAATATGACAACTTTATTCTTGCTTCTCATGTACAGGAGTGGGTTTGAATCCGGGTAGCTTACACCGATTCCAAATTAAGGATATTTCGGGCCCGCGATGGTTAGTCGTGTTCCGCAGTTAAACAGTCATGATAAATTCAAACTCATGTTTAGCTGACTTATGGCTAAGTAATAACAGCCGCACGAAAAGGTTAAGCTACGTATGCCACGGTTGGTCCGTGGATGGGTGGCCATCTTTACATATAAAGACTATCCAAGATCCCTCCATGGCTCCGTGCCCCGGAAAGTACGTTAAGCCATTGGTCCCGGTCGTGGATCTTTGGCAGTCAGAAGCCCAAAGTCTGACAACCACTGTTGTGGAGGTCAGATAGGCAGTCGCTTCATGTAAAATACTGGTATTCAGCTGCATCCGGTGAGACTGGAAGCCGACCTTAACATAGTTGGGAAAAGGCTAGGCAGATTGATGTTTAGCTGACCATAAGAAAATCACATTTAAAAGAAATACATTTTTTATAATTTTGCTACTCGGCCGATCTCAACAGTCTTTAAAAAAGATGATTTCGAATTATGCAATAAACCGAAAACGACCTAGCTCGCCAATTCATTACGAACGATGACGAAGCTTCTCCCATAATTCAGAGAAAAGTCGCTCTTAATTCGTACCCAAGTGTCTTGATACCTTAGATCCTCATGGATAATCTGGTAAAGCCACCAGACCATTTCCTGGACTTAATCCATCCACAAATAGGATAAAACCGATTTGGAACGAATCAAAGGAATCGCCGATCGAATTACTCGCTAAGACACTTGAGACCTTTAATTTGTTTCCTAGGTTTCGTCACGATTTGTTAAGACAAATTGGAAGTGTCTGTGTTAGTTGTTTTGCTAACTGATTAGTTGTTGGACAGTTGAGGAATGTTACTACTGTACTGTTTAGTCTAATAGATACATTCTGGTTCCTATACAGGGTGTTACGGAAAGGGTATATCAATACAAACGGGTTGAAGAGTGTATCTGGTCTAGAATCTCTGTACAAAATTTCAGCCCAAAAGCAGTAACTTTGAAAATGCTTAATATTTTTTTATTTCGATAGTTTATTAAATTGAAATCATAACAAACATGTCACCGCACTACGAGGGTCATTATCCATTATCTGTAGTGTGTCTGTGCGCCTAGTACACGCACATCACGCCACCGCGCGCCAGTGCAGCGCCGTGATGTCGAAATAAAAAAATATTAAGTTAGTTTTGTCTTGAATATGAATCCAGCACATGATTGTAGACCTAGCGAAGTATTTATTTATTTAAACTTTTCGCACACAAAAAAAGGTAGGTACATAGGCGGACTTAATGCCTTAGGCATTCTCTACCAGTCAACCAAGGGTGGTGAAGAAATTACACGGCAGGTGCTTTAGTTGAGAGGAACAATGATAAAAAAAACTATTAAAATTTTACATGGTATATCAACAAAAAAAAACTGTTTCATGGAAAATAGCAATACTTACGCGGTCAAAATGTATGGAAAAGGTTTTTGAAGTGAAAACTTCTTTAGCGGCGTTGCGCACTTTTTGTATGGGGAAAAAATGTTAAACTCGCGTCAGGACACGTGACCGTCAGGAGAGATTCCCCCCCCCCCCTCTTTCTACGGGCGGCGGCGCCAACCGAAGTGAACCAAGTGAGACACGATAATGGATGGATGAATGGATGGATGGACGGACGGACGGACGGGCGGACGGACGGACGGACGGACGGACGGTGACGGTGACGGTGTCGGTGACGGTGACGGTGTCGGTGACGGTGACGGTGACGGTGACGGGGACGGGGACGGTGACGGTGACGGTGACGGTGTCGGTGACGGTGACGGTGACGGTGACGGTGACGGTGACGGTGACGGTGTCGGTGACGGTGTCGGTGTTGGTGACGGTGACGGTGACGTGACGGTGACGGTGACGGTGACAGTGACGGTGATGGTGACGGTGATGGTGACGGTGACGGTGACGGTGACGGTGACGGTGACGGTGACGGTGTCGGTGACGGTGACGGTGACGGTGACGGTGACGTGACGGTGACGGTGACGGTGACGGTGTCGGTGACGGTGACGGTGCGGTGACGGTGTCGGTGACGAATACGGTGACGGTGACGGTGACGGTGTCGGTGACAGTGATGGTGACGGTGATGGTGACAGTGATGGTGACGGTGACGGTGACGGTGACGGTGTCGGTGACGGTGACGGTGACGGTGTCGGTGACGGTGACGGTGACGGTGACGGTGACGGTGACGGGGACGGGGACGGTGACGGTGACGGTGACGGTGTCGGTGACGAATACGCTGACGGTGACGGTGACGGTGTCGGTGACGGTGATGGTGACGGTTACGGTGACGGTGACGGTGACGGTGTCGGTGACGGTGACGGTGACGGTGACGGTAACGGTGACGGTGACGGTGTCGGTGACGGTGACGGTGACGGTGACGGTGTCGGTGACGGTGACGGTGACGGGGACGGTGACGGTGACGGTGATGGTGGACGTGGATGTCGATGGATGGATGGACAGCTGATGGCTCGACCGTCTGTGTAGTAGCCACACTGCTGTGTATTCGTAAAATTCGTGTATATAAAGTGTTTAAAATATGGAAATTGAACAAAGTGCATCGATTAATGAAAAAAGTGACGCAGAAATAGTGAAAAAAACTTAGTTATATTAATTCAATTCATAATTGATTTATTTTAACGTTAATATTCAAGTTTTCACTTCTGCCGGCACTCCCGGAGTGCAACTCGTCTTTTTTTTTTTTTAATAGCAGCCAAAATTTCAACCCAAGTTCAAGAATCATGTAATGATTCCATGTAACAGGTTATGCATCAATGTTCCTGCCACACTGTATTTAGACCATTCCAAAATTAACAGGTAAAGGGTTTCCATTCAAGATAAGAATAAGCCTAATTTAACATCAACAAAGCTGCCATTTTGTACATCTATAAATACTTTTAAACCCATAATTTGTTCTAAATGAGTAAACCCTAAAAATACACATCCAACATAACCATGTACATTTAAAAAACAGTGTCGTGCAAATAAAATTAGCCGTTACGTTATTCTTGGTACAATTTTACGCAAAGAAACAGTGAGTGGCCAGAAAAACTGCATATATATCGTATAAATTCACACAAATTCTGACGGCTACGGTTGATTTGTGGCCGCGGGAATCCACTATAAATCTCCGGTCTTTTCTTTTTTTTCGTTTAAGTCATAAGCTTAAAGCGGGTGTAGCGCAATAGCGATAAGAACCATGCCGAGTAAAATAAATATACAGTTTGTTTCAAATTATATTTTAAAAATTAAATTCTTATAAGCCTTTACTCACAAGCTTACCAGTTTATCTATTTGCGCAAAATGTTTGTTGTCACTGACATTATGGCATGGTGACAGTCGACCATGAACTGACCAGGGAATTTCATTCTTGTATTTCTGAAACAGGCCTGCATCTAGGTTTAGAAATTTACTTCATCTCAGTATTTTTTTTTTATTGCTGAATGGGCCCGCTCTTGACCTCGATCACGCCTGTAGGAAAGCGATGGATGAGGTCTATGATGGAACGAGCGTGCTCAAAAAATGCCTAAGGCACTGAAACTGCCACACATCGACGAAACACAGCAGGCTGCTTGACGCCGGACTCCAGTGGGAGGGTGGCCGCAAACCAGGCGAGCGTTAGCCCTACCACCGCAAGATAAGAAATAGCCAGTCAAATAAGGTGTTGGGTGTGACTCTCCAGGATGCGCCGAGCGCGAGCGTTCAGTTGAGTAACTGGCGGAACAAACTACGCTACACGAGGAGGCTTCTTCATGCTTCATGCATCCAGTTTTCGAAAATACACTCCATTATAAAAGATGCCACTGATGCTGAACTGATGCTGATGCTGTACTTCGGTGAGTGTGCCCAAGAACTCCACGACCTCATTCCACCGGCCCCCTTCTACCTTAGGACATCCAGGCGCACTGCAAGTTACCATCCCTACCTGGTTGCTGTTCCACCAATTCGCACTAAGCGTTTGCAAATGTCGTTTATAATGCGCACAGCAAAAGAGTGGAACTCTCTACCTGCGTCTGTTTTTCCGAGCGCATACAACCCGAATCTCTTTAAAGTGAGAGTGAACAGGCTTCTTCTGGGTAAGCTCGCTCCATCTTCGACTTTGTCTCTGTCACCTTTGACCTAGGCTAGAGTCAAGAGCAAGCCCATTTCAAATAAAAAAAAAAAAAAAAAGATGCTCTATTTCTCTTCGCACCATAGTCGCCGCCTCTCAGCACTTCCGCCACACAATGGCGAAGGCATTCCCTTTGTTCCATGCGCGAGTTTATTATTAAAATGTTATTAGGAAGCGAAGTAGATACTGCCATAGCTTATGACTTGGCAGACACTGTATATTACTTTTTTTTAGCCTACTTCAAAAGGAGGTCTTTCCTGCTTGTCTCGTACTACAATTGACATTACAATTCACTGGCTGGTTTGTTCTCGGGGAAGAAAAACTCGTTATTAATATGAATAGCATCGTATTGTGTTACCTTTTCTTTCTCTGAATTGTTTTGTTGGAGCAGTTTTGTTTATTAATAAATGGGCGAGTTATTATTAAAATTGTTTCTTATTGTTGGACACAGGCCTCCTTTCTGTGAGAGGGAGTGGGCCGTAATCCACCACGGGGGCTCAGTGCGGCTAGTTGATGTCACATGTCTCTTGAATTTTTGGTTTTAGGACATGCCGGTTTCCTCACGATGTTTTCCTTCACCGTTTTGAGAGCAGTGGTGATGATTTACACAAAGTAAAGCGCCTGTCTGGGTTCGACCCCACGTCCTTCGACTCGTAAATCCGGGCCGTTACCACTGGGCTACCGCTGTTCGTAAAATCGATATTACGATTATAAAACAGTTGCATAAATAACTAATATTATATTGATCTGTCAGTCACTAAGTTATGAAGCGATTTTAATATGTCAGAAAAGTCAAACAACTGACTCTAAAAATCGAGCTTCCCTTCCTACATATTTGTTCACAGTTCAAATGTGAATGTACCCTGAAAACATTTACCTGAACAAATAGCCCCCATATATACCGCCATTGTTTGAAGTGTACCCAGCAATGAAATAAAAAGGGCTCGTTTTAAACATTTTGTCAGCAAAAAAGAAAGTGCTAATGTTGGGCCGTTAATATAAAAGTTGTTTGTATGTGGCCATTAGACAGTAGCTCATGTTTATAGCCTGCCGCTGTTTTATTTTAACAAAGTCTTTTTGGGTCAGTGATTTTGGTCAGCAGTATAAATATGTATAATTATTATGGTTTATAACTCAAACAAATCATTTAGTTCAATTAAATCAATTACACGCACTTTTGAATTGTCAAGAAGTCAGTCAGTCAGAAAATATGAAGCTAGTTGCCCATTCCAAAGCGTAGGTACCTATGAAGAAGAACGGGCATGACACTCCATGGACACTTTTAAATTAGATTTTTATAAAAAAATATTAGTTACACAAAATGTACAGCAGAGGTGAATTTAAAGCCATAAGAATTTTCTAGCAGTCAACTTTTGGCTGATGGAGAGAAAATCAGTGGTAAGTGCAATTACGAAAAGTTGAGGAATAAATATTTATGTAAATATACGCATAATAATTATGTCTTTTACAAACTTACCCCCTTATTCATAAAACTTATCAAACCTATTTTAGTTAAAATGGGGTTTGTCTCTTTCTTACACACAGAAATGACAACGTGACAGATAACGACAAACGTTCTATAAACCTATTTTAGCTAAAATAGAGATGAAATAAGATTATGAATAAGGGGGTATAGGTATAATATAACTATACTAATAAAGTTTTGATCTTGAAAAAATACTTTAGCATTTCATGAGATTTAAATAAACATAACCTATACTAATATACTAATCATAAATATTGAGAGTTAGTTTGTTTATTTGAGCGCATTAATCTCTGTAACAAACGGTCAGATTTAAAAAAAAATATTTTTGCATTTATTAGCCCAATTCTAATCAATGCAAATTATGGACTAATCCAGAAAATTAAGGCAAGAAAACTGACCAAAATACGAAATGATTGAAGTAAAGTCACTTCATAACCAGAGACGGCGAGTCGAGTCCCTTTGTTTGACAAAAAACAGTGGCACTCCGGGAGTGCTGACAGAAGTGAAAACTTGAACAATTACGTGTGTATTATTTTGTTTTTGGTTTTTTTTTTTCTTATTTGTATTTGTAATGATATGTACGTGATTACTAGTTTATTTATTAATTTATAAGTATGTATTAGGTATCTTGAAACTGTGTGTACTCCCCGTCACTTTTTCCTAAGGGTTCATTAGAAAACCAGCGTCAGACAGCATCTGTCTGGCATTAATGCTGAAATGAACCTTTTTGGCGCAGCCGTGAGGCACACACTATTAATGTCTGAAACATAATTTTTTTATTAATTTTGTATTTTGTATTTCAGGAACTGTGTCCAAATAAACATTTTTCTTTCTTTCTATTTTTTTAATCGTCTATATATATGTCGGAGACGGTTGTCGACTACATTTGTGGGTAGTCAACAGAATTTGTTATGATTTGTTTTCTTATTATTAATTTAAGAGATTTTACTATCAATTATTGTGTAATAAATCTGAACATAATTTATCGAGTACTCAGTGTACGCGCTAATTGATTTTAGCAACTTATTTTGATAATTGTAACCGATGGTTTTGTTCAAAACAATTGATGACATGTTACTTTGATTTTAAAATCATTTACTTTGTGAAATCACTATTGTTTATTTAAGACAATTATTCTTGTTGTATTATTCGATTACTTTAATGTAAGACTTATTAGATTTAGCACATTTTAGTATTTTGTATCAAGTAAACACGATGACGTATTTCCGTACGCCATTTGGACAGAGTTTGTTGTGGGGCGAGTGCGTGGTGGGGACTAACCTTTATAACTGAGCGCACTCGTTTGTGCTGGACAGTCAGTGACGGACAGTCAGTGACAGTCAGTGAGAGTCAGTCGGTGTTCGGACTTGATTCCTGACAGAGCACTAGCTCCCGACAAACCTGTCGGTTTATTAAAGTTTATTTGGGTGGCTCTGTCACTATACGAACAGTAATCGATCCTACGATTTGTTCGCAATTACTTTGTTACTGTACATAATTATTTTACTGTGTATCTAGTTGTGTCGTGTACCTACAGTGTGTGATTTGCTAGTGTGATTAATTTGTTCGTGATATTATAATTTGATTTGAACTGCAAACGGTTTTTCTATTGCGCAATAACCAACACTACCCACAGTATGCCCACAGTAATTAATCAAATATGCCTGATGATAACTAGACGCCTGTTACCTACTCCTGATCCGACATATATGGTGTCAGTAACGGTAACAGTGTCGCGAGTCCAATGGTTTTTTCCAATCTCAAAAAATGCTAACATGCATGTATATCAATGTTCGTACATGCACAATATATGTACATACTTATATACAGAGGTATCAGTTAAATTTCTATGGTTACGGTAATAGTGTCGCGAGTTCAATGGTTTTTGCCCATCCCAAAAAATATACAACGCACCTAAAGAAGTTTTCACTTCAAAAAACAAAATTAAACAAAAAAAAAGAACTACATTAAAAGAATATCGCAAATCCTCCACGCCCTGACTAATAGAAATATAACAACATTACAAAAACAATTTAACGTTACCACTGTGACCCACTTCACATTTGGTCCCGTGCGTCGGACATTAAAAATAATCGTGTTTTTATTTTTATTACGTTTATTGCGCGTACGCTTTACCGTTGTCCCGTGCTTATTATTTATTTGTACTGTTTGGACCCCAGAGCATATGGACTGGAAATTTTTGTGGAGTCACGTTTTTTGGTGACGTACGATAAGTGTCTCTGTAATTTTTGGCCACTAGAGCCTGTTATTTAGATTGTTCATGTGGCTTTGGGGTTTTAAATATGTGAAAGGATAAAACCCTTGTAATGGCCTTTAAATTTAATACTTTAATACTAGAACAGTACAAAATATTTCTTAATATTGGCGTTGACAGACTTCCTCTTCCAGCAGATTAATCAATCTTCAACAATTGAGTTCCTTTCAAATCCAGCACAAAGATGAAAAAGCTACAGAATTCAATAACAATAATCGTAGCAAGTCGGCTATCTGCTACGAGAAGGCGGCGTAGCCGTGACCTCATCGCGTCAGCTACGGCGTAGCACGTAGCATTTTTTATTCTTAACACTATTTAATTTATTTTAGCAAACTGATCTTATTATTGGAAAAGTCTTTGTACAACTAGTTAGATAAAATGGAACAGTCTTTTTAGTAATTGTAGGCCATTTAATTTAAAAAAAAAACTTTAGACTGGAAAAATATTTGATTAATGTTAACTGAAATCTAACATCCATAATAATATTATAAATTCGAAAGTAACTCTGTCTGTCTGTCTGTATGTTACCTTTTCAGGCCTAAACCGCTGAACCGATTTAGATGAAATTTGGTATAGAGATAGTTTGATTCCCGGGAAAGGACATAGGATACTTTTTATCTCAATATTCCCACGGGATCGAGACTTATGCGGGTGAAACCGCTGGGCGCAGCTAGTTAAATAATATATTAAAAGTTAAGGTAAAAAGGTAAATTGCTAAATCGACAGAAAATGTATTGTTTTCTGGGGTATTATTATTCAACAGTACATTACATAAGATTTATTCACAACATTACGGCTCATAGAAACAACATAATCCCCGCAAACAACATCAAGCAACTTCATTTTCAGTTCAAACCGTATAAAATACAAAACTAATAAAAAAAAGTGGCACTCCGGGAGTGCCGACAGAAGTGAAAACAAAACACAAACAGAATACTTCGCCATCACTCACTGACATATCGGAAATACATTAAAACCGAGTACATCCCGAGGACAGCCGAACACATCCGAATGTAGCGTGGTGTCGGTAACAGTGTCGCGAGTTCATTGGTTTTTTTCCCATCTCAAAAACTGCCCAACACGCCTTAAGAAGTTTTTACTTAAAAAAAACATAAATATAAAAACTAGCATACATAATTGAACAATGATATATGCATAGGAGTGTAATAAAAATTCGGGGACAGAAATCCATTCAGATCACTCCAAAACCCTGGGTCCCTTCGCTAATCCCCACATAAAATTGCCGAAGAAAAAGCCTGTAATCGAAGCACCCAGTCGTAACTCCGGTCCTTCACTTACAAGGGTTTTAGAATGGCTCGTTTTGGAAATAGGCTATACATTTTAGGAGGACTGACAGCCTATTAATGGCCTAGTAGACTGGAAATGGATAATTTGAGACTTAGATTTCTTTTCCGCAACTTTGGGATACAAATGGTCAGGCCCTCTTGGGAAATCCGTGAGACTTAAAAGGAGACTAGATGAAGTTAGGGATTGAAAAGTAGCGAATGTTAGAAGCAAATGGCTCAATTATTGCAGGTTAAAATGCCGATATTTGTTTTTTTTTATTAGTGATTTGAATACAAGATGTAGGTACTTGTAGTTTTTTCACTCTGAGGAATAAGAAAAATTCGGATGGTAGTGTAAGAAATCAAACAATGGTGCCGAATCTGTTGTCCACAAACTTTCACTAAGAAAAGGATAGAAGATAAATTTTAGTTTGTTCCTGTCAAATTAATCAGCACCTAAAGTTAATTGACGTAATTGTAACAGGCAAGTTTTTAATCACGTCTAAATTTGTATGAAGTAGTGTCAGGCGCTGATTAATTAGACAGGACTAAACTAAAATGTATCTTCTGTCCTTTTCTTAATGAAATAGAAAGAAAAAGATGCACTGAACTTAAATTTAGTTTAGTTTGTGGACAACAGAATCGGCACCACTGTTATGATTTCTCTGCGTTTATTCCAAGCGAACGTTTTTACATCACTCCCGCTATATTATCACTGTTTTCTTCCAAACAAAAACCTAATACAAATATTTGACAGCTCATTCTAAATTCGCTTGACTGTTTGAATGCAACCGAAGTTATTTTATTGCCAGCCTGCATATAAGTTCAACAACCTTTACATCAGGTAGGTAGTGGGTGATTGTAAGTCGATTCAGAACAATGTTATACAGGGTGTCCCTGGAAGTATGGATCAAATCGAATAGGGACGTGGGCAAGATCATTTCCAAACGTTTTAGCAAAAAAAAAAAAATAATAAAAAAAAAATTAAAAAAATACTAAAAAAAAAAAGAGAAGAAAGATCGGATTCGTGAAAACTATCAGGGCTATCATTTTTTTTTCTTAGATAGCCCTGATAGTATTTTTTTATGATAATTTTCTTTGAACACTAAGCGAAGTGATTGAAAAAAAGATTAAAAATCGGTCATAACTTTTGAACCGTAAAAAAATTCACCGTCATTTTCAGGGTTAAAAAGTTTGGAAATGACCTTGCCCACGCTCCTATTCGATTTGATCCACACTTCCAGGGACACCCTGTATAATGCTATCAATATAAACGTACCATGTGAGGAGAAATATTATGTGCAATGGATGATTTCTTCATTCATGTTGTGCACATAATCTTTCACATTATTTCAGCATTCTCCTTCCAAAAAAAGGAAAAGCTTCTCTATTTCTTCAAAACAACAACAGCTGATACCAAACAACTCAATTGGCCTTTAAATATTTAAATCGGGTCAAACTGTCGGTCGAATAACTGGAATTTTATTCATAGCATTCCAGGGTTTTTCGAAAGCAATTTTCGTTGTTATCATAAATTAGTAGTCCATTTGCGTCACCTTGTCGAATCATGAACGAATGAGGTTCGTTATGCAATAATAACTACCTTTACGCCTTTATACCGTCTCCGGAAAATGCTCGACGGGAAATCGTATTATAGATTAATGAAATAACGGGAAATTTGGAGGAAATAGGCTTGAAGACTCCAGTTTAGATTTAGAATTAAATAAAAATTGAATTTGCTTTATATTTAAGTATTCTTACCAGCCTGTATTAAGAATATAATAATAATAAAATTTGATTACAGAAATAACACATTTAAGGTTCACAAAAACAATTTGCAGCAGTGGTGGCCCAGTGGTATCGGCCGCGGTATACGAGTTGTAGGTCGTAGGTTCGAACCCAGACAGGCGCTTTACTTTGTGTAAATCATTTCATCACCACTGCTCTCAAAACGGTGAAGGAAAATATCGTGAGGAAACCGGCATGTCCTAGAACCAAAAATTCAAAGACATGTGACATCTACCAACCCGCACTGGGCCCGCGTGGTAGATTACGGCCCACTCCCTCTCACAGAGAGGAGGCCTGTGTCCCATTAGTGGGAACATTATAGGCTATGAAAAACAATTTTCCAATTAAAAATGAGCATTACCACATATTATAGTAAAAAGTGTATCGTTGATAAAATTGTAAATCCATAGAGTAAGTAATATTCATTAAGACAGAAGAGACTTGAGTCCCATAGAAAAAGATGAACGAAAAACGTCACTTGTATGAAAACTTGTACTAAAACTGAATACCAAGATAGCAAAAATGACACAGACTATGCACAGACGCGAGACAGCGACAGCCACCATTATGTTTAGTACACGTTTCATAGTTTCTTTTTTTATTAGACAGTTGCGTCAGACTGAGTAAATCCATGTAATTATCGACAGTTTACTACGAAGGAGAAAATATTAATATATCGGAAGATTCATGAGTATGGGATATCAGTTGACAACCAAACACAAGTGTGAAGTTGGCGCGCTTCGACAGAGTCTAGCCTAACATTCATACGAGTCGACGAGAGCGATAGGTACAGAGCGGTGTGGAGCAGCTCTCTTGGCCAACGGACAGCAAGTGCTTTGAAACTGACTAAGGCTGGTTTCACAGCTGTCCGGGAGACCCGTATGGGCCGACCGGACACGGGAGACCCGTACGGGTAGTACCCGCAGTGCTCTGAAACGATGATTCAGTACGATACGGTTGCTAGCAGGAGACAGATGCGCTGTACGGGCTCAACCCGGAGCGGGTCGTGTACGGATCAAGCCGCGTCGCTGTAAAACGATGTTCTAGCGCCTAACATGTGCTCCCGCTCCGGGCGCCCGTACTGACAGCCCGTACGGGTCTCCCGGATAGCTGTGAAGCCAGACAAACGTTTCGTTTTGTTAATTTTAATAAGGGGACTACATGACCTAAAGCGCGGTCACTGTCGGACTGCATAGAAAAGAAAGGGAAGCGCGATGTCACAACGCTGGTAATTTATTGCAAAATATGAAGCAATTATCTATTTGCAAAAAAGATATTGTTTGGACTAAAAAATTATAACACTAGTGCTTTAGTATGTTGCTTGTAAAATAATCTGACAAAAAAACAGAATGATTGTATGTATATTAGTATGGTTTTTATTGTAAAAAGAAAGTTTTCAGAGGTATCTTTATGATTTTTTTCTATCGTATCAAATTAGTTGTATTATGTTTTCAACACATTATGGACCTAGCATATATCCTGAAGAACATCATACTTATATTTTTTCTGATTTTGTTTACTGTAGTCGATCATATACTTTTATTGCTTCTAAAACTTGCGTTTTTTGCGTTTACGTCTTGTAATTCCTATGATATCAAATAATTATAACCTAAAATCAACTACAGACTTTTTCTTCTCGCCCGCAACGTAGATCTGCGCCCTGTAAAAATGCCCAACGGTAAAGATTCCAGCTTCAATTGGCCTCCTGTCACGATAAATACAGATTGAAATTGAAAACATGCAACAAATCTAAATGGAAGATTGTACTCATCATTGTGAACAACTTTTACTATGGGACCAAACCTGAATTCGCGAAAAAGAATCAGCTTTTCCCTACATTTTGACGAGTTATGCGAACATAAATGTAGGGAACCGCTGATTTTTCTTTCGCGATTTCAGGGTTGGTCCCATAGTAAAAGTTGTTCATAATGATGAGTACAATCTCCCATTTTGATTTGTCGCATGTTTTCAATTTCACCCTGTATATTTTCTCTTCCGTAGTTAACTGTCGTAGAAATAAGACGTACAAAATTTAACAATACAAACAATAATATTTAATGTAAAATACGAAGCTGTGACCAATAATTCCGTAATAATTACTTCCAAAAACAGTTTGTTTGTGACTTCAAAACATTTTTATTATTGAACGTTTGAACGTAATAATGAATTTAATATTTGTGCGTCACCACCATCCAAGGTCTTATCATTCACCCCAAAATTCACGAAATTACTGACATTTATTCAAATCAAACGAATTAAATTACATTTATTCCATACAGTATTCATTTATTATTAATGACTGTATAGTCATTCATAATAAATAATGAGCAAACATTAAATCGAAAAATTCTTTGCGGATATGAAGTTTTTGTTGATAATAATGTCTTGATGGCTGATAACCATTTTATAATCCCTGAAGCGGTAAATGGAATAACAGCATCAGATATCACTGTTAATAGGCAGGTTATCACAAGTCAGAGTAGTTTAGTTTTTATTGTAGTTTTAATAGGTTTATGCGTATCTTTATATTTAAAATATTTATTCCTCAATTTTCACGATTGAACATACCACTGTTTTTCTCTGCATCACTCAAAGGTTGACTTGTAAAAAATGCCTATGGTTTTAAGTCAGCCTCTGTAAATTTGTGTGCTTGAAGTAGGTATTAAATCCTAATTAATATTATAAATACAATACAGGCGCTTTACTTTGTGTAAATTATTTCATCACCACTGCTCTCAAAACGGTGAAGGAAAACATCGTGAGGAAACCGGCATGTCCTAGAACCAAAAATTCGAAGACATGTGACATCTACCAACCCGCACTGGGCCCGCGTGGTAGATTACGGCCCACTCCCTCTCACGGAGAGGAGGCCTGTGTCCCAGTAGTGGGAACATTATAGGCTGATTATGATTATGTATTATAAATGCGAAAGTAAGTTTGTTTGTTTGTTACCTTTTCAAGCCTAATTTACTGAACCGATTATTTTGCATAAACGTTGTCAGGGATATGGAAAAGGACATTGAATACCTTTCATCCAGAAAAAAAATACTGTGCCCGAGGCAAAGAACAATATCTTTCGACGGAAGCAATTTCTTTAGGACGCTAGACGGCGCTACGTGTCTTTCGATTCATGATTGAAATATGACCCGACTTTCTGAGCGGTATTCTAACAAAAAGTAGGTACTAGGCTTGCATGAATTCACGATAGTATTTCAATCATTAGTATTATGCTTTTAATAGGATTCGGATGAAATTTGGCTCACAAATAGTTTATTATAACCTGGATTAACACATGGAATACTTTTTATCTCGGTAATACGTTTCCGTGGGATAATTTCCGAACTCCATGCGAGTGAAACTGCGGTCAAAAGCTAGTACATAAATAAATATGTAAATTAACCATCAGTGTATAAACGAATACATGAATAAATCTTTATACAATATGTAATAGGTACATAAGTCCATTAATGACGCTATCCATTGTTTTGGCGCTTCAATAAAAAAAAAACAGTGGCACTCCGGGAGCGCCGACAGAAATGAAAACTTGAACAATTACGTGTGTTGGTTACGGTAACGGTACCCGCGTACCGGAAGGCGTAGCGTTGGAAGGCCTCCCACAAGGTGGACTGACGACCTTGTGAAGGCCGCAGGAACTCGTTGGATGCGAGAAGCACAAAACCGGTCGAAGTGGAGGTGCTTGGGGGAGGCCTATGTCCAGCAGTGGACGTCTTTCGGCTGAAATGATGACGGTAACGGTAACAGTATTGCAAGTTCAATGGTTTTTTCCCATCTCAAAAAATGCTAACATGCATGTGTATCTATGTTCGTACATACACAATATATATACATACTTATACATATACAGAGGTGTCGGTTACAGTAACAGTGTCACGATTTCAATGGTATTTTCCCATCTCAAAAAATGCCCAACGCGCCTAAAGATATTTTCACTTAAAAAAAAAAAACGTATAAACAAAAAATCAAAAATTCCGAACCGGGGTCGCTCAATTTGCTATGAAAAGAAAATAGTGACGTGAAGCGAGTGTAATGCAATAAATCCTTTACAAAAAGCCAATTTATTTCGACGCAAGGATACATCTCGTTTTTATTTGTTCACAGAGTACAACACGCTACTAAAAACACGAAAAAGTAAAGTGCGTTTGATACCAAATATGATAAGTAAGGAATATTTTAATACTCAATTTAGTCCTTATTTTTATATAGATTAAACTTATTTTGCTTCTGGTTTTCGCTTGTGATCTTCTTTATTTGTATTAATTAGAACATAGTTTAAGGCCCACGGGTCGATCGATCAGATTAAGCTACGCTTGCCGCGGTTGGTCCGTGGATGGGTGACCTCAGTCTCTCGAAAAGAATGTTAAGCCGTTCCGGCTGTCATTCTTGGATCTTAGACAGTCGTTACGGGTCGTCAGAAGCATGAAAATCTGACAACCAGTCTTATTAAGAGGCATCGTATTGCACAGTAACTGGTTTGTAGAGGTCAGATAGGTAGTCGCTCCGTGTAAAATACTGGTATTCAGCTGCATCCGGTTAGACTGGAAGCCGACCCCAACATAGTTGGGAAAAGGCTAGGCAGATGATGAGTTTTAGCTTTATTATCTCCTTAATTGAATGACATCAAATTCTTATGTACCTCTACAAACGGGGTGAATAGGGATGCAGGGGTGAATTGGGACGAAACTTTAAAATGGATTTTAGCGTTGAAATAATATATTTTTTTGTCAACAAGGGCACTTAATCGTTAATTATAATATAGTAAACACATTAGAGTCCTTTTTGGCAACAAACTATATTTATATTTCAATGTTAATATCGCTTTTAAAGTTTCGTCCCGATTCACCCCTGCATCCCTATGCGCCCCGTTTGACGGTATCTACTTTTACCCATTGAGTATATTCTCACATTAAGACACCCGTTGAATATGCAACATATTTTCAAGATAATATTTTTTCCTCAACTGAATTCAAGGAGAATTCGAAATGCTTGAATATATTATGTGTCTTTCCTCGGTCGTGGCTTGCATTTAGTTAGAACGAAAACGTTGGTTTGTCTAGTCTACATTCTTTTGCGGAAACTTAAATGTTTCTGTTCATCACGTGGTCACTCGAGTGAAAGCACAAGAAAGGAATTTTGTGCTTCGTCGAGCTGCCAAAGGGATTTCATCAAAAGTACATAGTACAAATAAAAATATAGGTTGAAACATTTGGATATAATGACTAATGATTTTGGATAATTGCAAGTTAGTTTGGGGAAAGATTTGGAAATCTTATACAAAGTTTCTACTACTTATAAGAATGTTTCCACGAAGTTTTGAATGCATAGACGATATTATGTAAGAAAAAAAACAGTGGCACTCCGGGAGTGCCGACAGAAGTGAAAACAAAACGCAAACAGAATACTTTGCCATCACTCACTGACATATCGGATGTACATTAAAACCGAGTAAATCCCAAGGACAGCCAAACACATCCGAAGCGGTGTCGATTACGGTAACAGTGGTGCGAGTTCAATAGTTTTTTTCCATCTCAAAAATACTTCAATAATTGATCACAGCATGCACATTGAGTGGTCAAATATTTAAACTAAGTATTTGTACGTTAATGTAAGTATGCATGGTTCATCCCTCACATGATTATCTTTGACGTTAACCTGCATGGTCCTCATATGGCCTGACTAAGACTATGTCTGGACTTTAAAAGAGACTGCGACCTTTGACTTTGTTTTGGTTTTCTTTCTCAGAGTAGTCGGGAAACACCGAACACATCTAGTTTTAAATACATAATTTATTTTGAAATGTGTTTTTTTTTTAACCAATTTACAGAAATAAATAACATTCATGATTCATTTATTAGTGCGTTTTAAAAATTAATGACGATAACCACAATGTTTCATGCTTAATTTATTTTTTTGCTAACTCTACTCAACATTTCTAGGAGCGCAGTGGAATCAATGCATGAACATTAAAATTATGAGAACAATGGGTTTTGGAGCGCAGTGGAACAACCCTTTGAAATATTTCCATAAAAAACATACCAACATACTTATTTGAAGAAAAAGTCAGCAAAACAAACCGTCTGCCCCTCCATTATCCAACAAATCTTATTGAAGACAACAAAGAACCTTTTAAACTCATGACAAGTACATATTTTATTGTCAAGTAACCTATGACATAACAAGAAAATATCAAATACCGCCACTTTCGGCATCAAGGAATATTTTTCCAAATATAAGGGTAGGAGCTGCGAACCAAAGATTACAAAATAAGTGGGTAAGGGGTGGGGGGAGGGGGGTTGGCCTCTCAACCACCCAATAGCCTTCCGGTACTCGCGAAAAATATGTTATTTGAAAGGTGGAATATTTTCAAACGTGATTTTGAGAAAGTATAGTTTCTTGGTGGTGATAGAGTGAATAATAGTTTTGTGAGTGTTGTGGAAAAATTTGTTTTGGTTTCAAGTATTTCACGTTGTGATATTATTATTTTTTTCTAAACATACGGTGGAAAGAGGGAAAGAAAATCTTTGCCCTGCAGTGGAACAACAGAGGCTTATAATAATAATAATAATAAATTGTTAGGAGGTTCCTCTCTCTGGGGCCCTGATCACCGGTAGCTTGGACCCTGTTACCGATACCGGTAGGCTACTATTTTTTAAAATTTTAAATGTTTTTATATTCTAATATTTAAAAATATTATTTATATGTCTTTCATCATCATCATCATCATCATCATTTCAGCCGAAAGACGTCCACTGCTGGACATAGGCCTCCCCCAAGCACCTCCACTTCGACCGGTTTTGTATATATGTATTTACTTATATAATATAATAGAATATAATAAAGGGAATAATAATAAACGTACTGTGCTATGACAATATCAAGCTGTGGTAGTTATTTTGCTGTTAATTCTTCGATTATGACGCTAAGTGTACCTCTACGAATGAATAACATATATAGCATGTATAGTATCTAATAGTAGTTTATAGCAAATCGTATGCTACACTGGTTGATGACTGTCATCACGTCAACGCCAGCTGTCGCTGAAAACCAGCGCTGGGGCTCTGTCTTGTATAGGGTCTTAGCATTATGCTGAGCGATGGCCGTTCTGCGTGGATGTGATGCATGTTTTCCGCCATCTTGTTAGCCCCTTCGTACACAAGGCTACTCAAATCTTAGATACTTAACGATTTTAGTCTTCAAGCGACTGCCGCCGTACAAATCCATTGAAGTTCGTACACGAGTCGCGTCACCGACATTTTCAATTTAAATGGATTTGTATGGCGGCAGTCGCTTGAAGACTAAAATCATTGAGTATCTAAGATTTGAGTAGCCTTGTGTACGAAGGGGCTAACTTATGTGTTTGTGTTCTTTTTACCGGACTACGGCGAAGCAAAAAGGAGGGTTATGATTTTGACTGGTATGTATGTAAGTATTTATGTATGTTCATCTGTTCCCTCATAACTTCTAATCTACTTGTCATAAATGGACAAATGAGGTATCGTTGTCAGCGTCTTGATCGTCCGCTGGTTATAAGCTACATATATGACGTTACATTAAATTGAATATGGCGCCCTTTAGCGGACATAAAGTCATGAACTAAAAAAAATTTTTTTAGTCATGCCGTGTTGGGTATCAAATGAAAGAGCATATTTCAAAAATATAAATATTACTGAAATAAGCCCCAAAATAACTAAATAAAAAATAAGTTTAAGAACTAAAACCTATGCCTAGTCCGCCTCTGTACATTTATGTGCTTAAAGTGTTAAATAAATAAATAAAACCCGACTACTGAAAAAGATCAAACAAGAAAATACCTTTACGTGGTCGCATGCATAGCTTATAATATGTTAGTATAGCTGCATGCGACCACGGGAAGGTACTTTCTTGTTTCATCCTCTTCAGTAGTCGGGTTTTAGATTTTAAAACTTATATTTTATGTGGCATGTTTACCGCAATTAAACGTATTTTCTTTTATCTTATAGTTTGTGCTAGAAACACATCATTATAGTTAAAGTAAGCACCCAGTTAATTGCTAAAATGCAGAAAACTGTTCATCACTCCTCTAAAAAAATAACCCTTTTAAGTAAAACTTTACGAGGCGAGAACCATTTTGTGGGTTCACGGCTTTTACCACAATATATTCGAGGGAAAAACAGCCTTTCGCCATTTTACAAATATTTTAAGTCTCGGAGGGAGTTCGCGTAACCCCGGTATGGTGCGAGGCCGAAAAATTGGATCAACAATTTCGGCACAGCAAAAAGGTTCTGCACAGCTCATTGGAATATAAAATTGGCTTTTTGAAATAAACTGTTGCGAGTCAGTTGCGCTTAAGTTGCGTCTCACTTTGAGAATATTTCGGATATAAAATTAAAGTTTGCTGATATTTAAATTGCTTTCTCTCATCCTTTTTTATTTATTTTACACTATGTAAATTATAGCCCGGAGCTGTGAGTTAAAATATTGTCGAAGCCAGTTTTTTTTTTTTCATATCCGTATACATTTGTATTACCTACCTATATTGTAAGTAATCTTTTATACAGGGTGAAATTAAATTCATGAGCATCCTTTTAAGGGGTCATTGTACTCATCGTTATGAACTACTTTTACTATGGGACTAAACCTAAAATCGCGAAAAAAAATCAGCTATTCCTTGCATTTATGTTCACATAACTCGTCAAAATGTATGGAAGAGCTGATTTTTTTTCGCGATGTCAGTTTTGGGCTTCTAGTAAAAGTTGTTCATAATGATGATTACAATGACCCCTTAAAAGGATGCCCATAAATTCAATTTCATCCTGTAGACATAAAAAAAGGATTTTTTCCGATAATTTTTACGTTGTGGTTTTTGTTATTTCAAGTGACAATGAGTCAAGTAGCAAGTAGGTACGTAATGATAATCATCATCTACCTAGCCTTTTCCCAGCTACATGGGGGTCGGCGTCCAGTCTAGTCGGTGCAGCTGTATACCAAGTAGGTAATGATAATACCTAATAGAATTTAAAACAACGATACGCTTCAACTAAGCATCGTGTCTATAATTCACTGTATTCAACGGAAAATTAAATTAAATCCGACTTAGCAAAATAGAAAACAGGAAGAACATAATTTCCGAACACTGCATTCGTATTTTTATTGCAAAGCAAATGCAAATTAGCGAATAAATTTCTTATTCGCTAACTTGATAATGACGCAGAACTTTACTATTTTCTCATTATTTCAACCACTTTTTACTTGATATTTTTTTTCTTTCTTTGCTTCACGCCAATGTTGAATGGGAGAAATGTCGCTCCAAATGATTTAAATCTACAAACTTAATTAGGTCGAGTCCGTTTTAAACAAACAGCGTTCCCTAAAAAACGTTTTCTACCGTAAATTATTAACCTCGGAGAACAATTCAAGTTGACGCCTTACGGCTATTTTACTTTTTTACATTTTTTCACTCCACCACGATGGTAATGTTTATAGAATTAATTAGTAAGTAGCTAAGCTAGTTGCCCTGCGGCAGGCATCTTTTAAAAAATCTAGCATATTTTTTTGGTTATGTTGAAAGGAGCATATTTAGTCTAATTATTAATTTTGTGGTTACCTTATAATTAACGTCAGTTGAAGGTTTTTGTTTCCTGTTAACAGATCATTAACCGATCAGGCGGCGTGGATCGCCGATCGGCGACGAAAAAATAGAAAATCAATTGTGTCTCATTAGCGGAGCTTGACAGATTACTGTAATTGGTTTTAAACCGTTTTAATTAAATTAAATAAATAAATATGATTTCTTACAAATTAAATACTATTTACCTAGTGAGGCTTCATACTTCATAATTTTATATGAATAAAATGCCATGTTAATATTTTCAATGAAAAATGAAGCTTTAAAGTAATTAATTTAGACCCTATGTAGCCTGCTGGGGATTTTGGAAGTCGTTAAAAAAATAAACTGAGGCCTGTAATTATAACTGCTAACAAAAACAAAACTTATCTAATAAAAAATAAACAAGAGGTCGTGGGACAACAATTTTAAATCCAATTTAACAATTTTTCAGATTTAAGTAATAAACTTTTAGAACCTACTCAACTTAATTAATTAAGGAACATAATTTAGGTCCAAACAGATAGATCAAAGCGAAAACTTTCTAGACCATTGTAAAACGAATTTGCGCAGAATATAGGTACCTAATATTAAATTAAATCAATAAAGGTTGGAATATAATAGTTTCTTTAGCTCTTGGCTTATTACAAACTTTATACAGTTTTTGCTAGTAACAATTTAGAGATTTACATACTTGTAACACATAACAACCGTGTTTGTTGAATTTGATTTTTCAATTTGACACGTGTATAATATAATAGGACGGGTAGATTTTTTATTCGAGTTATAAATGACTAGCTTCTGCCCGCGACTGCGTTCGAGTGGAAGTCGTAATGTCTTACGACTTACAGTATACTAAAGTAAAAAAAAATACTCAAAATACGCGCATTGACGTGGAGTTGCGGACACTAGCCCGTATTACCTATACTGAAATAAGTATCGATCCGGTGAAAATATCAGGATAAAATGTATTCTATGTCTTATGATGTGTGTCTACACCATGTGCCAAATTTAATTAAATACCGATCAGCCATTTTAGCGTGAAAGGGTAAGAAACAAAGTTTAGTTTAGAGTCTAGGAAAAAGGTGACAATAGATATATCGCTTGACGAAAATTTTGGCTACAAAGGATTTAAGAACAAAGTATGAGCTATCATACAAATTTAACATTATATACAGTAATAAAATTTATTGTATATATGTATAGATAACTATTTACATTAGATACTAAATTAAATGACTAACTATACAAATAAAATTGAAAAACTAAGGACCCTTAGGCGTCGAAGTACTTGTCCGCATCGCTATCAGACACATTATAATTATTATGCCTGAATTTCTGTAGCTTTTATAATACTTTTTGGTCTTTTTTTCCTTTCTAAGACTTACGATTTTTCCTGGAATCTTGGAACAATTTTCTGAAGTGTTCACAATCATTTACCTGGAACAAAAACAAGACTTGTTTTAATATTAAATATTATTGTAGCAACAAAAAAATATTTATTTAGGACTTAGGCTACTGACGATAAAAAATGATAAAAGACAGCCACCAAAATCTACACTTTACCACTTCCTAGATTTTAATCATAACAGAAGAATGTCTTCCACAGTAATTCATTATTAGAAAATGATTAGTTACTTTAAACATTCAGATCGATTACTTCTTACATCCTATGCAACAAGATGTAAGCAAAAAATATGGATGTCACGTTTGAACATCGTGAAGTGTGTGTGTGTTTCGTATCTCGGAAACGTAACACTTTATAGGATTTAGCCCTATCATGTTTTCTGTTTGCAATGTTTTTTTTTTTTTGGGAAGGGCATCTCGCAGATCAATCTAGGAGGTTGTCTTCGGACTTGATGTTTGCATTGATGTCAGTTATCGATTAACCTATATAGGTTTCAAACGTAGCCGCCATTTTGAAAAAAAAAAAGACAGGTTGCACTCCGGGAGTGCCGGCAGAAGTGAAAACTTGAATATTAACGTTGAAATAAATCAATTATTAATTTAATTAATATTACTCATTTTTTTTTCAATATTTCTGCGTCACTTTTTTCATTAATAGATGCACTTTGTTCAATTTCCATATTTTAAACACTTTCGGTCTTATTCATAAAAAAAGCCTATTGAAGGTTTAAACCATTCATTAGTTAAAATGCTCAATAGGCCTTTAAAACATTCGATAAAATTTTGTATTCATAAACGCTTCATAAACGTTCTATAACTAGAATGTCCTACAACTTCTAAATGATGCCATTATAATGAAGTCATCCAACAAATTGGCCAACACATTAAATCGGCATACGAGAATATCTGTCTACGAACCCTACGAACCGAATATTTGTGTCCATAGACATTATTACGTATGAAAAACTAATTTATTGTCTACAGTTTCAACAGTTTTGACGCGACAACGTCATGGTCGTCATGGAAACAATATGAATATGTCAATGAATGAATTTGATATTGTATGTGTCAAACTAAAAAACTTTTGAATATTTTTTTTGTATTTAAAATAAATGAAATTAAGACCGGAGACTAGTTGCAATAAAGGGCAAAGAATTGAATATTGGTTGGAGGAGGATAAGGTACCTACTGTTACGGCTAAAATGTGTTCAAAGTAAGTTATGTTTTGTAAACATTCTCAATTTATACTTATGCTTGCTTTTGCTTCTAATCCTTAGATTTTTTGGAAGAATTGGTCAGGGAGAGGTCTCCATAATAGAAAATAAAAACACTGACACAAGCACTAACGCTAAACAGGGGCAGCCTGGCATGATTTACGAATTAGGTGCCTATCCAATTTACAATTTTACGAAGAACTTCGTTTGCCTGTACAAAACTCATTGTAACAAAAAAAAAACCCGCCATAAGAATAATAATGACTGTTATTTTGATGCCGCTACTGATTAATTAAATCAGTATAAATAAGATAATAAAGAGAAAGAATTTATAACATTAGTTTTGTATTTCAGGTCAATAGGACTAGTAAAGACGGTGCTTCACTACGAATAGCAGAAAATGAAACGGCCTACAGAAGAGATGGCACAGATGGCAAATGAAAAGCAAACATTTTAAAAATGTTGTTCTGCTTGCACAAGTTTTAGAAGCCAAATTAGAGTTTAGAGTATTGTTCAGCCGTGAACAGGCAAGAGTTACATACGCCAGCGTCAGCATCAAGAGCGACATACATTCGTTCCACATAAATTAGTAATTAGTGAATGAATAAATTAGTCATCAAGCTGGAGTAGAGTTTGATTCATCTTCCATAATTCCTCTCACTATGGCCAAGACACCTTTAGCCATCACCAGTTCTATGAGTCTATGGGACCGGCAATGACAAAACTATTTCCTGTGTACACATTGCACGACGTACACAAACCCCTATTCCTACCCAAATTCTGTCTGTTCCCGTAGGTCTCCCGTAGGCTTGTATGATAGGTTAGGGTGTTAGGATAACTAGGGTGTTAAGTAGTTGCTGTAGGTTTATAATCAGTAGGGTGAAGTAACCATAGATACCAGGCTCAATTGTTACAAACTTAGCCACACTGTATGCATTTGGAATAACAGCCGTACTAAGCTGTAAGTCCCGGTGCGTACAAGTATTATAAAAATAAACTGATATTTGTATACAAGCTTTTTATTAATGAACTACTCCCTAAATTTCTTCTCTTTTACTTTAGATCTTGTTGGCTCAAAATATTGCCACTTCCGCGTTGTCGTCGGTGGCAGCGCAGAGGTCACTTTGACTGCATGTTTTGGGTAGGACAAATAAGGCAGGATAGGACGTGGAGCATGTTTTGCAACATAGCTTCACAGCCACACCCTACTGGAGCATCTCCCTGCAGGGTGTAAACTTCCGTGGTCGACACGGAAGCATTGTTTTCACACAAAAGCAGCAATGTCCCACAGTATTTCTTGTTGCTATAATGTGCTTTGTTATATTTTTCGTCGCTTCTATTTTGTATTGTAGGTAGGTATATAATAATAAACTAAATTGGTTAAACAGAAGTTCAAAATAAATTAAATACAACTGCGGCTCCTCGAAGTACTATTGTTTACGAAACTGACTTTTCAAACATTTGTACGTCAAATGTCATTTTCTTCGGCCATCTTTGTCGTGTCTCACTTGGTTCACTTCGGTTGGCGCCGCCGTAGAAAGAGATGGGGGGGGGGGGGGAATCTCTCCTGACGGTCACGTGTCCTGACGCGATGCCCTGACGCGAGTTTAACATTTTTTACCCATTACAAAAAGTGTTCAACGCCGCTAAAGAAGTTTTCACTTCAAAAAAAACAATATGAAGTCGGACAGTACGTACGCCACGGACATTCAAAGCCCTTTAGCATCACTAATCAACCCAATTCCAAATATTTGGTTTCCAGTTATTAACTCAGACAGATATTAATAGAGGCTCAAATCAATACTTTTGGGTCATATATCATGCCTTTGTCTCCCACTGCTGACAGGTGCCTTCAATCAATCACGCACTGTATTATCTTGTTCTAACAAATAGAGAAAAATGGCCTTTTGGCTATCTGAGGCTGCGTAGCAGTCATTTTCAGTCGCCTTTTTTGTTAGTTTAGTGTAGTGTGTTACCAAAACTGATGAGTTTTTATCCATACTATCCATACTTAATATTATAAATTCGAAAGTAACTCTGTCTCTCTGTCTGTATGTTACATTTTCACGCCTAATCCACTGACCCGATTTAGATGAGATTTGGTATAGAGATAGTTTGAATCCGGGAAAGAACATAGGATAATTTTTATCCCGAAATTCCAACGGGATCGACACTTATGCGGGTGAAACCGCAGGGCGCAACTAGTTTTTTTGTAATTACTTACTGGCCAGTACATGACAGTAATGTGTGGTTTAGAAATATATGTCGAAATAATAGTCTGGACTTTGGGGCGTGGTTTAAAAGTTTAACATCTGCTAGTGAAAAAACCCTAACATTTTCTAAAATTTTAATGTAATCTCATAAACTGGTCAACAACATAATTATCTTAAAAAAAATAAAGCCAGTTATTTACTCTACGTCAAAATTGAAGCTCTTTTTGAATCACAATTCCCCAGAATCATATTTTATTCGTTCAATAAATAATGAACCTTGTCAACGAGAAAAAGTTAAATTAATCACTCTTTTATTTAAACATCCAAGTTAAATTACTACGACCCAACTTCGGCATGACGTGGACCACATCACAGATTTAATTTTCATAACCTCTTTATAATTCTAAATTCATCCATAAATTAACTGAAAACAAACTCGACCGCAAAACATTGGCGACTGCCCAAACTGGCCCTGAAAAACTCCATCTGAATTTCAAATGCGAGACATCCACGTTACCGAAATGTTATTTCACCGCCAACACTTTTGGTTGACACAAGCAAGAATCACCTTTATGCTTTGAGCGCTAGAGTGCACGAGGACTGTGTGTTTATGCTGGTAATTGGCTAAACGCTCCGATGGACTACATTTTCATTTTCTGTGGATAGAATTGTGTAGCTACGCTATTACGTGATGGGTTGTGTAACCGTAACAGCCGCACTAGATTCCTACCGATTGAATTCCAAAAAGTGTATTTTTGGGACAGGTGACAATATGGAGCGACAATGTGTTCGTATGAATGCAACTCGCAGAATGAATTTCTAAAGTCCCCGTCTCGAAAAGCTATACATTTTGTAAACACACATTCAGGGGTTCGCAACCTTTGGATCAATTAAAAAAAAAAAGAGTTTTGTATTGATTTTTATTTTTAATAAACAATAACAACCAATATAACCTAATCCGCGAAAACAACACAAACAAACTGAGACGCATTCGAAACCCAAATGACAGCATTGACAGCGTCAGCGTGAACTTACTTCAATATGGCAGCACAAGTGTTTACGCTCCATGAGTCAGACGCGTTTCACTACCACAAAAATAACCACGGCAGTCATACGCCCAGTATTTCACCAAACAAAAAAGGGCGCTAAATAACCTAACTTTATCCAAAATAACCTAGCCTCTTTTCGAAACTATTAAAGCAATTCCGTGCTTCTCTGTGTGAGAGAAGCACGGAATCGCAACAACTACAAAGTTAGTGCATTAACAATTTAAAAACAAAGAGCAGGCGACGCTAAGTGCACATGCTGACTCCAACAATGTATTTCTTCTTACATTGTCGAGTTTGTACGTATCACTGTTTATTGTCACTAAAGGGAACAGCCAATCGAGGGAAAACAATGTGTTTTGTCGTTTAACTTTAGTGGTAGCAAGTTGTGATTGTTCTTGCTTATTTTGTTAGAGATTTACATCGATGAAACTACTAGGTACTATTTGGCTGATTTAAGACTGTGTAAGTGTTAGTGGCGATCGATAATACTCTTTCCTTGTATGTTAGATAAGAGACAATTTCCTTGTAGTAAGAATTAATGTCGTGTTTTGAAATGCCCTTTTTCACTGAAAGTATGCGACTCAATGTGATGCGTAGTGAAACATTATGCAGTTAATTAGCGCAAAAAAATATTTTAGCAACCACTAGGTGAGACTAAAATTACGACATCGATTTGCTAATGGGTCATTATTCGAAATCGTATTATTCATCTGATTTCTCTGGCATATTTTTTTTTTTAATGTTAATTAATTCTGGTATTACACGTGAAAATATAGTGTGTTAGAAATTTAAATTTCGAATAGGCACTCAATTTGAATGAATAAAGCCAAAGATATGTGACGTTAAAAATTTAATAACCAGGGGAATCAGAATATAGTCGCAGGGGAATCAGAAAAAAGAAAAAAACATGTTTATGTATCTTTATTTATCTTCTTATGATTAATAAACAAACTAGATAATCAATTTTTTTAATACCAGTTTCTAACAACCTTGCATTACTTGTGAAATAGTGCAATCAATAACTTTAACTATTGGATTCAATAAAAATAGTCAAAAAACAACAAACACCCCCTAAGAGGTCTGTATTATTATATAATTGACTCTAGACAGCAAAACCTAAATTTAACATTTTTTGTACTAATTAACAATTATTTTAACATAACGCTTTGGTTTACAGAAGTTTTTAATCGTATACATTGTTTTTTTACTATTAATCAGTCTTAATATTTTATTACAGCCATTTATAGACATTATCTGTCGATGTATTATCCTTAAACATACGAAAAGCCTTTAATCAGTCTCATGCAAAACGATATCTTTATCTATATACTTACTATAAATCTATAAATAAGGTATTAGCATATATAAAATATCTATTTTTCTTAAACATGTGTATTAACCTATAAAATATTATGGCAACGTTTGAAATAATTATCACATTTAATCACATTCTACTAACTTAAGTTTTAGTCAAAAATTTTGAGATCATCAACGTCATCGTAGTCATCTTCAATCTTACTACTGGAAGGCAAGTCATCGATTTTTCCTTGAATTGACTCTAACATAGCCTCTGCCAGCTTAGGTGTTACAACTCTTTCGTCTATAGATGATACTTCTGCCCAGAAACTGTCATTTGGCCCCAGGTCAAGGGAATCTTGTAGGTTTGTGAAGCTATGACCTCCATCAGTAGCTTTTCCCGTACGTTTTATCAATGCGCTGTTTCTTGTCTTTGGTAGTTGTTTTGGAGCACGAATTGATGTTCTCCGAGTGGTTTCTCCTATATTGAAAAATCCAATGTGCTGACCGTGCTGACATTCGACTGGTTTGAATGAGCATTCTCCTTGTCCACAACTAAGTCGTCTCATAGCCAAAATGTTGTTATTACTTGAGCTCCATACCACTTGGTGGATGCTCATTGTTCCACGGAATTGGTCGAGATCTGAGGGCACCAACAAATCTTTTTCAATTATACCTGTTTCTTCTACCACTTTCAGAATAACACCGGGGACATTAACACTTAGGTGGTTGACAAGGCACTCCATGTTTTGGATATCATTACCACGGGCTACAATTTTATCCGCCGTTCGTTTCAGCACGCCACCAACTCCGTCAGGGGCTCCTTTTCCATGGCCTGCTTCTGTGTAATTCCAGATAACTCGACGTAAGCTCGTGTAATACCAATGTAACTTCGACATAATGTAAAACATCTTGCGATTCCTATATTGTGCTGATGGTGAGTCGGAAATAAAGTACAGTGAATCTACTTCGGGAACAGTATCTTCAACAAAACTTAAAATGGGCAATAAGTGCTCCCATATAGCAATAGCATCATGCCGTAAACACTCACTCATTGTGCAGAAAGACTGAGTGCATAATGTTCCACTTTTCATGTAATAAATGACAGCAGTATGAAGAGTGATCTGCTGTCTGGAACTTCCAAAATGAAACGATTGGATCTCCGATGCATATTTTGTGCTATAATTTTCACTAAAATCACAATGAATTATGCATTCTTCCGACTTCAAATTTGCCTTCAGTTTCTTAATATAATTACTCTGCGAGATAATGTTTGCGCAATGTCTCATATAAGGGTTTATAATATTCTCAAAATATTCTATAATATCCTTTGGACAAGCAGCTACTTTTTCTTTCACTGTCTGTATCGTTACTTTTTCTTGACCATTTTTCATGTAAGTCTTCTTGTTTTTTTTCCATATCCAGTAGTAAGTTTCTAATAAATTGTCAAATTCCTTGAAAATTATATTCCTGTGTTTACATAGGTTGCACTTCCTAGTTAGACAATGGACATCTCGGGGGTCACAACATATTGACTTTAATACCTCAAAAGCTGATTTTTCTTCTGTGAGATTATTTCTTCTTAGGGCTGTCACAACAAGCTCCATGTTTTCGTGGTCCTTGCAAAGACATGTATCCCGAATATTCAAATTTGGAGATATAATCCAGAAAGGACGTAATTTACAAAAAAAACTGTAGCTTATTTGAATGTCAGGGTGAGATTGCAGAAATTTGGTATGTAAGTTTTGTAGGGTATCACTAAGATACCGTTTTTGTTTTCGAATTTTATTTCTTTTTATGTATTCTTTTTTACCTGGGCACATTCTGCTATTATCATCCTCTTCCAAAAACAATTCAATCCTTTTTTTAAATTCAGCTTTGGATACATCACTTAGTAAACTTGGTATACTGCTTCGATCCATATTTCTTTTATTTACTGGTTGTAAAATATTTCTTTTAATATTGCTTTGATTTATTGTACCTATTTGAAGTCTTTTTAATTGTTTTCTATATCTTTCATTTAGTTTTTTTAGATCTTCAATTTTTCTGTCTTTTATTTGTAATTCCTTGTTTGCTCTGTATTTATATCTTCGTAAAATATGTTTCCATGGAGATCGTTTCTTAACAGATTTTTTGGTCGATTGTTCTTTAATTGTTAATCGATGTGGAGTTGAACAGGATGTATCACTCTGAGTACTTTTAGGTACAGGTGATTCTAAGTAACTTCTACTGGGTGAAGGTTGTGGTAGCTCAAACGAATTGTCTGTGTTGTCATTTTCTACTTCTAGAGAAAGATGACATTCGGTCTGGTTCATCTGGTTCATATTATACTGTCGAGTTACTGGTCGTGATCCACATTTTGAAGAGAGATTTACATCGCGGGAATTAGTAGCAAAGGTTGGAGATACAGAAGTTGCAGACATCTGACTGATTATAGACCTAGTAAATTTGGTGGGCGTGTTTGTTCTAGATTTCGGAGATGCAACAAAAGATCTTAATTTTAAAATTTTGGTAGTATGTGGAGAGGGCGACCCTAATGGATCATCATTTTCATTCTTGTCTGTATCTGTATTTTCAATGTTAATTGGTAGCTCGTCAACCAAATTCAATTGATTATTTTTACTCTTCCAATAATTTTTTTTAGAACTTTCCCTACTTTTTTTTCGCATAATTTTCTGCTGCTTTGGTGTCATTTGACTTATTGGTACTATATTTCCTGTTCTTTTTTTCTTTAAATATTTCTCCCTTTCCTTAACCCTCAATTGAGCATGGAGATCCGGATCATTTTTAATTTTTTCCATCCTTCGCCGCTCAGCTATTCTCTTTTTTTCTAAAATCTCATCTCTAGTTTGCTTTTTACGAGGCATGATAGCGATCTGAAATTAATGAAATAACAATAAACCTATTTTACTTATGAACAAGTAAATCTATTTCGGCTTTCTTTACAATTGGCTTTAAAAATAGGTGGTTTTAGTAATTTAAAGGTATGTATTCTAACTTAAACTTGTAAAATTCTGAGTCCCCTGGCCTTTATGCCAGGGTAATCATAGACAGTGAAATCATAAAATAACGAATATTTGTCGATTGTCGCCAACTCAGTACGTCCAGTAACATGGCCTTTAAGTAGCAAAAAATGGTCAAATAGAATGTTGTCTACAGCTTGTTTAATAAATCAAATCACTTTTAATAAATAAGCAAACTTAGTCAGGGTAATCAGAATTTTCAAAAACCAAGCACAGGGGAATCATATTCTTACCTTCGTATTTCCGTAATGCAGCAACGAGACGCACAACCACCTATTTCGACAGCCGGAGCACAACTAAACGCTCGCGCGGCGGGGTTAGCCGCGTCTTCGAAAAGCTTTAATAGGGACGTACTCGCATTTTAGTGACGCACCAGTGGAATCACAATTAGGTCGCGGACAACATCGAAATATTTTTTATGATAAAAACTACTTTAAATATGCGTATTTAGTATTTTTCTAGTGAATCATTGATTAATTAGTATCTTAAATGCAAAAATGTCACATTAATAAACTTCACAGAAAGTAATAATACCGATGATATTGTGTACAATTCTGGTGAGCGGACAAGTCAGGGGAATCATAATTCAGGGGTTTGGATATTTTTCCTAAGCGCATTTTTTTATTTGTGGTTAATAACTGTGGTTTCCCAATTAGATTACATATACAATATTAATAAAAAAAATAATTCACATGTCTATTTACGTTACATGTAGGCTTTTTTCGTCCGGACATAGAAAATTGAGTCGCTGGAGAACAACCCTAATGCTTAACGCCGCGTCCTAAGGGCCAAAGCACACACGCTACTTTTAGCATCGGCGATCGGCGATTTTGCAGCTGTATCGATGCTGCATCGCGTTTTGGCGACTCTCTGCGTTCGGACGCTGTATCAAAATCGCGTGTTTTAGCGACTGCTCCGATGCTGGCGCAGATGCCAAATCGCTGCGACCGGCATCCAAATGTGTGCGGAGTGTAGCGTTCAGCCGCTGTGTCGAGCTACCGAAAAGCGACTGAATCGCCGCGTTTCGCGTTTTTAAGTGTGGAATGCTTGGTCGCTGCATTTAGCTTCTAAAAAGCAGCTAAATCGCCGATCGCCGATGCTATAAGTAGCATGTGTGCTTTGGCCCTAACCAAAACGATTACCGCGCGCACACGTGAGCGTCGCGTTCATTTTGTTCGTCGGACCCGAACGCGTAGTAGCGCCGACAGAGAGCGTCTTTCGGTTTTCGAAACATAAAGTGACATAACATAAACGCGACGATCGCGTATTTTTGTTAAGACGCGGGTTAAAGATTAGATAGCTCACGAGTTGTCTAGCAACAGATTTCTAACGAAACTAGCAGCGCCCCGCGGTTTAACCCGCATAAGTATCGATCCCGTGGGAATATCGGTATAAAAAGTATCCAATGTGTTATTTTGTTGTATAAGCTATATTTATTGAAAAGTTTCATCAAAATCTGTTCAGTAGTTTTTGCGTGAAAGAGTAAGAAACCTCCATCTATCCATCCTCACAAACTTTCGTGTTTATAATATTAGTAGGATAGGACGTAGGATAGGATTTACAGACATCAAAAACCATAGACAAATATCAAAACAGCAGATTTCGAAGCTTACGAGTTGCCTACTGAGCAAAAAATAGTGAAACGGTAGATGTTGCTTCAGCATCAGTCTGCTTACGTTAAACATTACGTAAGAGACAGAACACATTGATTGAAGGCGTTCGGTTTATCCATACAAAAAGAGAGCAAAGTACGGAACGACGTACGCATTCTTTCGCATCGACGCGACGAACGCGCTCCGGCGGCGGACTGACACAATTCAATCGGCAAAGTGCGAAAGGCCGTCGATCAATGTGTCCTGACCCTAACTAGGCGTTTAAGTTGACGTTCGTGAAAACTGGCATACATATTTTAAAGATACAAGTTACTGGGTCAATATTAGCAGGCCTGACCGAGTAACGGGCTAATGGGCTCAGACAAGGCCGACCCCAGACGAGACCCAAGAGCCTCTACTAGAATATTACATGAATAATAATGCCTAGGTCTCTCAGAATTATCTTGAAATGTACCTACTAATTGTTTATTATGACACACCAACAACTGTTGAATATTGTATAATTTAACAGTTAGGAAAATTCCTAAATGATCTTGAAATTTGAATTACCAATTTAAATTATGTAATTCAATCAAATATAATTAGTTAGTCAAATATAATTGTTAACTTTTTGTTTTTTCCAATATTTTTACGCCTTCACGGCAAAACATAGCGCCCATGTTATTAACCAAAGACCTTTATGTAAATACCTATGTTTCACAAATAAATATTCTGATTCTGATTCTTAGAATTGCTTTAAAAATTTAATTAGTAATAGATACAGTTCCCGGTAGAGGCAACTGTGTCGACAACATGCCGCTCGTGTATTTGAGCACTGTACTACTACAACGTACGCGGGTGAAGCCGCGGGTCGCAGCTAGTATTTAAGTAATAAAGTTTCAGGTACCAACTAACTTTCACATATTGTACTAATAGATCTCTTCGTTTTATGACGTGCAAGTAAAATTAAACCATAGGATGGTCAAGCAACTGTGGGATGCATGAAGAAGCCTCCTCGTGTAGCGCAGTTTGTTCCGCCAGTTACTAAACTGAACCGAGCGCTCGGCGCATCCTGGACAGTCACACCCAACACCTTATTTGACTGGCCAATTCTTCCCTTGCGGTGGTAGGGCTAACGCCCGCCTGGTTTGTTCCCACCGGAGTCCGGCATCAAGCAGCCTGCTATGTTTCGTCGATGCGTGGGAGTTCCAATGCCCTAGGCATCTTATGGGCACGCTCGTTCCATCATAGACCTCATCCATTGCTTTCCATCAGGCATGATCGAGGCGAGAAAAAAAAAGCAATTAAATGTTCGACTATACTTACTGCAATAGTATACAGGGTGGTAGGGAGACATCGATGCACAAACTTTTACCTATATTAGGATTCTTCAGTACATGATTCTAGACGTATAGCGTAGAAATTTTTCGTCGGTTGTCGAAAATAAAAAATCTGCTGTTTCATAGAGAATATGCAATACCTTCGCGGTCAAAATGTATGCAACAGCAATTTTTTTTTTAAATATCCTACCAATTTACCAATTGTAACGCCTCCTATGTTACAATTTTTCGTAGGATTCAGAATCATGTACTAAATCCAAGGCAACAGTTTGTGCGTCAATGATGTTACCCTTTATATTTATCATCATCATCTGCCTAGCCTTTTCCCAACTATTACAATATTATTGATTCCATTAGAATATTTTCCAAAGATCGTAATAGATATTTGAATTTAGAAACTATTGTTGTGAAGGTGACTGCGCTGCGGGTGTGTTAATAAAAATATTGAGCATCATTTCGAACAAGGTACGTAATGTAGGTATGAATACTTTAAAATAAGAAGCAGTTTATTACAATTCAACATTTTCCATACGTTTGCCGTATGTCATTACTTCCTAGAATTTGATCCTTATTAAGGACACTATCGAATGGTGTAATAATACAGTATGTGTTTTTTTTTTTCTAAATCAACAGGTTCGATTCCTGACTAGAAATATTGATTTTTCAAAAATCCAATGATGCAGTTTTAGTTTTCATCAAAATCGAGCCCGCGACTCCTTTGAGTACTTTTCGCTATTCCTCATAGTTTATAATTTGGCCATCCACGCCCACTTGGAAAATTCATCCTGTATATAGACTATATACAGGGTGAAATTGAACACATGCGACAAATCGAAATGGGAGATTATACTCATCATTATGAACAACTTTTACTATGGGACCAAACCTGAAATCGCGAAAAAAAAATCAGCTGTTCCCTACATTTTGGCGAGTTATGCGAACATAAATGTAAGGAACAGCTGATTTTTTTTCGCGATTTCAGGTTTGGTCCCATAGTAAAAGTTGTTCATAATGACGAGTACAATCTCCCATTTCAATTTGTCGCATGTGTTCAATTTCACCCTGTATATATGCGCAAAATAATTTGGAAAAGTTCCTGAAGGATTTCAGACACTCCTCTCGCGCCTAAAATCAAAACATTTCAAGAAAGAAATTCCCTAGAAAAATTGAACTAAACACCAATACCATTTTCTTAATGACGTAGCAACAAGCGGTCACGATCATGCTAACTAAACGGCTACAACCGCTACACTAGGTAAGCTTTTAGATAATTAAATTAACGAAATCGCATTCATTAAGTCTGTTTGTTTCGTTAATAAAGCTAATGTTAACAATTGTTGCTAGGATAATCCAGTAATATCCCTTGGGTGAACTGTTTATTTGCTGAACGAATTGATAGGTTACTCGTATTATAGCTCTTCCTGTGGGAGGATGGTGCTTCCACCTTCCTGTATATATAATTGAGGTTATATTTTAGCAATCCTTGTGGGAGCATTAATGAATAGGAAATTGCTATAATTTATTACCATGAATTATTAGGTATTACGTGATAATAATAATAATAATATATGTATATGTATATATATATATATATATGTGTATGGGGCAATGGAGGACGGTCCTTCGCTATCCAGGATGTCGAAATATTCAGAGGAATAGCGAACCGATAAGGATCGAGCGAGGCATATTTCAGGGTGATAGTTTGAGTCCGCTTTGGTTCTGCTTAGCCTTGAATCCTCTTAGCACACTGCTGGAGGATTCAGGTCTAGGCTATCGGTTGAGGAGAGGTGGTCAGGTTATATCGCACCTCCTCTACATGGATGACCTAAAACTCTTTGCCCCCAACAATTTGCAACTGATGGAGCTACTGAAAGTAACTCAAACTTTCAGTAACGCTATTAGGATGGAATTTGGTGTGGACAAATGTGCGGTCATGCATGTAAAACGAGGGGAGATTGTGGAATCCGTGGGAACTCAACTCTCGGATTCCACAAACCTAAGAGCCCTCTCCGCATCCGAAACCTATAAGTATTTGGGTATGTCGGAAGCGTTAGGCATCAATGTTACTGATATGAAGCAATCGTTGAAGGAGCGCTTCTTTGGCCGCCTGAAAAAAGTACTTAATAGTCTTCTATCAGGCGGAAACAAGGTGCGCGCCTTCAACGGTTGGGTCATGCCGGTTTTGATGTACTCTTTTGGCATACTCAAATGGACTCAAACCGAACTCGACGCCCTGGATAGGAGGGTCCGTACACTGCTGACTGCAAATCGAATGCATCACCCACGGTCATCGGTAATGAGGTTGTATATCCCGCGAAAGTGTGGGGGTCGAGGGTTTTTAAACGCTAAGACCCTCCACAATCGCGAGATATGCAATCTCAGGGAATACTTCCAAGAAACCGACGTGGGGATGCATCGAGATGTAGTCATAGTGGACAAGGGCCTCACCCCGCTCTCCTTGGCTAAAGAGAACTGGCGCAAACCAGTAGTGCTTGACACTAATGATCGCATGGAGGTATGGCAGAGTAAGGAGCTTCACGGACGCTTTTTCCGGGCCCTTCATGGACCCGATGTAGACCTACTAGCGTCCGTAGCCTGGCTACGTTGCGGTGATCTCTTTGGAGAAACCGAAGGTTTTGTCTGTGCAATTATGGACGAAGTTGTGATGACGAACAATTACCGGAGATTTATTGTGAAAGACGGCACGGTTGACATCTGTCGGGCATGCCACCGGCCGGGAGAATCAATCAGGCACATTATCTCCGGGTGTTCTCGTCTAGCTAACGGAGAGTACTTGCATAGACACAACCTTGTAGCCAGGATAATCCATCAGCAGCTTGCTCTGAAATACAGCCTTGTGGAATCGGAGGTGCCGTACTACAGGTATGTGCCCGACCCAGTACTCGAAAATGGAAATATCACATTGTACTGGGATCGATCCATCATCACTGACAGGACTATTGTTGCCAATAAGCCTGATATAGTGGTGATGGATCGATTAGAGCGGCGCGCAATGATTGTTGACATAACCGTCCCGCATGATGAGAACCTCGTGAAAGCCGAGAAAGATAAACAAATAAAGTATCTTGACTTGGCTCGCGAGGTTGTCGACATGTGGGATGTTGACTCAGCAATCATTGTGCCGATAGTCGTCACAGCCAATGGATTGATTGCCAAGAGCCTCGACCAACACCTGAGGAGGCTCACGTTGGGCAGCTGGATCAAGGGCTTGATTCAGAAAGCGGTACTTCTGGACACGGCTCGCATTGTCAGGAGGTTCCTCTCTCTGGAGCCCTGACCGCCGGTAGCTTGGACCCTGTTCCCGATACCGGTGGGCTACTATTTTTTATATTTTTAAATGTTTTTATATATTTTTTATACTAATATTTAAAAATATAATTTATATGTATATAGTGAAATAAAGGAAATAATAATATAATATATTTATTCAAAAATTATTAGGCATGAAAATTTGTACAGTTTTGCTTAAATAAAAATTACATTGCAAGGACTTACGTGCCTGAACTAGGTAATCCTGTGTTTCAGGCGAGAAGTGCTAAAATAGTCTTTTAAAATTAATAAATAATCAAAAGTTAACAATAGACAATATAATAACTCTTAGTTTCTAAATTTGATAATTATTTAACTTAAGTGAAGTTTGTATACCTATATTTACTTTAACACAGTTAGTAAATTTTCTGTTTCTTCATAAGACATACTTTGGAGAGCATCCTTGAGTAATTTCTTACAAATTGTATAGTTCACAGAATAAATATTTGCTTTCGGTAATATAATGTAGTGTAATCGTAGTTTTATAATTTACTAGCTGCGCCCCGCGGTTTCACCCGCGTAAATTTAGATCCCATGAGAATATCAGGATAAAAAGTAGCCTTTATGTTAATCCAGGGTGTCAGCTACCTTCATACAAAATTTTATCAAACTTGGTCCAGCCGTTTGAGCGTGAAGAAGTAACAAACATGTAAACACATACGCACACATACACACTCACAAACTTTCGCCTTTATAATATTAGTGTGATAGTGTGATTTGTGTAATGCAGCATTCCAGAATCGATTGTTCCGAAGTTGTATTTGAAATCCCTAAGCCATGTCTCCTGCGTGTGTTTTTTGAAACATTACACAGAATTTTCATACACAAGTTATCTCCTGTGTATTAAAATATTTTTATATTAATAACACATTTTTGTAGATGTCGTAACGAGTTCTGACTAAGAAAATGTGCTATCAGTTTTAACAATTATAGACTCAATATCGAGGAGCAGACACAGATTAACCGAATCATAATATATTACTTACATAAACTATTATTATCTAACTACGGCGAAGCAAAAAGGAGGGTTATGATTTTGACCGGTATGTATGTATGTATGTTCATCTGTTCCCTCATAACTTCTAATCTACGTGACATAATTGGACAAATAATGTGTCGTTAGAAGCGTCTTGATTGTCCGCTGGTTATAGGCTATGTGACGTCAAAATAAATTGAATATGGTGCCCTCTAGCGGACATAAAGACATGATCTAAAATATTTTCTTTTAATAATGCCGTGTTGGGTATCTAATGAAAGGGCTTAATTAGCATATTTCAAAAATATAAATATTACTGAAATAAACCCCAAAATAATTAAATAAAAAATAAGTATAATAAAAACTAAAACCCGACTACTGAAAAGGATGAAACAAGAAAGTACCTTCCCGTGGTCGCATGCCGCTGTACTAACATATTATAAGCTATGGTAGCATGCGACCACGGGGAGGTACTTACTTGTTTCAACCTTTTCAGTAGTCGGGTTTTAGTTTTTTTTTAAGGGATAGAAAACTAACGATGCCAAGGACAATACTATTATACTCCGTCTGGACATTTGTCCACCGCCACGTTAACCGACTAACAGTGTCATCATCATCTGCCTAGCCTTTTCCCAACTATTTTGGGTCGGCTTCCAGTCTAACCGGATGCAGCTGAATACTAGCATTTTACATGGAGCGGCTGCCTATCTGACCCCCACAACCCAGTTACTGGGTAATACGATAACCATTAATAAAACTGATTGTCAGACTTTCAGGCTTCTGGCGACCCGTAACGAGTGTCAAAGATCCAAGAATGACAGCCAAACAGTGTACAGATCATATCAACCTACCCGAAACTTTCAAATTTTCCCAATCAACTATGAACTTATATGCTTTAGCGATAAAATTGAAAATCTATCAAAGAAATTTGACAGATTGTAGTAGCTTGATGTGCTGGCGTCTGTACATAGGCGAGAAAAACATCCGTGATGAAGGAAGTAATTCGCGAAAGCGTCACTGAAGACGATGTTTATACGTAATCAAGCGTGGGTTGTAACGTACTTAAGTACGAACACTCGAGGCATCTCCGAACGAAATTAACCATTCAACGTCACGACAATTTTGAATTTTAACAAACGTATTTATATGCATGAGGTGTAGGATTTTCATCGGATTCCTTCGTCGTCTTATCCTTTATTTTCCTGGAAATTCATGAATCTCACGTTGTCATATTATGAGTTATAAACGGTTTTATGTTTGAGCGCTGTTTGCGTTGATGTACTGCGGGGACCGAGTGTAAATGATCTGTTGCCATAGGAGGCTGTGCCGAGTTGATAGGCTCCCGTATGAAGTGTCATATCTGTTGTTACATATTGCATTCTGTTGAAATTTATCACGGCTGCAATGATTGAGGAAATGTAACGTCACTTTGCTAGAAGTAAATTCTGTTTTTTTTTTTTATTATTATTAATCAAGATAATAATTCGATGGTCCCTATTAACAATGTCGGTTCTGCAAAAAGACTACTGTTCAGTGGAGCAGTTCAAAGTTTGTTTTGGCAATTCTATATTTTGTCTATGTCGGTACATAGTAAACAATACATAAAACAATCAATGCAGAACATCCACAGTCTTATAATTTTTTAATTTTAACCGGTCAAGCGGCGCGCGTCGCCCATTGGCGACGAAACAATAGAAAATCAATCGTGTCTCATTAGCGGAGCTCGACAGATTAATTTTGAATTTTTTTTTTTAAACTTTGTACTGGTCTACTGAGCAGTAGTCTTCGGAACCGACATTGTTAATAGGGAAAATCGAATTATACACATAATATAAGCTAACATTTAAAATAATAATAGATATTATATACAAGTGTTTTCTTTTTTTTATACCGTTAGCCTGTACTGTTCCACTGCTGAGCAAAGGCCGTATAATAAAAAAAAGTAATTCTGATTGATAATAGCGTGGGCATTGATGTTCCATTGCCTTGATGAGACTGACACGCAATGAAATTCAAAGACTCTTCGTTGATTAAACGTTATACGTCTACGTATAGCTTCTGCTACAAGAAGGTAAAAAATAGGTGATATAGATTGGTTGCCGAATTTTAATTAACCTAAGCTAATATTATAAAAAGAAAATATTTTATTTTTTGTGTGTTTGTATGTTAGGGTCAGTTCACACCGCGACGCGACGCGGCGCGCCGTTTTCAAGATAGCAATACAATTATAGTTCTTATCTACTACACAAAAAGGTACACATCAGTGAGGAGGGCCGCGCGGCGCAGCGCAGCGCCGCGCGGCGTAGCTCGACGTAGTAGACACACAGAATTATGTACTTTTTTGTGTAATAGGTAAGGTCTATAATTGTATTTCTATCTTGAAAACTGCGCGTCGCGTCACGTCGCGGTATGAACTGACCCTTACGCTTTCACGCTTAAATGGCAGAACGGATTTGGACAAAATGGTAGACCATGGCCTGGAAAAGGACATAAGCAACTTTTAATTCTGGATCGCAGAAAAAGTCACGGGCATAATAAAATCAGTAAAAATCAATTTACTTATACATTCTCCAATAAGCGAGCCACCATTCCATAAGAAACAGATCCAAGTAATGGACCATAAAACGCAAGATAAAGATGAGATAATGAAATCATCCAATAAATCAATATCAAATCCTTATATTCTCACTTTCTTCGACTTCAGATTCGTAATATCGCGCCGAAGCTGGCATTGTTACAGTTAATAATCGTATTATTGGACCCATAAAATTTTATGTTTACTATTATCGTTTGAATCGATGGTTGAGGGACCATCTCCACTTGTGCTATTATATCCTGGTACTCGCTATACGCACAAAGAATTTGGGCCTAATATTATGACAAAACTCGTCCTAAATATTCTGAGAATATCCTGATCAAGTATTAGGTATCCTTTGTAAGATTTTTTTTTTTTATTTGGAATAGGCTTGCTCTTGACTCTAGCCTAGGTCAAAGGTGACAGAGACAAAGTCGACGGTGGAGCGAGCTTACCCAGAAGAAGCGTGTTCACTCTCACTTTGAAGAGATTCGGGTTGTAGGTCCTGTGCGCTCGGAAAAACAGACGCAGGTAGAGAGTTCCACTCTTTTGCTGTGCGCATTATAAAGGACATTTGCAAATGCTTAGTGCGAATTGGACCATCTTAACTCTGTACTAAGTGTCCGATTTTCGTTCCCATATTAAATGAAATGAAGTTTTTCTTCTGATGTTCTTATTAAGTTATTGATTTTATCGGTTTGAATTACTATCAGATTTTTTAAATCTCTTTCAAAACTAATCTCTAAAGGTTTTTGTGGAAAAATTATATTTGCTGCTGATCTCATTCAGATTAAGTTGAACACATTGTTTTAATTTTAATAATTTGTTCACAAATTCAAGGCCCAGTATAATGTAGTTTCGTCGCAGCATAATTACCGGAATGCGGAGGCGTGGAAAATTAGGAAATGGGTCAAATGAACCAGGTCAAATTAACACAGAGGTGTGTGAATAACGTAAATAATTATATTGAACATGTACCTTTGTCTTTAACTCATTGAGCTCCGCCAATGAGACACAATTGATTTTCTATTGATCCGTACTACATAGGTTACGCGCGGAACTTGACCGATTAAAATAGTCATAATATTAATAATGGCAGATTAAAAACATTTTTGAGAGGGACGAATATATATCATAAATCAAATTGGACTGTGTTTATATCAGTTTTCGTTGCTGACTTTCTCCAAATACATTTATTTATTTACTAACTTTAATTTAAACGGTTAAATGTAATTACAATTATTACAGAGACAACACAAACAAATACCCACAAAATAGAAACAGAAAATAAAGTTACGGTTAATTAATACTTTTAAAATAAAAAATAACAGCATTTTCATGAATCTCTCTCAGAGTACTAACATCAGAACAAAATCTCTGTTTGCCTCTGACTCACTTACTTTTCCCATAATTGTTTACGCAACCCAAAATTTTCCACAAGATTTTATACGCCATAAAGTTCACTCCAACACCCTGCATTCATCAAAAGAATTTGACTAAACACCTCAGTGTACGAGAGGGTGAACAAAAAAAGTCAACTTTTGTTCCTTGAATATAATAAGAATGACTTGAGTACTATTATTATGATGAAACTCGCTTAAGTTTCCGCTGCAGACGCTCCGGTCGTCTTCATCGAAACTCGTGGAGAAGATAAGAAAGACGTCTGAATGCTACTAGACGAACTCGGATGTTGTTTCGCTTTAAATGGGTTTGAAGATACTGAGCTTGAAGATTGTGCACCAGTATTTAGTGAAAAGCATGATGCAAATGAAGACTAGGCGAAGCATACAACTAATCGGACTTAGTGAATCAAATCCACGCCGACGTAACTGATGCATATTTGATAGTTACCGCAGTCGAAATTAATAATACAGCTTATATGGTATCAGTAAGTCAAGACAAGATTTTCGATGACAGCTCAAACAGAATAGCTACATTAAGTTTGAATGAGCCCGTATAATCTAATGGTGTTAAGAATTGTTTTCAAAATAGCGTACAAATAAACACCAAAACCAAGAAATAATTACCTCAACCAGACCATAATAAAGAAATAAACATCATAAGTGCTACACAAAATAAAAGCCAACCACATGACTAAATTAACACTCATAACACACGACAAATTCTCGACTTTCAACACCATGGTAACAGTCCGCTACTTGAGGCTGCCATCTCTTTTTGCACAGTTATTACACATGACACACTACGCTTAGCGTACGTCCCGAGCTGCCAGCCTCTAATTTTATTTAGCATATGAAATTTTATCTCCAACACATCAAAGGGACTTTGAAGTTCCTGTAACTTTGAGATGTTGTCTCCTCAGCTGATTGTTACTCGCGTATATTTTTGGGTTGAGGGACTTTTAGTTCGCAATGAGGGCTTTAATGAGGCAATGTTTTTCGAGTATTTTTAGTCCTCTCCCTGTTCCACGTTTAGCTTTAAGCGTCTGTTTTACAAAGGGTTACATTTGTCATTATAAATCAAAGGTTTTGTTTTTAACACGCGTAATTAGTTTCACCTGTAATTACTAAGCCAACAGATATGTATATTACACTCTGTCATAATTAAACTTTCTGTTCCTGTAGCAACAGCGGCCTCTACAATAAATTTGACTCGTTGTTGTTGTTAATTGTCATATTTACTGCTTCGACGGAACAATTGCATTTCGTATACTATTGGTATAGTATACGAAATGCAATTGTTCCGTCGTCCGTCGTCGTCGTAGTAGTTTGGTAACTACTAGATAAACTAATCGCCTCCATAATTCTGATGGTAGAATTTTTAGTTCCAATGGTCACTAGTTAAAAATATTAGGTATTTATCTGAATTACAACCCTAATACCAAAACCATAACTCACCCCACAATCCCCTTTATCATCAATATCATTATCTGCGTCTAAAATGACTGTTCCATCTACCCTTTCACCCGATTTTAACTCCATATAATCATACGCGCATTAAGCTGTACCCACGAATATCCTCATATTTCATCTCAGCATATTTCCATTAAGAATTTCATTTAGAATATTACAAGAGGTTGTTTGGGGACGACGACCTGGCACCGTTAGCCTCAACGAACTTAAGTTTTTATTTACATGAAGGATGATAATAAAACCTTACACCGAATCACAATGGGAGTTCATTTTCTTCAAGAAAATTGTTTTTTAGATTATCTCCTTTGTAGTGTGCTTTTTACACTATCCTCTTACGAGCATGTGAGATGCAACGAAATGATAAATTGTGTTTTTGCTCTTCTTTGGAGATGGGAGAAAAAACTTGGAATGTATCAGTTTTTCGATCTCGAGTGAGCCGTAAAATTTGAGTGAAGGAAAAGGTTGCTGTAATAAAAGTAGATATACTCGTAGGTACGATGAGCTGACAACATGTCAAGCAATTTTATCAATTTTTGACCTTTCTGTTTATGTTGTTACATGTAGTAGATTGGCATTATTGTCTCGTATCATAATCATTCAAATCATAATTAAACATTCCTCTATGTTATGTATCGTCGTTAGCAGTTTTTGCAAAACTATTTCTGAAGCCCAAAATTACCACAACGATACAGTAAAAAACAAAGAGCCAAAGTGCTTTCCACCATTTACAAAATCAAGTCGATCGCGAACAAGAGAGAAAGCTTGTCTATTTTCCACGCTTTAACATTTAGCAAGTAGAACAACGAATCCCGGTGGTACAAAAATAAAATAAAAAAACAAAGGAACTAAATTGGCATTCAACTGCAACGCTCACATCCCCCAAGTGGACAGAGCTATCAGAATTTCCGATGAGTACGTCTGTTAGTCCGACGTTCGATTCCCGTTTTATTATCGCTCCCTAAACGTGGGGAGGTTTTAGTTCTCGATACCCTTTTCACTCCTTCGTATGTGAGTTTACATTCTTAGTCTTTATCGACTAACGTTTTGAATTCAAGAAAATTGTTGCCGTATTTGCTGACGGCAAATTCAGTTGAATTGGGAATGCTTTCAAACGTGTTTTGCTTTCTGTTATTAACTGAAAATAACAGGAAATTGAGGAGAATCTGGAATGAAGTAATGGACAGTTGTTTACACAAGTTACTTGATTGTGATGCTAAATTAATTTTGTATGTAAATAGTGCATCCAATTTTCAAATACAATCATGATGATTAGATAGATCAGCCGTTGCACGACAGTTTATTTTCATGACGTACTACTAAATTCAGCCATAATTTTTTTTAGTTTATAAGCATGAAAGAACGATCTCATTTCTAGTCTAAAACACCTGGAAGCTAACAAGATGGATGTCAATATAATGCCTCAATTTATAACCTTTATGTGCTACGTTACTTACTAAAAGTACAGCTATGATTAAGGTATACCTACATCTGAATCAGCCTTGTCGAATACAAGAAAACGGTACCTACCAAAAAAAAAAAAACAGGAATCGGTAACAAAGACTGTTCTCGTATTATTCCTTCACTGAGGAGGTTTCAGTTTTCAATACCTTTTCTCTTTTCCAAGCACTGTGTACGCCATTTTTGAAACTGCATTATTGCAGTCTTTATCGAGCAAGGTTTTGATTCCACAAATTTGTCTGTGTATTTGCCGAACGAAAGAATACGAACTGACGGTTTTCAAATGGTTCTTTGTACAAAAGGTTATCGTAACTACAGCTTTGTATTTACTTTATGCCTAGTAGGTACTCATTTGCGGACTCTACAACCTAATATTATTACTGACTAGCTGCGCCCCGCGGTTTCACCCGCATAAGTCTCGATCCCGTGGGAATATCGGGATAAAAAGTATCCTATGTCCTTTCCCGGGACTCCAACTATATACCAAATTTCGTCTAAATCGGTTTAGCGGTTCAAGCGTGAAGAAGTAACAAACATATAAACACACACACACACACACACACACTCACAAACTTTCGCCTTTATAATATTAGTGTGATGTAAGTCAGGTCCAGTACAGTCACGTCTATAAGTATGTATACACTTGGCTTTATTCAAAGGCGATTTTCTCCTTTATTTTTTAATGAAATTTTATGTTATTACGAACATAGTATTTTCGAACGCATAAGTTTATGTAAAGTGTCGTATTTCAACGTTGCATTCGTTATTTCACGAAAATATCGCAATTGAAAGTTGCCAAGTGTTGACATATTATTGCTCGTGACTGTACCTGTAACCATGTTTATGGGTAGATTTTCGTTATAAAATAAAAATAAAAAAATAAAAAAAATAAAAATAAAAAATATAATACGGCACCGCACCACAACCGCGGCACGTGTCACATCCCAACATATATTGTGTCAAACGAAATAACAAACGAATACCAATATACTATATTTTCAATGTAAGTGAATACATTGTAACAATCTACGCACTCAGGACCGAAACCCAAAAAAAAATTTGTACGGTGAATGATGAAATGATGATAAATAACGAAAATCTACCCTTAATACACTGACGGGACAGGTCCACTCAATCAGTGTGGTTATTTCCTCAAAAGGCCATTTCAGGCACCAATCTAAATGGTCTTCAAATGATCTGACTGAGATTATGTCTATACCATAAAAAGAGACTGTGACCTCTGAGTTTGTTTCGGCCTTTCTTCTCAGAGTAGTCGGGAAGGAAACATCATTCAGCTAGTTTTTAAAATATGATTGACGTGTTTGTATAAATTGACTTACAGAAATAAAATCATTTGTTATCTAGATTTAGAAATCCATCCATGACTTGACCATGATACATCCCAACGCAACACTCAAATTATATCAAAGCATATCTTTCAACGATAAAACTGAACAGAAAAACTCTCATCTAACAAACCAATCCAGCTAATTATAACTCCCATCATCAAACATTAGCAGGAAACACTTAAATTCATACGTGCCATTAAAATGGGTGCGGGCAGAACAATCAAAGGTAAATAAACACAAGAAGTATTTAGGACGGAATAGCATGGATGCGGCGGCCGTGCTCCCGACAACTGAATGTACGGGACGTGCCCGTGGTCGCGGGTAGGGCTGCGATACATTTTTTGAATACTATTTATCAAAAAAAAATATATACAGGGTTATTGGAAAAACACTAACAACCTCTTAAGAGGTCATTGTACTCATCATTATCATATGAACAACTTTTACAATGGGACCAAACATGAAATCGTGAAAAAAAAATCTGCTGTTCCCTACATTTTGACGAGTTAAACGAAGATAAATGTAGGGACTGACCCTGGTCTTTGCTCTCCCCGGTGGTTCAGTGGTAGAATACTCGCCTGCCAAAAGTATAGTCCAATCTACACCACATATTACTTAAACGTTTTACTCATTTCTAAAATATTAGTATCATCGTGTTTTTTCTTATTAATCAACTAAAAAAATGTGTTCTAATTACAGCCTACCAACCCTGGCTGCAATTGCAACATGTAATTAGAAGCGTTGTGAAATTAACGCGCCAACCGCTTTCAAAACCGAAACAATCGCGGTCACAGAACAACTAGGAATACTGAAATTTATGTTAGGTACGTCTATTTCCAAGTGGCTTTTATATGCTTGTTACAGCAGGGTGAGGTATTCGAGGGAGACGCCATTTTTTAAATAGAGAAAAGGTGTGTTGTTTTGTTTTTATTATGCTCAACAAAACAAAACAGGGCCGTTTCTGGAGGATGGAAAATATAACGTCTTTATAAAAATATTAGCAGCGCTCCGCAGTTTTACCTGCATAAGTTTCGATCCCGTGGGAATATCGGGATAAAAAGTATCTCCTGGTTATAAGCCATGTGTATGCTAAATTCCAGATAAATCCGTTTAGCAGTTTTTGCGTGAATAAGTAACAAACATAAAAACACACTCGCAAACTTTTGCACCATCTTTATAAAAATACTAGCTGACCCGGAGAACTTCGTACCGCCTCAAAATTAAATAATTTGACAAAGTTCAATAGACACGTAACGCCATCTATTATCATAATAACGTTATTGTTGTTTTCCTCGGGAACAGCTTTTTTTTTCGGCATGAAAGACACCCTATGTCCGTTTCTGTACACCTGACAACGTATAAGCAAAATTTCAGGATGATCAGTTCAGTGGTTTAGGCGTGAAAAGGTAACAAAGAAACAAACTTACATACGCATTTATAATATTAAATTAGGATACCCCAGGTAGAATTGCGTTTTTCAGATCATAATTATATTAAAAAACATTTTTAGTACCATTTGAAACTCCTACAGTCTATCAGTAGTTATCTAATGATTTAATTGGCTTAAGATGTAGTTCAAGGTCTCTCAAGGCCAATTTTATTTGAACTTTAACAGTTTTTCCATAACAGCTAAAATGGCATGACAATCCGAAACACATAAATCTTTTTAATCTGAAACACAGAAAGGTCTACCAAAGTTGCACAAAAGAATACAAAATTGAGTAGTACACTGTAATAAAATAATGTTATAGCAAACCGATTTCCGTTCCAAAAAACTACGTTTAATTTTAAAAACCCCGTGGTTCTCGCTCCGGCACGTATTCAAGCGTTTTAATTCAAATCAAACGTATCCCTATTGTCCAAACTATGCGGAACCACGGAGCTTATTCAACGCCAGAACAAACTAGATATCGAATCTGAATTTCAAATGTGACATTGCGTAAAACTACTTGTTTTAGGAGACATTATTTTTAAAGGTCTTGTCTGGGTGAATGGATTCTGTACGCAAAGTAAATGTTTTCTATACTTACTAAAGAAGTTATTTTTCTGTAACTGAAATGTTTTTGTAAGTTGGAAATGTCTTAGACGTTTGTCTCTGGAATTCCATGTGAGAAACGACAAGACGTAAGAAAATAAGTGAAAATTTTATTTTTACATAGTCGCTTTTCGGGTCTGTCTGTATGACTGCGTTGTTTTTATTAACCGACTTCAAAAAAGGAGGAGGTTCTCAATTTGGATGTTTATATATTGTTTTTAATTTTTTGACACCGACTTCCGAAATTAAAGTTATTTTTCACTTCGTAGTGTTCTTTTGTGGAAGTCGGTATTTCTTTTTTAATTACCTACGCAAAAGATTTGGATGATCTTCACAATCATGTAGAAAAATTATTCCGGAGGTGGGTTTATGTGGATCATACATTAATATTCAGAAATCCTATGGTCGTATAAATTGTGCGAATCAGGGGCGGGTCGCTCTTTGACTTATAATTCCTTTACTTACATACTCAACCTATAATATTCCCACTGCTGGGACACAGGCGTCCTCTCTGTGAGGGGGTGGGCCCCCATTTATAATTATTCCTTTACTTCAAATCCTTTACTTGAAGTAAATGAGTTATAAATCAACTTAACATTAATAATGGACCGTCAACAGTCAAGATTGATTATTAATAGAATTTACGTCGGGATGATAACTTCATAAGAGCCCCCCCCCCCCATCCATTGAAACCCATCGTCCAAGGAAATACCTAGGGATGTGACATTCTCGCTACTCAAAGGCGATTTGAGTTTGCAACACGATATTTTTGAGAAGCATCGTGAACTATGGGCCCTACAGGAGAAGATACCAGGAAAACCTTCATCATCATCATAATCTCAGTCGAAGCACGTCCTCTGCTAGACAAAGGCCTTCCCCAAGCTTCTCCACTTCGACTGTTTCTGTGTTTCTCACATCCGGCTGATTCCTTCAAAGCTCCATTGCTCACTTTTAATTCCTCAGCCTTTAGGAATCCCAAAAAAATAAGCCTTAGTGTAAAGGCCTTAGGAACCTTATTCCATAAGAAACTTATTTCGTGATAAAAACGGAACCTGTGCGGCCAGCCTGTCTGAACGTAAAACAGTTATAACATTTACCTTTGTATTACAATGTGGGTACTCTTTCGAAATTTACAAGGCTTTATGATCATGCCGGGTTTATTTTTTAAAAGAGAACTCGTGTGTTGGATGCTAAAGGTTACTTCCTGGTAGAAAGGCATGAGTTTGTAGGAGTTCACTGGAGCAAATAGCTGAAACGGTTGAATATAGTAATTCCTATAGTTGAGGTTTCCAAAGTAACAGACTATTATATATTATATCAGTCAATCAACTCAGCCTATCGCAGTCCACTGCTGGACATAGGCCTCTCCCAGACTGCACCACAGCACCCTGTCCTCCACCTTCCGCATCCAGTCTACCCCAGCCACCTTCTTTAGGTCCTCCGTCCATCTAGCTGGGGGGCGTCCCACATTACGCTTGCCGGTACGCGGTCTCCACTCCAGGACTCGTCTGCTCCACCGGCCATCAGTCTTTCGACAGACATGGCCAGCCCACTGCCACTTCAGTTTGCTTACTCTGCAAGCTATGTCGGTAACTCCGGTTCTTTTCCGGATAATTTCATTCCTGATTTTATCCTTCAAAGAGACTCCGAGCATAGCTCGCTCCATAGCGCGCTGAGCGACCTTGAATTTGTGGACCAGCCTGACCGTCAGTGTCCACGTTTCAGCACCGTATGTCATGACGAGCAGGACGCACTGGTTGAAGACCTTTGTCTTCAATCAAACACTGCGGGATAGGTGACGAGAAGACTTGACGGAGTTTTCCAAATGCTGCCCAACCCAACTGGATCCTTCTGTCAGCTTCCTTCTCAAAGTTGTGTCTACCGAGCTGGATGACTTGCCATATTATATGTAACTAACTATATACACTAGATACTAAAATAAATGACTAACTAACTGACAATACAAATAAATAAAAATAAAAAAACCGAGTGTGCTTATGACCACACGACTGAAGTGAAACTTCAAACGTATTTGGCTATGAGAGGAAGAGAGAAAGAAAATGTGCGCGCACTGCTTTCTCTTGCTTATATCCCCCACTCAACTTCCGTTCGCCTCGCCTGATCACACTTTTCGTAACGCTTACGTCACGCGTTCGCCAGCTTACTCCCCAAGTCAAGCGTGCGTAAAGAAGTTTCACTTCAAAAACAAAGGACACTTAGGCGTCGAAGTACTCGTCCGCATCGCTGTCATCTGGAAACGTGCCCAGAAAAGTGGCATCATTGCCACTTTTCTGCTATGCTAATTATTTGGCCAAAGAACGACCCAGCCCTCTGGTCACGTGAAGTATCTACCAGTCGGCGACAAATTTCCTTACAAAGGAGACGCACGCTCGGGCCCCATGACCCGAGCGTTTGGACCCCAAACGGCTCAAAGCTATAGTTAAGTAACAACAAAGTAACTAATTATTAATTGGTAATGATAATTTTGGGGTGTAAGGGGTCCTATTAACACCTTAGAAAAGACCCAAGCCAACCTCACCTGCACGTGGTGCACCCTGCTGTCCAACGAACGAGGCTCTGGCGAAACGTCCACCAACCCGCACTGGACTAGCGTGGTGGACTATAGTCCAAACCCCCCTTTATAAACTTCCAAACCATGACAGAACAAAATAACCTCAGGCCCCAAGTGCCCGGCAGCTCTGGAGAACCTCGCGACAATGACGGCAGTCAACGGGTTCCCAGAGCACGGGGTGCTAAGAATCCCCGGGTGAGATCGATCCTCCGTCAACGAAACCAAGCAACTACGAAAATGGACTCCGATACTAACCTGAATATTTTGACTTATAACGTACGCACATTAATGCAAGATGAACGTTTACTTGAGTTAGAAAACGCTTTAAAAGAAATAAGTTGGGATGTGGTAGGGTTATCAGAAGTAAGAAGAATAGGAGAGAACATGAAAGAGAAAGTTCTATATTCTACCACTTTGGAGCCACCAGAGGCCTTTATGGAATTGGTTTTTTGGTGGCTAGAAAGTGGAAGAACAATATCATAGAATTTCTCGGATACTCAGAGAGAGTAGCGGTTCTCAAACTAAGCATCACAGACCGACATAGTTTAACCATTGTCCAAGCTTACGCACCTACATCGTCACACACAGATGACGAACTGGATGACTTTTATGACGTACTTAACAAAGCGTGCGAAGAAAACCGTAGCACATGGAACGTCATAACCGGTGACTTTAATGCTAAGATCGGGACAAGACAAGAACTAGATAGCCCAGAAATTCTCGGTCCAAATGGCCTAGGAACTAGAAGTGATCGAGGGAACGCACTCATCCAGTTTGCGTTTGGACAAGGGCTCAGAATAATGAACAGTTTTTTCCCTAAAAAGCCACAACGTCGATGGACATGGATCTCACCAGATGGGAGAACCAAAAACGAAATCGACTTTGTGCTTGCCTGCAATCGTAATAATATAATAAAAGATGTTAGTATAATAAATAAATTTAAATTTAGTTCAGATCATAGACCAGTACGTGCAAAGATTGTCCTTAATGTAAAATTAAACCGTAAATCATTATTTAAAAACCAAATAAAGAAGCTTAGCAAAGATATTTTAATAAACAATATGGAGAAATTTAATTTAGAATTAAAAAATTCATTCGAGTTACTGCCGATTGATACAAACCAAAACTCTCAGAGCCAATATAGTAATATAATAGAAAATATTTCAACAGCAACCAAGAAAATTAAATGTGCAAGAAGAAACAATAACAAATTAAGCAATCAAACGGTATCATTAATAGAGAATAGAGAATTGTTAAAGCATAATCGAGTAGAATATAATAAAATAGATAAATTGGTTAAACGAAGCATAAGAAAAGACGTTAGAGACTGTAACACTAACATGATCAAATCAGCTTTGCTGAGTAACACCTCTTTAAGATTTGCCAAACAGGGAATTACGAAAGGAAAAACCTGGATTTCCAACTTAATGGACGAAAATGGGATAAAACAAGGTAGTTCAAGCAAGATAATCGACATATCCACAAAATTCTATAAAAATTTATACCAGGATCAACACAAACAGCACAGACACTTTATTTATCATTGCCCTGACTCCGTTGATCCTATCAGTCCCTACGAAGTTCAACGAGCTCTTCGCGAGATGAAATATAATAAAAGCCCTGGAACGGATGGAATAACTACAGAAGTTTTAAAGTTAGGGCGAAACACTCTTCTGCCTCACATTACATCTCTTTTCAACACCATCCTACACACCGGTAAAATTCCCTCTGAAATGTGTCACTCAAATATAATTTTACTTCATAAGAAAGGAGACAAAGCTGACATCGCGAACTATCGACCAATAAGCCTTATTTCACATTTATACAAACTGTTCATTAAAGTAATAGAGAACCGCATCGCTCCAACGCTTGACCTTCACCAACCTCCCGAACAAGCTGGATTTCGTCCCCATTTCTCCACAACCGATCATCTCCATACCATCAATCAAGTAATAGAAAAATATAATGAATTCAACAAACCGCTTTACCTGGCCTTTGTGGACTATGCCAAGGCATTCGACAGTATAGACCATCAGTCAGTTATTAATGCCTTGGAGTCCCAAAATGTCACGCACACCTATATTGACCTCATTGACACCATTTATAGAAGTAGCTCTGCGAACATCAAGCTGCATGTTTCTGGTCCAAATTTTAAAATAGAAAAAGGTGTCAAACAAGGCGATCCACTCTCACCTAAGCTGTTCACAAGTGCATTGCAAGAGGTTTTTAACAAGTTGCCTGATTCGTGGAAGTCACGAGGCATACATGTTAGCGGCCACCAGCTAACAAACCTCCGTTTTGCAGATGACATAGTGTTATTCTCCACATCACCTTCAGAACTTGAGGAAATGCTCCAAGATCTGAGCACGGCAAGTCTTGAGGTTGGACTTTCAATGAACAGATCCAAGACACAGGTCATGACTAACAGCACGAAACGTAGGGTCGAGGTAGACGGACATGGGTTGCAATATGTCGATGAGTACACATACTTGGGCCAGATAGTGTCTTTCAAAAACAGACAGGATAAGGAAGTCGAAAGACGAGTCCAAAATGCTTGGAAGACCTACTGGGCCCTTAAAGAACACATGAAAGGCAGTCTTCCTATATCTCTAAAAAGGAAACTCATCGACATGTGCATCCTGCCCGTCCTAACCTACGGTGCACAAAGTTGGTCACTTACTGAACAACAGAAGTCCAAACTCAAGATTTGCCAACGGGCAATGGAGCGCAGCATGTTAGGTTTTAAGCGTACAGACCGAGTTAGAAACACCACGCTGCGCTCCATAACTCAAGTAGCGGATGTTGGAGAAAAAACAGCCAGGCTGAAGTGGGAATGGACCGGACACGTCTCACGAATGCACCCGGAGAGATGGGCAAAGATCGTCACTCACTGGACGCCTGAGGCAGGACATCGCCGTCGAGGTAGACCAAGAAGAAGGTGGCGTGACGATCTAATATCATTCGCAGGGCCAACATGGCCAGAGATCGCACAAGACAGGGAGGTTTGGAAGAAAAAAGGGGAGGCCTTTGCCCAGCAGTGGGACACAATATAGGCTGACAAAAAAAAAAAAAAAAAAAATGATAATTTTTGGTAAGGAAACGTAAGTCCATAGAAAAATAGAAATGCCTCGTTGGATGAGCCGGAATTATTTCATAGTTACACTAATCTTTCGTCAACTACGACATCATCAGCCTTTAATGTTCCCACTGCTGGGACACAGGCCTCATCTCTGTGAGAGGGAGTGGGCCGTAATCCACCACGCGGACACAGTGCGGGTTGGTACATGTCATATATCAAGGAATTTTTGGTTCTAGGACATGCCAGTTTCCTCACGATGTTTGCCTTCACCGTGTTGAGAGCAGTGGTGGTGAAATGATTTTCATAAAGTAAAGCGCCTGTCTAAATTCGAATCTACGACCTTCACTCGTTAGTCGCGGCCGTTACCACTGGGCCACCACTGTTCCTACATGAATTAAGATCAAAATATGAACCTATCAACCCTGTACGAAAAAATAAAAACAAACATACTAAAACAAAATATTAAATGAAAACCATTCAAGAAAAAGCAACGATAAAAACATCTTCAAAAACAATTTTATCTCGCCCATAAATCCACATTTAAGACCATTCTACTCAACGAACGCGTTTAGCCAAATTCTTTTCGTGACATCAAAGCCGTGGATCAAGGGGCATTTGAAATTCTGATGCGGTTTTCTTGTTTGCCTCGCTAACGGGCATCGTGTGGCCTGGACTCGCATAAGGACACATTTTCCTAGATTGGTATGTGCTTTTACAAGGTCTTTCGACTAGTGGCTATTGTTGCGACGGTTCTTGCTTTTTTTTTGGTAATGTTTCCATGGTCTGTTTGTTTAAATGTTGACTAGGTGAATATGGAGGTAACGTTTGTTTTTTTAAGGACTTGCAGATTCTAGAGTGGTTTTAGTTTTTGTTTGGGTGAATAATATTGTGACAGAAAACATATTTTTTAATCTACATTACAGTTTTTAATGCGAACGCTTGAAAATAACCTAAAAAGAGGTATTAAGTCATTGAAAAAATAGAAGTAAGCATTCAAAAGCTATGATTTACCACACAAACTGATTACTAAACTACTATAGGTAGATACAAGTATGAAGAACAGGGTGTAATGTCACTCAACCTCCATAGATTTTGCGTGACGTCGGTGTGACGCGTAAGTTCGCATGTGGTTATGTCAATGCCGCCATACTACTATTTGAGAGGTTTTGCCTTATTAGGCAAAGATCACTTTGAAATAAAATATAAGTTTAAAACTAAAACCCGACTACTGAAAAGGATGAAACAAGAAAGTAGCTTCCCGTTATCGCATGACGCAGTACTAACATACTTATAAGCTATGGTAGTATGGGAGTATAGAGGTATGAGGAACAGGGTGTAAAGTTCACTCAACCTCCATAGAAAAGGGAGGATCCTCCAACCAGACGGGTGTTGTGTCTGGCGGGCTACTGCCCAATGAGTCATGTCGGGCTGTTGTATATATGCTAGTTGCGCGGTAAACTCTGCTTGCGCGATGCAGGATTTGGGTGACGTCAGTATGACGCGTTGTTCGCATGTGGCGTTGTAGATACCGCTACAGGTTAATACTTTCTTCTTTGTTTCATCCTTCTCAGTAGTCGAGTTTTAGTTTTTAAAGTTGTTTTTTATATCAAATAGTGGTAGCTGTGGTAGTATGGCGGCATTTAAACTTATTTTTTATTTAATTATTTTGTGGTTTATTTCAGTAATATTTATATTTTTGAAATGTGCTAATTAAGCCTTTTCATTTGATACCCAACAAGGCACCATCCCAAAATATATAATTATGTTTAAATTCATTACTATATGTCCTCTAGAGGGCGCCATATTGAATTTAATGTGACGTCACATAGCGTATAACCAGCGGACAGTCAAGACGCTTCTAACGATACCTCATTTATCAAATTATTATAAGTACCTACTTTTAAAGTTATGACTTATGAGGGATCAGATGAACATACATACATATATACATACCGGTTAAAATCATATACCCTCCGTAGTCGGGTAAAAAGAGGTCAACACTTATAGGAATTGGTGCAATAGTTTTTGTTATTTGAATAAATTTTCTATAGCAGCCACTGCTAGAAATGGAAATCACTGATGTAAAGTCTTCATACGTCTTTTCGAATGAAAAATTTGATAAATTAACTGTTTGTTTTCTACAGGGTGTTACGGAAAGGGTATATCAATACAAACGGGTTGAAGAGTGTATCTGGTCTAGAATCTCTGTACTTACAAAATTTCAGCTCAAAAGCAGTAACTTTGAAAATGCTTAATATTTTTTTATTTCGATAGTTTATTAAATTGAAATCATAAAAAACGTGTCACCGAACTACGAAGGTCATTATCCATTATCTGTAGTGTGTCTGAGCGCCTAGTACACGCACATCACGCCGTCGCGCGCCAGTGCAGCGCCGTGATGTCGAAATAAAAAAATATTAAGCATTTTCAAAGTTAATGCTTTTGAGCTGAAATTTTGTACAGAGATTCTAGACCAGATACACTTTTCAACCCGTTTGTATTGATATACCCTTTCCGTAACACCCTGTATTATAAATTAAATTTTATTCTAAAACTTCCTTCGTTTTCTTACTAAACTTTATCTGTATCCGACGACTTTGGTTACTTATCTCAATACTCAATACTTTATTGCATTCCATAATGTGTACATACATAACAGTTGGTATGTTAAAACATCGAATCAATTATGGACCCTGTCGGGCACAGGAGTCTCCTTTGGTGACCGTACAGAACGAACTGTAAATGTCATCAGAATTTGCAGTAATATGTTTCTAAGCATCCATTTGTACTATTCGAACAAGACGACCGAAACTTCAAACATGATCGACTGTCAGCCGCAGGCACGACTAGTTACGGAGGCAGCAGGTCAAAGCAAAATGTTCTGTGATTGGGTTCCAATCATTTACCAATTGTTTTGGTCAATCCTTTGTAACTGCAGAGGGGAGCAAAATTACGAGGAATTTGAAATGTCAAAGGAGGCTGCTGATGATTCTAAATTGTCAGTTAATGACAGTTTAATTTTGGAACATCGGGAAAACTGGCATTTATTCATTTGTGATTGTGAATGATGATGTCGAAATAATGGATGATTTACGAAATAAAATTGTATTGGTCTTGTTAAAGAAAAAAAAGAAAACAACCGACTTCAAAAAAAAACACTACAAAGTGATAAATAACTTTAATTTCGGAAGTCGGTGTCGTTGGTTCCGCATTTTCGTTTTTTGACACCGACTTCCGAAATTAAAGTTATTTATCACTTTGTAGTGTTTTTTTTTGAAGTCGGTTGTTTTCTTTTTGTAAAAAAGTTTTTATTTTTCACTTTTTAGTTGTACCTACCCCACAAAAAAGTAAACAAAAAAATCGTTAATGTGGACAATGCAGATAAATTTTTAGATTTTTGTTGATTTTTCAAAAATCGCTTGTCCGATTTCGATAAAATTTTCATGGGACCATTTGGGAACTATACCCTTTCCAACAAAAAAAGAATTTTTCAAATTGGTTGGCAAGCGACGGAGTTATGCGCGAACAAACACAAAAAAAAAAAAAAAAAAAAAACATACAAACATTCGAATTGAGAACCTCCTCCTTTTTTAGAAGTCGGTTAATAAATATTTCTTTTCTGTATTGTTAGTCTAATCGTCGCTACTTCTAAGCATGAGGTACCATCGCGGACTTTTCCGTCTGATCACTTAAATTTTATTTCGCCTAAATCCTGCGGCAGCGCCACGCCACGCCGGACGCCCCCTTAATGTTTTCGCCTATTAGGAAAGCGATAACGCAATTAGTTGCAACCTGTACTGCGCAGCTTAGTGACGCATCAAGTGTACTCCTTTTGTGAATTTTAAGGACGAACTATTTGACCTTACTAAAGAGCGCTTTTATTTTTTGAGTGCAAGCAAAAATGATAGTACGATTCCCCGGTCTGTCAAAGTGCTATGGGGTTCATCCAAGCAGCCCGCAGTCTAGACTTCTTTGATTCCTAATATCGTCGCTCGCAAGACTAAAAGTCCTATCTCATTTTTCTCATTTTTAGCTGATTTGGGTTGGGACATCTACATTTTCCTATTCGTGATTCTTTACATTATTCACTAACCGTCGTACCTCTATGTTATTTAGATTACAAAATATAACCATTTTGAAAGGCAACAAAATGCCCTATGTAGTACGATACAATAGAAAATCAATTGTGTCTCATTAGCGTAGCTTGAGAGGTCATACATAACTTTCGAAATGTGAGTTTCAGTACACCTAAAAAAAGAAGACAGAGAGAGAGTTCATAATGTACCTTATACTCAAAAATTTAATTATTATTATTAAAAAAAAAAAACATTACTATATAAAAATAAGTGATGTTTATTTTCAGCATTATACGTGGCGGGACTCGACGTCAAGGTACTAAATCATTTTACAGCAATATGCAAACAGCGTAACATGAGCTGCATCTCCCAAAACCTACCTTGCTTTTTGTTCGATACAACACACGTAACACACAAGAACCACCATTCACCTGCCATTCAATGGCTCGCCGACATCAAACATCGATCGTCCCATTGTTATTGTAACTACTACCTACCTCAAGAAATACAGTATTTAATTTACCTTCGAATCGAGTAGTTTTATTAAGAACTGCCTTTTGCCCGCGACTGCGTCTGCGTGAAATTTCTTGTTCCCCCAACCCATCCCGTCACATCGCATGACCTGCCCGCGCTATCACTTCGTTTTTGCTTAGCGTTATTTCTGACTTCTTTTCTTTTTGCACGGCCATTAAGGGCCACAGCGTAATGTTATAGCCTTCCTCAAGAATTGAGCTATCAAATGCTAAAACAATTTTTCAAATCAGACCGGTAGTTCCAAAGATTAGTGGGTTCAAACAAACAAACTCTTCAGTTTTATTATTACCCCCTTACTAATAAACGTTGTATAGCGTATGTATAGTTACACAATGCTTTGTCTTCTTTATTCGAAAGTCAAATTACTGACGACTGAAAGAGAGAACGCGCGTGAGAGGCGCGTGGTGGATTACGGCCCACTCCCTCTCACAGAGAGTAGGCCTGTGTCCCAGCAGTGGGAACGTTATAGGCTGATTATGTTGTTGTTGTTGAAAGAGAGAAATCGGTGTGTAACTATTCATCTGATATAATACGTTTATTAGTAAGGGGGTTAGTATACAGGGTGAAATTGAATTCATGGGCATCCTTTTAAGGGGTCATTGTAATCATCATTATGAACAACTTTTACTATGGGACCAAACCTGAAATCGCAAAAAAAATCAGCTCTTCCCTACATTTTGACGAGTTATGTGAACATAAAGTCAGTCGGTATGCATTTAAGCGGAAATTGCAGAGTTATTTTCTAAATAAATAGTGTAGAGTCATCTCAACATCTCTCTCTAAGTTCGCCTTTGTACCTTTTTGTGCGAAAAGTTTAAATAAATAAATAAATGCAAGGAACAGCTGATTTTTTTTCGCGAATTTAGGTTTAGTCCCATAGTAAAAGTTGTTCATAATGATGAATACAATGACCCCTTAAAAGGATGCCCATAAATTTAATTTCACCCTGTATAGATTTAAAACCACCAGCAGAACAGCTGGAGCTTGATATGCAACACTTCTAGAACTACAAGAAGTTAATCAGTTAATGTGACCTTTGAAGTTATTCGAGAACTTTCTACCAGGACTGCAAACATCAACTGCCACGCGTATAATTATAGTTTTCAAAGTACACAATTTGAATAAGAAGTTCCATACAAATAACATTAAGTTTGTTAGAAACTCGATGCTCTTAGGAAGTTCATTATGAAAGAGAACGGTTGAAGCACGTGCCATAGTTTGCCAAACGCTGTAGAATTCTTAGTTTTCAAAATACACGGGCACAAACTTTGCGCACCATTGCTGGGAGATGAGAAATTTAAGATGATCGCATTCATGGTGTACCCACAATAAATTTTACATCGTAACCAGAAACGTCATCAGTAAAACATGAAATATTTATTTACCCTTGACTGTACTTAACTGTCTACAAGAGTAACCTAGATAATGTGGATAAGACAAAGTTTAAAACAGAAGACGAACTAGCAGGAGATCGAGGAGAGGGGGAGGGGGTGGTGGGGGTTTCAAGGATCAGACCGCATATGTGATCTTGAGTGTAGCGTGAATTATGTAAGTTAAGTACCTAGTATTAAAAAAAATAAATTTAAGAAAGTTCGTTTCCAAAAAGGTTTATTCCCTAATCAGTCATAAAGTACAATGACTAAAAAAAACGATACCAAAGTGAAAGAATATCTTACCAAGCGCTGTAGAAAAATATATAGTAGCATCCTTGCAACAAAATTAGAAAAATAACAAAAGTCTAAATTAAATAATAATTAAGTAATCTAGTAATACAATAATAATTAAGTAAAAATAAGTAGTAGTAGTATAATTAAGTATTTAGTAATTAAGTTAGTTTCTATATTTATGTCCGTATTTTGTATGGTGTACATATAAAATACGGGGGGGGCTAAGTAATAACAGCCACACAGGTCGATCGACCAGGTTAAGTTACGCTTGCCGCGGTTGGTCCGTGGATGGGTGACCATCTTTACATACTAAGACCCCTCCGTGCCTTGGAAAGCACGTTAAGCCGTCGGTCCCGCCTGTCATTCGTGGATCTTTGACAGTCGTTACGGGTCGTCAGAAGCCCGAAAGTCTGACAACCAGTCTTACCAAGGGGTATCGTATTACCCAGTAACTGGGTTGTGGAGGTCAGATAGGCAGTCGCTCCATGCAAAATACTGGTATTCAGCTGCATCAGGTTAGACTGGAAGCCGACCCCAACATGGTTGGGAAAAGGCTAGGCAGATGATGATTTTATATGGTGTACATAATAAAGAGTATTCTATTCTATTCTAATCTTAGTAACAACCCGTACTGGGCCCGCGTGGTGGATTACGGCCCACACCCTCTCACAGGGAGGAGGTCCGTGTCCCAGCAGTGGGAACATTATAGACTAGTTACGCTAAGTAATCTTAGATAGTTCTTACAAAATAATAAAAATAAACAAGCAGTATAGGCTACATAAAAAGAGTCTTATTCCATCTCATTCTTATCCGTCCGCTGCAGTAACTCACAAAACACTCGCTCGTGACTTTGTATAACTACGTTAGTGCTCACTCGCCTTCGTTTCGCAGTCAGGTGCCGCCGTAATCCGGTTATCCGGTTCACGCTACACGACAATACACGTCGCGATGATAAGAATTTAATAAGCAGCATATTTTTTTACATCCACTTTGTCTTACTCAGGTATAGACTGCAAAATTACTGAAACTACACCAAGTGGCAGTTCCTAATACTTTTCGAATTGACAACAAATCAAATCAGAGAAAAACTTTGTTTTTACAATTTAACCTCCGTCTGATTCAAAATGAATAAACTTACATTATTTTGTAAACGTTAATACAACAAAGAAATCTCATAAAACATTTTCTGACAAAACAATAAGGTCAAACAAATTGAGTTTTTGAATAAAGAAATGGTAGTTACTTACTAAGTAAAAGTAAGTCAGCAAAACAATAAATTAAAAATGTAATTATCCACATCTACAATTTCTTTGATTCGACAAATTACTCCCCGAGAATATTACTAAGTGCTTAGCCAGACTGGCAGCGCGGAGCGGGGAGCGGCGCGGGTGCGGGAACGCGCGCAATCTGCCTGTCCGCAGTGGAGCGCGGCTTCGCTCTGAGTGTTGTATCCAGTGTTTGTCAAAATGGATGGATGGATGAAGAAGACTTATTTTTACTAGAAAAAAGCTCGAACTAGTTTGAGAACCCCGGTCCCCGCGCGGGCCGCCCGCGCGCTCACTGCGGCCACTTGTATGAACGAGTTTTGGCGTGAGTTGCCCGTGCGCTCCCCGCACCATTCAGCCCGCGCCGCTCACCGCGCCCATAATGGACGCTCAAATGAAGTTCTTATGTCTGAGTACGCCGCGCCGCGCCCGCTCTGCGCCCGCGTTTTCAGTCTGGCCAAGCACTAACACAACAATAAATTGTTACCGAGTAACAGTCAAACAAAACATCCAATAAATACAAAATTCCCTAATGACTGTCAAGTTAGACATTAGCCGTATCCCAACAACAAAAAAAAAAACCGACGATCCAGCCCACAGACTAAAGTTTCCAAACGAAAAACTAGAAACTTTCTTTTTAGCCCGAAGCGAAAATGTCCGAAAGCGTAGGTATTTACCTACTGGAGTTTATACTAACTTTTTCACTGAAAGCCTCTTTTGAATTGTGTGACATGTTTACTGATGAAATGACGGCAAAGTCTGGTCACTGGTCCGTACTGTAGGCACCCACTATGTGTGTTGACGGTCTTTTTTTTTGAAGTGAAAACTTCTTAAGCGGCGTTGTACACTTTTTTTGTAATGGGTAAAAAATGTTAAACTCGCGTCAGGACACGTGACCTGATCGAAAATTCGTAAGACGGATGGAGAGTAGACAGCCGGCGCGGCGTAGGAGAGGAAGTATGCCCTCTCTTTCTACGGCGCGGCGAAAATGTATGCCTGCTGTTTCGTTTAGTCGGCGCAGGGCGCTTGCGCGAATGTTCGTGTGTGTTTATGTTACAGCGTGGCACGCGCATCCATGGATGGTGACAGCTGATGGCTCGACCGTCTGTGTAGTGGCCACACTGCTGTGTATTCGTAAAATTCGTGTATATAAAGTGAATATGGAAATTGAACATGTTTGTGTACGATGGCGCAATAAATAAATATTGTATTCTACCACATAAATGATAGTACTTTTATACTGATAATAATTAAAGCAATTCGTGCAAAATTATTCCCTAACCATTCCAAAATATCAAAAATGCACAACGTTAATATTCAAGTTTTCACTTCTGCCGGTACTCCCGGAGTGCAACCCGTCTTTTTTTTTATTATTTGGGAAATCATCAAATGACCCCTCCCGCTCTGGGTGGAGCGGAAGAGAGTGTTAGACTCTTACTGACTAAAAACCACCCGTGTTCCTTCCTTAGCCCTTTATGTTCCGGGGTAGCGGTAACCCTTTCGGACGATTCCGCTGATTGACACAGGTCTGGATTTGGTAAACGGACAAATATTTCAAACTAGCTGCGCCCCGTGGTTTCACCCGCATAAGTTTCGATCCCGTGGGAATATCGGGTTAAAAAGTAGCCTATATGTTAATCTAGAGCGTCAGCTACCTTCCTACAAAATTTTACTAAAATTGGTCCAACCGTTTGAGCGTGAACAAGTAACAAACATATAAACACACACACAAACTTTCGCCTTTATAATATTAGTGCTAAAGTAGCAATGGTACATAATATGTAAACTCTGTATTTTAATTTGCTGGATTAAAATGGAAGCATTTTTATTTTATTAATTATATACTTTATCATAAACCACAAAATACATACCAAAAAAAAAAAACGATTACTAAAAATATACAATGGGCCTTATCGCTTTCTGCGATCTCTTCCAGGCAACCTTGGAATGGACAGTGATTTGCCAGGACATAAAATGGGGTTGTCGTTTGTGCAATAATATACTAAAATAGATACACAGATTTTAATGCATTTAATATCAACATAAAAGAAAAAGATCAATCGCAGCTGTCTTTTTGGTCTAAAAGGAAATTAAAAATCAGTGTTTAGATAAATCCCTGTTGAGTGTTACGGCTTAGCTCTCGAGATCAATTATAATCTATTTATATATAACTAGCTTCTGCCCACGACTTCGATCACGTGAAATTTCTTATTCCCTCGACCCATCTCTTCGTATTGCATCATCTGCCCGCGTCTCCTGCTCTATCACTTCGTTTCCCCATAGCGCTTTTGCTCGGCTCCTAAGGGTCATAGCACAGTAGAAAGATTACGAACAGTACGGAAACTGCATACAAACGGTCGCAACGGCACACTCACACAGACGCGCGCATCTACGATACTCCTAAGCGATGGTTGGGGTACTCTCAGTCACGGGTGCCGTGTTGGAACGAATAGTCGTGTATTTAATTTATTTATTCCTTGCGCCACGGATCGTCCATCTTTTCAATACGAGTAAAAATGCCTCGAGCGTGTTGTGTGGTATACGGCTGTTTGAACTCGACTTCTTCAAAACCGGAACTTTCCTTTTTTAAACTCCCTGCTGATCTTGAAAGGTAAGAATGATTTATTGTTATAATCGATATCGAATAATGGCTCGTGCGATCATGCACCGACGTGAATTTATTTGTAAATCAAAGATGGCGGCTGCTAACATTTTTTTCGTCATGGGTGTCGTAGGTAGTTAAAGAGGTTGCCAAAATTGTTAATGAGGTCAAAATCTAAATCCAAGATGGCGGCTGTGAAATTTTTCCATTTATTTGTCATGGGTGTCGTTTTCATAGTTTTCGAGGGTGCTAAAGCCTATAGTCAGGTCAAAATCTAAATCCAAGATGGCGGCTGTGAAATTTTTCCATTTATTTGTCATGGGTGTCGTTTTCATAGTTTTCGAGGGTGCTAAAGCCTATAGTGAGGTCAAAATCTAAATCCAAGATGGCGGCTGTGAAATTTTTCCATTTATTTGTCATGGGTGTCGTTTTCATAGTTTTCGAGGGTGCTAAAGCCTATAGTGAGGTCAAAATCTAAATCCAAGATGGCGGCTGTGAGATTTTTCCATTTATTTGTCATGGGTGTCGTTTTCATAGTTTTCGAGGGTGCTAAAGCCTATAGTGAGGCCAAAATCTAAATCCAAGATGGCGGCTGTGAAATTTTTCTATTTATTTGTCATGGGTGTCGTTTTCATAGTTTCCGAGGGTGCTAAAGCCTATAGTGAGGTCAAAATCTAAATCCAAGATGGCGGCTGTGAAATTTTTCCATTTATTTGTCATGGGTGTCGTTTTCATAGTTTTCGAGGCTGCTAAAGCCTATAGTCAGGTCAAAATCTAAATCCAAGATGGCGGCTGTGAAATTTTTCTATTTATTTGTCATGGGTGTCGTTTTCATAGTTTCCGAGGGTGCTAAAGCCTATAGTGAGGTCAAAATCTAAATCCAAGATGGCGGCTGTGAAATTTTTCCATTTATTTGTCATGGGTGTCGTTTTCATAGTTTTCGAGGCTGCTAAAGCCTATAGTCAGGTCAAAATCTAAATCCAAGATGGCGGCTGTGAAGTTTTAAAATTTTTCGTCATGGGTGTCATTTTCATAGTTTTCGTGGGTGCTAAGCCTATAGTGAGATCAAAATGTAAATCCAAGATGGCGGCTGTGATATTTTTTTTTTTGTTATGGGTGTCGTTTTCATGAATTTTTAGGGTGCTAAAGCCAATAGTGAGGTCAAAAATGTAAATCCAAGATGGCGGCTGTTTTTATTTTATATCATACGTGAGAAGGTTCTTAATAAGAATTACGTAATAAAAGAGGATATTTTGTTATTTTTTTCAGACGTTCCCAATGGCTTCGTTTAATATCTCGAGAAGATTTGAGCAACAGACCGCCACAAAACTATACCGTTTGTGCAGAACATTTTAGCCCTATGGATATTCTACCGGGAAACCAACGCAAAAAACTTAAAACCGGTTCATTGCCATCTCTTCATCTACCAGATTTGCAAAAAAAACATGTACAAACATCAACCGAAGCTCCGAAGCTGGTTGAAATATGTACACAGACAGATGAAAATATAGGACTTTTAGCAATTGAGAGTACTCAAACTTCCAGATTTCTTTCACAGGACACACCAAGAAAAAGAAAACTAAGACGCGATCTTTTAGCATGTAGAAAACTAAATAAATTACACAAAATTGACAATAATCTACTCGCATAATGACAGTAATCTACTCGCATAATTTTTAAAATTGGTTTTGTTTATGATATTTCGATTCTTACGATACTTCCATAATAATTGCTGTTTACGCATGCAGCATTTTTTTATTCCTGTTGTCTTCTACTTTGTTTTTGTTTAATACATTTATGTTAAAGTCGCCACATAATATTATTTTCTTTTTACTGTAGCAGTACTTCCCAAGTAGTCGGTTTAAAGTATCGAAAAGTGTGTTTTAACATAATTACGAAGATAAAGATATTTAAAAAAAATATTGTTTTCTTTAATTACTATTAAGCCCATTCTCGAGTAGAAACGGTAAGGTGCAGGGTTAAACTAGGCATCGGTCGAGCGACGCGCATTTTGACTTCACTATCGGCTTTAGCACCCTCGAAAACTATGAAAATGATATTCACGACGAAAATTTTGAATTTTTTCGCAGCCTCCATCTTGGATTTACGTTTTGACCAGAAGGAGGGAACGATAATCAGTCAACTTCTAACCGCACACCACGTTAAAAACTTCGTTACAATAAAACACATCAATTTTACAGACATTAAGAGTGACAACCCTAACGCTCCAATGAGGCGTAGGTAATTATTTCAACAAATAGGCCTAGTTTCCATACTGTTCATATTTATACTGTGGTCATAGCGTGACATTAAATAGCCTATATGTAGCCTTTCTCAAGAATTGGGCTATCAAATGCAAGAAGAATTTTTCAAATCCGACTGGTAGTTCCAGAGATTACCCCCTACATACAAACTTACAAACAAATTTTACCTCTTTATAACATTAGTATAGATAAAATATTGGATTTCGCCAGATTATGATTTAATTAGTCTACTAAAATATTAATCTAGATTAAATCGATTGTTATTTAATCTGAATTAACACGAGCGTAAACACTTACTCCCTTACTAATAAACGTTGTATACCGTTTGTATAGTTAAACAACGCTTTATCTTCTTCATTCGAAAGTCAAATTACTGGCAACTGAAAGAGAGAAATCGGTGTGTGACTATTCATCTGATATATTACTGTTACGAGCTTGGGGTTCGTGACAATAAAAACTGCCGATTTAATAACCGAAAATACACTTTATTTAAAAACACCAATTACAACTGAGGAGCGTCGGAACGAAAACCGATATATCCAATTTACCATATTTTTCACAAATTAAAAAAAAGCTTGTAAGTTTTTTAATGTTACAAAAGTGGAAAATTATAGCATGTCAATTTGCAGTTAAAGTGACATCGATTGATGTGTGAAACTTGACGGAGGGTAGATACTTAATTTAGCGAGATACTTGGCGGACAAGTTTGGATATATCGGTTTTTGACGCGATCATTTGGATATATCGGTTTTTGACGAAACCAAAATGGATATGTCGGTATCTGATATGATCAAAACGGATTTATCGGATTTTGGTAAAACCAAATTACCTATAGTTTTGTATCTTATTTCTTAAATTAAGTATGTATTTACATGCTAATTTTCTAAACTCTCAAATGACGTTAACTCGCAACTTACAATTTTGAGTTATGACAGTATTTGGTTTCATGTGCGAATTATATTGATTTATTTTGTACAGTAAGTAAATTGGTTTAATGTCATTTACTGTACTTTCTTGATTAATGTCTTGTCCTGTAACACAATCCTCTAAAATAGACGGAGAACCAATCATTTCCAACAATTATTTATCGAAAAATCTAAGGCACACAGTAAAAGCAGTAGTAGGTAACGGAAAGGAGAACCAAAGAATAAGGAGAACACAAAACGGGAAGAAACTTGATAGCGAGTTGATATAAACGACACCCAGCCAATCACGTGAGGGTAAGGCGAAGTATTTACGAAGAGCGTTCAGATATTTTTATTGTTGAATTGTGTAAAACTTAATAAGATTTATCGGTTTTCAATCCAACAACAAGAACCTGTTGAATTTAAAAATTTATTTGTCGGGTTTTGATTTGACCACAGTATTTTGATATTTTTTTTAAGATGGATGTAACTGTTTTTTAATTGATTTCTTTCCTGAAGGGTGTATAATTAAACATTTTGTAACAGAAAAAAATAGAAAAAAAATAATGTCTTAATTAAGACATATCGGTTTTTGTTCCGACGCTCCTCAACTGTAAACACACTAATTGTAAACACAATCGCACTACTAGATCACTTGAAAGTCGCACTTGAAGATCGCTTCGATGTTATCGCTTGTATCGCTTATCCAATACTGTTCCCTGCTCGCAGGCACACCGGCCTTATATAGGCCTCGGAACTTTCCAGAACCTTCTACCGTAGAAACATCTAGAATGTTCGAGTACATACAGGTTCCGACCGACCAGACGTCGATAGTTCTGGAAAGTTCTAGCATCGAAGTTTCTAGAACGGTCGCGACTATTAGTTCTGCTACTCGATACTAGATGGCGCTAGTGGTAGCTAATGTCGCCATCAAGTATGGCGCGTAACATTACGTTATTAGTAAGGGAGTAATGATCTAAATTAGTTTTTTCGACGAATTCTTTGATGCCATATGATTATTATGTTTATTTTTTCATATAATTGTACATATTGTTACAGTTTATATGTTAGCTTATATTATGCAAATAAATGAAAAACAGTTACTATAAAAAAAAATTACTTATAATTAACAGCGCAGAACGTCACTATATTTTCTGGAACAAATAAGGTAAACTACAAAAGCGATAGTTCAGTTTCTTTACTGCTTTTCTTTGCATTCTCCGTATACTTTACTGGCGTAATATTCCGTAACCGTCTTAAAAAAAAAAAACTGAGCCAAAGACGTGACTTTCTTACAAACGCGGACTTACACAAAGAATATGTTTATTTCCTGCAGCGAAACTGTAGTTTGTTTAAAACTTAAATACTTAAACCGTTACATTTTTCTTCGTATAACTATCACGTAAGTAACATCAGAAGTTCATACTTATTACGTACAAAGAGGATTTACTTTAAAACTTCAATCGCAAAGATTAACACTCATGAAGTTAAGAGGAGAATTTTCACAAAGAAAATTAACTAGGAACAACAAACTTTGACGCGGCGCCGGCGAAAATGTATGTACCGTGCAGACTGACTGTACTCTAGCTAGGGCTATCAGTGTCACCTGACACACTTCATAAGCCACAAACTTTTCATGTCATTAAATGGAAATAGAATAATAGAATAGAATACTCTTTATTATGTACACCATATAAATTACAGACATAAATAAACTTTACAGTGGGCGGTCTTATCGCTAAGAGCGATCTTTTAAAGACAACTTTTGGATGGATTAAAAACGGGAAAGACAGACAAATACTGTAGGTAGTCTGTGGTGTACCATTTACACAATACAATAAATACATATTTTATGTATATTATACTAATCTAAATAAATATATACATAATATACATATAAATATATAATAGTAAACATAAAACAGGAGCATAGAAAATATAATTATGATGTTTAAGGAGAGAGGAAGTGCTTTTTTATCATAATTTTAAAAGTTGACAAAGATTGAGCACGCCTTACGGACACGGACAAGTCATTCCATAACCGTACTGCTTGAACAGTAAAAGATTTGTCATAGAAACTGGTGAAATACATCGGCATCTCTAGTCTAAGGTTTTCCGATGACCTCAGATATCTATTATGTGTGTCATGAAGGAACTTGAAACGTTCTTTAAGATAAATGGATAATAATTTGCAATAATGTCTGAAGCAGACAGGAGATTTCACTTATCTAGCATCAAATTCTAGATACCCATTTCACAAAAAGTACCATGACAAAATCAAGTTTCCTAAAATCGTTTTTTTTACAAGATTTTATTTTAACGGACATTCTAGACCCATCCTGGCAACTGAAACCTAATTAAGCCGTACATTACAACTCTAAATAACCCAAACTCACGGGCTCACCCTAACAAACCAACGTCTCCAACCTGAAAACCATAAACCAAAACTATGCCCAAGCGTGGCAGCCCTGCCCCGTATAACCGGCTGGAACTAGTTTAAACTAGTATTATAACGATAAGACAGCGGGCGGAGCGTTTGTTCTGTGCGAAAGCACTTCGCGTGAAACGTTGCTCGGTGGCTTGCTCATACACTTGTACAGGCGAAAGCGGTCCTGATTTTCGGATAACCGTACTTCCGAATACTGAGAATTTTCAACAGCTACGAACGATGTGGTGACGCGGTTTTGACTTCCGACAGTTTGAAGTTGCCGAAGTTTTAAAACCAGCTTCCGATATTTCTAAAAGCTCTCGATTTGTATGTCGGAGAATGTTTAGATGGGAAATTGATGTACAAAACTGGATGCGACTTGCGCTAGAGCTTAAAAATAGAAGAATAGCACAAAAAAGAGAGAGCCCTGTCAGAGTTTGAAGTCGGTTGACTGATGATCACGATATAAAATACGATACTTTGAAGTAAGCACCTCACTTTAGATCACAATTCTATTTCTGCCACTTAAAACCAATTACTCAACTTTATTGATAAAATTCCGACCTCGCCACTTTTTCTGCGAGAATAGAATACTCTTTATTATGTACAACATATAAATTACAGGCATAAATATAGAAACTTTACAATGGGTGACACAATGGGCGGTCTTATCGCTAAGAGCGATCTTTTAAAGACAATAATTAATTTATATAATTCCGCAAACAGGTGAACATCGCGAGCGTACATCACTTGCTAGCCTAGCGGTGTTTGTACTCGCTGCGGCATCGTTAATTAAGCTATTTCAAGCTATTAATATATGTATACTCACGGATCTGGTAGTAAGTCTAATATTATTAATATATTAAATAAATAAATTCTGCCTTTGGTCCCATAACGCCTGTTTGAAGAGAAGTTCGAATAGGTGCAAGGGGAATAATTGTCAGTAAGTGAATACAATACAAAAACTGGAACAAAATTAGCAAAAGTGGAGTTTCGTATTAATTTCCAAATTCCAGGAAAAAACACTCGGATGATAACGAATTTTAAAGGGATTATTCTAATAAGGTTTTTTTTTATATTAATACCGCGATTGTGGGCCAATCCTTTAAGAAGGAGTCCAGCTCATCCCGCCATCTCTTTCAAGAGGGAAGGGAGGCCTTTGCCCTGCAGTGGGACAATACAGGCTTATAAAAAAAAAAAAATATATTAATAACTTTATTTCACAGAAAATACAGATTTAACATGTTTTATACAAAGACAGTTTTAAATGAGCTTTGGTAGTAACACAATGCAATACAAATCTAAGAACTATAATCTGTACACAATATGGAAAACCCTGCCGCTCAAACTAGGCAAACCTGTATCTTGAGCGACAGTGAGTGTTTTATCAAACCTTGATTTACAATTCTGGTTCTTTCACGTAGTAGCTACTTTCCTGATTAATGAATCAATCAATAATTTCATAACAAGTGCTCTGCATTAATAACTGCAGTTTTAAACCAGAAGTTGCGAAAAACTACAAAACTAGGTCGAGAAAAACTTCAGCACAAAGTAGAACTTTTCCGTTCCACATTCTCCACTCCTTATTGGCTGCATGTTTAATACGGTAAAAAGCAAAAAGTGTCGTTTTCGTTACGCCAGGAAAACTCTCATAATTAGTCCATTCATATTTATTATTGTAGACTCATAGATTTTCGATTTGCTATCCATTTTCTAATTTTTTAGGACATACCTGGTACTTATTGTCAGACTTACTCCCCAACTAGCACAAACTGCTGCTTAAGAGCTTTGGAGCTAATCCGATTATTCCCAAAGGCGCCAAGCTCAAGCGCCAGAGCGTGCACTGCAGACCTTATGCAGCTGCTTTGGAGCCAAAGGGGCACAACTTTTTGCAATCTATAGTTCCATTAGAACTTCATAATAGTGGCATAAAAGCGCTACATGAGCTACAGCTAATAATTAACACCACACTAAAGCTCTTGTGGCGCTTATTGATTGAATGAATGACAGGTTTAACTGAACGAATAAAGGATCACTGATCATTCACCTTGTCTCTCATTTATTAAATACATTTGTTGTTCCTGAGTCAGACATTACTGAATACAAATAAATAATAAGTGAAGTATAGTGTCTTTGAGCTATATTTTGTATTGTATGCAAGTGGCTACAAACGCAGATCAGTTTATCGTGCATATAGTTGATATTATTGGAGTATTTTTAACGCGCCTCAATAATTACCTCAGAATATCGTAAAATATGTAAAATATTATTATATAAATATTATAATATCACATACCTACACGATATTGAAATTACATACTTGACTACATTTGTATTTAGTAAGTTGCTGGTTCTATATTTAGTTATATTTTACTACAAATTGCGATAAAAACCTATAAATTTCTCAAGTAATGACACATATTTGTCTTGTAAACATGTCGTCTATGAGAAGCAGCTTTAACTTGCAACTTCAACCTTAATACTTCCTCTCTGCGCGTCAAAGCGCTAAGTTTCACTCTTCTGAAGGTCCAAGTAATACCTGTACCACTAATGCAGTTCAAGTCTTTACAATCACTTTTATTTCGTACTTACTGCAGATATCGAACCACACTAATAGTTATTTGTGTAGAGATCCGTAGAACTCGTTGAAAACCCTAAAATACGATGATAATTTGTAGCTGCTTCTATATTTTTCGCTCTTTCAATTGTTTAACACTTACTATGTCTTACCATGTTTTCAGAATGCCTTTCTAAATAATTCAAACTTATAATGAACAACAAAATAAACAAGAACTTTGCATCTGTCCATCTAAGTGGGAAAAACATGGAGTGTTACACTGGCCGAACAAAAAAAGTAAAAAATTATGTAAAATAGAAGATTCGACTCCTGCTGCTAGTATTCACCTGGATCGACGAAGTTTATTGTAATTTCTCTTGGTGTACCAAGTAGTGAGCGTGGATCTTTAGGCATAGCGTTAGGAGTAATTTGGTTTAAAATTTGAAATAAGTCTTTTAAAGCCACTTGACTACATTTGTGTTTCAGCGCCCAAATTCGTATTTGCTCGCGATAGATCCATTTTATTTCACATTCGACATACTCTAGTTTATATTCAGTTTCGCTGGCCGAGTCCAGTCTACAAAAAAGAAACAATAAATTAATCAAAGAAGGTTATTTTACTTTATTTTTATAATATGCCACACCAAGCTATAACTTACTTTTCCTCTGTAACTGGCCCGTTATCAGTAATTGAGAAAAAAAAAAATCTACGGGACCCTCGCTTGTGTTTGTTGAACTCGAACTTGGCGCATTATTTATGTTTGTTTCCAATGAATCCCTTAAATAATAAATTAAATGAATAGAGTTTTATAAATAAAAGCTAAATTACTCTCACGTAATTGAGTTAAAAAAAACTTAACACACAGTTGCCTTTTTAATTTCTGCATATTCTGATAAACACTCCGTACTTTCTTGCGATATCCACCAGTTCTTTGTTTGAACTTCCATGCATTCAGATCCATATTTCTTTTAAACTGACATAATATTTTATAAAATCTGATTTCTCTAATAAAAATAGCAGAATTATCCAAATGAGTAGAGAATGTCCATTACTCTCTTGCTTCTATTGTGAAGCCTTAATGTCGCTATTAGTAAAACAGTCGATCAAATTCCTACTTAAATCTGCGCAAAAGAACAAATCACTTCTGCAAAGAAACTTTCAGTGGCAGAACAGTGATAAATATATCTTTTATACAGTTCCGTTAAAAAGTCTGCAATTAAAGTATTTATGCAGTTCTGAAGCGTACAGCAGCGGCAACAGAAGCTTTTTAGCAGCTTTAAGCTTTAACATACATGTTTTAACTCTCTTTTAAAGCTATAGACGGCAAATGGGTTGTAAAATTAACTCTTATAAAACCTAGAGTGGCATTTGGTTCAGTTTCTGCTACCCCTAGTGATATTTACAGCTATGAGCAGTTACGGAAGCAATAGTAGAACTTAAAACCACTTTCTGAACCCCTAAAGCGCTACTGTACAGCTAAAAGTTGCAAAATAGGCTGCTATTTCCACTAGTGTGCTAGTTGGGTCGTACACTGTCCTCCCATCCGACCTTTGAAAGCATTACTTCCCGCTTCATCCCATAGGAAACGACCAATAGGAACCGTGCACCTAGCTTCTGACGTTTCATAAGTGCTATGGTAAGTTTAGATGAAATAAAATATTTTTAATTTGAATTGAATCTACATCGATCTAATTCATCACACATTTTTGACGTTTCCTTTACCTTTATTGCTGAATGGGCCCGCTCTTGACCTCGATCACGCCTGATGGAAAGCGATGGATGAGGTCTATGATAGAACGAGCGTGCCCAGAAGATGCCTAAGGCACTGGAACTCCCACGCTTCGACGAAACACAGCAGGCTGCTTGAAGCCAGGCTCCGGTGGGAGGGTGGTCGCAAACCAGGCGGGCGTTAGCCCTACCACCGCAAGGGAAGAATTGGCCAGTCAAATAAGGTGTTGGATGTGACTGTCCAGGATGCGCCGAGCGCTCGATTCAGTTGAGTAACTGGCGGAACCAACCGCGCTACACGAGGAGGCTTCTTCATGCATCCCAAAAACGTTTAAACGTCTCTTAACTTTAAGCACCGTTCTGAATGGTTTATCCATTATGACGCACAAGGGGGAGAAAGGCAAAAGGATTTTTTATTTAAAACAACAGAGACCTGAAAAATAGATGATCACAACACAATATGATTACCTCGCTGCAGATTCTGACACGTTCATCAAATATTTTGTAGCCAAAAAAAGACAGCCATTCTCCTGTATGACCAATAACCATTCTCCTCGGATGCATACAAAATGTGAGCAAAATGGACAAAAAGCCACCACAAAAAATTGTCTTTCAATCGAATGTCAATCATGAGTGAATGGCTGACACTCGATGTATCCCCGGCGCACCCGTCTCTGCCCGGAGTAAAGTATGATGCAGATTTTTCTACTCATCAATATGTACCGGATGTGGGGCAACATACATTGCAGATTTCCTTACAGTTTTCGTTCATTATTTTGTGCCAAACTAGGATACCCTGTGCTATGGGCCAAGAGTCCATAGCACAGGGTATCCTAGTTTGGATTCCTGACTCTCAGAAGTCCTAGTACTTCCAAATTTTGTGATACCTCTATACTGTATTTGTATTTTGTGAGTGAAAATAAATCATTATTATTAAAAATCATTATTATCATTAAGTTCTATGCGAATAATGAGCGCAAAATAAATAATTCATTAGGAAAATGTGGCAATCTCTCATAACTTGTAATCTGAAGGCGAATTTCCGTAATTGAAAACGTTCAAAATCTAGTCGCAATCTCATCTCAGTGACAATCAATGTCAAAAGCTTATCAAGAATGTTAAAATTAGAGGTATTTTTGACAGATTGAGACCGAGATCTGACTGTGAACGTTCTTATAATTACGAGAATTGCCACTCAGGTATCCTTATGATATTATAGTCTGTAGCAGTTAAATCGATATTATGTAAAGAAGGTACTACATATCAGTTCAAAATAAGTTTTTTAATACATCTTTTGCCAACAAAAAGACTTTGACAGGTGGAGATAAATTTTCCATAATTAAATGTTAACACTCTTCAATTATACTTCAATTATAATAATACTCCCCAAAATTCATTCAACCATACTTTTCACTTCACAAAGTTATCCAAAACCTGTTTTCTCCGAGAACTTTCTCTCACCATCCGAAACCTAAACAATATTTAAAATCCCCACTGAAAGGAAACAGAAAATTCAAAGCACCAATTCCTTAAAAAACTCAATTGGACTTGTGATGCAAATTCACAAATCTACTTTACCGCTTCGGAGCTCCGACAGAATTAAACTCTATTTAGATATCCACGATTTGCTGAGTGATCTAACTCGTCCATGAAGTGGTTTTAACTTATTTTGCGCGGAATTGGTTTTCAAATGAGACTAAGTTTAAATTACTGGTGTATTTTGTTCAGCTTTTTTTAAGTGTATAAAGAAGTGCGGATTTCTATGGGGATTGAGTGCTTCGGTCTTTAAGGGAAATAATTTGGATCTGATTAGCTTCCTTTTATCTTGATAAATTATTTATTTTCTGTAAGTAGGTTTGTACAAACACTTTTACACGTCAATCATATTTTTTTAAACTAGATGAGGTCGGCGTTTCCTATCTGACTATTCTGAGAAGAAAGGCCGAAATAAACTCAGAGGTCACAGTCTCTTTTGAAGTCCAGACAAAATCTTGATCAGATCATGTGAAAACCGTGTAGATTGGTGTCTGGAATGGTCTTTTGAGAAAAGAACCACACAGATTGAGCGGACCTGTCCAGTCAGTGCACGCATTTGTCAAAAATCGTGCAGCTCAACTCAGACCTTAAGGAGATCAACGATTCGACAAACAATACCAAAGATAGGACATTTGGGTAGGCCGCTTAAATTACTCAAACTGCCAGATTATGACTAAAACTAACTAAGAAGGAAAAAAGAAATGACCCACTTAATAACTCGTTGGTTGACTGGCAGAGAATGCTTTAGGCATTAAGTACAAGAGATGTCAGCAAAAAGGAAGGGGCCTGCAAGGGCCGAAGCCTGCCGGGGGTGCGGGATTGTCCGAAAGGGTTCCCGCTACCCCAAAACATAAAGGGCTAAGGAAGGAACACGGATGGGTTTTAGTCAGTAAGAGTCTGACACACCCTTCCGCTCCACCCAGAGCGGGAGGGGTCATTTGATGATTTCCCATCCATAAAAAAAAGGCATTAAGTACGCCTTTGTACCTTTTTTGTTGCGTGAAATAAACCTGCCACTGAATACAAACGATTTTGAATAAAGCAATAAAGAAAACAAAACACGCACAATAGTTATGAAAGGAAATGAGTATCAACGGTGCGGTGGTTTTCTGTTGGTAAGGAGGAAATAAACAAACCGACGTCTGCTGAAGTTTAATTTATTATCATCGTGTATCAAAACCGAATTTACCTGAGTATAGCCGGAGGTGTGTGAGGCCTATGTCCAGCAGTGGACGTCTTTCGGCTGAAATGATGAGCCGGAGGTGTGGTACGTGCAATCACAGTTTGTTGTACAACTTTGTCGAAAATGGTGACACACTTATACGAGTACTTTGGAATTGGGTCATGCATTTCTTACCGATTACCGGTCAAGCTCCGCGCGTAACCTATGTAGTACGATACAATATAAAATCAATTGTGTCTCATTAGCGGAGCTTGAGTTGTCATGTATTGGAAATATGTCATTTGAATAATATTCGATAGGCTCCACACTAGTTGGAACGGTGACCTTGTGAAGGTCGCGGAAATCCGTGATGATTGAGGTCTGTGTCCAGAGGTCTATTCCGTATGCACGAAATACGTATACTCCTTTCTGAAATAAGATTAGACATTTAAAAAAAACCGTTCAAGTGCGAGTCATACTTGCGCACCGAGGGTACTAGGTATGTAAATGGTTTATAACGGGAAAAATAACTTGTAATGTGACTAGAAATTTACGGTTTTCGGATTTTTTCTTTTACTTGTGCTACATGACGTTGCTTTTTGCCAAATTCCATGATTCTAGGTCAACGGGAAGTAGGTACCCTATAGGTTTTGATTCCGGAACATAAACGCACATATCTTTTGATTGCGTCGACTTAGAAGTTTGATTTTTGAAGTGAAAATTTCTTTAGACGCATTGAAAATTTTTTGAGATGGGAAAAATCATTGAATTTGCGCCACTGTTACCGTAACCGACACCGCTTCAGATGTGGTCGGCTGTCCTTGGGATATATCTACTTTGTTTTAATGTGTTTCCGATATGTCAGTGAGTGTCGTTTGTGTTTTGTTTAGGTATATGACGATTAAAAAAATACACACGTAATTATTCAAGTTTTCACTTCTGTTGGCACTCCGGGAGTGCCACTTTTTTCACTTCTTCAGGGTATTGCAGCCCTAAGTATTTGATATTAATTTCAACTTGATAACTCCACGGGTTCCTAAAAAAAGGAACTTGAACGACGGACAGGCAGACGGGCAACGAAGTGATCTTATAAGGGTTCCGTTTTTCCTTTTGAGGTACGGAACCCTAAAAACGTTTAAACCCAAACCAGTAATATTGTTTTTAAATTAAAAACTTGCTACAAAAGGAACACAGCAAAACACGGTTGAATATTACATAACCACACTTTAAAATTACGAATACAGGATACGGAAACAAAGACGTATGATCCTACCAAAGTAGTGAAACTACAAACGGAACTCAACTAATAGAAACATAATTTGGTATCAAAATGTAGGGTGCTCATAAATTTTAATAAAACGTGGACGTTTAATCCGCTCGCGGACGTGTCTAGCCCCAAGTTGTGTTTGCACGCGATATGATATTTTATTCATTGTATTATATTTTGAATTTAAATGGGATTTTCGTGATTTGTGAATATGATTTAAGTTTGGGTTACCAGGGGGTTATCAATGTTGCGGTTATTGGTGTTGATGGGTGAGATAAAAATAAAAGTAGGTACGTTTGAAAATTAATTAAATGCCAAATTATTTTTAATAATCACAAATCATAATGGTACAGCCACAGATACAGATACACCTAGATAACGCAAGAGCACCTACTTCATGCCAAAAATCGCACCAGTTTACGATCGAAAATCATAAGCCACCACTTTCGCGCTCAGTCCTGCGTACTGCTGGCTGGGTGAGCGTGAGCGAGAGAACGCGAGCTTGTGACGTCATAGTAGGTAGTCAAAAAGTGGCACGCTTAGTTTTTTTCATACAGTTCGTGATACTTGTGTTATCTAGGTATATCTATATCTATGTCTGTGGGTACAGCACTGTGAGCTCACGGTACCAGGAAGAATAAATTAACCGGTCAAGCACCGCGTGTCGCCTATTGGCGACGAAACAATAGAAAATCTATTGTGTCTCATTAGCGGAGCTCGACAGATAAACGAGGCGGGTTTGCTGAATAACTTCCATAATTATTACTCCGAAGAACGATTCTAGGTACTTTTAATACATTTTTATCTTGTGTCATACGCCTGTCAGCTAATCTGATTGCTACTGTTTTTTCTCTATTCTTAATACAAACTAATATTTGTCTCATAGTTGTGCCATCTATTTTTAACGGACTCGCGGAGGTTGCATGCTACAACACGTCAGGTTACCCCGCCCTTACAGTACCTATCCGGTGATAAATAGTATGGCACAACGAGTAGTGTTACAAAATGTTCGGATTTGAAGATAGTCGTCTTAGTCAACCTGTATGACAGCTAGGTGCTCTCTGATACTCGAGGTCAGTGACGCGCGAGTACTATCCGGGGAACCGGTGTACTCAAACCTTGACTGAAACCCTTGCATTGTGAGAGGTTTTAGTCACCCAACTAAAAGTTTCTGTAATAGTCCACTACACACCAAAAAATCCTACTTTAACGGCAATACTACTAAAAATATTCACTAGATTTGAATTCTAAATTACATAAATCACATTTCCCGGGACAATCCAGTGCACGTCTCGTTAAAAGTCAGACGTGCGGTCACCGTACCAGCAAAGCCGTATCGCTCGCTGTGTGAAATTCAAATACTGACCCGCTTGTAACCTGAAATAGGAATAGTTGACTTAAGGCGGATAAAGGTGGGTGTGTTTATCGTTTGCAGTTCATATCGTCGACCGTAGGTTCAATTGAGGCAAGGTACAAAATACGATTTTTCACGAGAGGCCGACAAAGTTTTTTTTCGGACGTTATTATGAGGTTGATTCGAAATTTGGATCCATAAATCATTAGGGTATGGACATTTTCTTAAGATAGATTTTTTTCATATTCACCATTCGGTAGAGCGAAAAATTCTGAACAAAACTGTATACTCATTTTTGGTATTTTGTCCCTTACCTCAATTGAACCTACGGTCGACGATATATAAGTTTTTGTTATAATAGTTGTTAGTTGTGGGTGTAATAAAATAGCCTTCACGAGTTCCACGGATGCTGCAGCCAAACCCTAATAGCTTATTATTATCACGTGACTCTTTTTACCACGGCAAGTTCTATTATTATTTTGACTTGTGTGTATTTACATACCGAGACCCCTCCGTGCCTTGGAAAGCACGTTAAGCTGTCTGTCGCGGCTGTCATTCGTGTATCTTTGACAGTCGTTACGGGTCCACAGAAGCCCGAAAGTCTGACAACCAGTCTTACAAAGGGGTATCGTATTACCCAGTAACTGGGTTGTCAGTGGCGTGCATTGCATAAAGGCTTATAAGCAGTGCCTATCTCGATAAATCACTACAAGCCTGTCAACTACATTTTAGTGTGTGTGCCCCACAATTAAGAAACTCACTAAATTACCATACCTAACAAAAACCAAAATCTTCATACAAACACGCGCGGTTAGTAGGCAGTCGCCGGACGGCCTACTCGGCTCACTCTATACACTCTTAAGTAGTCATGGCCTACTCAAATCCAACAAATTATGAAAGTTAAAATAATACTTCATAATTTGGCCGTGCGAAGAAAGAAAGGGATGGATAATGAGGTCACCGATAGTGAGGTAAAAATGAAAATCCAAGATGGCGACTACGATTTTTTTCATGGGTGTCGTTTTCGTAGTTTTTGAGGGTGCTGAAGCCAATAGTGAGGTCAAAATGAAAATCCAAGATGGCGGCTGCGTTATATTTAAAATTTTTCGTCATAGGTATGGTTTTCATAGGTTTCGAGGGTCCTAAAGCTGACAACAAAGTCAATATGAAAATCCAAGATGGTGACAACTTTATGAAAGCTTCTAAAAACGTAAACTAGATGGCACTGTAATAAACACTCTTATTAAATTCACATTTTCTCTCTCTCTCTCTATCTCTGTCTATTATATCCGAGTGTGTGTACATGCGAGTATCACGTAAGGAAATTCGTTTTTGCCGGGGGTCCCCCGACCGCACACGTTTTTTTTTTTGTTTCAGTAAATATGACATGTAAGGTGTACTCACTCATACTTCGTTGAATTCCTACCCATGAAGTTGCAATAGAACGTTCAATCGGGGTTTCGTCCATAAACATTAATATTAATCAGTTTTTTATTTGTATTACCACGTACTGCAATCATAACGTAGGTAAATACTGTATACTCAAAAATATTGCAGTGATATGCTGGTCATAATTCGTGTGTGGTTTTATTTCGACAAAATATGGTAAATTTTTTGTGATGTATACATACATTTTAAACAGTTTCAGAAACCTAGATACGTTTTTACGAATTTGACGATAACTTGATGAGAAGTGGCGAGTTGCACACAATAATAATTATAATAACGCAAACGCGCAAAATAATCAGCTACCATAATAAATAATCATTAATCATAATCAGCCTATAATGTTCCCACTGCTGGGTCACAGGCCGTAATCCACCACGCGGGCCCAGTGCAGGTTGGCTACCATAAATCTTTGTAATTATTTACTACCTTCTCATAACAAACACACGAAGTAAAGCAGCACAATTTTTCTAAATTAAACCATAAAGCCAGCGCAAACTCAAAATTAAATAAAATGAAGCCAGCAAGGACCTCTCCCCAACACATTAATTTCAAACTTACATAGAAAATAAAGGTCCTATTTCCAAAACTTACGTAACACCCTCGAGTGCGGAGCTAAATAATCATAATTTATATCCCGCCACATATAAATTAACACAGGAAGCCATTATCAGGCTAACAGATGACAAGCGAGGCATTAAAGTCTAAAATTGTACAAAACTAATTACCGCGAAGACCGTTTGTAAAGGTGGCCGCTATGTAATGCGAGTCGGAGCTAAGTTTAGGTGGGTTGTAAACTTGCGATTTGTCGCAGAAAAGTTGTGAGAGCTAGATGTACAGCGGCTTTTGTAAGACGAATGTCTGCAATGCTTGGAAGTTTTAAGGTGTGTGGGTGACAATAGCCAAGTAGGTACTAAGCAGCAGGTATTTGTGAGTATAGAAGGTCGCAAATAAGCAAATAGTAAGAATACACTAAGAGTCGAGAGTATAATAATAAAGTGTGTCTTAATGATTCTAGCTAAATTAAAATGATGACTTTTAAAATTATTTTTCAACTGAATATCTATCTCGCCATAGTTTTACCCTAAGACACAGGAGCGCAATCTTTTAACGAATTTCAACTCAAAATAGCAAACTTTGGAACACTAAAAACTAACTTGAGCGTAGGCGACGCTAATATCCTTCCTTTAAGTATTTTCAGTTCTCTCTCATAAAAATCTAATGTTTGCAAAAACCTTAACGTTCTCCCTTTAGCAACACTATATTAAAGCGTAACAACTGAAGATGTGAGTCTTTGAAGTGGATGAAGAAGACGACGGAAGTGTAGCCAGTGGCGATAAATATCTAGGTAATGGTGTACCGTGGCCAATCGGTACGGTTGCTATGTTGGTCGCGGTTGATTTACTTGAGGAGTTATCACATAATGGCATCGGAAAAGGATCTACTAAATATAGTATGAAAAGATATTGTAATGATGATGAGGCAGAACAAAGAATAAAGTAGGTACTTGGAAATAAGTTAAAGTGAATTATATACAGCAAGTGGCATCCTGTAGTTTCTGTCGACCCCATGGGTGGAAGGCGTCAGTTTATGTATGCATGTATGAATTATAAATCTTTAATTTATTGTACAACTTCAAAAGTATAGCAGAACCGTCATACTTTTATTACCAACCTACAGTATTTTTGAAAAATAAGGAATTGTTGAAAGTAATAATGAATGAATTTGGTAAAAAAGATTTTTTTTTTGATTTTATAAAAATAATATATATAAAATACAAGTAAAATATTTTACTTTAGAGCATTCAAAACAAATAACTTTATCATCAATAGACGGTAATGAAGTTAGTGAAGAATTATAATTTATAAAGCATAAATTCCCATGGATACTCAAAAGAAATCTCTTTCAAAGTCTGCAGTTATCGCATATAGAGAATCTATTAATATTAGATTATTCACAAGCAATATTCCTCTTTGAGCGATAAAATACGTGCAAATTTCATATTTGATACTCATACGCGATGAGAGGTTTTATAAGTTCCTGCTACGTGAAACCTCCTTTTGACGTCGACCAGGGTAACGAGCCAGCGCGGTAGCTAAAGCGGGCGCGAGTTATCAAATTATATGAAACCGCTGTTGCGTCCGTAGATAGTTGTGGGTAGCAAGCGATCGTCTATTGTTTTACCATGTGGAAATACTGCAACCTTCTACTGTCCACTACAAAAACTCGCGATCAACTGTGGCCACAAAATCGCGCCCGCTACCGCGACCGCTATCGCCACAGTCACCGCGTGTTGACTATGAACATGGTCTTTATATTTTAACGTATAATATATTGCATCGCGTGCAACCAAATCTGTCTTGCGCGGCTATCTTATTAAAGCTCATTTCCGCATTTGGGATTATGAGGAAACCAGTAATGTTGTAGCTTTTATCTTAAACAACGTTAAGATAACGAGGGAAATAGCGTTTTAATAGTGTAATATGTTACCTGTGGAATTTATAATACATCTTATTAAACTATGGCAAAAATAAAAAATATAATATAAACAGAAGGTCTAGTTTGAAAAACGCTTTCAAACAAAGCTGAATAAAGTATCTACTAGAGATAGGTATACCTACAAATAATGAAAAAGTTTTAAAAATCTTCGCACTCCTTCCAGGAATGTAAAAAGCCTGCACATGTCTGAAAATAACTGAAAAACCCAATTTGAGTCCAACTGTACGGCGTCTATTCATTCCAAACGTTTGAATCCAAAAAAGATCACCAAGAACCGTTGCTATCCTAAAATGGACCGTGAATTTTCGCAGCAAGATTTAATACAGTTTGCAAACAACTCTAGGCTGTATGCGATTCAAAAGATCATTCAAATATGAACGTTCAGATGCTATGAATAGAATTGAGATTGCTTAACGATACTGTTGGTTTAGTTTTAACGCGCGCACGTGTGGAACATGTGAATTATGCACCTTTGAGCGTCGCGTCGCGTCGAGTTTACAAACTGGATTGACAAACATATCATAAGGATTCACTTCTTTATGAAATTACTAAGTATTACTAGTGCAGATCTGAACAACATACTAATTTATAATGCTTTGTATCTATATTTTATGTTGAAATAGATTTTATTTTTCTTCAGTTTTAAAGACATTGTTAAAAAGCTATGATGAGTATATTTTATTTTAATGCTCAAATCAGTGTAGTTAATACAAAGTTTTTTTTAGGACGAGCCAATGCAATAATGTCCTAATATTGAAGCCAAATATATTTCAGATGGAGCATTATTTTTATCAACATCATAGGAAAAAATATTTATTTTCACAAGTCTATCCCCAATCAATGTCAGAAGTACATGGTCTTTTCTGCCGACAAATACATCGGAGATCGTCAGAACCGCCGGCACAATCTGTTTGCGCAACTGCCAGCCAAAACTGTAGCCAGAGCCGAATCCTCAATCTGTCGTACTCTAAAGGGGCTGAATGCCCTTCTGGCTGCCAACCCTGAATCTGATGTGTTTGCGGACGAATGGATTAAAATTATGCGTATATGTCTTGAGTTCTGTGAGAGAAAGTATGCAAGGGAGTCCACTGTTCCATGTTAGTTTTAAATTATATTATTGTCAACGTAATTATTATCTCAATGTAATTAACGTAATTGTTGTTGCACCGTTTTAATCCATACTAATATTATACATTCGAAAGTGACTCTGTCTGTCTGTCTGTATGTTACCTTTTCACGCCTAAACCACTAAACCGATTTAGATGAAATTTGGTATAGAGATAGTTTGAGTCCCGGGGAAGGACATAGGATAGTTTTTATCCCGATATTCCCACGGGATCGACACTTATGCGGGGAAAACCGCGGAGCGCAGCTAGTTAACTATAAATCCTACTTCCTATCCTATTTTCCTACTAATAATATTATAAATGTGACAGTTTATGAGGATATTTTTGTTCCTCTTTCACGCAAAAATTATTGAACGCATTTTGATGAAACTTTACAATAACATAGCTTATACATCAGAATAAAACATAGGATACTTTTTATCCTGATATTCCCATGGGATCGACATTTACGCGGGAAAAACCGCGGGGCACAGCTAGTAAATAAATAAATCAAAGCATTTGACCTCCTATCAAAAACATCAAACCACCACACTACAACAGAGCAACCGTAACGTTAACAATTTCGCAGGAATCGTTTACAGTAACCCAATATTCGTCATCATGACACTATAGATATTGCTCAGTTTTAGGTTCACATAATTTAACGGTGGTCAAAGTAAGAGGGTCCCGCAGGGTTCACGGCTTGGTCCGCTAGTTTTTCAATTTGCCATGTTGCAATGCGCACGTGGCCCATATTGCGATTTTATTCACTCCAACGTTCAGTATAAATGGGACGTTTTAGATTGCTGCAATATAGATAGGCTTTTGACTGTTAGTATTTGTGGTATTAAAAAGATAGCAATGCGCAGCCGGAAAAGTAAGAATTCCTGATGATTGAAAACGTTTCCACCAAAGGGAAAGCTCTAAATTGCTCTGTATAAACTTCAAAGAGTCTAAACGAATCACGTTCTACAAACATCCTTATCCTTACATAGTATAAAACAAAGTCGCCGAAATTTCTGTAAGCGCATAACTTCCGAATTACTGCAACAAATTGGATAATTCTTTTTGTTGTGTTCGGTATTGTCAGGACAAGATTTGTATGAAAGAAAATATAGGAAATTCGAAAAAAAAAAGAGCACCCCTGCGAAGCTGGGGCAGGCCGCTAGTATAAATATTGTAGAATATATATAAATGTATATTGATATTATATGTTCGTAGAACGTTTTTGATTGATTGATGACTCAATTGTACAGCAGTAGCTGTAATCAGCTGCTGCTGCACAATTGAGTTATACTGAATTAAAGTATCTTCAACATACATGTTTTATTGTCCATTCATTTGTTTCACAAAGTTTATTAATCCGGGATTTCTTTCAATATTTAGTTTCAGTTATGTTCATCACACACACACACACGTACATAATGTACTTCCGACATCAATTTTCCAAATATTTTCGAAGTTCAATAAGTAAACAAGAAACCAATGGTTTCTCTATATTGTTAATCATAGAAGAAATAAATTAATGATCAGATTCAAAATAATAAATTACTTTCATGCTGATATAATTAAAATAAAGTGAAAGGTCTACATAAAGTCAAATGTCAGCAAATTAACTATGATGTAGACAAATAGACACCGAAAATAAAAAAGATTTTCAGCATTATAACAACGAGAAAATTGTTTCGCATAAAATAAAACGTTAGGATATTAAAACAGCATTTTGAAAACTTATTTCCTAATAAACGAAGCTTTCTTCCTCCTTCACAAAACTATGTAGGAAGAGCCTTCATCCTCCGCTAATATAATAAGTGCGACGTCTTTTCATGCCATCGAAATTCTGATCCGGCTCGAAGGACCTGCAACTGACTTCCCGCTGGCAATGTGCCAATAAAATAATATAACGCTATCCCGGCTACTCGGCTACCCTCTTAGCCTTTTGTTAGTAACTGCCCCACTTGATCCGTTGATGTTAATGAGCCTAAAACTTTTACCCTAAATAAGTAAGAAAACTTAGTTGTTCGAAAAATTAGGAGTATGAAGATAAATGGTATAAGAAAATTTAATTAGTTTTGGACGAAGATTTTGGTGACCTAAATGGCTAAGACGGGGCGTGATGCCATCGTTCACAATAATTTAATTTTTGTCTTAAAACATAATTATATTTTTTGTAGATTGCGAAGAAGTCTGAGAATTTCATTTTCGTCTTTATAAAGACGTCGTGTTTATGATAAAGCAACGGTTCGTCGGGCTCATATTATGTCAAGTAATTACAATGAACAGCAGCACCTCTATGAGCTCCATATCCAAAATATTTTGACCTGAATACTGACTCACACATTGCACCCAATAAAAAAATATTGATATTTTATACTACACCCTAATCTCAATTCATACAAAAGTTATTGTGTTTTGTTTACAACGTTGCTACGCGGCAAGCATCCATATTGCTATCTCAAACAATATGAAAGTGAAACGTTCAGGCTGTTATGTAAGCCAGTATATTTCATACGGTCTATATCTTCTTAAAAGGTCAGAGCCACCAGCATAAGATATTTGCATTTCCTCATTCTTTCTTTACATTATCTCGATCATAATAATGGGGGTCTATTTTTCACGAGGAAAATACCGCCCATGCTAATCTTGGAGTGGAAGAAAAAACAGTATACAAGTCTTATCTAAATGAAAGAAATTATTTTCCTGTCTAACTTGGAGGAATTAATCAGGGAAACGAATCGCCATTGGGGCATAGATGTGGCAACCATATAATCAAACCGCGTCTTGAACATTGTTACGATCTTTTGATGTGTTTATTTTTGTTTGGGAAGTAATTATTTTGCCACTCTCACACTCGACACCAACGGGAAACGTTCAAACGGTGCGAACTAATGCCTTTGTTTTGTACTTTAATAAGGAGATGATCGCACACTTTTCTTCTTATTAAGCTGTTCGGCTATCACCATTGACATCCTGTCTTGTCAAAAGCTAAGTAATGCATTCATCGTCTATCTCATTATATCTAAAACATGTTGCCTAAAATATTAAATTATTCTTGTAAAATACTTCTTAAAACTGCATCATCATCATCATTATTCAAACTAAACCTGTCCTCTCTTAAACATAGGCTTCTTTTAAGCATCGTAACAACCAAGTATTTTAATAAAACGTCTAGTAAAGAGACGAAACAATGCACATAGTATTTTCAATAATCGATATTACTCGGCGTCTGGGTGGCAATTTGTTGTACTTACACGTACGTAACGCGTAGGTCGCAGGGTTAAGTAATAAATACTGTGTTACTTCAGGCGATAACATCGTCGTAAGTGTCATGTCACCACAAATTGGAGTTCTAAAATTTATTGAGAACAGCGCCTAAGTTAAATTGCTGTTTAAAAGTTCGCAATAAGTACCAGGGGTGAAAATGACTTTTCAATACATGTTGAGCGGTTAGAAAATTACTCCAAATTGTTATCTTAGACTAGCTGGGCCCCGCGGTTTCACCCGCGTAAATGTCGATCCCGTGGAAATATCGGGATAAAAAGTAGCCTATATGTTAATCCAGGGTTTCAGCTACCTCTATATTAAATTTTATCTAAATCCGCTCAGCCATTTGAGCGTGAATAAGTAAAAAACATATTAACACACACACTCACAAACTTTCGCCTTTATAATATTAGTGTTATTTTTGATTACAAAACATAGCTGCCTATCTTTCTCAAAGGGGTAGACAGAAGTTTTTATAAGGTACGCTCATGATTCGATAGTTAATTATGCTTCCTTTGCCCCAAGCTTTAGGGTTTTTGTCACCTAAACTGGATTTAAGTAACACTACAACGTATCTCGAAATGAATGTACACCACCGAACACCCCAATTGGAATATTATGATATAGTAAAAACATACAATGAATTTTTACTATTACATATAAAACGTAGATTTTGTAATATATCAGTTATACAGATTGTGGGAGAACATTGTGGTCACATTACAATTTCTTTCTTTCTTTCAACCCTCGCACACAGTCGCACACGTATATCTAAGGGCCTAGATTAGAAGGTACTTCGTCCATTTTGCTTTGTTTTCAGTGTACAGCGTAAGTGTGGCAGTAATTTACGTAGTTAAAATTATTTTTGGAATCAAAATTAGGCACCTATATTAAAAACTAACTGACACGGCTAACTTCATACCGCCTCAGAACCCTCAGAATCAATAAAACTGAATGTATGAGAAAATGAATAATCTTCGTAATTTTTTATTTCATGAATTTTTCTCTTTTTTTATAGTTATTCTGTTATTTGGGGTGTAACCAAATTCAAAAAAATAAAGATCAAAAAAATCGGTTCTTGAGTTATAAATGGTGTAACTAAACAGACTTTGTTTTATTTATATAGATAGATGACAAAATCGATTCAGAAACGACGTCCATTACATAACATACATACATAATCAGCCTATAATATTCCCACTGCTGGGACACAGGCCTCCTCTCAGTGAGAGGGAATGGGCCGTAATCCACCACGCGGGCCCAGTGCGGGTTGGCAGATGTCCGAATTTTTGGTTCTAGGACATGCCGGTTTCCTCACGACGTTTTCCTTGATGTCCATTAATTCAATTAATTCAGTTACACATTGTATATTTTATTATTTCAATGGAAACTCTATTGAGAATATCATACAACCGAATTGCAAAGAGCACCTTTATAGCAAGTTAAGATCATGTAAGCCCAATGTTCATGCAAAACGTTTCTTCCTAATCTCGCCTTTGTAGAAACTTGCATGTTGCATTACAGCATCCCGAATTAATACCAACACACAATGCATTTTATACAAGAGAAGGTTTAAAACACTTTCTTGTATGAATATAATATTGTGTCGAGGATTTCATTATAAGCGTTGTTATAGGAATTTGTAAGGATTTTGCTCCGCTGGCTTTCCTTCTCTCCTCCTGTATTGTTTAAGTAAATGTCGCCACTTATAAAATAAATATAGGAAACTAATATTCTTAAAGCGGCTTTATTTTTAAATTGTGATTGATGTTCAGCGCTAGTTTGCTTTTTTTTTCCTTTTACCATTTCAAGTACGATAAAAACGTTATTATAATATGGTGAATATGAGTAAGTTTACTTAGAAGTATATCGTTTGTAATGTCGCTGAAGTCAGTCACCATCTACCTAGCCTTTTCCTACCTATGATGGGGTCGGCTTCCAGTCTAACCGGATGCAGCAGCTGACTACGAGTATTTCAGTATTTTGCTGAAGTCAGTCTAGATCGCTAATTTAATTATTATTAAGATCCCGCATTGTCCCAAAGCAGAGCAAAAATCAAAATCAAAAGTCATTTATTCAAACTAGGCTGAGAGTCAGCACTTTTCGAACGTCAAAATTACAAAAGACAGTCCCCCAAAACGCCCGCCCTGCACCACTTCCTAGTGCTTTCGCTGGGGAGAAGAAGTGGCGGAACAATATATTTCTTTAATATCTATCCATATTATTTACGTTTATTTTCGTAAAGATTTTGATAAGTCGTAAATATTAACACTCATGCAAATATCAGCTTTCACGAAATAATTTACGTAGGTAATCGATATACGGTTTTTCACAAACCCAAGTTCCACGTATCAATAATTCCTCCTTCCGCAGCATGTTAAACGATTCCACAATTTCCCCGAAATCAGAAAGCAAGGGGATCTCAAGAAGCAAGCTAATGAATGTCAGTTACAACGCAATGGTAGGATATCTACACATAATAGATAGAGAGACAAAATTTATCACGACTGTACTGGACGTATATGGTGCTAATTTGTACGGCCAAATGGGGCTGCTACGCCCCAAGGGTATTGCCCGGCTAAGTTACAAAGAGATGCAACTGATTGATTATGTTGTGTTGAATGATGTAGCTGTATTTGGTAGGGTTATATTAGTAAACAGAGATGGATAAGGCAGGCTTTTTGAGAGTGAATTTGGCTTTGAGTTTAGCATTGATTAGTTTGCATACTTCGTAGAATGGGATCAAGCCTGGAATATCGAAATAATTCTTCGAAAATGCAATACACCTTTATTGAAAAAATGTACGAAACAGGTGCATTTTTCTGTTATATTTTTAGAGGTGGTTTCATAATAAAAGTTTATCAGATTTCATGACTAAATACTGTCACCACTTGTATGCAAAATCACACTAATAATTATACAGGCGAAAGTTTGTGGGGGTGTGTGTGTGTGTGTGAGGGGTTGTTTATATGTTTGTTACTTCTTCACGCTCAAACTGCTGGACCAATTTTGAAAAAAAATTGTATGTAGGTAGCTGACACCCTCGATTAACATATAGGCTACTTTTTATTCCGATATTCTTACGGGATCGACATTTACGCGTGTGAAACCGCGAGGTGCAGCTAGTGGCCAATAAATTCATATGCAGCCTTTTGAAAACAAATAATTTCTCAAAAAAATGCTGTACTAGTTTCACATTTTTCATAAATCTTTAAGTACATTTTTATTTTTCGTTTTGATGTACTATTAAAAAGCAACGCTCATTGCATTTTATGGATGTTACAAAGTATGAAAAATATTTTTCCTAAAGTTACATGCGCTGGTAAAATCGTTTTATTGCGGTGCCTTTGTTAGTACAAGCACTGCTTTACAATATGGTCAGTAAAAGTATTTATTTAATTAAATGTGTGGTGTACCTACTTATTATTTAGTAAACTTTAGATGATTAAATTGTTTTACTTTATTTCGATATAAATATTATGAAAGATGTCGAAAAAAGTGGTGTATTCTGAAATGACCGCTAGTACATATTGTTTGATAGAAGTGATATTATTTTAATAATATATATAACTTGGCTCGCTCCTTTGCAGCAGAGCGAACCGTAAAAAGATCTCGCTAAAAAATTAACATATTAATCAAATTTTATTCAGAAAAGTTTATTTTTTCTAATGACGAATTTAGTCTACAAGACCCAAACACATTCTTCAATGTAAGTCTTTGAATAATAGGTACAATAACTTACATTGCAGAATGTATTTTTAGGAGTAATAATGGCGCAGTAATAGCCAACAATTTGTAAACGGAATAGGACGAGTGACGCAACACTTCATGGTATAAAAAATGGTGGTAATGAACGAGCAAACAAACGGAGGATAATCCTAAAGGGTTGTGCGAACAATGGTGTTCATCACACTTCAAATAATGCATGCCGTGTCCGACATGAAGGTTTATATAATGATTTTGATGAGGATACTTAAAATTAAGATGATATTAAAATCTGACATTGTGAGAAATGTACTTATAAGTGACGCAAAAACAGTGCAGGTTGAAACTTTAAATGACGTCAAAGAAATAACGAGCTTAATAGGGAGAAGTGGAAAATGCTGCAACGACAAAATCATGACTCTTGAATTGTAATAGTAGTAAATTAATAGGCTATAATGTGAGTACAGCCAATAAAAGTTTATCTGTTCATCAAAACTGTTAGATTCTTGATATAGAAAGCTAGACTTGATAGCATTGATATGTCGTCTCTTCGCATTAAAAGTGTACAATCTAAAAAAATACGAAATTGGGTTATGTGTAAGTACAGAAATGTTTAGTATCGCAAATATTTTCTCATAATGACAAAAGAACCTAGTTCGACAAACACCCGCTAGATGTCGCATTGGTTAGTTTTAAATTGGTGGAAGTTTATTAATCGTTAAACCTTTAAAACGTCCTCCTGTAAAATTAGTAAATTCTGAGATTATACACTTTTAATGCAAGAAAACGATGTATGCTCAAGAGTGATTCGTCAAACAAGACATTTTTAAACCATTGTTTGTTGTTATCGAAATCGAAACACCAAATATATATTCAGCTCACTTTTGCTCATGAATCCCTAGTGGGAATACACAGTCAGACAATCTATCCACAAACTTAAATACAGCAAACGAAAGCCAAAAACTTATTTATTCTTAATCCGAGCATATAATGCTTAATCTGTCCGTAAAGTAGAGCGTAAAGGGGCTGAGATAAAACAAACGGTTTAGTAAGCGTAAAAATACAAAGCCCTTACTATGAGTTTATCGTATTCTCACACGATGCGATGAGGCTATTTTCGCTGTGGGTATGCAGTGTATTGTGGTACACGAAGAAACTAGTGTAGTTGTAGTCATTGTATGAGCACACCCCGGACACTCCATACAACCACAGTAGACAGATACGAACAGTACGGAAACTACGTACAAACGGTCGCAACGGCACACTCACACAGACGCGCGCATCTACGGTACTCCTAAGCGATGGTCGGGGTACTCTCAGTCACGGGTGCCGTGTTGGAACGAATAATCGTGTATTTAATTTATTCCTTGCGCCACGGATCGTCCATCTTTTTAATAAAAACTGTTTGATCTCGACTTCTTCAAAACCGGAGCTTTCCTTTTTTAAACTCCCTGCTGATCTTGAAAGGTTAGAATGATTTATTGTTATAATCGATATCGAATAATGGCTCGTGCGATCATGCACCGACGTGAATTTATTTGTAAATCAAAGATGGCGGCTGCTAACATTTTTTTCGTCATGGGTGTCGTAGGTAGTTAAAGAGGTTGCCAAAATCGTTAGTGAGGTCAAAATCTAAATCCAAGATGGCGGCTGTGAAATTTTTCCATTTATTTGTCATGGGTGTCGTTTTCATAGTTTTCGAGGGTGCTAAAGCCTATAGTGAGGTCAAAATCTAAATCCAAGATGGCGGCTGTGAAATTTTTCCATTTATTTGTCATGGGTGTCGTTTTCATAGTTTTCGAGGGTGCTAAAGCCGATAGTGAGGTCAAAATCTAAATCTAAGATGGCGGCTGTGAAATTTTTCCATTTATTTGTCATGGGTGTCGTTTTCATAGTTTTCGAGGGTGCTAAAGCCGATAGTGAGGTCAAAATCTAAATCCAAGATGGCGGCTGTGAAATTTTTCCATTTATTTGTCATGGGTGTCGTTTTCATAGTTTTCGAGGGTGCTAAAGCCGATAGTGAGGTCAAAATCTAAATTTAAGATGGCGGCTGTGAAATTTTTCCATTTATTTGTCATGGGTGTCGTTTTCATAGTTTTCGAGGGTGCTAAAGCCGATAGTGAAGTCAAAATGCGCGTCGCTCGACCAATGCCTAGTTTAACCCTGCACCTTACCGTTTCAATTCGAGAATGGGTGTAATAGTAATTAAAGAAAACAATATTTAAAAAAATATATCTCTATTATTCGTAATTATAAATTGTTTACTGAAAAATACTTTCGCCTGCTACATGTAAATTTTACAGTGTTCTCTTTTGTTCTCTTTTAAAACAAGAACGAAAAATTTCATCCAATACGCTCGACGCATTTTCAAAAAGTTGGACGGTCCGTGGTCTCTGTTTTATTAGTACAACTTTTATTGCGTTTTATTTGGTCTATAAAAAAATTATTAAAAAAGTCCGCAATGGTCTGCGGATCATCACCACATTGTTTACCATCTAAGTATATTAATTTGATTGATTTCGCTTTTTGGCACATTACACATTGTTTTACTAATAACGTTCCAAGTAGCCCTACATTTGTTATGAGCTGTGTGGATAAAGTAATTATTCTGAGACTTTTTTGTCAGTTTTATAACACGTTGTAATCTACTCGCAAAATTATTTAAATTGTTTTTTTTTTATGATATTTCGATTCTTACGATACTTCCATAATAATTGCTGTTTACGCATGCAGCATTTTTTTATTCCTTGTGTCTTCCACTTTGTTTTTGTTTAATACATTTATGAAGTCGCCACATAATATTATTTTCTTTTTACTGTAGCACTACTTCCCAAGTAGTCGGTTTAAAGTATCGAAAAATGTGATTTAACATAATTACGAAGAATAAAGATATTTTTTAAAAATATTGTTTTCTTAATTACTATTACACCCATTCTCGAGTAGAAACGGTAAGGTGCAGGGTTAAACTAGGCATCGGTCGAGCGACGCGCATTTTGACTTCACTATCGGCTTTAGCACCCTCGAAAACTATGAAAAAGATATTCACGACGAAAATTTTGAATTTCTTCGCAGTCGCCATCTTGGATTTACGTTTTGACCAGAAGGAGGGAAAGATAAACACTCAACTTCTAACCGCACACCACCTTAAAAACTTCGTTACAATAAAACACATCAATTTTACAGACATTAAGAGTGACAACCCTAACGCTCCAATGAGTCGTAGGTATTTATTTCAACAAATAGGCCTAGTTTCCATACTGTTCATATTTATACTGTGATACAACGCTCGCAAAATAATTACCTACTACTACTACATTAAAAAATGACGTTTGTATACGTATGAATGTGTGCGTCAGGTACTTGTGTTTGCGAGCGCTCTTTGTTAAAGAACTGCGACGCTAACCTCGAAGTGCGGGGTGAGGTGCGGTAACTGATGTTAGTGCGGGGAAGGGAGTGGCCTTTCTATACGTAGTACTTTAAGTATTCTGTGGTGTGAGATTAAATTTAACTACCCCGTTGGTCTCGTCATCGCAAGCGCGACTGCTAATCGAGCCCAGGGTTTCGATTCCCAGATCGGGCAAGGTGTTAATGGGTTTTTAAATTACGAATTTTTCAAAAACAGTTCGGAGTTTGGAAGTTGGCGGTGTGATTTTCCTCGGAAAGTGCGTTAACCCGTTGGTTCTGCGCCTGATCGCTCTCTGAGTGTAGTATTCGCATCGGACTATGAGAGTGAGGAAAGAGTGAGTGCATCCGTGTCTGCGCACACATTTGTGCATTATAATATCTCCCGCGTCGATGGCTAGTATCTCTTGATATATGGCTGCCATGGCCGAAATTCGGTTTGAAGGGCTATTATGAGTTTAGAAGAATAAACATAGGAGTTGGGTTAAAGAAGCAAACAAGAAAGAGACTATCACACAGTAGTTATGAGAAACAGACACGAAGTTCTGCAAAACCAAACACTAAAAAAAAATCGATGGGATTATTAGGACACTGGAAGAAGTAAATCAAACAAATGCTTAATTGTTTTGCTAATTCAGAGAAACAGATCATCATCATCATCTGCCTAGCCTTTTTCCAACTATGTCGGGGTTGGCTTCCAGTCTAACCACAGCTTAATACCTACCAGTATTTTACATGGAGCGACTGCCTATCTGACCTCCACAACCCAGTTACTGGGTAATACGATACCCCTTGGTAAGACTGGTTGTCAGACTTTCGGGCTTCTGACTACCCGTAACGACTGTTAAAGACCCACGACTGACAGCTGGGAACAACGGCTTAACGTGCTTTCCGAAGCACAGAGGGGTCTCGGTATGTACAGATGGTCACCCATCCACAGACCAACCGCGGCAAGCGTAGCTTAACCTGATCGATCGACCTGTGAGGCTGTTATTATGTTCAAAAATAGAAGAAAAATGGAAGTATAAAAAAAAAATTAAATTGAAATATTACTAATATACTTAAACATATTGTCTAATAATGGTTTGACACAAACCATTAGTAGTATTTCATAAGTATAAGTGCTAAATCGAGCTTTCTCCTTAAACTTATTTCAGAGTACCTACTCATGAATCCAAATCGTTATTATAGTTGATTTATTCAAGAGATTGAATACTTTTATCTTATTGCTGTTTTATACTGTGAAAGAAGATTGGTTTTCTAAAGTGCTTATAAGATAAGCCTTGATAGAAATCAAGTCTCAATATTACACATAGGCCTAAATCGATAACAGCGGGTATATATAAACAAGATACATAGACAATCATTATAATAATGTACTAAGCTTTCAATTCTCCTGCAACTACGTCACTGAATATCTACTATGTGTATTGTAATACAGATTCTCAGTTGCAGACTGATTCATTTCAATAATGGTACCAACATAATTGCTCCATGCAACAATGTATACCTATCAACAAAACAATATCGGTACAATGATAACAAAAACAAATTGTGACAGTCTCGAATACTTGAACCTATCTCTCAAAAACCTCTTAGGTATTCTTCAAGTCTGTAAAAATATCTCTTATTGTGAACCCAAAAATATACTTTAATTGGGGCCTCGAATACATAAAATAGGCGCCTGTCACCTTGAAGAGCATTTCAAAAGTCCTGACGTAGAATTTTGAAGCCGAACACTTCGGTTTGTTAGCTGACGTCAGGTCACTTGAGGCAACAACCCCTGTTCACGACGCGGCTGTGGCGGTGGAACGGGAGACGATAAGTTACCTCGTTTATAAATTAACTAGGTAGCAGGCTTTGTACGCATTGTGTATGTGGAAAACTTTCCTGAATAATGTTGTTAGTAGTGGTGGGACCAATAAAGGTACTATTTGGAACCGAGCTGCCAACTGCAACTGCCTATAGCACGTGCAGCGACTGCATGCAATCGGCTGAGGTTACCAGCCGTTACCTTAGCCATGGTTACCAGCCGCTGCACGTGCTGTCGGCAGTTCCAGTTGGCAGCTTGGTTCCAAATAGTACAGTCAGCATCAAAAGTCGATTAACACTATCATTTTTACATGTTATTAAATTGACAACAACTTTTTTCAATTAACTGATTTTTAGCTTTTCACATAATAGACAAGAGTATACAGGGTGTTACAGAAAGGGTATATCAATACAAACGGGTTGAAAAGTGTATCTGGTCTAGAATCTCTGTACAAAATTTCAGCTCAAAAGCAGTAACTTTGAAAATGCTTAATATTTTTTTACTTCGATAGTTTATTAAATTGAAATCATAACAAACGTGTCACCGCACTACGAGGGTCATTATCCATTATCTGTAGTATGTCTGTGCGCCTAGTACACGCACATCACGCCGCCGCGCGCCAGTGCAGCGCCGTGATGTCGAAATAAAAAAATATTAAGCATTTTCAAAGTGAATGCTTTTGAGCTGTAATTTTGTACAGAGATTCTAGACCAGATACACTCTTCAACCCGTTTGTATTGATATACCCTTTCCGTAACATCCTATATATTCTAAAAAAAATTCTTCTGCTGCAATTTTGAACAAATATTTTGCTCAATAACTAAGATTAAATAAACTGAAGTGTTAATCAACTTTTGACGCTGACCGTACCTTAAGGTTGAAATTTGGAACACATTTTTGTGACCATTAAATGATAAATAAATAAATGATTTATTTTCTGTAAGTAGGTTTGTACAAACACTTTTACACGTCAATTGTCAAAGAAGCAACGAACCATTTTATATTATACTAGCTTCTGCCCGCGACTTCGTCCGCGTGAAATTCGTACTTACCTCTAAAAATTTCGAAAATGTATGTAGGTATGATCTTTATCATTTATTTAGATAAATAAGTATTCGGGCCAATTTTTATAGATCAAAGGAATCAGATTTTTCAAATAAACTTTAGCCCCGCTTTGAAAAATCTTTCGTGATCATAACTTGACTCAAAGGCCCATACCCATTTTCGAGTTAATTGAAGCAAGCAGTAATATCCATCCCTTAAACTTTGCTTGCCCTTTTCCACCTTGGTAGGAGTCGATTTTTGAAAAACCCTAAAACAGATAAGTACTTGTTTTTTTTTTTTTGGCAGTACCTAGTTTCGAGTTAATCCGATAGCGAGTTACATATTTTTCTAACCTATCAACTTTGTCACCCCCAAAATCCTCTGTAAGAGGTTTTTTTTTTAACTAAAACTGACAATCGTTATTATTTACTGACCCAAATATTGCCAAGTTTCATGTTTATTAACCAAATAAATAAGATTTTTCATATAAACTGTATCCCCGCTTTTCACCCCCACAGGGGTGGAATTCATTACTTGACTCAAAGATTTTATTATTATTATCAGCCATTTCTGTCCCACTGCAGGGCAAAGGCCTCCTTTCCCTTCTTCCACTTATCCCTATCCAGTGCTGTTACACGCTAATCTTTGTCGAAAGAGTCGAGTTCGTCCCGCCATCTCATTCTGGGCCTGCCGCGTTGCCGTTTGCTGCTGTTTGGGACCCATTGTGTGGTTATTTTAGCCCATAGCTCCTCCGGCATGCGACAGATGTGACCAGCCCAGTTCCATTTTAGCTTGGCAGCCGTGTGACCTACATCGGCAATTTTCGAGTTAATCAAACCACGCAGTAAAATCCTACCCTGTAAAATTAACTACCTCTTTTCACCCCGTTAAGGGTAGATTTTCGAAAAACCCTGATACACGTTATTCTTTATTTATGGTCTTAAGTATAAATACCGAGTTTCGAGTTAATCGGACTGCGCGTTAAAATTCTTCCATACAAATTTTGACACCCCCAATCCCCCTCTAGGGGGTAGTTTAGAAAACCAAAAAATGCCAAACTTCATAATTTACTTAAGTATTCGTGGCAAGTTTCATGTTTATTAACCAAATGAGTAAGATTTTTCATATACACTGTACTCCCGCTTTTCACCCCCATAGGGGTGGAATTTCAAATAATTGTTTGGGATGTGTTCATTACTTTACTCAAAGATTATTTATACGAATTGTTGAATTAATCAAGCCACGCATTAAAATCCTCACCTGTATAATTAACTACCCCTTTTCACCCCGTTAGGGGTAGATTTTCGGAAAACCCTGATAGACTTTATTCTTTATTTTTGATCTTAAGTATAAATACCGAGTTTCGAGGTAATTGGACTGTGCGTTAAATTCTTCCATACAAATTTTGACGCCCCCAATCCCCCTCTAGGGGGTAGTTTAGAAAAACAAAAAATGCCAAACTTCATAATTTACTTAAGTATTCGTGGCAAGTTTCCTGTTTATTAACCAAATGAGTAAGATTTTTCATATACACTGTACTCCCGCTTTTCACCCCCATAGGGGTGGAATTTCAAAAAATTGTTTGAGATGTGTTCATTACTTGACTCAAAGATTATTTATACGAATTGTTGAATTAATCAAGCCACGCATTAAAATCCTCACCTGTATAATTAACTACCCCTTTTCACCCCGTTAGGGGTAGATTTTTGGAAAACCCTGGTAGACGTTATTCTTTATTTTTGGACTTAAGTATAAATACCGAGTTTCGAGGTAATCGGACCACGCGTTAAAATTCTTCCATACAAATTTTGACACACCCCGCCTCAATCCTCCTTTAGGGGGTTGTTTGTAAAAACAAAAAATGCCAACCTTCATAAGTTACTTAGATAAATATTCGTGCCAAGTTTCAAGTTTATTAACCAAATGATTAAGATTTTTCATATAAACTGTTATCCCGCTTTTCACCCCTACATGGGTAGAATTATGAAAAATCGTTTAAGATGTGTTCATAACTTGACTCAAAGATTATATATGCCAATTTTCGAACTAATCAAACCACGCAGTGAAATCCTCCCCTGTAAAATTAATTACCCCTTTTCACACAGTTAGGGGTAGATTTTCGAAAAACCCTGATACACGTTATTCTTTATTTTTAGTCCTTAGTATAAATACTGAGTTTTGAGTTAATCGGACAGCGCGTTAAAATTCTTCCATACAAATTTTGACACCCCCCAATACCTATTTAGGGGGTAGTTTAGAAAAACGAAAAATGCCAAACTTCATAATTTACTTAGGTAAGTATTCGTGCCAAGTTTCAAGGTTATTAACTCAAGGAATAAGATTTTTCATACAAACAAAATCCCCCCTTTTCACCCTCTTAAAGGCTGAATTTCCAAAAACCCCTTCTTACTGGATACTTGCATTAAGAAGCATTATAAACAGTGTGAATTTGACTCAAAAAGGGCGCGAAAAGAAGCTGGCCGCGATGGTTGCTGTATACATATTCCTTATTATCTATATCCACAAACCTTTATCTATAAAATTATTTAGATAAGTAGGCATCTTCATTTTAAAAGATATTGTAGCGAAATGAAACATAAGGACACTTCACTGACAAACACGTTTAATTTTTTGAATAAAAAAAAATCGAAAACACAAATATGAAAAAAAATATAAAAATACAAAAAAGGAAAAACTAAATATGAAAACTTGTCACATTTAAATAATAGGAAACTATTGCGTTATATTTTAAATTTAGGTTTTAAATGCTACGTAACGAATTATGAGTCGGTTGCAACCAGATCCGTAAAACGAAGACGTAACTTTAACTTTTAACTAAAGATTGAAATAACGCGGTATTAAAATATTTAAAATTAACAGATTTTAAGAATAAAAAAAGGCCAAATCTACTACGGAAAATAAAAAAACTTAAAAATCTCCCATATCTTATCCAAAACCTTCGCGGTGACGTAGAAGCTCTGCCAGTTGCTCCAATACCTCACTTGCTGACCTCTGAGATATGAAGAGGATGTCCGCAGCGCAGCGCGGAGCCGCAGATAAAAGTTAGTATGTAGGTGGGTGGATGGAGCCGAACAAATCGGCTTGCAGAAAATTCGGACTTCTATCTGGGGCAAAAATTATCACCATAAGAATCCCGAGTTGCAAGCAGATCACATAAAACCCCAAAAAACGTACAATTATACATACCAGTCAAAAGGATTCAATCCAGTCAATAGGAATATATGTAGTCTTCCGTCGAAGAAGTGGGGAAACCTTTAGCACAGAACGGATGGGATTATTATATTGAAATATGACGAAAGGCTATGAAAGGCCAAAAAGATAAAAAAATACATACCCCGAATCAAATAATAGACATGCACGATCCAATTAAGATTTGTTGATTTCAATATTAAATTTGGGCGTTGGTTCTCAAAAAAAATCCGGACGTCGTATCAGAGAGTATGTAGACAAGTGAAGTATGTCACCAGGAAAAAAACCTCATGACACGTAAAAGAAATTATTTCAAAATTATTATGAAAATAAAGGTTTTTGATAGGGCCAGTACAAAAAGAGGTTGATTATAATGTTGAAGAAGGACGAATGGCGAAAATAATCATCATGCAGTAACTACTAATGCTGCAGTACCTCCTTTCCAAAAGAAAAAAAAAAAAAAAAAAAAAAAAAAATATAGGTAAGTGAGAGAAGAGAAAAAATTTAAATATAATCGATGAGTAAGAACCCAATAAAAATTAACCTAACTTAGCCTAAACAATAAGTCCAAATGATAAGTAATCTAAATTAAACCTAAATGAACGACATCGAAGTGCAGCAGATACTGAATAAATGCGAAATCCGGACTTCAATCTAAACGTTATCAGTGCGAACTCCAGACGCGTCGACTAAAATCTAGGAAATAATAAAAAAACTAGAAACTAATAAGACTAACTAACTTATTATCCAAGACTTAAGACCTAAGTAAAAAAGGAGGAACCTCAAAGAAATATAATTAAAGAGCAAAAGTTAAATAAAGAACAAAGACGACGAAAGAGAAGACTTAAAATAATGAAAGAAACGACATAAAACAACCAAAGGACTTAAGCCAAACAAAGGCTTTTAGTCAAAGACAGAACTTTAAAAAATAATAAGAAACTTACGCATGATTTTTATAAATAGAAAAGAGTCATCGATAATTATAACGATCAACAGAAAGGAAAAAAATAATATTTTAAACCATATATTATTGTGATGTTATCGATAAAAATACGTCGACAGTGTCCCGACACTAAAGTACAACTATCGATAAGTGTTAATCGACCGTTTCCCAACACTAGAGCTATTATGTCAGACGTCACAACATGACATGTGCATGTAATGACATCTACGGGCGTAGCCTGAACTATAAAGCATTGACACATAAGAAAAGGTAGCTAACAAATTGTTTCGCTCAGGAAAAACTAGATGTCGCTGTTAACGTTTTTTGAAACTAGTAATTATGAATGAGTTTATTTATTTAAGTAAATATAAAGGGAATTTAATTTAAAGGGGTCAAACTAAACGTAAACATAACATTCCGAATGGGAATAAGTTAACGAGATTACGAGTTTAGAAATTGCCAAGAAATTATTTAAGAATATCTTTGATATGATATCTTCCAGAGTGGACAGAATCAATATCATGAAGTTCATAAGTGGTCCTAGAAATAACCCTAGTCACACGGCATTTAATAAAACGAGGAGCTAGCTTTCCCGAAAAATAAACATCACCTGAAGATCTGGAAAAATTCCTTCTCCATACAGTATCACCAACATTCAGCGTGACGGCTGAACGATGTATATTATAAGCTCGTGAATTACGAAGGAAAGCCATAGAAAGATTATCAGCAACTTTCTCATAAAACTCGACAAGGGAAGAATGATTCTACGCATGTTTGAGCCCGACTTTCAGCTAAATTGACGCTTAGAGTCTGACCATACGCACGGGTAGGAACGCATAAGGGCTTCCCTATCGTTGTCACTGAGAATAGATAAAGGAAATCGAAAACTAAAAAAAATCAGAACCTCCTTCTTCGAAGTCGGTTAAAAAAGGGGATCAGACTCAAAATAAGGATGGTTTTATTAGTCTTTCGTATTAGAATCTGATAGGAATAATCAAAGTAGACATTTTGAGAAAATGAATGAATAAAAATGATGGGATAATTACGTAACTTGAAAACGAGGTTTTTTGTTTATAGAAATATTTGCGTGATTTTAGTGTCATATGAGAGGATAACGTTTAAAACTAATATTCACGTTTGAATTAAGTAAATCGGTCCACGGGTTTTAGAGTTAGAAAGATTTTGCAAAATGAAAACATGACCAAAGACCGATTTTAGAATGTAAATGTTTTAAAAAGTTTTTAATGTATAGAGATAGGAATAACCTTCATCTGCTATGTTAGGATGCAAAAAGGACAAAACCAAAATTAAATAGGCAAATATGCTAAGGAAGACGACTACTACTTACGGTGTCTGTAGTGTGTCTGTGTACTTAGGAAGAGCTAGAAATTCAGTGATTAGTCTGATAGGGAACTGAACGGCAAAAAATCAGCAAAAAGAAAAAATTGTTGAGAATAAAAAGCAATCAGACCCTAACAAACCAACACTAAACGAATAGCAAGGCTGAAATCATGATCAAAAGCAAACCTAGGCAGTCAGGCAACCAAAAAAATCTAACCTTAAACTGCTATAGTAAAGAAAAAACCAGCAAATATACAAGTCACATTCCACGTTATAGGAAAGTGTTAGGCATCGGGTAATATGGTTGATATAGGAATGGTACGACAACGTGACATCACAGGAACGGCTGAGCTAAGAATTCAAAAAAAAAACCGGTAGAAACTAGGAAACCAACTGCACCAAAGACAACGTACAGCTGGGCTAGAATCAAAGCAAAAACAAATAGAAACTAGGGGACCAACTGTACCAAAAAAGACAACGTACAGCTGGGCTAGAATCAAAAAAGACAAATAGAATCTAGCAATCAGCCGTGCAAAAAAAAGCTTACCTTAGTCACGAAGTCTACAACATTCACACACCAATCACACACTACAGGATGCTAACTACTTCTAACTAAGGAGTGGAATAAAACCCAGGAAAAAAATATGTATTTAAAGGGAAGAAATAAAAGCGTTTTATATGTTTTAAGGTTCTACAAAGTTATTATTATTTTATATTGCATCACAACACAGCACATTACAATAAAGCAATCAATCAGCAATGGAAGGGTTAGCAGAAGTTGTCAATCACAGCATATTCCCTGGTAACTATGGCAACAGTCTTGTTTGACGGAACGAGAAAAAAATTCCTCTATTCTGGTACCTGTAAACATGAATACAGAAATGAAAGATTAAATTTGCTCAGAAAGAGCAATCACCCTCACGACAGCAAAAAAAAAAATAATTTAGTAATTAGAATCAATAAAAGTGCTTACCTTTACTTCGGGCGCCATTTTGTAGCGAAATGAAACATAAGGACACTTCACTGACAAACACGTTTAATTTTTTGAATAAAAAAAAATCGAAAACACAAATATGAAAAAAAATATAAAAATACAAAAAAGGAAAAACTAAATATGAAAACTTGTCACATTTAAATAATAGGAAACTATTGCGTTATATTTTAAATTTAGGTTTTAAATGCTACGTAACGAATTATGAGTCGGTTGCAACCAGATCCGTAAAACGAAGACGTAACTTTAACTTTTAACTAAAGATTGAAATAACGCGGTATTAAAATATTTAAAATTAACAGATTTTAAGAATAAAAAAAGGCCAAATCTACTACGGAAAATAAAAAAACTTAAAAATCTCCCATATCTTATCCAAAACCTTCGCGGTGACGTAGAAGCTCTGCCAGTTGCTCCAATACCTCACTTGCTGACCTCTGAGATATGAAGAGGATGTCCGCAGCGCAGCGCGGAGCCGCAGATAAAAGTTAGTATGTAGGTGGGTGGATGGAGCCGAACAAATCGGCTTGCAGAAAATTCGGACTTCTATCTGGGGCAAAAATTATCACCATAAGAATCCCGAGTTGCAAGCAGATCACATAAAACCCCAAAAAACGTACAATTATACATACCAGTCAAAAGGATTCAATCCAGTCAATAGGAATATATGTAGTCTTCCGTCGAAGAAGTGGGGAAACCTTTAGCACAGAACGGATGGGATTATTATATTGAAATATGACGAAAGGCTATGAAAGGCCAAAAAGATAAAAAAATACATACCCCGAATCAAATAATAGACATGCACGATCCAATTAAGATTTGTTGATTTCAATATTAAATTTGGGCGTTGGTTCTCAAAAAAAATCCGGACGTCGTATCAGAGAGTATGTAGACAAGTGAAGTATGTCACCAGGAAAAAAACCTCATGACACGTAAAAGAAATTATTTCAAAATTATTATGAAAATAAAGGTTTTTGATAGGGCCAGTACAAAAAGAGGTTGATTATAATGTTGAAGAAGGACGAATGGCGAAAATAATCATCATGCAGTAACTACTAATGCTGCAATATGTATTATTCAATGCTTAATTACTCTTCACAAAGAACACACCCTCCAAAATTCATGTCCCTAGGACCAGTGGTTTAGGCTGTACGTCGATATCTCAGTTAGGTCGTGCATCCCCCTTTAGGGGTAAAATTATCAAAAACGCTGAGACACGTATAAATTAATTTTCAATCGTTAGCCTAAATACAAAATTTGAAGATCCTAACTTCTAAACTGGCGGACTTTCATACAAAACTTCATCCCCCTTTTTAACCCTTTGGGGGTGGAATCATCAAAAACGCTGAGACACGTATAAATTAATTTTCAATCGTCAGCCTAAACACAAAATTTGAAGATCCTAACTTTAAAACTGACGGACTTTCATACAAACTTTCATCCCCTATTTAACTCCCTTAGGGGTTGAATTTTGAAAAATCCTTCCTTATTCCTTGTCTACATTATAAAGGGAACCATTGTCTAAAATTTCAGATTTCTAGGTCTGGGCTGGGCGTTGATGAGTCAGTCAGTCAGTCAGTCAGGCCTTTTGTTTTTATTTATATAGATTGATACACAATTGCCTTATGACTATGACGTAGATCCCGAAGCATTTCCTAAAAAAGAAAAATAAAACAGGCGAGTTTTTATTCCTGTAGCCAAGATTGGATTCAACTCGTAAAACAGAATACAAACTTACGAAACCACATTACAACACCAACAGAATTAAAAGGAACTACAAAAACATTTCCTACCGACAAGAAAACTTTAAAAGTAAACCAAAATTCAATTTCCTATAAGACGATTGAATTTAGTTCACTTAAAAGCGAAGCACGTGACCTCATTATAATTTTTCTCGAGTTCGATACATTCGGTGTTCAGGAAAGTGTTAAGGAAAGAAAAGAATCAGAGAAAGAAAGAGATATAAACTGGACAGCAGCCAGACGGGATCTTAAGGGATTTTTGCGAAATAGTTATTGGGTTGAAAAGGGAAACGTACCAATGTAATGTTGTGTTTAGGGGTTTAGGGGTTGTAGCTGTGTGCAATATTTTATTGGATTTGTCTGTCTGGTAAGTACTGGAAGAATTATCGACGTTTCTTAATGTATTGAGTAAATAATATTTTATCTTACTTATTTTTCCAAAGCTTTGATTTACGGCTTAGAATTCAGCAATTTTCGCCATGGGACCAAAATTTATCAACTGACCCATACAAAACTTCAATACCTACTCAACCCAAATGTATGGGACGGCTGTCCCATGGAGAAAGTGGTCCAGTACGACGGTCTTTACCATACCTTTAAATTATGACCACACCTTTCTGTATAATTGTATTTATTTTATTTATTTAACCATATTATTTTGATTTAAAAGAGTGTCCATGGAGTTTCTTGCCCGTTCTTCTCCATAGGTACCTACGCTTTGGAATGGGCAACTAGCTTCATCTTTCTGACTGACCGACCCCTTGACAATTCAAAAGTGCCTGTAATTAAACCATTAATTGAAATAAATGCTTTGAACTTAAGTTTAAATTAAAAAAAAAAAACTATAAATTTTCGTATCAACAGCATTTTAAACATAGCAAAACTGACAGAAACAAATTTTATTTTCCCTTACCTAGGGAATAAAATATTTCTGTAAATACGTCCCATCCAATGGGATTGAGGCCCAAGAGTGTTCACTGTCGCCAAGTGACGTAGAGTGTCAATTCATAGTAGTAAGAGGGCGAGGTTCATTTTCGTCGGAGGACTCGACCCTCTATTAAAGTGCAGTCTAAAAGTGGGTCAGCGATGGCTATTGATAATGAATGTTCAGGTTTCTGTTTTGCTAATCGAGCTCAAATTAAGGTCAAACTGACCTTAATTTAGGTTGTGAAAAAATATGAGAGATAATTTTTCAGATGACTTGTGTTCCTTTGACCCTGATTGATTATGACATATTTCATTAATAAACACAGAAAAATCTATAGGTAAACATCAATAGAACATAAAGGTATGATTCTGATCTCGGCAGCACGCAGCAGTGCTGCCGCGGCAGTGCGGTCGCAGCACTACTGGTCCTCATACATTTTCTATATTAACATTCTATATGAACCCTCATATGAGATTACATTCCGAGCACGGCAGCAATGCTGCGCGACATTCCTATAGAGAATATATGGGGACCAGCAGTGCCGCGGCAGCACTGCTGCGTGCTGCCGAGATCGGAATCATACCTTAAATCTTAAAGCAGATGATCAAAAAAATATCAAAATTGACATTACCTTTTTGGAATCGTTCAAACTAAAGATTTATTCGTTGTTAAATATGACTACATTTCATCATCATTCACCAAAATATTTCAGTACCTGTAACAATAGAAAATTAAACTCTATTAGTCAACGTTAGTCAAATAATGAAGCAAATGAAATTTTTGAATTAAAGGAAATTAAATTCTATAAATCACGAGATATTTTCGAGCCCAACTCAAATTGTAATAAAACATAATTTGGGGTCCTGACATACAACTGTTTATCAAAAGTTATTTGCGTAATATTTCATGAACAAAAATATTAAATCTTTGGATTGGTTGATAAACGACTTTTATGAGTGACTGTAGGAAAACGTTGTCATATTAGGATGTAAAGAAGTGACAGATATTTGTTGTCATCTCTTACTTACTTTCATTACTTGTATGACATTTATAACGCTTCATTATAACTGTCAGTTGTGACATCAAACAGGGTATTTAAACGAGGGTGCTGTTATATCCTACGACATATTAATCGATTAATTCAGAAATTCAAATGATTATTAATTTTGATAAGGGTAGGCAAATCCTTGAAAACGAGAGAAAAAATCTATATATAAACCAACACGTCAAAACAAAAATACCTTGTTCAGAAAATTCGTGACAAAAATCAGAGCATGAAAGCCACTCGTGCCGGCGACGTGACAACAGCGCGTTTCGACTTGGATGACGCGAATCGAGAGGCCTCAAGCTCTGGACCGCAAACGCTGACGCATTCACTTTGAAGCCAAACGAGTTGGCTCTTAAAAGATCCGCAAGTTTGACGTCAGTGTCCAAGTGCCCTCCAGCTGTCAGAGAACGTGTCTCGTCAGTTTTTTTGATACGCCCACTCACATCAAAGGAGAGGTTATTGATCAAAGTGGATGTGCGGAAAAAATCGGGACGATAATGGAAGAGGACGGGTGCTACAAGGATCGAAATATATGTCAGATTTAAGGGTCTGTTAGCAATGCAAAGACAATCCGAAAAGGTTTTGTGTTATGATTTCTAATTTAAAAAGTAGGGTTTTTAGTGTCTTAATTCAAATTTAGCACTGATGACACAGCACTATTTTGATCTATCCTAATTGGTCTAACAGCCCTCCGGTTTCTTTGATCTTGGCACCTGTTTTAAAGACCTTGCCGCCAAAAATAGAATTCAGCATTAAAGGTAAATTTTAATTCTTTGAAGATAACAATGACTGACATTAATATTCCAGTAGTTCTCCAAGTTTAATTTCCAGCCTTCATTACGTGCTAAGTGAAAAGTTTCTTTGTCTCCATAATGATGCTCAGACAGATTAGAATTGGAAATTTAGGAAGATGCGGGAGTAATTTGTTTTGTTCTATTACCAAGTTATGTTTGTTACAATTCGCCTGTCATTTAAGCAACAGCTTCCCTGAAAGTTTATTTCCTGTCTACCTAATTTAAATTAAATTTGTTCAAGAAAAATGTTAATGGAATTTTGAATTTCGTCTAATTAAATGGGACAAAAAGTTGAGGGTTCGTATTTCTGTAGCTTTATTTGAATGGAATGAAAAAGGTTTCTTATTACAGTAGTTATCATTAATTATTTTGGATTGTTTTCGACCCATGTCATATTGGCAAACATATTTATGTATTTTCCGACATTTAGATGTTTAGTTATCAAACTAACTTTATATTGGTGAGATTTCACAATATCTTCATTATTATAGTCATTGTTGATCATATTGCAAATAGTGATCTCTTGTCCATTTTGTAAAGAAAAATCTATATCTACTTTAAGAAACTTTCTCATAAATTTTCGAACTTTCTAAAACATGACTATCTGCATAACCATAGCCAAACATAACTAGCGTTACAAATTCGATCATTCGGCTACAAACTCGTTCACTATAGTGTGCTTTATCGCCGTTTGCCAAACTTCTAGTTAATACTTCCAAGTCTCGAGCGTGCATGAACATCGAAGTATGAACATCGACAGTTACGACATGTGCATCTGAGGTTGCGTAGATATAGTTACCCCTAATTAGCGTTGGATCTACGCTGTAGATAATACACGTACCTTCGCCCGTTTCAAAATTCATAGAATCATCTACCTATGTAGACGTATAAGGAACAACTGTGTTAAAATTACTTTCTGTAAATTCTCAGTAAAACTGATTATATTGGTTATTTTAGAGCAAGCAATATCAGGTTAACATTCGTTTTCTTATTAAATTGTCCTGCCCTTTACAGTCAGTTATTTTTACTTCATTATTTTGATATTCGCGGAAAAGAAGAATCATATTTCTATTTCCATGATTTTTGGAATTATCCATGATTTTATCAAACATAAACAGCTTTTAGGTTTTCTTCGGGCGAATTTCTAAGAAAGTCCAAAAGATCAAACCAACATAACGTACAAAATGGCTTTGCGCTGATTTATCATCTTCTAAGAAAATTTATTTCTGTTTTGTATCAAAAACGTCGCAAATTCAAAGAGCTTTTTACATAAACAAGACTAGGTCCTTGCATCCATCCTCATTAAAACTGTATTGCATTAAAACGATGGAAAAGATACTGTTAGACAAAGGATGGATACTCTCTTACAAACATATAGTATTGTGCCAACATAACCTTAATATATATGAGAAGTAGAGTTCCTTTTTGAACGTATAACGCATATAATAATGTTGGTAATGCAACAAAGTTAAAAGATGTCAAAGGAGTGACATGAAAGCGACGAAAGACGAAGTTACATCAAAGCATGTTCTTGTTTTTGATATGATTATGAGTCATGCGTAAGAATGTTGAAAATGTTTTTGTAAAGGGTTCATGACAATTTAGGATATACTCTTAGAATAATCATACAGAATGTGTTTTGTTTTGTTTTTCTGTTAGACGTACTAATATATTATTTCACTATATAGTGCGCTGTATAGTGTTTTACTTCTGTATCTGTATTTAAAAAAAAATAACTTAGAAAAATAAAGTTGTAGTAATACAATTAGAAGGGATCTGCACTGTTACTCCTTAATACAGGCTATGTCATAGCCTAGCAAGGAGAGCAGCACGTTACCCACTTGATTGTCAGAGATTTAATACTACCCACTTTGCTAAAACTGTTACATGTACTACAATCTGTTTTTTATTCATATAAAGATTATTTTATTATTATTATACTTCAGTTAGCCTGTAAAACTGACGTAGAAAAGGGATTATACAGGGTGTCAGGGAGACCGTCGCGCAAACTGAAACGCTGAATTCAGAACATGATTTTAGACCTTCTAGCTATCGCTCAACATAATGCTACGACCGAGGTGCAGAATGTAAATTACTTTTAAAGTACGGTTGACCACCTTCAATTAACTTCATCATAATCAGCCTACAATAATGTTCCCACTGCTGGGACACAGGCCTCCTCTCAGCGAGAAGGAGTGGGCCGTAATCCACTACGCGGGCCCATTACGGGTTGGTCTTACCTAATGTAAAGTTCCAGTTAATAATATCTGCCAGAGAATTAAATTTGAATCAGCTAGAAAATGCTGAATCTTTTATTAGTATTTTGATAAAGTGAACACAGCGCTAAACACACCATCTTCATTTAAAAACAACGCGCTTGAAATAATTAATGGTGTTAACGTGCTCACGTTCACTGAATAATTGTTGCATCCAAACGCAAAATTCAAAGCAAATAAAAACTTTCCTCATCACAACATTAGCACAATAAACACTAAATTTACAAAGCTTCAACTTCATCGTAAAACCACGAGTTAATGCTAGAACAACATGTCCGAATTAACCACGTGTGTCCGGCGTCTAATAACTAAACGAATTGTGTTCAAAAAACCAAATTACCATTTACACTCCAAATAACACGTGCTACCTAAAACATTAGGTCCTATTTCCATTGTCGAAACTCACTCAGTTAATTTAGACTTTTTCATAGAAATAGTGGAATGCAATTTTCATGCAGACAATAGACGGAATTAACCGTTCCGTGATATCAGCGTTTTAAACTTCAACAAAGGTTTTATTTAGTGCAAATTGTTTAGGTTTTGAGGTGTGATAATTATAACGGGGGACTTAACAATGGAATAAACGGTTAACTGGGTTTAAATGGGTTTAGAATGGAAAGAACCATTTCAGTTTTGCTTAGTGTAATGGCTAAGAAGGAAGTTGGAAAGTGTTTTTGAGTAGCTTTAGCATAAAACAACATTAAAAGAAAATCAAGGCCATTAAGAAAAACTTTGCTTCTTCTACACTGGATATCGTAAAAGGCGAAAATTTCTTAAAGAGGTATCAAAACTTTAACATTATCTTGCTGAAACTACACGTGCCTGAATTTCTTCATCATCTTTCCGTCCGATACCGTGTTCGAGAGTAGACGTATTTTTTGGCTCCAAAAAGAAAAAAATATAAATTAGCTAGTACGCTACTCTAACCCCTAATTAAAACGTAAAAGTGCCTAAACTCGTATAATCTACGCAAGTCCGTCTCCACAACGCTCACCATCGAACTAGCGGCGTGACCCTGCCCCGCACGCGCCATCTTCACCTCCGTGGAAACAGTGCAGTGGTCATAATTGCTCTCTCGCTTTCTCCAAAACCGTACATCGTCGCAAGCGCTGTAGGGAGCCACAGTGACACGTATTTGCTACGAGCCTAACATAATTATAACCGTGAGTACTTACGGTCTATTTTACATTGTCCTGCTGTTCATGATGCCCCGCATACCGCGCTCGCCGCCGCCAACCACTTCGAATGTCAACATTACGCAAGCTTTATCCGACTCCGATATTCCTCAAATGATATCGAGCAGCCCATTTGACGATGTAAACATTACGACGCGCCACTCTAATAAGCGTCCTCGGACGTGTTGCTCCCCAGGGGCAGAGTTGCAGGATTTTAAAAAGGAAATACACGAAATGCTTAAGAATTGGAAAACGGACCAAGAAGCATACCTAACCAAACTTTGTAACGAACAAACCTCTTCTTTGAATAAACTAGCGTCTGAAATGGTTGAACTCAAGCGTCAAAACCTGGCTATTCAGAAATCCAACACGGAAATAGAAAAAAACATTTCTTTCATTAGTAAGCAGTACGACGACATGTTTAAACAAGTTGAGTCACTCCAAAAAGAAAACCTAATATATAGGAAAAGTATGCTAAATATGGAAAGCAAAATACAAGATCTACAACGTGTAGCTCGGCCCTCCGCTATTGAAATCCGAAACTTGCCGTCTGTGGAGAACGAAACAGCGTCGGACCTCACCTCGATAATCACCAAAGTAGGCACAATTGTCGATTTAAAGGTGAACAATTCAGACTTGCGCGATGTGTACCGATTACCGGGTAAACCAGACACGATTAGGCCGATTATCGCTGAGTTCTCTAATGTCCAGACCAAAAATCAATTAATCACCGCGGCCCGAAACTACAATAAAACGCACAATGGAGATGATCGTCTCAATACTCGCAGCATTGGCATGAATGGTGAACGGCGACCGATTTTTATATCAGAACACCTCCCCGCCAGTTCTAGGAAACTATTCTTCACCGCCAAGGAATTTGCAAAACACAACAAGTACGACTTCTGCTGGAGCTCAAACGGTAATATCTTCTTAAGGAAAGTCACAGGAGTCAAACAAATACTTGTTAGATCAGAGCAAACCCTACGTGACCTCGAACAGCAAGCGATTCAATGACTACTCTCTGCAAATGTGTATGTTATACAGCTGTCGAACTTTATAATCATCATAAGTTGGCTAATTTTAATACTACTTATAATTAAATTATGTAAATCCTTAACTTCAATACTAACTTTAAATTCAACATTTAGTCATGTATACTACCTACACACCAAACAAATTGTGTTTTGTATTGAAACCAAGAAACTCCTTTCTTACTACACACACACACCCTGGACACTTACTTCCATTACATCACACTCAACATACTCGCACAAAAAAACTAAAATAGAGCGCAAACACATTCAACTTAGCCCTAATTCATACTCACAGCCACATTGCGTAATTGTTCTGTTGCACGGACCTTTAAAACTTATTCGTTTTTATCACTCGTACTGTTATGGACGCCAATCACCACCACACTCGAACCCTTCGCTGCATACACGCACCACTTTTTGGATCATTAACACTATAATTAATGGCGTCAATCAATGACATCAACAACGAGTTGGACAGTATTACTGTTTCGTCGTCGTTCACTTGTACTTCGAATGAATGTGTTGATTATTTAAAATCCCCGCTAGCACACAATATCTTGCACCTCAACATAAGAAGCTTAAACAAGAACTTCAACGAACTAAACTGTCTACTCGCGTCTATTAAAATAAAATGTGATGTCCTAATTTTAACAGAGTGTTGGCTAAAGACGAATGCGACCGTCCCAAGTATTCAGGGCTACACCTCTTTTCAAACCAATAACCTTATTAATCAGAATGATGGCGTGGTTATCTACATTAAAGATACTTTAAGCTTTAGTATTACTGAGCCTTCGTTTGCCGATGCCAGCTGTCTTGTCTGCAAAATCCAAAACAACATTACTATCATAGCGTTATATAGACCACCATCACAAAAAAACATAGACAATTTCTTGAACAGCTTGGATAACCAATTGACAGACTGTACGCACTGTGAAACCGTTTCAGTAATAGGAGATATCAATATAAACATTGCTCCAAACAACAATGACCCCCGCTCTTGTCAATATCTAAATTTGATAGCATCACACGGTCTCCTTCCTGCCCACGTGATCCCAACTCGATTTAACAACTGTTTGGACCATGTTTTACTTAAAACAAATTATAAGGCAACCACGTTGGTAGTTGAAACGTCAATAACAGACCATTCCGCTGTTCTATTAAACCTAGAAATTAAAGCCCCAACCCGTAACACAAACAAATGCATCTCTTCCCGCCTAAACTTAACCTGTGCTATCAGCGACATCGAAAACTGTGACTTTTCAACTATCTTAAACCTAAATGACCCTAACCTTGCTATGGACAAATTATATGAAATCCTGACACCCATACTGATAAGGAACACTATCTATAGAATAATTCCCTGTAAACTTAAAATTATTAAACCCTGGATAACGGTTGGTTTGCTGAGATGCATACGTAACCGTGACAACATGCACAAAAAATCTAATAATCAACCGCAAAACGCGATTTTAAAACTAACATACTTGCGCTACCGAAATTTCTGCAACAACCTGCTTAAAAAACTTAAAACAGCTTACGAACAAAAAGCTTATTCCGACGCTAAAAATAATCCAAAAAAGATGTGGGGGGCCATCCGTAATGTACTCGACACAAATAAAAATACTTCAGCTCCAATTGACCTCCTAAAAATAGACACTGACCCCATCGTATCGGTCAACGCCGTGAATAGGTTCTTTGCAGATGTTGGCAGAAACCTGGCTAACAACATCCCGCAAAATTTAAGCAACGCCCAACGCCTTCCCCGTCCAGCGTCGATGCTTAACTCAATTGGCCTTCTACAGACAGACGAGGAACACGTCGAGGCTATTATTAAGGGTCTCCGCGTGGACAGTGCCTCTGGCTGGGATGATATCTCTCCCAAATTGTTAAAATCCACGAGTCACAAACTAGTTCCGGCCATAACGCACATTTGCAATCTTGCAATATCCACCGGCACTTTCCCTAAGACCCTCAAAAAAGCCATTGTTCATCCAATCTTTAAAACAGGTGACAGAGGCAGTGTAAATAATTATCGACCAATCTCAGTACTTCCAGCCATTTCGAAAATATTGGAAAGAATCATCTATAAATATCTCCTCAACTTTCTGGACAAATATAAAATCATCGCTAAAAACCAGTACGGTTTTAGAAAGGGGGTATCAACGGAAGACGCTGTATTAGCTCTTCTGGACTCTGTTGTCAACAAAATTGACTGTAAACAAAAATGTGTCGGAATATTTTTAGACCTCTCTAAGGCTTTCGACACTGTCTCTGTCCCTATTTTACTCGGAAAATTAGAACAGATCGGAATACGCGGCACAGCCCTAAAATTGCTTAAGGATTTTCTATCGGACCGAACCCAGTGCGTTAAAATAGGAGAGTATGTCAGCAGTGAACAACTACTAGACTTCGGTGTGCCACAAGGAAGTTTGCTCAGCCCCCTCCTCTTCCAAATCTATGTTAACGAACTCTGTCTACTCACTCTCCCTTCTACACATATTATAGCGTACGCCGATGACACTGTTTTACTGTCTAGCGGTCGTGACTGGGAAACGGCTAGGGAGGCCGCTGAAAGGTCCTTGACCCAAGTAATGATCTGGTTGGGCAATAATAGCTTAACGTTAAACGTCAGTAAAACCAACTTTATAACCTTTAGTTCTAGACCCTCTACCCTTCCATCTGACCTCTCACTACAAATCAAAGCCCATGTATGTGATGACTATAACCGCAACAATCCCTGTTCATGCCAGACTGTGACGAGAGCCTCTTCTATAAAGTATCTCGGCCTTTACCTTGATTCCTGTCTAAGCTGGAAGACCCACATTGAATCTCTGTCTGCCCGCACTAGAAAACTCATTTACCTTTTCAAAAAGTTGAGAACTTCCGCCCATAAGGATATCCTAAAAATGGTTTACACCGCTCTATGCGAATCAATACTAAGTTACTGTATCGGTGTGTGGGGCGGTGCAGCCAAAACAATACTCATACCAGCTGAAAGAGCCCAACGGGCAGTAATCAAAGTCCTGTTAAGCAAACCATTTAGGTACCCGACTGAGAAAGTTTATTCGGATTTTAAGGTGCTGACAGTCCGTCAAATGTTTATGCTTCGTGTGATCACACGCACACATAAAATTACCCCTTACAGTAGATGTAAAAGCCCTACGCTCAGAAGAAGACCCAAACCCGTTTGTCCCAAAGTTTGTACAAATACCACCTTTGCAAGGCGGCATAACCGTTATTTAAGCACTTTATTATATAATAAACTCCACAACACATTAAGCATTCATTCTTTGAACAAATTCCATTGTAAACAAAAAGTAAAAGAATATTTGCTAACCCTAAACTATGACGGCACGGAAGAATTGCTCAAACCATAACTTAAACAAAACAAATCAGGCACTCACTCACACAGACACACCTACACTTACTCATACATCTACACTTACACATACACAGCTACATTCACTCTAACACTCACATCCGGCACGTATTTTCCTTGTTATTAATCCATTGAAACTTTATTTACCCTTTTGTTCCCGTTTCTTATCTTCAAATTTAATTGTAATAGTCTAGTTTATTTTGTTTTTCTTTTTTACAAAGGTGCACATTACTAAATTGTATGTAATTATTATAATATCCAGAATGGACGGATGGATGACCCCTGTAACACAGGCTTTGCCTAGCATGGGGGTCATTGATCATTTATTTTGTACCATGCTATTCGCACGCTCAAATTAAGTTTCACTCTGTATCTGTGTACCTTTTTATGTCAAATAAATTTATTATTATTATTATTATTATTATTATACAGGGTGTCCGTGGAAGTATGGATCAAATCGAATAGGGGCGTGGGCAAGGTCATTTCCAAACTTCTTAACCCAGTGAATGTCGGTAAATTTTTTTACGGTTCAAAAGTTATCACCGATTTTATATTTTTTTTCAATCTTTTCGCATAGTGCTCAAAGGAAATAATCATTAAAAATACTATTAGGGCTATCTAAAAAAATTAAATTGATAGCCCTGATAGTTTTTTTTTTTAAGATTTCTTTTGAAACGATTCGATTTCTCTTCTTTTTTTTGTTTTTTTTTTTGGAAATGAGCTTGCCCATGCCCCTATTCGATTTGATCCATACATCCAGGGACACCCTGTATAAAAGCAATTCCAATAGAATCTATTACATGCATCCCTTTCTTTGACAGACGTCTTAATGATCCTAAAACCTAATCATCTGCCTACGCACCAAGATCAATCGAAAGATAATCATGTCTTTCCAGAATAGCTACTTAGGTCTTGACAGAATAAGATCAAATACATGAAAATAGACTACTTAATCTACACCATTATTACGACTAATTGAAATTCAACCTTATTCTAACCGAGTAGTCTAGACCAAAATAATCCTATTGAGGCTGTATCACACTAATCACACTAATATTATAAAGGCGAAAGTTTATGAGTGTGTGTGTGTGTGTTTGTTACTTCTTCACGCTCAAACGGCTGGACCAATTTTGATAAAATTTTGGATGGAGATAGCTGACACCCTGGATTATCATATAGGCTACTTTTATTCCCGATATTCCCACGGGATCGACATTTACGCGGGTAAAACCACGGGGCACAGCTTGTTTAATAAATGAGGAGCAATCATTCAATTAGTGTTTTGTCCATAAATTAACGAAATACAACTGAGTATGGAGAAATCATAATTACAGTGTAATTATGATTTCTCAAATATAGATAACAAACGAGATTGTGACAAAACTTTGCAGCAGGATAATTAAGTTTCAAATGAAACTATACATTAGGGGGGTACGGTATGAGCCAGTTTAAATAATAGTTCGATGCAAGATAAGTTATCCAATCTTACTAAGGGGTATCACGATACCCTGTTGTAAGGCCCCTAGGCTGCCAGTAACTAAGAAACACGTTACCCACTGGCTTGTGAAGGTCAGATAGGCAGTCGCTCCATGTACAATTCTGGTATTCAACTGCAGCCCGTAAGACTAAAAGCTGATTCCAATATAGAACGAAGAACAGTAAAACGAAGCAATTAAAACAATAATGAACCAAAAATGTACCCTTTATCAATCAGTAATAAAAAAACAGTAATACGAAACCCTCAATCAAATCAAAGCCACGACTTTTCCAATTAACTCTTCAACAAAGTCCAATGGCTATTAAATCGCAGCTAACCCTCCTAGGGTAAAATGACAGGGGAAAAACGTGAAACATATCACCGATGTTATCAACGTAACGTGTTTTCATTTATCAACAGGGTGAGGTATTACGTATTATTCGTACAATATCGGGTTGGTCAAAGGAAGAAGAGCCAGCGGGAGAACGACGTGAGGGTTTTGTTTGCTAAGCACTCTCTTTAATTTCATAACACTCGCTTTTTTCATTTAACTCAATAATTCGAATTTTGTGTAAATTAATTAACCGAACAAAAAAAAAAATATGGCACTCCGGGAGTGCCGACAGAAGTGAAAACTTGAACAATTACGTGTGTATTTTTTGAATCGTCATAAAAACAACACACAAACAGAATACTTTGCTATCACTCACTGACATATCGGAAATACATTAAAACCGAGTACGTTTTGAGGACAGCCGAACACATCCGAAGCGTTGTCGGTTACGGTAACAGTGGCGCGAATTCAATGGTTTTTTCCTTGCTCAAAAAATGCTCAACGCGCTTAGAGGTTTTCACTTCAAAAATACAAGATTCAGCGAGCGTATGGATATTATAATACCTATCTCGAATCTTAAATCTCATTGTAAAAACAAAAAAGAAATATCAGAATGTACAGCACTTTTTCAAGTTCAACAGTTAAAAGGCAACTCACAACACACGGACTCAACTTCTTACTGTTATTGTTAGCCTGTATCATCCCACTGTTGGGCGAAGGCCTCTCCCCATGACTTCCAGTGCTTGCAAACCAATGCTAATATAGACATTTTTGAAGTGAAAACTGCTTTAAGCGCGTTGGGCATTTTTTGAGATGGGAAAAACCGTTGGATTCGCGCCACTGTTACCGTAAGCGACACCGCTTCGAATATGTTCGGCTGTCCTCGGGATGTACTCGGTTTTAATGTATATCTGATATGTCAGTGAGTGAGTCTGTGGGCACTCCCGGAGTGCCACTGTTTTTTTGTCTGAACCACTAATCGTTTGTTTGATCCAGCTTGTCCCGTCATCTCCTACGGGGTCTGCCGCGACACCTTCGAGCTATGTCTAATTCTTAGTCTTCATTTATTAAGTTTATTTTCAGGAAATTAAAACAAACTTAATAAATTATCATCTTTTAGCAGTCTGACATCGCTAATAACTTGTACCCTATCACATGTTTTCAAGATGGAGAGTGCGTGTATAATGTAGCCTGGCCGTGCATAATATTAAAGGTAATATATCACTAGAAGAGTATGTGTTCCTCTTACACTTGTGATCCTCAAAGGAGTAGTATTCATTAAGTGAACCACAATTTATTACGCCCTGTGACAATAGTTTATTATAATCATGCATTAACGATCAGAGTTTTTGCACTATGTTATGTAGTGTCATTTTGTTAGAGCTATCACTAGAATTTACTCATCAAATTAACATCACATTGTGGCGTAGGGTGTTATTCAATTTGATTTTTCATGAAATTGATAAAGACTTTTTTTATGGATGGGAAATCATCAAATGACCCCTGCCGCTCTGGGTGGAGCGGAAGTGAGTGTCAGACTCTTACTGACTAAAACCCATCCGTGTTCCTTCCTTAGGTCTTTATGTTCCGGGGTAGCGGTAACTCTTTCGGACAATCCCGCACCCCCGGTAGGTTTCGGCCCTGACAGGCCCCTTCCTTTATGCTGACATCTCTTTGAGGCGCGCGTGGAACACGTACGCGCCGTCCGGCACGGGCCTGGTCCTGATCGGATGGTGAACTGAAATCGCCACCCTGTATAGCAGTTACTTCAGACGGTCCCTTAGGCTTTAAATTGATAAAGACTAAGGGGCCGTCTCCACAAGCGAGAGAATCGCGGCGATAGTCTCGCCGTGCCATCAAATTTTCGCCGCAATGATATCGCCGTGTGGAGATAGTTCTAAGAGAGTACATTTCTCTCGCTCCTTAGGTACCTATAGGTTCTGCTGACGGGAAGGGATTATGTTTTGTTTTCGTTTAAGAGAGGGGTATTCAAGGAGGCGCGGGTGAAATTTATTTTTTTCTGGGTTACTGCGCCCTCTGAAAGCTGGACTTTAGTGAATTTAGTTCAATTCTCCACAAACTATAGTTTCATTATTAATTAAGTTTTCAGTTGGCTTAGCGTTCGCTGATCTATGTAATAAATAAGCTTTGCGCAAAGGTTTTGCCTTGTATAGCGAAATTGTTAGTGTTATTGTATTTACATTAGTTTAAATGGCTTCTGTGTTTATTTGAAAGTGGTGTACATACTTGCTATAAAATGGTAGTGATTTTTTGCAAGCTGCACCTTAATTCAAAGACTGATCGTTTTAATCCTTAATGGGTCTCTTACCTTTCAGAGTAGCATCGCATCGATTCATCATCGGTTGGCATCTTAGGGAAAGTTAGTTTTTCCCTAAGGTGCCATTTCTTATAACTTACACCAAAAGTCTGCGTGCTTCTAAGCCACGGAGAGCAAACGTAATGTTTCCTAGAGGTACATAATATCGAGCTCAATATATCAAGAGTTGAGCGAACGCTTTTCTCTGCATCCGACCATAGAACAAGGAATCCGTGTAGAAATGTTCCTACTCATATACTTGTGCTGTACGTGCGTTCATCATCATCATCATTTCAGCCGAAAGACGTCCACTGCTGGACATAGGCCTCCCCCAAGCACCTCCACTTCGACCGGTTTTGTGCTTCTCGCATCCAACGAGTTCCTGCGGCCTTCACAAGGTCGTCGGTCCACCTTGTGGGAGGCCTTCCAACGCTACGTCTTCCGGTACGTGGTCGCCACTCCAGAACGTTTCGGCCCCATCGGCCATCTGTTCTGCGAGCAATGTGCCCTGCCCCCTGCCACTTAAGTTTGGGAATTCTTCGGGCTATGTCGGTTACCTTGGTCCTCCTGCGGATCTCTTCATTTCTGATTCGATCCCGCAGGGAAACTCCAAGCATAGCCCTCTCCATTGCCCTTTGGGTGACTTTCAGCCTTCTAATAAGGCCCATTATGAGCGACCACGTTTTAGTGCCATATGTCATCACTGGCAACTCGCACTGGTCAAAGACTTTCGTCTTGAGACACTGCGGTATGTGGGACGAGAAGATATTGCGTAGCTTCCCGAACGCTGCCCAGCCGAGTCGGATTCGAGGTAAATATACTCGTTTACGACTTCGAGGGTAGCGTCTCCGATCTTCATGAGAGTGGGTGTTACATGGGCATTCGACATGACATACGTGCGTTCATACTACTATATTAGAACACTCCACTGGAAACAAGCAAGTGTCTTCAAGCGCTTTGCATTGGAGTGTTCTCTACCCCGCACAGTACATTATAGCGAAAACAGGGCCCTCAATTCGTTTAATGCTCGAGCGCAGAACGCAGAACGCGGACCGGTATACACCATCTTGAATGTGTTGAGCACAACTTACCATAATTGCCATTTATGGAGAGGAAGCAACACCCAACAATAACTGGGCTCTGCTTCCACTCCATTGTTGTAATATTGATAAGATTTTAGAGAGATAAGATGTATTTAGCCATAAGAGTTGTATAATAATCAGAATTACGGGGTGACATCGTCATTGTTGACGAAGTCCCCTTAAATAAAGAAAAAAAAAACTCTAAACTGCTAATAGTTTGGAGAGAGTGTCACTTCTATACATTCTAAGTCTATGACGACCTTGTATTAGTATTCCTTATGTTTTTCCAGTATCTACTAACTTCATTCTTTAGCTTGACATTATACTAGTCATGGACATCAATTTTGTTTTACAATAGAAGAAAACTTATTCAGAGGCCTTCATTGATTATGTATTTAAGATACTTTGATGTATTCTACTTTCTTAAGAAAAAGCATTTTCATTGTACACTTACCCCCTTATTCATAAAACTTATCAAACCTATTTTAGTTAAAATGGGGTTTGTCTCTTTCTTACACACAGAAATGACAACGTGACAGATAAAGACAAACGTTCTATAAACCTATTTTAGCTAAAATAGAGATAAAATAGGATTATGAATAAGGGGGTTACTGTCAAGAATTTTCTTTTATTTTATGAGAGATTGTGTGCACTTTACGAAAATAGCTAGTTTTATTCAATTACTTAGGTACTTCAAATAGAAAATCCAGTAAAAAACTTTAACTTACTTATCTATAATCCTCTTGAGGACTATTGAAAATCTAAAACCTGATATTATCGATAGACAGACGCTTCCATCAAAAGTTTCAGATATCTGTTTGAAGTGTTAATTCGTTTTGAAATGAGAAAATCAAGGTTAAACTAAACCTTATATTTTAAGCTTCAATTCCAACGAAATAAATGTTCTCAAACAAAACAAACAACTTAAATATCGTAGAAGAAGCTCAGAAACACATTCAAACAAGTAATTGAAAGACACAATATTAAGTTCCAAATTACGCCCCAGAATAACAAATGAAGAAATTAATTCTGTTCTGAGCAAACTTCGCTAAGCTAACTGTGCGGAGTATTTGTACACTGCGCCTTGGACAATATTCTCTAAATGATTCTGGCTTATCGTTTTAGGTCTTAGAAATCAAATAATTACATTTAAGAAAATGTCCTGCTAGGAAATTAAAGCTAAATCAAGAACAGACAACAGTTATATGAACATTGTCGCTAAGTCTCAATAACGATTTAAAAAATAATAACTGCCGCACGGGTCGATCGAAGGTTAAGCTACACTTGCTGCGGTCAGTTGGTGGATGGGTGACCATCCATTACATAATAATTGAGACCCCTCCATGCCTCGGATAAAACGTTAAGCCGTTGGTCCCGGCTGCCATTCGTAAATCTTTGACAGTTATTATGGGTAGTCAGACGCCCGAAAGTCTGACAACCAGTCTTTCCAACCAGTTTTCCTTATCGTGTTGCCCAGTAACTGGGTTGTGGAGATTAGATAGGCAGTCGCTCTATGTAAAATACTGGTATTCAGCTGCATTCGGTTAGACTGGAAGCCAACCCCAACATAATTGGGAAAAGACTAGGCAGTTTGATTGGCTGTAAGTGCTATAAAATGGAACCTACTCAGTAGTTATCATTTTTGAAATACTAGTATCTACAAGTAACGCATAATACTCCAACAATATAAATATAATATCATATAAACGATTATTCCTTACAATCCCCATCTACATCCCTAAAACCTTTCAGAATCGTCGACATAGGCACAAAAAAGGACTATGAAAAATCGCCCTAACAAGTCCAGCCATTATAAAGGGGGCCTAGAATATTCAGTGGCCTTTTTACCCCACTACGGCGATGCAAAAAGGAGGGTTATGAGTTTGACCGGTATGTATTTATGTACGTATGTTCATCTGTTCCCTCATAACTTCTAAACTACTTGTCATAAATTGACAAATGAGGTGTCGTTAGAAGCGTCTTGTTCGTCCGCTGGTTATAGGCTATGTGACGTCACATTACATTGAATATGGCGCCCTCTAGCGGAAATAAAGTCATGACCTAAAAAAAAATATTTTTAATCAAGTTGTGTTGGGTATCAAATTAAAGAACTTCATTGGTACATTTTAAAAATATAAATATTACTGAAATAAGCCCCAAAACAATTAAATAAAAAGTAAGTTTAAACTAAAACCTAACTACTGAAAAGGATGAAACAAGAAAGTACCTTCCCGTGGTCGCATGCCGCTGTTTATACTTACCTACTTATAAGTCATGGTAGCATGCAACCACGGGAAGGTACTTTTTTGTTTCTTCCTATTCAGTAGTCGGGTTTTAGTTTTTAAAGTAATTTTTCTTCATGTAAAAACATTGGCTACAATAAAAATTGTAGCAGCAATAACAGGTTTGTAGTGGGAAACCAAACAATGGTGAACGCAAAGAATATTAGTGTGAATTTATATCAACCTTTGTTCTCCGGGAGGGGAATCCGCATTTTGTTTGTGGGACACATGGCTTGGTACAATGAGCAACTTAAAATATAAAATTATATTGTGAGAATTTTAGAACACTTTAAAATAAGACCCTGAAGATCGCAGCAATTGCCTGTCGATACGACTTTATCTGAAGCTGCTTGAAGAGAAACACTGGCATGAAAGAAAAGAAAAAAACACTGGTGTGCATCGCTAGACCCATATGTAAATTTCAAATTCCATTGTGGTCTCCACTCAAGGTGAACATATGGTGATCGATTGAGGGACCACCTTCCGCTTGCTAGTTCTTTTTATTCCTTGAACAGGAAGGGTTGATATTCAAATAAATTAGTTTTACAAATCTTTTACTAAGAGTAGTAATTTATAGCAGTTGCAAATTTTCACTAGGTTTTGAGATAGGGATGCCTGTCAGTCACGGCTGAGGGACCACCTTTAATCGATTGTAACTTTTGAGTGCCTACTTTTACAAATTAAAGGCTGAATTTACAATTGTTTGAGAACTTTTACTAAAGGCTGACGCATTCAAAAGCTAAAAATTCAAATGTGGTCCCTCAATGGGAACGCAAGTTCTTTGTAAAGCAACATTGGTACTTCGATTTTAACCCCCAACCAGTACATAATTAACAGCATGATTCTTCTACATATCCCAATATGGGTAGATGCAACATATAATTTTCTTGCATACTTCTACAGGGTGAAATTGAATTCATGGGCATCCTTTTAAGGGGTCATTGTACTCATCATTATGAACAACTTTTACTATGGGACCAAACCTGAAATCGCGAAAAAAAAAATCAGCTCTTCCCTACATTTTGACGAGTTATGTGAACATAAATGCAAGGAACAGCTGATTTTTTTTCGCGATTTTAAGTTTAATCCCACAGTAAAAGTTGTTCATAATGATGAGTACAATGACCCCTTAAAAGGATGCCCATGAATTTAATTTCACCCTGTATATTAGTCATCATCTTGGTAGACACCCTTCAGTCCATCCATCGTTTCGTAGATCTTCTCTTATAAGTTATAAGAATAACCATCCACATTCATACTCAAAACTATTCTCACGATATTTTCTTCAGTCCTCCGCAGCATATGCACATACCATGACAACCGATTTCCATACAGTTTTTCAGTCACCGGTGACACTTTCAGACTTTCTACCCCATCCCGTACAATATTTAGCCTAAAACATTTCTCATGACCTTGACCTTTACTTCGCTGGCCATTTTTCCACTCCGTATGTAGTACGTAGTAATAATGGAACATTCGCATAATAAATGGCGACACGTTCGTAAGGTAACATCGCTCTTTCATTTTTCTCACGGTCGATTAATCTTCTGCGTGGGGATGCTTCTGGTTGGTTATTCGACTAGTATATATCGACAAATGGCCGGGAATTTATTGTCAACGGTTGAATGGTTCTCGAAGTATGGTAAGTATTAGGGGTTTAGTAAGAGGTTTGTGGCTTAGTTTATTTTATTTTTGGGGAGATTATGGAAAGGATCCATAAATAAAGATGACAACAATTGACAGCTGTGCTGCTGGGTAAATTGTTGCGCTACTTTTTATTCTTACCTATAGTACTAAGGAGTGGTGAAGGGCGGGCGATTTGGAGGACTGTCTTATGTAATTTTGACGTGCAAAACGTGCTGATTCTCCGTCTAGTTTGAATATATTATGACTTTTGATTTGATTTTAAACGAAGATTCCCTGTACGCTTTTTTTTTTATAAATGGGAAATCATCAAATGTCCCCTCCCGCTCTGGGTGGAGCGGAAGGGAGTGTCACTCTTACTGACTAAAACCCATCCGTGTTCCTTCCTTAGCCCTTTATGTTCCGGGGTAGCGGTAACCCTTTCGGACAATCCCGCACCCCCGGCAGGCTTCGGCCCTGGCAGGCCCCTTCCTTTTTGCTGACATCTCTTTGAGGTGCGCGTGGAACACGTACGCGCCGTACGGCACGGGCCTGGGCCTGATCGGACGGTGAGCTACCCATTACTCTCCGTCCGCAGGCTCGCGCCTACGGTGGCCGGGAGTCGTCACGCGGCTCCCGACGCCCGGAGCGTCTCCCGCGGCGGCTGGGACGTGAGGCTCTCTCCCTCAGCCATCCCGCCACCTCCTTCGCTAGCATGACTGCTTCGCAGAAGGAAGTGACTGCCTCGCACTCCCTCTCGCCCCGGACCATGGCTTGAAACAGGGCCGGACGCGAGAGGTCGCCGCCGCTGTCGATCGCCTCTACGAGGGCACGGCGGTGCTCCGCCCAAGCGGGGAACTAATAACTGGCCAGCATTCTTGAGTATTTAAGTAAATAAGACACTTATTTGCCCTAATAATATTTATGTTTTATCCATAATTACTTAAACCACAAAGGCAAGGTATAAACATAGAAACCGTTAATGCTTACCAAACCAATCTCGATGGTTGTAAAGGTACGCTTAATTCTATCTGCTGTTTCATAATAGGTCAAGCCTTTATCTATAATAATGGTTTAACTACGTATTATATACCAAAATATATAATAAATGCTAACAATACTTAATGCTAATTTCATTTGAGCTTAACAACCATTTAGAATTAACGTCACAAAATTCGAATAGCTTTGTTTTGGCCAATTTAGGTAACAGTGTGGAATTTTGATCAAACAGAATGTATAATCGAGATGAATTTCACTTAGCTATCGGTAATACACGATCAATTTTGATTCTATTTGCGTAATTGGCTCAAATTGTAACAATGATAAAGTACTGTGGGAACCAAAGAATGATAATTAATTTTGGAGTGGTGTGTGTTAAAACAGTTAGATGGAAATTTTGAAATACTACAAGGTGGGAGACGACAATAAATTAAACTTCGTACACCTAATGATGTTCCCAGTCTGCATACAAAATTTCAACGAAACATAATCAATGAATAGGATTAGGCGGATCACATCAGCCGTATGCACGATGACCGCTGGACAAAAATCTCCACACAATGGGTGCCTGAAGATGGACAGCGCCGCCGACGCCGGCCCAGAAAGAGATGGCGACATAACCTGGACGCGTACCGCGAGGGTTGGTACGAGGTGGCTCGGGAAAAGAGTTCCTGGAAGGATTTGGAGGAAGCCTTTGCCCAGCAGTGAGACAAAAAAAACCAATGGTTTAGTCACTGTTGCTAGTCAAAGATTGGGAAAACTCATAGTTGGCCTATCACTATGTATTTAGTTTGTTTGAAAAATTATTGATCTTTTAAAAAAAACACAAACTTTGGATTGATTAAGGCAGAAGGAGAGAATACTGAAGGTAGTCGGTGGTGTATTGTTAGCGCCACTGCTTCCGGCGACCAAACGTAGTGCGAGTATCACGAGTCAAGCGACGCACCGTGGTGGGTCCAGTGCTGCCACCTGCGTCGGACCGGACGTTGGAACGTTGCTGGTGGACGTCACTTCGGCGGGGATACAAGTCTTTAAAAACCCCGAGCTCAGTTGGCTGGGCCCTCTTTTTAACTCGTGCTTCGTCGTAGAAACATGTCATATCGTTAATTATTGTCTAATTTTTATTGTAATTAATTAATAAGTAATTGGTTGAGAATTAAATGTGATCAAGTGTTAGTATCTATTTATTTATTCCTGGTTAAAGTAGCTTCAGTATACAGTATCATAATAATTGTTAAGTAAATTGACACCCTACGTCAAAGTCGTAATATAGCCATCACATATTATACATTTAAAAATTGTCCGTATAGAGTCAAATCACAACTGTCAAACAGTACCTGCGAAGTTTCGTCTCCACAATAATAATTGAATTAGAAAAAACTCAAAATTTCTTTTAATGAAATGAATGCACAAAACCTTTGCCTTCTTCAAAATAATATTATGTTCCCAAACTTTTAAAACCGGCAAAAATTTTCGTCAACAAAGTTTTTTCTTTATTTTTCTCGTCTCTGTTTTGAAATTTCAAAATCCTGTTAACAAGTTTTTCTGTCATTCGGGTGGCGGCTTTCTTTCTTAAATATAAGGCGGTTTATTATTTAACTTTTTAATAATGTTTGATATTTGAATTACAATTTTATTATGATATTTGTTTTTTTAGGTACTTAGCATATCATCATGAAAATAGATATTTTAGGTCCACCCACCACCCACCCAGTCACTTTTTTGAAGTGAAAACTTCTTTAGCGGCGTTGAACACTTTTTGTAATGGGTAAAAAATGTTAAAGTCGCGTCAGGGCATCGCGTCAGGACACGTGACCGTCAGGAGAGATTTCCCCCCCCCCCCCCCCCATCTCTTTCTACGGCGGCGCCAACCGAATTGAACCAAGTGAGACACGACAAAGATGGCCGAAGAAAATGACATTTGACGTACAAATGTTTGAAAAGTCAGTTTCACAGAGTACTTTTTGGTTTCCATGACGACCATGACGTTGTCGCGTCAAAACTGTTGAAACTGTAGACAATAAATTAGTTTTTCATACGTAATAATGTCTATGGACACAAATATTCGGTTCGTAGACAGATATTCTCGTATGCCGATTTAATGTGTTGGCCAATTTGTTGGATGACTTCATTATAATGGCAACATTTAGAAGTTGTAGGACATTCTAGTTATAGAACGTTTATGAAGCGTTTATGAATACAAAATTTTATCGAATATTTTAAAGGCCTATTGAGCATTTTTACTAATGAATGGTTTAAACCTTCAATAGGCTTTTTTTATGAATAAGACCGAAAGTGTTTAAAATATGGAAATTGAACAAAGTGCATCTATTAATGAAAAAAGTGACGCAGAAATATTGAAAAAAAATTAGTAATATTAATTAAATTAATAATTGATTTATTTCAACGTTAATATTCAAGTTTTCACTTCTGCCGGCACTCCCGGAGTGCAACCCGTCTTTTTTTGGCGATGGCACCTCGTTGGTCAACCTAGGAGGTTGTCGGCTCCTGTTGGTGCTTTTAATAAATTAAGGTCTCCAGCCAACGCATAAAACTTATAAACTAATGTGTGAAATTGAAATTAATTTTCTTTTAATAAACGTATGTAAAGAAACAGTAAAACTGTTTCTTTACATACGTTTATTAAAAGAAAATTAATTTCAATTTCACACATTAATAATTTTAAAGTATGTTGTGTAATCCATTTGTAAACACATTATATGTACCTAGGTCTATTTGTTTACTGTTCAGTAATGAGTATTTAAGCTTCTGTCTCGGTACCAATAGTGTTAATTTTAATGAGTAGACCTAATTAACATGACGATCCAACCTTTTGATTCAATATTTCTGTTATTGTATCAAACGCAATATTATCATTTCTTACATAAACCCTACGTGTAACAAATACCCCACATCCTTCAGAATCTAAAACAACGTATACGTTGGGTCCTACATTATTGCTTTCGATTTCAGCAATGTTAGCCAGCGGTTGTCATTCCGGAGAGCGACGCGATCGACCGTCGGCTCCAATATTTATAAATTCCTGAATCTTACGTGACCGGCCTTTTACTTCAGCTTATTGGCCTGCTGGGATCAAAGCAATATTTTATATTGATAAAATAATATAGACAGGTACAATTTGTGGTCTGTCAACGAGTCAATTTAAGGCGCATTAAGAAACAATTTTTTTAGGTAATAGACAATAGCCCATCGCGGCTACAAATAACATTTGATGTTAGCTGAATCGAATGACCACCAAAATTTTGCAGGTTTAATTAAATAAAAAAAAAGGCATGGCTTAGTGACATATTTTTTAGGTATTTCTACATTTGTTATCATTACATAAAATATGATCAAGTCATATGATCAAGTGATATATGAAGTCTTTTCTTTCAACATTAAAATTTTGACAATACACAAAATTTTTAGCGCGATAAAAAACTGAGCGTTTTACGGTGTCTACCTTTGGGCAGTGCCTTAATTAAGGCGCAGATATACGACTTCTAATGATTTTAAATTCAACATCACGTCTAATCGACCGGACTGATTTCTTTGAAAAAAATAAATGTTATACTAGACCATTTGCTTCGTAATTTGATATGTGAATATTTGCAATTATATTTTTTCAACATAGTGTAATTAATTTGTAAAGTAATGTCTACCGCGGACATAAAAACGATAATCACGCAAACACTATCGGGTGTATTTTCATAAAACTTTCACCATCTAAAAGACAATTTAATTCCCCGAATTTTGGTATACGGTTTTTATTTGTTTGGTGTTTGAGAGTTTTTGTAAATAGATAATTGCTTCATATTTGCAATAAATTACCACGGTTGTGTCATCGCGCTTCTCTTTCTTTTCTATGCAGTCCGACAGTGACCGCGCTTTAGGTCGTGTAGTCGCCTTAAGTGAATCCCTTAAAACGACTTTTACGGCCTCGGAGGACGCGACTTATTTTCGACCACTGCTCCGCAAGTCGCATCTCGGTGTCGCAGTCGTGTGGCATGCTCCAAACGGATTCGTCACACAATGCCACATTCGTAAAATGACATATTGGAATTTCGCAAAATATCATATTCTCAAATTGTCATTTATTCTGAAACGCCACATCGCAAAACGTCACATAAGCTCAACTTCTTTCTTTTGTTTTTCCCGCAGTCGCTGTTGCTTCAGCGTGTAGCGCGTGTCCACGGTATAAGAGTTGCGGGACTGAATCGGATACAGAAGGTAAACACACTACCTCTAAAAGCACTCACTGATTTGCCACAAAAAGGCAACAGAGTTCTGCCAACTCATCAAAAGTCAACTTTACTGTACCTATTTCATCACTATATCCTGCTAACAATTTTCAGAAGTCAGGAAAAGTGAATACTAGAAATCTACAGTAGGTATTCAGAATTCATGCCTCCCGATCAATTCCCGAAAATTTCCGTATCACAAACGGGAAATACAGGGACGAACTAAATAATTCCCCAACGTTATATGGTCCATAAATTCCGCAAGTTTCTCAAAAACACTTGTATACAATATTCACGGGCCCAATTCGGATTTTCATTTATTTAAATCAAGCATGTGAATTATGTTGGGCTGACGCAAAAATTTATGTAAATACATGGAGGCCACGCTAAGATATTTCGGAAACAAATCTTTGCACGCGTCATTTAAAGCGTCCTTGTGAGTCGGATTCCATAATCAGCCTGTAATTTTCCCACTGCTGGGACACAGGCCTCCTTTCTGTGAGCGGAAATGGGCCGTAATACGTGGGCCCAGTTTGGGTTGTATGCGAGTCGGATTGAATTCACTTAATTTTGAGCATTATCTTTTTTAGGGATCAATCAACTCAGTCTATCGCAGTCCACTGCTGGACATAGGCCTCTCCCAGACTGCGCCACAGCACCCTGTCCTCCGCCTTCCGCATCCAGTCTACCCCAGCCACCTTCTTTAGGTCGTCCGTCCATCTAGCTGGCGGGCGTCCCACACTACGCTTGCTGGTACGCGGTCTCCGATCCAGGACTCGTCTGCCCAACCGGCAGGGATATTCCCAAGATTTGCGAGTTTATGCTACAGTTGAAATTAAAGACGTTTCATAAGTAGATGCTTTGGAAACATTTTCTTTGTAACACATGTGTTAGAATTTTCAGCTGCTGAACAAAATCCTTTAAGAAAAACTTCTTCAATGAAGAATTTTCTTGGTTGTGTTATTTCTAGGAACGGAGTTTCAAAACACCTGAATAAACGAATAAACTTTAAATCATCATCTGCATATTCTTTTCCTATCTATGTCGTGTTCGGCTTCCAGTCTAACCGGTTGCAGCTGAATACCAGTGTTTACATGAAGCGACTGCCTATCTGATCTCCACAACCCAGTTACTGAGTAATACGATACCCCTTGGTAAAACTAGTTATCAGACTTTCGGGCTTCTGACTTCCCGTAACGACTGTCAAAGATCCACGAATGACAGCCGGGACCAACGGCTTAACGTGCTTTCCGAGGTACGGAGGAGTCTTGGTAAAGATGGTCACCCATCCACAAATCAACCGCGGCAAGCGTAGCTTAACCTGAATAAACTTTAAATGAACATGTCAAAAAACATTGATGGACTGGGACTTAACGAAATGCACGTTTTCTTTTGATAAAACATGCATTTAGACGTGGATTTAGATGTAGGTAGGTGATGTATCGTGACTAAAAACTTTTTTCCAAAAAAAAGCAGCTGTCTTAAAAAAAACTACATAGTGATAAATAACTTTAATTTCCGAAGTCAGTGTCGTTTGTTCCGAATTTTCATTTTTTTGACACCGACTTCCGAAATTAAACTTATTTATCACTTTTTTTTTTTTTTAAGTCGGTTGTTTTTTTGAAAAAATGTTTTTATTTTTCACTTTTTAGTTGTACCTACTCTACACAAATTCAATTAACACTAGTGCATTGAAGAAATGAAGACACCGACTAGAAGAATTATCAAAATTCGCATAGAAATGCCGGAGATGCAGTACATTTATGCATATAACTTCGTACATAAGAATAATTACTTAATGTATTATATACTAAACCTTTCTGACATTATGTAGATCACATTATTAAAAGAATCATCAAAATCGGTTCATTAGTTTTTGAGATAATCGCGGAAATACAAACACTTAACATACATACGGGTCGAATACAGAACTTTTTTGAAGTCGGTTAAAAACGGGAGGAACCATTGATACGGAGAGAGTGAGTGCAGGAAATTTAGTAAATGGACCGCTAGGTAAGCAAATCGGCGCAATAACGTAAGTCTCAAGGAGCTACGGGAGTGTATTATTGCTAGGGATGATAGATAGACGCAGTTAAGCTGCAATAATACTGTTGTAGTTCACAGCGCAGTATTTTAGCTTTGAATATGGGCACGTAACTGCTCTTCCGTTGGTTGAATATATCGGGAACGACTCCCTACTAGATTACCATGTAGGAGTAGAGAAAAGAGTGTGTAATATCAAAACTGTTCCAAGAAATTTCGTTTTGTATTATTATTTTGTATCCATATTGCCTACTGTAGTTAATAGATCTGAACAATTTTTTTTTTTTTTTGTCTTTTTGCCATGATAGTTAAATTGCCATAGTAGGACGTAGGTACACCTATTTTTACCCGACTACGGCGAAGCAAAAAGGAGGGTTATGATTTTGACCGGTATGTACATATGTATGTATGTTCATCTGTTCCCTCATAACTTAAAAAGTACTTATAATAATTTGACAAATGAGGTATCGTTAGAAGCGTCTTGACCGTTCGCTGGTTATAGGCTATGTGACGTCACACTAAATTTAATATGGCGCCCTCTAGAAGACATAAAGTAATGAATTTAAAAACAATATTTTGGGATGGTGCCTTGTGGGGTATCAAATAAAAGGGCTTAATTAGCACGTTTAAAAAATATAAGTATTACTGAAAAAAACTAAAACCCGACTATTGAAAAGGTTGAAACAAGAAAGTACCTTTCCATGGTCGCATGCTACCATAGCTTATTTAGTACAGCGGCATGCGACCCCGGGATGGTACTTTCTTGTTTCATCGTTTTCAGTAGTCGGGTTTCAGTTTTTTTATGATTACAAAACTTGAAAATCGAAAGTTAAAACGATATTGTTTCTCCGTATCAATCAAGAACGGACTTCGACTACACAAACCGCTCATTGTAATCCTATTGATTCATCTAATGGCATCTAAACACCGCGTTATCTTACTACAATCTTCTCCACTTACGAAGTACTGTTTATCCCTAAAAGTTTTGGTGAACGCAATTCACTAATTAAATAAATGCCCGAGTTTAACTAGTTTGTTTAGAATGACGTGTGGGTGTTTGTGGGCGAGTGATAGTGCTGGGCAATAAATAATTGAATTGGCCGAGGCCGAGGCCGAGATACGGGGCTGGGAACGAACGATAGGTGTTGATTGGATCAGCTGCCGATCTAGGGCCAGTTGTTGGAATTCAGATGGTGGATGCAGCTATTTTGATATTGGTCCTGTTTGAGAACTGCATTGTACTGATACGGCGCCGCGGCGTTGATTGTGTTACTCATTTGATATCCTACTAATAATGGATGGATGGATGTTTTTTACTCTTTCGCGCAAAAAGTACTCATCGGATTTTGCTGAAATTTGGCACACACGTAGTTTATAACCAGGATTAACACATAGGATACTTTTGCCACGAGATCGACACTTATGCGGGTGAAACCGCGGGGCGCAGCTAGTCATCTTTACTAATAATATAGCTGAAGAGTTTGTTTGAACGCGCTATTTCTAGAACCAGAGGTCGGATTTGAAAAAATATTTTTGCATTTTATAGACCAATTTTTGAGGAAGGCTATAGGCTATTTAACATCACGCTAGGACACGTATCGAAAGAAAAACGTCAGAAAAAACGCTAAGCGAAAACGAAGTAATAGCGCTGACAGGTGATGCGATGCGACGGGGTGGGTCGGGGGAAAAATAAATTTCACGCAGACGAAGTCGCGGGCAGAAGCTAGTCATTAATATTTTTGTTTTCCCATTTTGATTCCTGTTTTGCTCAAGTCCGAGTAGTAATTTTATGCCTTATCGTCACGTAGCTTTTACGTTTTCAACGTCTTTAGTTTTGTATATTTTCTTTTATGTGAAAATAATACATAAAAATCTTTCTTTCTCTCGAAACCGATCGAGTGAAATCAAACTGATACATCGGCGTGCCCCGTGATTTAGTATCACAAATTCCGAAATCCTTTTATATTCCTCCTTGAATAAGATTAAATACTTCACATTCTTTGTATGTAGGAGGAAGAATCCAATTCACGAGCGTAACACGTACGCAGTACTTTAAGTGCTCCTTTTATTCCTAAATCAAGATAGCACATAAGACGTCACAATAAGTATTTATTACTGTACCCTGTATATGGAGTTCAAGTGGCAAAAGCTCTGCGGAGAAGATTTGCGAGATTTGGATGATTTTGAACCCTATTCGCTGCATTCTTGGTCTCCACACATAATAATATTTAAAACTTAGTTGGAGTTGTTATAATACAGGAATACTATTTACTATACCCGATTCGTTTTAGTGTCGCAAAAGCGGTCATTGACCCATCTACATTTCCTAGCGTTCATTAATTCAAAAATTGAAATAGAGTCTACGGGTTGAAATTGAACACATGCGACAAATCGAAATGGGAGATTATACTCATCATTATGAACAACTTTTACTATGGGACCAAACCTGAAATCGCGAAAAAAAAATCAGCTGTTCCCTACATTTATGTTCGCATAACTCGCCAAAATGTAGGGAACAGCTGATTTTTTTTTTCGCGATTTCAGGTTTAGTCCCATAGTAAAAGTTGTTCATAATGATGAGTATAATCTCCCATTTCGATTTGTCGCATGTGTTCAATTTCACCCTGTATAAATGTCCTAGAATAATATCTATAGTGATCTTCAACATGCTACAATAACGAAAAACCATACATAGTTTATTGTTTAGGTTCCTACGGAAAGGTATTAGGGAAAAGGCAATGACCGCTATTGTCATGCCAAAGTGGCTTGGGTATAGTAATAAGTGGGATCAAAATCACGACATCATCGTCATTCATCCTCTCAAACATTGGGCCAATTAGCATAAGCAGTCTATTATATTCCTATTGGTGAGACACAAACCAAATGTTATAAATGTTTAATAAGCGGCCGGCCGAACTTTTCGCCGAAGACGAATCCGCACATCCCTAAACAGTGAACATATCTCCGAAGATCCCTCACACGAATTGTGTAATTCACTACAACTTGGGACTTAATCAAGATGTTTTAAACACTTGATGTATTAAAGGTTCTCAGTTACTTTCAAAGTAAATGTTGGTTGTTTGTTGGCCTTTAATTGCTGTTTGCATGGAGTTATTACTTGGTTGTTAGAAAGTTTTATCGAGAATATGTTGCTGAACAAGTGAGTTATGTTCTGGTGAAAGATTTTGTTAATCAAAGTTTTGTTTGTGTCAATTAACATTCGTGATTGATTGTAATAAGCCATCACTTATATTTATCAGTACCTAAGTGAGAAATTCTTGGGAGATGTAATCAGTTTTAATTAACATTTAGGCCTTGTGGATTTTTTTAAGCTATTGTGTGCTTTTATAATTTCTAACTAACGTGACGATATTAATGTGGATATCCACGTCACGGCATCATGATAACACAGGGAAGTAAAATGTACGGAAACAAATATGAAGACGCTTCAATTTTTCGTCGGATAGTAATAAAAGCTCCGACAAAAAAATAAGAATTGTCCTTACTAAAAATACTAAATCTACTGCCTAAAATACTAACTTTCAGACTACTTTTGTCCGAATAAAAATGACCAAATGAGATACTGAAATCTTCGAAAAATAAATATGACTGTTTATTGCTATAATACTTTTCTACCAGCTTAAATTACGTTTTGATATATACCCGGGTAAAGGTACTTGTATTCTCATTTACTTGCTCTTGCATCCTATTTTGACGGAGCTTCGCTTCGCGGGGCTCCTATTTCTATGTAAAGGGTTTAAAGTAACCTAACCAAACCGAACCTCGGAGTGCCCTTGACAAAACCTCTATTGTCGGTAACTTAGTAATTTTGTCGGAGGTTCAGTATTTTATTCGGAAGTTTAGTTTTGTTATTCGACGATCCATTTTTTGTAGTCGGCCACAGATCGCTGGAGATTAGTTTGTTTTTCGGAACCATTATTATTTCCCTTTTTCGTCCATGATAACGTAACGTGGACGTATTTCCATAATTATATTTTATGGACGTGTACGTGCACGATAACACCGTCACGTTAGAAATTATTTATGAAAGCGCACATTAGAGAGATAAATGAGAAGAGCTTTTTAAAGGAAAAATATATTCAAAAGCTGTCATTAGCTGTCTTTTCATCTTTGACAGTATTTGCGGGTCGTCAGAAGCCCGAAAGCCTGACAACAGTCTTCCCAAGGGGTATCGTATTATCTAGGAGATCAGATAGGCAGTCCCCAACATAGTTAGGAAAAAGACTAGGCAGATGATGAGGCCGAATTAAAATAATTCATGTACAGTCAACAGCAAAAGTAGATGATGAAAATCAGAAATTCAATACTAATGAACGGAGTTCGCGTCAGAACTGTGTGGCGTCGAAGTGATTCAAAAGTAAATTATACCAAACATTTACTACTACTCGTAGTACAGCTGCCATATATTCGTGATCAGTTTTGACTCCAAAAGTTATTAGGTAACTCAATCATCATCTACTTTTGCTGTTGACTGTACCACAACGTCAACTTTATATGTGTGTATATATTATTTTGGAATTTAATAAAACGTATTCAGAATAGGTAAGCAGTAGTTTGCCTATCGATTTTACACAAGGCCCAAACAAAATACCGTTGCCCCAAATAATAAGCCCTAAATCCTTACTCCCTAGAAAGCTGGAGGCGGCTTATAATAATAAGCCGATTTCAACCCACCAAGCTCTCTATTTCAGTTTGGTCTTAGATATTAAATGTTGCTGTTATATTTGTGTTTCCAAGACAGAAATATAATAAAGACCTTTATTTTATAAACCTTGGTCTTATACAGGGTGAAATTTAATTCATGGGCATCCTTTTAAGGGGTCAGTGTAATCATCATTATGAACAACTTTTACTATGGGACCAAACATGAAATCGCGAAAAATAATCAGCTCTTCCCTACATTTTGACGAGTTATGTGAACATAAATGCAAGAAACAGCTGATTTTTTTTTCGCGATTTTAGGTTTAGTCCCTTAGTAAAAGTTGTTCATAATGATGAGTACAATGACCCCTTAAAAGGATGCCCGTGAATTTAATTTCACCCTGTATATCTTACACGTTTTATTTTCGTCGGCACAAGCTTTACGAATGGCTCATGTAACAATGGAATAAACATCATCAGCCTATAATGTTCCCACTGCTGGGACACAGGCCTCCTCTCTGTGAAAGGGAGTGGGACGTTATCCACCACGCGGGCCCAGTGCGGGTTGGTGGATTTCATAAGTCTTCGAATTTTTGGTTCTGGGACATGCCACATTTCCTCACGATATTTTCCTTCACCGTTTTGAGATCAGTGGTGATAAAATTAAATACATAAAATAAAGAGCCTGTCTGGGTTCCAACTCACGACCTACAACTAGACATCCATACTTAATATTATAAATGCAAAAGTGTGTCTGTCGGTCTGTTACCTCTTCACGTTTAAACCGCTGGACCGATTTAGATGAAATTTGGAAAAGAAATAGTTTGAGTCCCAAGAAAGGACATAGGGCAGTTCTTATCCCGATATTCCTACGGGATTGAAACTTATGCGGATGAAACTGCGGGGTGCTGCTAGTGTAACAATAAATTATATTAAATCAAGTCAGTAAGGTTGACAGCAGGCTGCATGGCTAATCAGTGTACCTACTGTACGCAGGACAACTTCAATAAAACCACGTATGTATCTACGACACACTTTAAAAAATAGGTATAATGCAAAAACGTACCACAATAGAGGACATTTCAAATGGAACACAAAAAAGTTAATTCGCAACACGTTTTGCGGACTGTAAGTGTACGATTTTATGTAGGCACAGTATTCAATCTAAAAGCCTAAGCGTGTCTGGAATTTATATAAGTTAGGATTCCAGGTACAAATTAAATCGTGACCAGTACAAAGCTTGCAAAATGGGGCTGTTTCAGATGAACTATCAGCAGCAGTCATTTGTTTGCCAGGACGACCATTGTTCATCCTCGGCCGATAAATAGTTTCATATTAATCTGCCAAGACACTTTGCTCCTCCTAATCCTCAAAATGATTACCCCAATTTCCCTATAAATCACTGCAAGGGTTGGGCAACCCTCTCATCATACGAAGCCGAACCTAAAATTATAATATAACCAAATGAAAATTAAAATCGCCTAATCCCACTCAATGTTAATCTCATTGCCATACAAATTACTTCGCACCCGACACATTATACGAAGTTGGGGTCCGAAAGTACCCCAATCACACGTTATAGAGGTCCAGAAGACGTAGGGCCCCTAATTCCGGATTTAATCATTATAATCGGCTGTGGTCACGGCAACATTTGAATACTGGAGTGATTCTAACTTAGATTAGTTTGTCGTTAGATAGGATTGTCTCGATGGATGACAAGGATTCGATTTACATACGAAGATTTGGTGCTTCTAGTTAATTTTGGTGGTTGGTGTTAATATTTGTGTGGCTGTTAAGGCTGTATTTTAATTAACATTGGCATTTTTTTTTTAAATATCTTGGCTGACTATAAATATCAATTGCCGTGCCCCTAGCGCGCGGCTACAAATCGATAAAATCAAGATAAAACAATACCTACAATAAATCAGGAAGAGAAATCGTTGTAACGATTAAAAAATGGTCAAAAAGTTTTTTCCCTATTTAATAATGGTTTTAGTTTTACCATGTTTTAGTTGTGCCAGATGTAGCAAGAGACAGGAGAATGTGGAAAGACAGAAGGGAGGCCTTTGCCCTGCAGTGGGACATAACAGGCTCATAATAAAATAATAATAATAAATAATTTAGTTGTACCACGCAGTTAATAAGACGAAAATAGAACGGAAAAAACATGCATGTTCTCTATCGCAGAAATACGACACGAGCGGTAGGGGCACGGAAATAAGCGGTTAAAAGGTTAATCAATATTAAATCGAAGGCAACACAAAAAAAATGTTTATGTACTACTACTAACTTCCCATCCTGTCTACGCAAATCTAAGTCACCCGCGAGTAAGTTCCCGTCCCACAAAAGTTGTGAACGATGGCGTATAGTTCAGTATTGGTGCTTGTCTTACTAAAATTATGTTGTTTTTGTTTATAAAGGCGGGATGTGATAAATAATCATAATGTGTGCTATTTCATGTGATTATTCCAAAATGTTTGTCGTCTTTGTTTTGGGAAAATAACTGGGTCATTGGTAGAGGGATGGTCCCTTGTTACTGTTTTTGCACGAACTTCGAACGCGATTTCATGGAAACTAGAAAATTTTGCTGCATTCGGTACGACTGGATGCCAAATATGTAGATTGCTCGAAAAAGTACGTTCCATGCAAACTTTATTAGTTTTTAAGGTTCCGTACCTCAAAAGAAAAAACGGAACCCTTATAAGATCACTTCATTGTCCGTCTATCTGTCCGTCTGTCAAGTCCCTTTTTCTCAGGAACGCGTGGATTTATCAAGTTGAAATTAATATCAAATAATCAAGGCTGCAATCCCTTGAAGCAGTGAAAAAATTAAACTTCTAAGTCAACGCAATCAAAAGATACGGGCGTTTATGTTCCGTTTAGGCCGCATATGACACTCGGAAGGGAATCAAAACCTATAGGGTACTTTCCGTTGACCTAGAAGCATGAAATTTGGCAAGAAGCAATGTCATGTAGTAAAGGAAAAAATCCGAAAACCGTATATTTCTAGTTACATCACAATTTTTTTTCCCGTGATAAACTAGTTACATACCTACAAATTTGTACGAAATCCTCGGTGAAAAGAAAGAAAGAAATAAAGAAAATACATTTATTTAGCAAAGACTAAAGGACACACAATACACTAGATACATCAAATAAAAAACAAAACAAAGATCAAATAAAAAGCGTAAAGTCCGATGTAAGTAATTAGCAGGAAAGTGTGCCTCAACGCTGCGCCAAAAAGGCCCAGTTCAGCAATAATGCCAGACAACTAGTGCCTGACGCTGGTTTTCAACTGGACCTGCGATGCGCGAGTCCGACTCGTACTTGACCTGTTTTTTTGACATTTCTTAGATGAACTTCGAACAAATCAATCTGCAATATTGTTCTAATCTCTATGAAAGCATCTGACTAGTATTGTAATTTAATTTTAAAGTATCTGAAAAGAGGTATTTTATATCTCTTGACATTTTGAGCCGACAATACGAGTATATCGTCGGCTCCCGCACACCAATATGACTTTCCTTCACATAGCATGAGACAACTACTTTAAAAGAAAACAAACGCATGTAGTTTTAATACCTACTTCCACAGCACACAAGTGTCTGACACTCGCTCCGCAATTTGTGCCGCAGCGCGCAGCCTGAATTCAATTTAATAGTGTCGCGTTAAAGCGTCTAAAACTACTAACACTGACAACTGGAAAGCCCATCCTTCACATTTTCCAATTAGAGTTCTGTAACTGTGGAAACTTTTATTAGAATTAATGTCACACGACGAGGAATGTTACTCCCGTTCCCAAGTAACAGCGAAATCGTATTGGCTTTTATAACTGTCTAAACTTTAAAATATAGTGCCAATAATCCTGCTCATCATTTACGGAACGGAGGCAAATTTTACGGGTCTCCGGGTTAACCTTCAGTTGACTTCTGTAACTAAGTGGACTGGCTATAAGCTTGTAATTTTCTTGCTGGACTTTTTATATATATAGTTAGCAGAGACTGAAGAGGTGCTTCTACAGGGTGAAATTAAATCCATGGGCATCCTTAATGTTTTAAATTAATGTTTTAAATTATACATTGTACAACTTCTTTTTGCATGCGGAGTTTACCTTTAAGTGATTGTTGCACTATTGCACTTACATTTTTGCATGTTACTTTTAGCATACAACCTGTGTACTCAATCGTTGGTGAACCAATAAATAAATAAATAAAATAAATAAATAAATAAATCCTTTTAAGAGGTCATTGTATATATACTCATCATTATGAACAACTTTAACTATGGGATTAAACCCAAAATCGCGAAAAAAAAATCAGCTGTTCCTTGCATTTATGTTCACATAACTCGTCAATATGTACGGAAGAGCAAATTTTTTTTTTGTGATTTCAGGTTTGGTCCCATAGTAAAAGTTGTACATAATGATGATTACAATGACCCCTTAAAAGGATGCCCATGAGTTCAATTTCACCCTGTATAGCTGTAACACTGTGTAATGAAACTGACAGTTTATGGAAATGTTCTTTAGATTAGTTTTTGCAGACCCTATGTGAGTGTTTACTGCAAATATAATAATTACAGTTTGTGTAATCTTGTAAGTTTCCGTTACTAGCGTTGTTGTTTACCCCAATTGGTGTTACTCTGTCAATAAATATTGTTCGGATTAAAATTATAATAATTATAATAGATTCAAAATCAAACAATTACCTACATATCTACTAAAAATAGAAAAATTAAGTGAAAAAGAAGTAACGGACATAGTTTAATGATCGAGCCGTTTGGGGTTGAAACACTAGGGCCATGGGGTCCGAGTGCCCACTTGGTTTTTCGAGATATCGCCAAGCGATTAATCGACTCTTCACGTGACCAGAGGGCTGGCCTATTTCTTGGCCAAAGAATTAGCATTGCCATACAACGTAGCAATGCTGCCAGCCTTTTGGGCACTGTTCCTGTTGACAGCGATGCGGACGAATTCTTTGATGCCCTTTGATTATTTTACTTATTTTTTCATATAAAAGAATATAAATGTACATTTTATTATAGTTTATATGTTGCTTATATTATGTAAATATTTTATGAAATAAACTTATTTCAGTTTAATGATCTATACTGATAAAGAAAGTGGTAAAATTTGTTTGTTGGTACGAGTATGTAGGGGGTAATCTCCGGAACTACCAGTCGGATTTGAAAATTATTTTTGCGTTTGATAGCCCAATTCTTGAAGAAGGTTACAGACTACTTAACATCACGCTACGATCCTTATGAGCCGAGGAAAAAGTAAAAAAGTAAAAACGCTTAGCGACAACGAAGTAATAGCACGGACGAGCGATGGGTCAGGGACCGCGAACGAAGTCGCGGGCAGAAGCTAGTATTTTAATAAAGTAGTAAAGAACTCAAGAAAACACACCACCTCCAACTATCTCAAGGAAAATGTAGTTTTCAACGCGAGACTTCATATCCTGCATTCATTAATCTATGTTATCTAATTTAGCACCCAAGTTGTTGTGACCTACTAAACTTGCCGTCGGTTGAGCACCGAAATGTTTCGGCCTGTCTTGTGTCAGATTATTTTTGTTTTTGTTTGCGAATTTTGTTTGCGTGTGTGAGTTTGTTTCGGTCTAAAGGGGTCCCTCTTAACTCCAAAACACACACGCATGAACAAAATGTGTGTTTGTAATGTGACATTATCTTTCGTGTGAGTGCAGGCGGGTTGTTTAGGTTTGTAAAGGATTTCGATCAATCGGATTGGAGCGCCATGCGGTGTTGCTTCGAAGTTTATATTATCTTTGGCGCTTACTCGCGCAGATGCAAAGCTTACCTAAGTCGTGGAGCGAGAAGAGCTTTGGGTGCCAGAGTTCATAGAAAACATTTTTTTCCATAGTTGTAAAACTGCATAGTGTTTAGATAAGTGTTTTTGTAAAACTGAAGGTAATTGAAAATCTTTTTTTTTTAGGGGAAATTTCTTAAGGCGCGTTGGGCATTTTTTGAGATAGGAAAACCATTGAACTCGCGACACTGTTACCGACACCGCGCTACATTCACAAGTGTTCGGCTGTCCTCGGGAAGTACTCGGATTTAATGTATTTCCGATATGTCAGTGAGTGATGGCAAAGTATTCTGTTTTGTTTATATGACGATCAAAAAAATACACACGTAACTGTTCAAGTTTTCACTTCTGTCGGCACTCCCGGAGTGCCACTTTTTTTTTAGATAATTATTATGATATGTTTTAGAAGTTAATTCAATCCTCTTCATTATAGTACCTACCTACATTTTACATGATTTTTTGGCGATATACGTGAAGCTTCTGTGGCTACCTGTAGTTTTAGGTTTTTATATATGCAGCCCGTTTGAATTTCTTACTTGGTTCGTGGATTCAATAAAATCCAAGTCAAGTACATTGTTTTCTCCTTGTCAATCATAGTCCTATTTTTATCTAAATTAGGCTTAGTGTCACTGGTAACGGCCGCGACTTACGAATCCGGGCAGGCGCTTTACTTTGTGTAAATTATTTCATCACCACTGCTCTCAAAACGGTGAAAAAAACATCCTGAATAAACCAGCATGTCCTTGAACCAAAAAATTCGAAGACATGTGACATCTACCAACCCGCACTAGGCCCGCCTGGTGGTTACCCACTCAGTCTCCCGGAGAGGAGGCCTGTGTCCCAGCAGTGGAAACATTATAGGCTGATTATGTGAGGCTTAGTAGAGTTTCAAGTAGCTTTAATATCGAATTTCAAAAGAAATATTTCAATACAAATACAGCCACAATACTCCTGCAGTTCCTAATCCATCAAACCTACCATTTCAGCCAACTATAAACAGAACTGTGTACAACGAGCAAAATTGCTTACAAAGGGAGCATTTTGCTAAACATCACTAAATAAATTGCTCGTAAACTTGTGTGAGCTACTCCGTTTTACGACCAGGTGGTTGGCTTTTTCTCCCTTTTTCCCTTTAAGGGGAGTATGAGCAATGAGCAATAACGTCCAACTTGATTCGACGATGCAAATAGCTTGCTTGTGTTATGATAGTTCAGAAACGCCTTGCGGTGCGATTCCGGAAAATACATACCTACAGGGTGAAATTAAAAACATGCGAAAAATCGAAATCGGAGATTGTAATCATCATTATGAACAACTTTTACTATGGGACCAAACCTGAAATCGCGAAAAAAGTTCAACTGTTCCCTACATTTTAAAGAGTTATGCGAACATAAATTTTAATGTAGGGAACAGCTGATTTTTTTTTCGCGATTGTCGCGAAAGCTTCAATTTGATAGTTTAACAATATTTGTGCTGATAAAGTTATCAAGATGATTTTGAAACCTGCACGCAGGTGCGGTGCTATAATTATAAATGTCTTCTTGATATTTCTTGACACTTGGGGACAATTCCAGTAATTTTAAGAACGTGCACAGTCAGTAGGCCAATTTTTGTAATTTAAAACGTTCAAAATCTAATCGCAGTCTCATTTCGGCGACAAACAAATGTCAATAACTTGTCAAGGAAAATTAGAAGATTTTTTTTTACAGATTGAGACTGAGATCAGACTGTGAACGTTCTTAAAATTACGAGAATTGCCCGTCAGATTTGCACTGTACCTATACCGCGTTTGCTCAGAACAATTTGACGATTTCAGACCACTAGTCTTGGTATTTTTACAATATTTTTAATGGCCTAGGCATAATATGAGACTTGTCTTCCAATTTCCTAAAGTAGTGTTCATAAATTGGTACGTATACCAGATTTGTGATGACATACTCGAACATAGGTTTAAACGTCTTTGGGATTTAGGCAGTAAAGATAAGGTGGGGAATACGACCTAACTGTGGATCGTAAAGTATTGTGTTCCAAGCGTTTATGACTAGACTATTACCGGTTGAAATTGGTCAGAAAACGTTCACGTTATACTGCATTGCATAGTAACAACGGAGGACCAATCGTTTGGCTATTTCTTTAAGAGAAGATAAGAGAATTTAATTAATTGTGAAATTAATTGTGAGACAAGTCTGACATTATGCCTAGGTCATAAAAAAATTGTAAAAAAACCTAGATTGATCTAAAATCGATAATATACAGTGAAAAACGTGGTGATTATTGTATGTTTTTTCCCTGCTTAGGAAAAATTTTCGTCGTGGGACATTTACAGGCTCATTTTATTATAAACCTATTTCGTATTTTCATAATGGGTCTACATCATCATTTTAGTCGAAAGACGTCCACTGCTGGTCATAGGTCTCCCCCAAACATCGCCACTCCGACCGGTTCTGGGGTTTTCGCATCCAGCGAATTCCTGCGGCTTTCATAAGATCATCGGTCCGCCTTGTTGGGAGGCCTTCCAACGCTACGTCTTCCTGTACGCGGTCACCACTCCAGAATCTTTCGGCTTAAATTTATTGGGTTCTCAACTTCAATTACCTACCACCTGCACCTACTTAAAGTGTAGGTAAACTTTAGAGCCTTACATGAGACATGTGACATCTACCAACCCGCACTGGGCCCGCGTGGCGGATTACGGCCCACTCCCCTCTCACAGAGAGGAGGCCTGTGTCCCAGCAGTGGGAACATTATAGGCTGATTATGTATGTTATGTAAACTTTAGTGAAACAAAAGGATGATACTGGCCATACACCTCGTAGGTACAGACAGCGTCAGAGAAAAGGAACTACCCCAAGACTTCTTGATGTAATTACCAAAGGGGGTTCCTTTTCTCTGAAGCTGACTGTACCTACTTATTTACATCACCTTCCTACTTTAGTACCCATAACAAGAACAGTTGAGTACCTACTATTCTTAGCCTTGAAACGAACATCAGTAAGGTACTTACAGAAGGGGCGTCGAAACCATTAATATTATTTCATAGCGAGTACCTAATTAGCGAACTGGATTTGAACACCACAACAGCGCATAAATTCCAACAAAGTAGACTCCAATATTATTTTGGTCGTTATAGTTAAAGTACAGGATATTGGACTTTATTACCTAATGTTTGTTTGCATTATATTCTTTTTTTGTTTGTTTAGACGAAGGAAAACTTACATTACCGGATATGACTGATAGGTATGTCACAGCCAACTGGTTTAATTAGCCGTTTGGTTAACCGCCTAGCCTTTTAACTAAACGGCGGTCGTTCAACTAACGGCCTGAATGATATTCAATTTATAGTTTACTGGCTGTGCCCCGCGGTTTCACCCGCATAAGTCTCGATCCCGTGGGAATATCGGGATAAAAAGTATCCTATGTCCTTTCCAGCTATCTATCAAGCTATCTCTATACCAAATTTCATCTAAATCGGTTCAGCGGCTTAGGCGTGAAAAGGTAACATACAGACAGACAGACAGAGTTACTTTCGAATTTATAATATTAGTATGGATGTTGTGGAACTGCAACCAATCACGCGCGAGCCGAATTGGTCGCAGTAACTAAGCCAGGGCACTACGGCCAAATGGGTTAGGTTAGGTTAGAACTGTGATCAACCGCGTGAGAGCCGGAAGAGCGAAGCGAGGCGAGCACTACTTCCAAAGGCCAGGCGGTTAACTAAACGGCTAATTTGACCAGTTGGGTGCGAAAGGTACACAAGTTTTTTGACTGTCCGTAGGTGGTTAAACTGGCCCCAAAGCTTTGATTTTACTAAAAAAAAAGCTGACAAAGGCCACACAATAAAAGGCTGACAGAGCGTTTTTTGACAGCTTAATGTGAAGTACTTGTGAAAATGACAGATTTTCATGATGGCCGTTACAATATGGCGGAACTACGACTTTAGTGCAAAAGCCAGGCTGCCGGTTTCGTTTTTGTGTTTTTTTTTGTACACCTTATCCTAAAAAAAATATAATATGTAATACTAGCAGCGCCCCGCGGTTTCACCCGCATAAGTGTCGATCCCGTGGGAATATCGGAATAAAAACTATCTTATGTCTTTTCCCGGGACTCAAACTATCTCTATACCAAATTTCATTTAAATCGGTTCAGCGGTTTAAGCGTGAAGAGGTAACAGACAGACAAACACAATTTCGCATTTATAATATTAGTATGGATAGTATGCATTTACTCGTAATAAAGAGTATTCTATTCCATTTTATTACCCCCATTAACATTTGCATAAAATTACTTGAACATTCAGTCAGTTTCTGACAGCACTTTTCGCAATAAACATGTAAGAATAATAATGCACCTGTCAAGAATCTCGACCCACCTTTCAAACAAAATTCAATATGGCGCCCACCCATAATTGAATCCCGAGCAGCGCACGAAATAACACATTGAGCATTTTACTAAACATCGCAAAATACTTGAGTCGTAAACGAGAACAGGATACTCAACTTTACGACACTAGTGTTTGCTCGTATTTTTCTGTCGGTAAAACAGAAAATTTTAAAACCAGTGGAAATGTCTCGACAGCTGTGCGGTGTTAAATATTACAAGGAGATAGAGTTGAAAGATGTGGCTTAGAACAGATCTTTTATTAATTTTTCCTTATCATTTCAAAGACTTATTTGTTAATTGTATTACATTCGGTTACGAAGGAGCACAAAATTTGTATTTTACAATTGTTTATTGAGTGCACTGCAATTTAAAAAAAAAGGGAAAGATTTATGATAAGATCAGTCTTACTTTATTTTTAAATTCGGCCAAACATATTGGCACGACCTATGCAAGCATAACTTACACGAGCACGCTAATTGCATAACCCACTTTCAAACACAAGTCCAAGGTTATAAAGGAAACTCCATTTATTCATAAGTTTAAAAAATCCTCTGATAAACAACATAAATAACGTAATGAATGTAGCTGAATTGTCAAAATGAAAGGAGTTGCAATGATTTCATTAACATTCCATATGCCTAACATAATTATTTTAAGCTATGGTAGCATGCGACCACGGGAAGGTACTTTCTTGTTTCATCCTTTTCAGTAGTCGGGTTTTAGTTTTTAAACTTATTTTTTATTGAATTATTTTGAGGCTAATCTCAGTAATATTTATATTTTTGAAATGTGCCAATTTAGCCCTTTCATTTGATACCCAACAAGGTATGATTTAAAAAAATGTTTTTTTAGGTCATGACTTTACGTACGCTAGAAGGCGCCATATTCAATTTAATGTGACGTCACATAGCCTATAACCAGCGGACGATTAAGACGCTTCCAACGATACATCATTTGTCTAATTATGATAAGTTGTATAGAAGTTATGAAGGAACAGATGAACATACATACATACCAGTCAAAATCATAACCCTCCTTTTTGCTTCGCCGTAGTCGGGTAAAAAGGGCACCCCCCGTACTTATCACTCACTCTACCACTAAATTTGGCCACCTCCGAACCATTTCAACCAAGCCCGTCGAGCGTCTAGCCAGCCTCATCCAGCAAATTCCCTTGAGCTATTCCATAAACACATGAAACTATTTTTACTTCCCCCCCACGTACAAATTTAGTCCCTCTTAGTTAGCTGTGGGGTACTAATTGACGCTTTAAATCTGTCCTCGCCCTTAGGACTTGTCGTGGGTTTATGATTTTATACACGTAACTAAATGTTTGCCCTGACTTTGCCTGTCAAGGGAGGAATGAACTTGGTTTATTAACGTTTCTGTTAGTGCGGTTAGATGTTTCACTATTTATTTAGCTTTCGTGAGTGTTTATTTCAATGTTTTTGTTGATAGTTTCATTCACATACCTAATTAACTAGGAGTTGTAATGGTTTGTTGTTCGTGTAGGTTAATTATTTAACTTGCTGCTAATAAGCGTTAAAAAAACCGTTAAAATGTTTAACTCCTGGTAAGGTTGTATTTGCTTTTCTGTTTACGCTAATTTATTCAGGTATGTTACCGATTCGAAATAAATTAAATTTTAATCAGAACAATATAATTTAAAGCAATTATTACCAATTAATTTATAAATCATCTACTCGTTATGGACATACATGAATTAATAAATTATTACCGGGAATCAAGTTTAACATTCCACTCTATCAAGCGCGGAAAATAGCCCGCAGCGCTTTACGATTATCAGCCGATAGAATATTACATTACTATTATAGCGATTTACAATATCGCTACATCCTCACTATAATCCAAACTAATATTATAAATGCGAAAGTAACTCTGTCTGTCTGTCTGTCTTTTCTTCACGCCTAAACTACTGAACCGATTTAGATGAAATTTGGTATATAGATAGTTTGAGTCCCGGGGAAGGACATAGGATAGTGTTTATCCCGATATTCCCACGGGATCAACACATATGCGGGTGACACCGCGGGGCGCAGCTAGTAGGTATTATAAATGCGAAAGTAAGTTTGTTACCTTTTCACGCCTAAGCCACTGAACCGATCATCCTGAAATTTTGCATATACTTTCATTCCGAAAAAGAGTTCTCTTCCCGAGGAAAACAACAATAACGTTATTATGATACTAGATGGCGCCACGTGTCTTTCGAAACTTATACGGGTAAAACCGCGGGGCGCTGCTAGTAATACTTGTACATAATCTGAAATAAAAAGGTTTCATTGATTGAAATCCCTTTTTTATTTACTTATTTATTAAAACTTTATGCACAAGTAAAAACTGTACAAAGGCGGACAATACATACATATATTTTTAATACTAGCTTCTGCCCGCAACTTGGATGAAATGTACCTATGACATAACGAGCCGTGGTATGCTGTAGCCTTTAAGGTTGTAGGGCCTCTATTTATACTTTTCTGTCTCGACAGAAAAGAAAAATCAGAAAAGTAGGTTGAAAAAAAAAATAGATTAGATAGGTTCTTGTTATAATATAAAGTATGTATATCCTATAACATAATCAGCCTATAATGTCCCCACTGCTGGGACATAGGACTTTTCTCTGTAAGAGTGGGCCATAATCTACCATGCGGGCTCAGTGCGGATTGGTGAATGTCACATATCTTCGAATTTTTGGTTCTAGTCTATCGGATCATCCCTAGCAATCTGACGTTTAGACAAGTTTATATAAGAGAAACACAACTTTTCTCCTCATAACACGAACACAACCCTCGCTGCGTTTGCGGTTAATTATGGTTTTCTTTGGTTGTAACAAGTTTACGACTTGTTTCCTGTTTAGACGGAGCCCGAGCAACCTGTTTCTGTAATTAAACGTTATGAAGTTGAATCTTGGTTTCATCATTAAATTTTCTAAACTGGGAAAGGTGTAGCAATTTCGTTTGGATTTTCATTTGTTTTTTTTTTTTATCGCGTGATTTGAGTTTAAAAAAAAAACAAATGAAAAAGTGTTTATTCACATAAATAATTTTGCACGTTACATATTACCTCTGCCAAACCGCAAAGCAGTTTTTTGGCAGATGTAGCTCCTTTTTTTTTTGTACATTATTATTATCATGTTATAATGACACTTTTTTACATACAAGTTAACAAAACTTTTCTTTTAACTATTTCTTAACTTTTAAAAACAGACATACAGATTTATTTATTTTTTCTTTTTTAGCTATTCTCTACAGTGAGGTTTTAACAAAAAAAATATTAAAGAGGTGCTTATATATTTTTTTTTAAAGGCGGTTTTTGTGATACCACTGTTTATGTCGACTGGAAGGTTTTCTTTGTTGTTTTTTCCATTGAAACACCCCATTACAATTTTTAAAACAATTATTTTTCAAAGTGGTTACACTATAGTACATGAAAAATGACTGCTACAAGGGTTTTGTCGGATCACCACGATTGTCACTACAGTCCGGATGTCGAAATAACGCGTTCTTGACACCTGTCAGTTTCATAAAAACGAATACGGCCTGATCCAAGAAGCTTACACATAAAAATGATAAAAAATCTTATAACAAGATAACCCAGCAAAGAATGTCGAACGGAAACCGCATTAGTCAGGAAGTCGAGCGATATTGTAAACTCGTTTCTAATTTGAGTGAACACTTTTGCTTGCCAGACATATCACTGCGGGCGGTACACTGTACCACAGAGCAGTGGACTGTCAGTAGTATTGATTTAATTAACTATTTTCTTTAAACACCTAGGTACAGACGCCAGCACATCAAGCTACTACAATCTGTCAAATTTCTTTAATAGATTTTCAACTTTATCGCTAAATTATAAGGTTCAAAGTTGATTGGGAAAATTTGACAGATTCGGGTAGCTTGGTGTGCTAGCGTCTGTACATAAAATTATCACAATTACATGTCATAATTGCCTCGTTGCTCTGGTGGTCGTAAACGCTACTGCTAAACATGAGGTCTTGGGTTCGATTCCCGGGCCCGGCAAAATGGTATCTGGAACTTTTCAGTAGCAGCCCGGAGTCTGGATTTGTGCCAGGATGGTGGCAATAGGAACGCCCCCTATATCGTGGGAGTTAAATATAGCCGCCAAAATGTGGGTGTACTATAGGCAAGTACACCTCTCTGCCTAACTCTTCGGTGGATACAGGCGTGATGTTATGTTTTAACATAATTTTCCACCAAACATAACTTATTACAGGCCAACCGCTTAACTAAGATGTTGCCTGAGGTAGCAGCGCGGTGCAGGAGGGGTGTGGTGATGTGATGCGAAAGCTCAGCGATTCGTCAACTTGTGACAGCTGTCGCCCCTCCCGCACCGCGCAGCTACCTCAGGCAACGTCTCAGTTAAGCGGTCGGCCTATAGGATTTCTGTTTTATCCGTCAATTTTATTTATTGCACTGCACCGAGATTTAACAAATGGAACAGAAATGAAATAGGGTTATTCACAAATACTTTTATTTTTAGATACCTACCTACATAATTACCTATGCCAAACTGCAAAGCAGCTTGTTGGCAGATATACTTTATTAATATTCATTATACAGGTTGAAATTGAAAACATGCGACAAATCGAAATGGGAGATTGTACTCATCATTATAAACTACTTTTACTATGGGACCAAACCTCAAATCGGAAAAAAAAATCAGCTGTACCCTACATTTTGACGAGTTATGCGAACATAAATGTAGGGACAGGTGATTTTTTTTTCGCGATTTCAGGTTTGGTCCCATAGTAAAAGTTGTTCATAATGATGAGTACAATCTCCCATTTCGATCTGTCGCATGTTTTCAATTTCACCCTGTATGTATAATACCTACTGCATTCAGTCATAAAACCGACGAACACTATTTGGTACTTAAACCTACAGCCAAGCAAAACTGTCCATTAAATATCATTCGCGGTTAGTTGCTCCCGCAGTTTCCGCACCCTCTCGCACATACATTTCACATCTCACTATTAAGCGTTCTCCTTTTGTTCGGACCAGACCTTCGTCCATTGTTTGTCGTGCGTAAAGTGCATAGTGCTGGGTACAGATTTAGCGACGGTACCGTTTGACGTGGTAATTACGCCGTAAATCCTCAAGCGGACGGAATTAACTCGCGTTTCTGAGCGTGTTATGAAAATTCACGCCATTGTACACTGTAATGCACTTAAAAACTTTCTATGAAGTTGACGGGTGAATTTTTTTGCACGTTTTGTAATTTTATGGCAATAAAATATGATTATTGTCGTCGAAATTAGAAAATGTGATTTTCTGATTTCGACGAACTTTTAAAATCTTACAGAGCTAATAATTTAATAAGTTTAAAAACTAAAACCCAACTACTGAAAAGGATGAAACAAGTACCTACCTTCCCGTGGTCGCAAGCTACCATAGCTTTGTATGTTAGTACAGCGGCATGCGACCACGGGAAGGTACTTGTTTCATCCTTTTCATTAGTCGGGTTTTAGTTTTTAAACTAATTTTTTGTTTAATTATTTTGGGGCTTATTTCAGTAATATTGAAATGTGCTAATTAATCCCTTTCATATGATATCCAACACGGCATTATTAAAAAAAATGTAGGTATGACTTTATGTCCGCTAGAGGGCGCTATATTCAATTTATTGTGACGTTACATAGCTTTTAACCAGCGGAAAATCAAGATGCTTACAACGATACCTTTTGTCCTATTATGACAAGCAGTTTAGAAGTTATGAGGGATCAGATACATACATACCGGTCAAAATCATAACCCTCCTTTTTGCTTCGCCGTAGTCCGGTAAAAATTAAACTTACCTAAAGCATGAGGTACGGTTTGGTGTGCTAACAGATGCCCAATTTAATAATAAGATTTCCATAAACATTATAATAATAGTCATGAGTAATAACTAACTTAATAGGTAGTCTTTAATAGGGGTTCGTGGCTAATTAATAATAACAGTCGAATGGGTTGATCGATCAGGTTAAGCTACGCTTGCCGCGGTCGATCTGTGGATGGGTAACCATCATTAAAGACAGACCCTCCGTGTATCGGAAAGTACGATAAGCCGTTCCTTGCTGTCATTCGTGGATCTTTAGCAGTCGGTACGTGTCATCAGAAGCCCGAAAGTCTGACAACCAGTCTTACCATGCGATATCGTATTACCCAGTTACTGGGTTGTGGAGGTCAGATAGGCAGTCGCTCCATACAAAATAATTGACTAATTAGATTTCCATAATGACAATAATAATAGTCTTCAAAAGGAAATAACAATGTCTTAGTCCATATCAAATTCATTTAACCAAATAGATTCACCTCTTACCTAACTCTATTCAGCCAAATGATCCCTATAAGCTAGAAATAATTAGGTTTCAATACATTCAATATGTTAGTACAACCTTCATACAGAGAATATAATAGAATACTCTTTATTATGTACATAAATTAAATTAAATTACAGACATTAATATAGATATTGACACAATGGGCGCTCACATAGCTAAGAGCGATCTTCTAAAGACAACCTTTGGATGGATTAAAAGGAGAGACAAATACTGTTGGTAGCCTGTGGTGTACCATTTACATAATACAATTAATACATCAGGAATGAAATTATCCGGAAAAGAGCCGGAGTTACCGACATAGCTTGCAGAGTAAGCAAACTGAAGTGGCAGTGGGCTGGCCATGTCTGTCGAAGGACCGATTGCCGGTGGAGCAGACGAGTCCTGGAGCGGAGACCGCGTACCGGCAAGCGTAGTGTGGGACGCCCCCCAGCTAGATGGACGGACGACCTAAAGAAGGTGGCTGGGGTAGACTGGATGCGGAAGGCGGAGGACAGGGTGCTGTGACGCAGTCTGGGAGAGGCCTATGTCCAGCAGTGGACTGCGATAAGCTGAGTTGAATAAATACATACATAACGTATGTTATACTAATCTAAATAAATATTTATATAATAATAACTAGCTTCTGCCCGCGACTTCTTTCGCGTGAAATTTCTTGTTTCCCCGACCCACCCCGTCGCATCGCATCACCTGCCCGCGCTATCAGTTTTTCGCTCGGTTCCTAAGGGACATAGCGTGATGTTAAATAGCCTATTTATTCCTCAAGAATTGGGCTATCAAATGTAAAAAGAATTAAAAAAATTTTTTTTTTAGAATTTTTCGGACTGGTAGTTCCAGAAATTACCCCCTACAACCTCACAAACTTTACCTCTTTATAATATTAGTATAGATATACAGAGTGAAATTGAATTCATGGGCATCTTTTTAAGGGGTCATTGTAATCATCATTATGAACAACTTTTACTATGGGACCAAACCCGAAATCGCGAAAAAAAATCAGCTCTTCCCTACATTTTGACGAGTTATGTGAACATAAATACAAGGAATAGCTGATTTTTGTCGCGATTTTAAGTTTAGTCCCATAGTAAAAGTTGTTCATAATGATAAGTACAATGACCCCTTAAAAGGATGCCCATGAATTTAATTTCAACCTGTAGATAAACATGAAACAGGAGCAAAGAAAATAAAATGATGTTTAAGGAGAGAGAGCGGAAGTGTTTTTTATCATAATTTTAAAAGTGGACAAAGATTGAGCACGCCTTACCGACACGGGCAAGTCATTCTATAACCATAGGTATTGCTTGAACAGTGAAAGATTTGTTATAGAAAAGTAAAAATACAAAATAACGTTTATTATTATTATTAAACGAGTAAGGTCGAAAAAATGCCTACTATCAAACATAGAATTTGGTACGATATATCAAAGGAATTTTTCTTTGGTAAGTCTAGTGCCCTGGGCGAATGTTAACACAATAAGATTAGTTAGAAGAAAATGAAGGCGATTTTCTATCATTACCTAATAATCTTGGAAACTAGGAAAAACTAATTAGATTACAAGCGAGGGTTTCGTTAGGAAGATTTGCTAACAGAATTTTATTTATAATTATGTTAGATTACACTAACAGCAGTTGTAAGTGGTACAGACGCCAGCACATCAAGCTATCCGAAACTGTCAAATTTTCCCAATCAACCTTAAACATAATGCTTTAGCAATAAAGTTGAAAATCTATTTAAGAAATTTGACAGATTGTAGTAGCTTGATGTGCTGGCGTCTGTACATACTGAGAGAAGTGGTAGCCCAGTGGTAAGGGCCTTGACTTACGAGTTGTAGGTCATAGATTCGAACCCAGACAGGCGCTTAACTCTGTGTAAATTATTTCATCACCACTGCTCTCAAAAACGGTGAAAGAAAACATCGTGAGGAAACCGGCATGTCCTATAACCAAAACTCGAAGACATGTAGGTAGATGACAATCTACCGATCCGCTTTGGGCCCGCATAGTGGATTACGGCCCATGCCCTCTAATAGAGAGGAGACCGGACCGCATTTGACGTTCAAAAGTGTCTTTCATGTGATTATTTGAAATAAATGATTTGACTTTGAGCAGCAAATTCCTGCGGCCTTCACCAGGTCAACTTGTAGGAGGCCTTCCAACGCTATTATTGCCCAATTGGAATACATTATTTGACTTAGACATAATCGTACTGTTGTTATACAATTCGAAACTAAATACGGAAGATACGAAACTACCAAACAAAGGACATTGTTCGAACTCCTTCCAATTAGACAACGACGAGAACCCTTGCATAAAATTAACACCATCAGCATGTAGATCATCAGATAACACGACAAATATTAATTTACCGATCGTCACAGTTCGAAAATTAACATTTTAAATACATTTACGACGACGCCCGGGCATGCCCAATCGCAATCAAAGACCCGAAAGTTGGTCCCTATCGATTAGACACCGCATCTGCTGCTGTCCCGGGAGAACCCAATAAATATGTAAATTTGTTCTGGATTAACCCCGATTGGCGAAAGAAGCTTGCTCGTGTAAATTCTGACGAACTTGTTCTGAGTAATCTTTGTTTGAACGTTATTAAATTTCGTTTTTTTACTCCCCTTTTTGGGAAAAATGGAAATTCAAGGCTCAAATTGCATGACTGATGATTGGTCTATTGAGGTTTAAAAAAAACAGGAAAGGAAGCTGAGTTTATTTTTGTGTAATGATATTGTTATTATGCTATGATATTATTATTAATTTAAGTTTTTTTGCGGTATTTAGTACAAGGAAAGATACAGTTTTGTTATTAAAATAACCCACGCACTACCGACGGAAGATTAAATGTAATATTTAATGGATACAAAAATAAACAACGTTTTTTATTTCAACGTTATAGATAAACATCCAAAGATAATACCAAAAGAACATAAGAAAGTTGTCAAAGAAGACTGGATGAACAGGGTTAAAAACTGCCAAAGCTTTTGCAGGCAGAACCTTCTGTCGAGCTGAGAGCTATGTTAAGACTAATCCAATAGAATCGGGCAGTTAAAGTATATGAAATTTTCCTATTGATATATTCCGTATATTCAAAAACAGTAACATAAATAACAGCTCCCAAACAGGCTTTATGAAACTCTATAAAAGTTTTACACTTCCACACATGCGCGAGGCAATCTTTCACAAAATAACCATTCGCTTGAAGAGATAAACCGCAGAAATATGCTTTTAATTCCAGCCTGTAGCCGAAAGAATTCAGCGGTCATAAGATTTATAGGGTCCGTACAATTTATGGGCCACAAGGCCACAACACACGGTGCCTATGGGAGGCAAACCATAGAGTATTATGGGCTATGGGTATTCACTCCCGGGAGTCTATTGTTTTTATGATAGTATTTCATTTTTGGGAAAACGACTTCAGGATGTGGTCGGTTTTAGGAGCTGGTGAATGGATCTGGTTTACTGTTTTCTATTTTTATTCTCTGTTTTTATTAAAGCTTTAATATTTATTATCCATATTTCTATTCCATCCATACTTCCATACTATACTGTTATAAATGCGAAAGTAACACCTTATGCCTATCTTTTAGGTACCTTCTCACGCCTTAGCGGTTGAACTGATTTCGATGTTTTTGGCACACCATGTTGACCACGGCTTGGGTAAAGACATAGAATACTTTTTATTCCTTTTTATTTTTAATTTCCAACCTTCATGCGTGCGAAGCTGCGAGCAAAAGAAATTATAATATTACTAGCTGCGCCCCGCGGTTTCACCCGCGTAAATGTCGATCCCGTGGGAATATCGGGATAAAAACTATCCTATGTCCTTTCCCGGGACTCAAACTATCTCTATACCAAATTTCATCGAAATCAGTCCAGCCGTTTTCATGTTATGTCGTGACAACGGAAAACGGGTTTCATTTTTATATATATATAGATTACTAGCTGCGCCCCGCGGTTTCACCCGCGTAAATGTCGATCCCGTGGGAATATCGGGATAAAAACTATCCTATGTCCTTTCCCGGGACTCAAACTATCTCTATACCAAATTTCATCGAAATCGGTCCAGCCGTTTTCATGTTATGTCGTGACAACGGAAAACGGGTTTCATTTTTATATATCGATACCGGAAATATGAAATAACGTAAGGGACATTTTGTCGAAAATGAGTTATATATATCATTGGATTCGTAATTTCTTGCTCTATAGATTGGTATATTTAAAATCTCAATATCTCAAAAAAAATGTCCCTTACATTACATATTTTCCGCAGGTCTAGACCATTTTTTTTACAAAAACTGACTGTATAGGACGTTTTAAATTAATATTTTTATAAAAACTAATGTAAGTCTCTTTACTCACAGTATTTGGTCTTTACATTAAAAAAAAATCGAGAACATTTTACAACAGGTCTTATACATTAGTGTTCCCTGAGTAGGTGCAAATACCATGTCCCTTACGTTAAATTGTGGCTCGAATTATCATAATCATATTGACCCATACGTTAATTTTTCAGCATCGAAAATAATTGACTGTCCTTTACATCTCAAACTTATCTAAACGAATATTATTATACGTCTCTGTCACACGCAAAACAGTGCAACATGTCTGAGCTAGATAGCAATACGGATTTTGTGTTTGATTTTACCTGCGCGGTCGACCCTTACTTAGTATTTCGTAACACTGTTTGTGACATTACACATCTTCATTAAAGTAACACATCATCGTTTTCATTGATCTAACTACAAGTACCTAGTAAAAGTTTTATCTGGATTCTAAACATGAGTGATGAAAAGTTATCTTCACTTCTCTAGCCCGCAGGCAAAAATTTATGAACATTATAGGAATCACATAAACAGGTAATTATTTCTTACTACTTTTGGTAAATTATTGTTTAGTCATAAATGGAGTTCAGTAATTAAAAAAATTGGTCTATTTAGATGGAATAAAACCTTAAATCCTTGCTGAAGAACTATAGACCCATCTCGCTTCTGAGCCACGTATACAAGCGTTCTCGAGGGTCGTCACAAACCGTCCCGCCAGAATACTTCACGAGTTCCAGCCGCCTGAACAAGCCGGTTTTCGAAAAGGCTTCAGCACCGTAAACCACATCCATACTGTTCTGCAAATTGAACAGAAGACCGAGGAGTACAATCAGACGCTGTGTATGGCATTTGTGGACTACGAGAAAGCCTTCGACTTCATCGAAATATGGGCAGTTATGGCCTCTCTGTAACGATGTCGAATTGACTGGCGCTACATCGAAGTGTTGAAATGTTTGTATGACACTGCCACGATGACTGTCCAGATCCAGGATCAGAAAACCAGCCCCATCCAACTGCTCAGAGTGGTGAGACAGGGGGATATTATATCCCCTAAATTGTTTACAAATGCGTTGGAGGACGTCTTCAAGACGCTGGATTGAACTGGACTATCAACGTGAACGGCGAGTACATTTCAGATCTTCGATTTGCCGATGACATCGTCATAATGGCAGAGACGCTGGAACAGCTAAACCAAATGCTGCATAGCCTAAATGTAGCTCCTCGGTGGGTTGGCCTCGGCATGAATTTGGACAAGACGAAAGTCATGTACAATTCGCACGTCTTGCCGAGTCCAATCTACATCGAAGGGTCGCTTCTCGAAGTTGTGAAGGACTATGTCTACCTAGGGCAAATAATCCAGTTCGGTAGACACAACTTTGAGAAAGAAGCCGACAGAAGAAGCCGTCAAGTCTTCTCGTCACCTATCCCGCAGTGTTTGAAGACTATAATATGAACTTCAACCAGTGCGTTCTGCCCGTCATGATATATGGCGCCGAAACGTGGACACTGACGGTCGGGCTGGTTCACAAATTCAAGGTCGCTCAGCGCGCTATGGACCGAGCTATGCTCGGAGTCTCTTTGAAAGATGAAATCAGGATTGAAAGTTTCCGGAAAAGAACCGGAGTTACCGACATAGCTCGCAGAGTAAACAGTTGCCACCCCACCAGCCCCATTCACACAGTCGGCTGGCCATGTTTATCGAAGGACCGATGGCCGGTGGAGCAGACTAGTCTTGAGTGGAGACCGCGTATCGGCAAGCGTAGTGTGGGACGCCCCCCAGCTAGATGGACGGACGACCTAAAAAAGGTGGCTGGAACGGACTGGATGCCGAAGGCGGAGGACAGGGTGTTGTGAAGCAGCCTGGTCTATGTTCAGCAATGGACTGTAATAGGCTGAGTTGATTGATTGAGATAGAATAATTCGAATCCTAATAAAAACATACCTTCCAATAGGTATAATATTGGTAAGTAGGTCATGTAAAAATTACAACTTGTTAAGCAGTTAACGCAGGATGAATAGACAGCATGCATGTTATCATTCAAAGGGAGATTAAAAAACTAATGGTTTGGGGACCTTTCCAGTGGCCATCATTTATGGAATCAGCCAGAAAAAGTCCTCTTGCTTATCGAGCAATTATGTTGTACTTAGCATTATTTATGCGAGTTATTTGCGTTTATAAAAGAGGATTAGTGAGTACAAATAAAAGTTTTAATCTATTTTATTCGTTTATTTTTTATCCTTTTATGTCAGCAACTAGGTTTAAACTATATTGATAGGCGCAGTAGGTCCTGAATGTATTAAATTCTGTTTTAAAAATTTATTAACAGCATAAGCAATAAAGAGTACACCATTAAAGAGACCTTTACTTTGAAAAACATTAAATGTTTATTTCCTATAATGTCCCTTACATCAAAAAAAATATTTGTTTATTTCCTATAATGTCCCTTACATCAATGCTGTTAATTTACATCTCAAATTTTGTTAACGTATGTCACCCGTATTCATTATTATTTAACGTAAGGGACATGCTATCTTTAAAACTATAGGTTTTAATCAATGTTTGCTATTTTAGCTTAAAAGAATGAAGAAATCTAAGAAACTTTGTCCTAGACAATTTTTACATAAAACATATAGTTACAAAGTTATAGTCAGTTTTTGTAAAAAAATATCTTATTTTTGCTCTCCTGTAAACCTTAGTTTTGTCCCTTACGTTATTTCATATTTCCGGTATCGATATATAGATTTAGATTGTTTTTTTTTTTTTTTAATTTGTGAATGAGCCCTCTCTTGACCTCGATCACGCCTGATGGAAAGCGATGTATGAGGTCTATAATGGAACGAGCGTGCCCAGAAGATGCCTAAGGCACTGGAACTCCCACGCATCGACAAAACACAGCAGGCTGCTTGACGCTGGACTCCGGTGGAAGGGTGTTCGCTAACCAGTCGGACGTTAGCTCTACCACCGCAAAGGAAGAACTGGCCAGTCAAATAAGGTGTTGGGTGTAACAGTCCGGGATGCGCCGAGCGCTCGGTTCAGTTGAGTAATTTGCGGAACAAACTGCGCTACACGAGGAGGCTCCTTCATGCATCCCAAACCATAAATGTTTCTTGGTTACGAAAGCTATTAAATTATTAAGCAAGTTCAGCAGTGACTGTTAGTATGCCGTCAAATGCCATCAGCTGTGTGTCTCATAGAGACCATTACGCTTTTACATTAAGCCATGTACTGTCAAGTATGTTGTATGCTAGGTATATCGGATTTTCCCCACACAACCTGTTTAGCTTCCACGTTTAAACCGAGCTTATCAAGTGATTAGTGCTAACACCGCTAATTAATTTGATGGAGTTCCTATAATAAACTATCGACCGACGTTAAAGCTCGCGCAGGCGGTTCCGTTCTTATCACAGGTAGACATAAATCAGTCTGGAAAGAGCCACATATTTTCTGAATTCAAAGAAGATAAGTACAAGATAAGTAGGTTCACGAGCACATTCGCAAGAATCTGGCAGTATCATCACAACGGTAATATTTTCTCATTGTTTGTGTTATTTCTTTTTAGTAAGTATATTCATGTATTTATACTATATATATATTTATGAGTGCTTATATTTATATGTAATTAGGTATATTTATATTAATAGTTTTATGCGTATCTTTATATTTAAAATATTTATTCCTCAATTTTCATGATAGCACCTACCACTGTTTGTCTGTGCATCACCCAAAGGTTGACTGGTAGAAAATGCCTATGGCATTGAATCCGCCTCTGTACATTTATGTGCTTGAAGTATTAAATAAACAAATGATAAATAATAAGTACATTCTGGTGAAGATAAACATCGTGAGGAAACCAGCATGTAGAACCAAAAATTCGAAAACATGTGACATCCGCCAAGCCGCTCTGGGCTCATTGGTGGATTCAAGCCCACTTTCTCTCACATAGGGAAGGCCTGTGTCCCAGTAGTGGGTAAACCTTGGGTAAATTATCCTAAGCGCTTTCTGGGATGTTGCAAAATCAAACCAAGAGAGAACATTCGAGTATTTTGTTTTTTTTTTGTCCCCACAGCTGGGTCCAGCCTTCTGTGCTAGGCAGTGATGGCCCATAATCCACCACGCGGGCCCAGTGAGGATTACGAGACATCACAAGACAGCGTCTTCGAATTTTCATAATTTATTAAAGTTAGGACATGACGTTTTCCTTTAAACACCTATCTTTTTCATCATCTCTTTTAGCATCTTCTTGCTTAAAAGGTGATCTCCAACTAATGTGTTTTCATTTGTATGTAATTGCAATAAACATTTTTTTTTTTAGTTTTAAGGTTTTTATAGTTTAGATCGGGTCGGTTCGCTTTTGCCTTTAACTTAATTGCCAACACCGATCTATTAGGTACAGTCAGCATCAAAAGTCGATTAACACTATCATTTTTACATGTTATAAAATGACAACAACTTTTTTCAATAAACTGATTTCTAGCTTTTCACATAATAGACAAGAGTATAATTATATTCTAAAAAAAATTCTTCTGCTGCAATTTTGAACAATTATTTTGCTCAATAACTTAGATTTAAAAAAAAACTGAAGTGTTAATCCGTACATATCATGATGACTACAACACTCCATCAGGGTGCCTATGTTCAACAATAGATTTCTTAGGTACACGAAGTAAAAGAAAGGAACAAAGGAATAAAGGAACTTATCGGTCCTCTCGGAACATTAGGTACACAAGTTATAATTTATACGTTACTCTCCTGATTTAATCCGCTTACGATGTGAGGTAGTTTACCGTTGTTTAATGTTATAAAATAAACTGTGCTTCGGCAATTTTGTCGGGAAACAGTTGACGATCTACACTTCTTATATTCTTACCCCCTTATTCATAATCCTATTTTATCTCTATTTTAGCTAAAATAGGTTTATAGAACGTTTGTCTTTATCTGTCACGTTGTCATTTCTGTGTGTAAGAAAGAGACAAACCCCATTTTAACTAAAATAGGTTTGATAAGTTTTATGAATAAGGGGGTTATGTTTTATGTTTTTCTTCTTTTACATGTTTTGGTACATTATGAAATCAGTTTTGTATGATTGATTAAACAATAGGAAGTTTTTTTTTTTAAGGTAGAACTAAAATCAAATATCTTATTGCTTGTCTAAGTATGAACAATCTGAAATTTTTAAAGCAACAATGATTGTTTAAAATAAAGAAAATGCGTTTATTGGCCTTAGAACTCAAGTGAAATAAAACACAGCTGTAAACTAATAAAATGGAAAGAAAAAAATGCTTACATCAAAAGAACCCAGCATTATATCAGAGGGGCAATTCTCGTAATTTTATGAACGTTCACAGTCTGATCTCAGTCTCAACCTGTCAAAACTACTTCTACTTTCCCTACATTTTGACAAGTTTTTGACATTTGTTTGTCGCCGAGATGAGACTGTGACTAGATTTTGAACATTTTAAATTACGAGAATTGGCCTTCAGGTACAAACACTAGGTACGTTCTACAAGCTGACGCTGATTTTCAGCTGCAGCCAACGAGTGCTATTCACTAGAAAAATAATATAAAAAATTTATCCACATCGAAGTTACTTTTTGTAGAGCAACATTTTGCAACATGATGACATTAGGTAACTATACCCTATTCAGTTTGGCTTGAGACAAAACGTAAACAACATTCGACTACTTTTAATAAAAAGATATTCTGTAAAATATGTATATTATCAAAACATTAATTTCTAACGAAAAAAAATATTTTTGTTACACAAGAAAATCACACATTAGTATAACTTTAAATAAGTTTACTAAAAAACTATTTGTTATTCGTTGTTGTCCACGAAGATTTGACCACGAATTTGTTTTTTATGGAGCAACATTTGCTCCATAAAAAATAAATTTGGTGTGGAAGGACCTCTACAAATGCATACAAATAGCAGATGAGTTTATAGATTAAGAGGGTGGGTATTTTATTTCTATTGCGCAAGAGCACTCATTTTAGTTCAATAAAACAAATAAGTATCGAGTTTGAAGCTCACAGACAGTTGCCATGTTTTTGTCCAGTTTTAATACTTCATACAAATCCTTGCACACATACCTACAATGTGTGAAAAATATTTATTCGACTTCATCGTATAATATACAGGGTATCATTAATCGGGTGACACAGCACATTAAGGCAATACGGTGCGTACATGACGTCAGAGGCGTGAAAAACAGCTCGAATTCCTTTATTTATGCACGTGGAACACAATTTATCTTGTCGAGTTAATTTTTGAATTAAAAGCGCAAAATTCTTTCACTGCATGCCTTTGATTCACGTTCGAAATTATGCTTGTGAGAATATTCATACGGGGGAATTTTAAATTCATGGCCCAATCAATTTCATTCTTACTTTGAGAGAACAGGTAGTATTTTTATGGTAGTAGGGTCTACAGAAAAAAAATACCGTTCTCTCGAAGCAAGAATTAAATTGATTGGGCCATTAATTTAAAATATTACTAATAAAAAGTCCGAAGACACACGATTTATTCTCTAATATTAACATTTTTATTCTTATTAAAAAGGATAAAAATGCAGTTATCTACGGAGTATTTAAAGAAAAAGAAATACGTTTATTTGCGTTAAACATGACGCTGAAAAAGAACACAGGCACAAAAAATAACAAACTGGGGGTAAACATGCTTCCCATTCACGCAAAACTTATGCAAGATGAAGCCCCAGCGCTGGTTTCCAGCGACAGCCGGCGTTTATGTGAAGAAATAAATACATAATACCTACTTCAAAATGAGGGGCTGGTGGCTACGTAATAACAGCCGCACGGGTTGATCGATCAGGTTAAGCTACTTTTGCCACGGTCGGTCCGTGGATGGGTGACCATCTTTACATACCGAAACCCCTCCGTGCCTCAGAATGCACGTTAAGCCGTTGGTCCCGGCTGTCATTCTTGGATCTTTGACAGTCGTTACGGGTAGTCAGAAACCCGAAAGTCTGACAGCCAGTCTTACCAAGGGGTATCATGACACCCAGTAACTGGATTGTGGATGTCAGATAGGCAGCCGCTCTATGTAAAATACTGGTATTCAGCTGCATCCGGTTAGACTGGAAGCCGACCCCAATATAGTTGGGAAAAGGCTAGGCAGATTGATTTAGACCTACCTACGTAGTTCTGAATGTTTTTTCTCTGCTAGAAATTATTAAAATCACCAACGATTGCCATTGGATGTCGAGATTAAAGAACATTTCTGGAAAATACACCGAGTGTTATTAAATGATACCATTTTTATTACAAATGGTAGGTATTATGTCGGTTCTAATATAGTTGTTTTCACCGTTATTGTATTTCATCGGAATATCTATTTAGGAATCTAGTAGTTTCAAATATTAATCCCTATTTCCTGATAACAAATATTGGTTTTACCAATTTGTGTGAGGGTTTGTGTATTTGATTGTATTACAGTAGGGTCTTCCATTCTTAGAAACACTAAACAAAATCATCCCTAGCCTACCGTAATCAGTTTTAAAGTTTAAATGGCAATTATTAATATTTGATAAAAAATAATCCATACTAATATTATAAATGCGAAAGTGTGTCTGTCTGTTACCTCTTCACGCTTAAACCGCTGAACCGATTGACATGAAATTTGGTATAGAGATAGTTTGAGTCCCGGGAAAGGACATAGGGTACTTTTTATCCCGATATTCCCACGAGATCAAAACTTATGGAGGTGAAACCGCGGGGCGCTGCTAAGAACATCATAATATCACGCCTTCTTTCCCCGAAGGCTTAGGCAAAGATGTACCCACATTAATTTGGCCAGTTATGTTTAACTTCCCTGTTATAGGGGGGCGATTTTATTGCCATACCCGACCAGCTAGCCAGGCCCAGCTGGCCAGTTGATCCTATCATCAACTGGACGCAAATCCAAACTCCGGGCTGCTAATGAGAAACCCCAGATGGAAAAAATCCAAAAACACCTTACCCTACCTGGGAATCGAACCTAGAACCGCTCAGCATTAGCGCTTGCAACTACTAGACCAACGAGAAGGTCCAAAATAAAAAAACCGAGTGTGTTTATGACCACACGACTGAAGTGAAACTTCAAACGTATTTGGCTATGAGAGGAAGAGAGAAAGAAAATGTGCGCGCGCACTGCTTTCTCTTGCTTATATCCCCCACTCAACTCCCGTTCGCCTCACCCGATCACGCTTTTCGTAACGCGTTCGCCAGCTTACTCCCCAAGTCAAGCGTGCGTAAAAAAGTTTCGCTTCAAAAAGTGGCACTCCGGGATTGCCGACAGAAGTGAAAACTTGAACAATTACGTGTGTATTTTTTGAATCGTCATATAAACAAAACACTAACAGAATACTTTGCCATCACTCACTGAGTTATCGGAAATACATTAAAACCGAGTACATCCCGAGGACAGCCGAACACATCCGAAGCGGTGTCGGTTACGGTAACAGTGGCGCGAATTCAATGGCTTTTTCCCATCTCAAAAAATGCCCAACGCGATTAACGAAGTTTTCACTTCAAAAACACTTTTTACAAAATGTATATAATATTTTTCTCCTTTGAGATCTTATCTACTTCTTTGTTTCATGATAGGAAGTTAAACAACGTACTCTAGAGAGTCTAATACAAAGACTCTTAGTACTACATGTTACATGAGAAATCTCCTTTGCCTTAGTTTCTTTAGCCTTTCTACTAACGACGTTGTAGCTTTGACGCAAGCTTTAGTCTGGATTTATTTTCGACTAGCTGCGCTTCACGGTTTCACCCGCGTAAATGTAGGTCCCGTGAGAATATCGGGATAAAATGTAGCCTATATGTTAATCTAGGGTGTCAGCTACGTCCATACAAAATTTTATCAAAATTGGTCCAGCCGTTTGAGCGTGAAGAAGTAACAAGTATCTATATAAACACATTCTCACAAACTTTTGCCTTTATAATATTAGTGTGATTCCTGTTAGCAACAGCAGCTATAGAATTATATGTATATTTTTTTACTTTAGATCCTCACTTTACTCTAGACCTCATGCTTAGCAGTGGTGCTTGCGGCCATTACACCAAACATCACCAACCAATTTATTTTCCTGATTCCTTCGTGGGCATGCGCATGGCAACGAACCATACTTTCATCGCAATCGGATGAAGAACGCATATGGGACAAACAAACAAACGTACATTTATTTACATACAGATTTCAGCTTATATCAGTTTCAGGAACAGAACTGTTAGAGAGAAATTCCCCAATATAATTCCCTTGAGGATTATTTTAGGCTACACGTGTAGGAAAATCCGGTGTCAAGCTAGGTATGTGTAAATGTTAGATGGTCATTTAAATCTGACATAATAGCCTTTTCCCAACTATGTTTGGGTCGGCTTCCAGTCTAACTGGATGCAGCTGAATACCAGTATTTTACATGGAGCGACTGCCTATCTGATCTCCACAACCCAATTACTGGGTAATATAGATACCCCTTGGTGAGACTGGTTGTCAGATTTTCGAGCTTCTGACAACCCGTAATGACTGTCAAAGATCCACGAATGACAGCCGGGACCAACGGCTTAACGTGCTTTCCGAGGCACGGAGGCGTCCTGGTATATCAAGATGGTCACCCATCCACGGACCAACCGCGGCAAGCGTAGCTTAACCTGATCGATCGACCCGAGCGGCTGATATTACTTAGCCACAAGTCCCTTTCATTTTTGTCCCTTATGTCATTTATGTCTGACATATAACACAAAGGAATTACGAGTATATTTCAATTAACGTTTATTTATTAGTGATGGTCACTTTATTTTGGAACTCTCGTGCCACTTTTGGCGTTTCATTTCTTTTTTTTTTCGAAGATCTGTCTGTTGCTACGTAATAAATGTAGCTTTAGATCATCAACGAAAGGAGGAACGTCCCTAAAAGAAAAAAAAAAACAACCGACTTTAAAAAAAACACTGCAAAGTCAAAAATAACTTTAATTTCGGAAGTCGGTGTCGTTGGTTCCGCATTTTCGTTTTTTGACAACGACTTCCGAAATTAAAGTTATTTTTGACTTTGCAGTATTTTTTTTAGTCGGTTGTTTTTTTGTTTTTATTTTTAACTTTTTAGTTGTAGATACCCACCCCACACAAATTAAATTAGCACTAGTGCATTGAATAATTTACTAAATCAGTCGATGCCTACTCCTTACTGTTAAGGAGCTGTACCTTCCATCATCAGCTCAGCTACATGAGATGATGATTACCATACGCAGGTACTTAAATTACTTCATAAAATTTGTGAAAAACGATGTGTGGGCCCATATAATTTGAGGGTTGCCCTCAATTTCTCCAGGATCTAATCATCAGATCCTGACTTGGTGAATATGGGACCATTTCAGAAGTATCTCCTTTCGAACAAAAAAAGAATTTTGAAAATCGGTCCACAATTGACGGAGTAATCGCGTAACAAACACACAAAAAAAAAAAGACGGGTTGCACTCTGGGAGTGCCGGCAGAAGTGAAAACTTGAATATTAACGTTGAAATAAATCAATTATGGATTGAATTAATATAACTAATTTTTTTTCACTATTTCTGCGTCACTTTTTTCATTAATCGATGCACTTTGTTCAATTTCCATATTTTAAACACTTTATATACACGAATTTTACGAATACACAGCAGTGTGGCTACCTACACAGACGGTCGAGCCATCAGCTGTCCATCCATCCATCCACATCCACGTCCACCATCACCGTCACCGTCACCGTCACCGTCACCGTCCCCGTCCCCGTCCCCGTCCCCGTCCCCGTCCCCGTCACCGTCCCCGTCACCGTCACCGACACCGTCACCGTCACCGTCACCGTCACCGTCATCACCGTCACCGTCACCGTCACAGTCACCGTCACCGTCACCGTCACCGTCACCGTCACCGTCACCGTCACCGTCACCGTCACCGTCACCGTCACCGTCACCGTCACCGTCACCGTCACCGTCACCGTCACCGTCACCGTCACCGTCACCGTCACCGTCACCGTCACCGTCATCACCGTCACACCGTCACCATCACCGTCACCGTCACCGTCACCGCCACCGACACCGTCACCGTCACCGTCACCATCACCGTCACCGTCACCGTCACCGTCAACACCGTCACACCGTCACCGTCACCGTCACCGTCCGTCCGGCCGTCCGTCCGTCCATCCATCCATCCATCCATTATCGTGTCTCACTTGGTTCACTTCGGTTGGCGCCGCCGTAGAAAGAGGGGGAGGGGGGGGGGAATCTCTCCTGACGGTCACGTGTCCTGACGCGAGTTTAACATTTTTTCCCCATTACAAAAAGTGTGCAACGCCGCTAAAGAAGTTTTCACTTCAAAAACATACCGTCGAATTGAGAACCTCCCCCTTTTTTGAAGTCGGTTAACAATTATAATTTCATCATCATCTCACCCGAAAGACGTCCACTGCTGGACTAGGCCTCCCCCAAGCATCGCCACTTCGACCCGTTCTGTGCTTCCCGCATCCACCATTCCTACGGCCTGACGATGATGATGACGTACCGGATATCTCTTAGAATTTTTTCTACTCCGTTCACCTTTTACACCCCGTTTTTGTTAGATGGTAAAAAAGTCAGTCGATATAGTAACTTATATAAACGAAAGCACATACCTGCCAGTTTAAGTCCGATGCGTTTCCCTGGAGGCTTGATTAACTCAATGTGGGTCCTCCGCAGCCCTCGCTCTGTGCACAGTCCGGAGTCAGTCGACAGCGAAGTCTGGGATTTGAACACTAGAACAAAAAGAAATAAAAGTATTAAAATTTGCCAAGCATGTAAACATTTATGAGTTATTGGAAAAGGAACTTTATTACCTACACAATAGAGTTCAGCTTACGCTACAATTTCAAACATTTTTGTAACTTTTTCAATAGTATATACTCTGAAATCAACTTAATTTTCACTTAACTAAAGTTGATATTTGTTTAACTTGAAATAACATCAATTGGAAACATGAATTTGAATAGACCTTACATAAACTCACGCCTTCTTCACATGGGGGGTACGCAGAAACTATAGAATGTCACCTGCCACGATTCAATAATTTTTGAATCAGCTGATAGTCATTTGCTGCCGGGAATAGAGCCTAAAACCTAAAGAAGGAATCGTAATCTAGATAATTAGGTAATTGTAGTATCACTAAAGAAAAGTATGGTATCATTATACACATCATTTTCTACACCAACGTCACGTCACCAGACAGGCACTTCACTTTGTGTGAATTATTTCATCACCACTGCTCTCAAAACGGTGAAGGAAAACATCGTGAGGAAATCGGCATGTTCTAGAACCAAAAATTCGAAGACATGTGACATCTGCCAACCCGCACTGGCCCCGCGTGGCGGATTACGGCCCACTCCCTCTCACTGAGAGGAGGCCTGTGTCCCAGCAGTGGGAACATTATAGGCTGAATATGTATGTATATTATGTATGTCACGTCACTAACGTTCACCACGTAGCTTATTGTAGGTATTGCTTACAGTTTGTACCTAAAATTGAATCTTACAGACCTTCACATTTGAGTCAATTTAAGCAACTAAAATCAGGTTTTATTTGCTTGTTGCTGATAGTAATTTAGAAGCCTGTTCAGTAGAGAATTTAAACGAACGAATAAGTTGTTGTTTTTATAAAATTAGTTTTCCTTCTGTGGTCTCTATGTCTCTATTAAAATGCTCATTCAAGCCTCACAAAACTTACACTGATTCCCCAACAACTAGACCAACATAATTCTCCCCACTTCCCTTGTTTTAACCGAAAAATAACCCGCAATTTCCCCAAACAACGCCCCCACAATACCCGAAAACGGTACAGTTTTGCTACCGAAACATTTAACTGGTGGACGCACAAATCTCTTCGCGCCCGTTTGCGCCCAACTTTTACTGTAACTGCACTTGTAAACTGCGGAGCCTCTCTTAAAATAATACCCGGAGCGGGTATCGATAGTGACTTGTGGGAGTTTGGAACTAATAAACGAGTGTAAGCCACGTTATTAAGAAAATGAATCGATGTTGGTGGAGGTGGAGTTTTTAGATCTTGGTGTAGTTATGTTATTATGTCTGTGGGACGAAATATAATCATTGGTTACTCGATTCAGGGTACATTACTTGTACTTTTTCTTCAGGATAATGAATTACTCATGTATAACTGAGCAATTTATTGTACTGAAGTACAACGGTGAGTAATTAATTATCCTGAAAAAAAAGTAGGCTGGCAACGGCCATAATCATAATAATGATAATGGTGACACTGTTTTGGTCAGTTTCCAGTGTTCCGAATGGGGTGTTATAATAAATAAATAAAAATCTTCTATCTGCAGGCATCGTAGGCCCATAGCGTGTTAGTATTACAAGTAACTTAAAAGTCTATGTTAGTAGGTAGTAGATAAAAAAATTAGGCACACAATTATAATCTAACTTGATTTAAAAACATAATAAAAAGCACCCAATTACAAGAAGGTTTATCAAGCCCCATGTCTGGCATGTAGCTTGATAAACCTATCCATTGTAGGCCCTTCTAACCTTTAAAAGAACATCCTCTTGTATAAATCAACCTGCGCACCTTCAGCCCAGCAACCAAACTACTAACTATAAATAATACTTTAAATTTCAAAGTACAGTCAGTTACTGCGATAAGATGACCCACCTTTGCATAAATTATTGAGATTTTTAGAATACGAATCGATAGAATTTTATAATTCTTGTATTATATTTTATTTATCTGAGCAAAGCAAATAAAATATAAAAGAATTATAAAATTCTATTAATATTCAGTAGCTCGGTAGAACTTTTTATAATAAAAGAAAAACAGAACCCTCAACAGTTTCCATTTCTTAAAATCTTTGTGACACTCGCAATTTGTTAAATCGTTAATCACGCAAAACAAGATCGGGGCAAATATTTTTTCGGAGAGGAAACAAAAATATTGTAGTTTGCGACTTAACTTCTGTGCAAGTCATAAAATGTAAGTGGATAAGTTTTGCTTTAGATTATTTTTTGTACGTCAAATAATATGAGAATATAAAACAACGTCCACTAGTTTATTATGTACAGTAAAAATAACCGAGTTATGCATATTTTATCTCGAATTGAGGGTTATGGTAATAAAACAGTCATATACTGCCTTAATTCGTGGGAGAGGATGTGTTTACTCATTTTTAATTCGGATCGAACATCAATGTAAAAAAAATTTAGGAAACTTATTTATTTATTTAATACTTCAAGCACATAAATACACAGAGGCGGACTTTTTACTAGTCAATCTTTGGGTGATGCAGAGACAAACAGTAGTAAGGTGGTGCAAACATGAAAATTGAGGAATAAATATTTATATTATAAATATGCATAAACCTATTGAAACTATAAATATAATAATATATTCCTAATCACATCACACTAATATTATAATGGCGAAAGTTTGTGAGTGTGTGTGTTTATGTTTATTACTTCTTTACGCTCAAACGGCTGAACCAATTTTGATAAAATTTTGTATGAAGGTAGCCGACACCCTGGATTAACATATAGGCTACTTTTTATCCCGATATTCTCACGGGATCGACACTTATGTGGGTGAAACCGCGGGACGCAGCTAGTTACATATAAATATAATATTCTTCGTTGATTTCGACCAGTGCAGTGTTTAGTTAGCCCTTGATCGAAAGAGTGGGAAGTTATGGGGAGAGGCCTTCTCCCAGCAGTGGGATTAACATTTTCTTCTCCATCGAAACTACTCTTTGGAAGGGGCGCCTAGAATCAATTCACATACATCATACATACATAATCAGCCTATAATGTTCCCACTGCTGGGACACAGGCCTCCTCTCAGTGAGAAGGAGTGGGCCTTAATCCACCACGCGGGCCCAGTGCGGGTTCATCAACTCAATCAATTCTATTTTTTGTAAATTTTGACGGACAAAAGTGCCTTTTATATGACTATTCATCTGCCTAGCCTTTTCCCAACTATGTTGGGGTCGATTTCCAGTCTAACTGGTTGCAGCTGTATATTACATGGACCGACTGCCTATCTGACCTCCACAACCCAGTTACTGAGTAATGCGAAACCCCTTGGTAAGACTGGTAGTCAGATTTTCGGGCTTCTGACGACCCGTAACGGCTGTCAAAGATCCACGAATGACAGCCGGGACCAACAGCTTAACGTACTTTCCGAAGCACGGAGGGACCTTTGGTATGTAAAGATGGTCACCCATCCACGGACCAACCGTGGCAAGTGAAGCTTAATCTGATAGATCTACCCGTGCGGCTGTTATTACTTAGCAACAGGCCCCTCGCCATGATTTGACTTTGACGTAGCAGTAAGGCCGCTATCCCACTGGCGTTTTACGAGCGTTGACGTCAACGTCGCGTCTGCGCGTGACAAGCATTAACGTCCGCTGAACGCTACGTTAACGTCGCGCACATGATACTATTTGAGGCGTACAATCAGAAACATAATGGATTCCGACGAGGACGCACTACTGTTGGCTTTACTACTTCGACGAAAATTACGTAAAAGAAAAAGAAAATCTCATCGTCAATTCTGGGAAAACCCTTTATAATCCAATCGATCACAAGAAAGTGAATATTTCGCACTGTACTATAATAATATTAAAAATAATGAACCGGAATTTTATAAATATTTGCGAATGCCAATGACTACATTTGACGAACTTTCACAAGCGATTCAAAGTGACATACAATATTTAGACACGGCGTGATTGTACCTGTTGCCAACAAACGTGACGTCAACGTCGCGTCTGCGCAACGTTGACGCTGCGCAGACGTTCGAGAAACGCCGACGCTCGTAAAACGACAGTGGGATAGCGGCCTAACATTAACTTTGGTCCTCTCGGAACTTAAAAAGAAAACAACTTAGCCAAACAGTCGATCCCCAAAAAAATCACTTCTAAAATTGGAACACTTAACAAATACAGTTCACAAAAACTTCCCGCTAACGCCTGTAACTCAAGCAATTACGTTTCGAATTGTTGTTTGCAAATTTCAGCGGCTTCGCGGGTCGTTAGCAAAACTTGACGTTTCATTTCGAAAAAGAAGGATTGCTTTTTATTATCCATCTCTAATTTTCTACGGAAGAGGCTCGTCTAACTTTATCTGTCGTTTCACAATTTTCAGGGCTTGTACTCCCTTTACGTAATTATTCTTTTAACGAATGTCATTAATATTCTGAACGTAAAAGCCTTTGTTAGTGTCTTTTATGTTTTTATCCTGTTAAGATTAAGATGGAATGAATTTAGGTTTTTTTTTTTAAGATCATTGAGGCGTCTTCAGGAAATTGAGTTTTGAAGAAATTCGTTGTTATCTTATTTAGACTGAGCTTCAGTTGTTTCTTCATCATTTATTACCAACTAGCAGCGCCCCGCGGTTTTACCCGCATAAGTGTAAGCTATACCTATAACTGTAAAGTATTCATCAAAATACGTTCAGCAGTTTTTGCGTGAAAGAGTATGAAACATGCATCCATCCATCCATCCTCACAAACTTTCGTTTATAATATTACTAGCAGCACACCGCGGTTTCACGCGCATAAGTGTTGATCCCGTAGGAATATCGGAATAAAAAGTGACTAGTGTGTTATTCTTATGTATAAGCTATATTACTGTAAAGTATTCATCAAAATCCGTTCAGTAGTTTTTGCGTGAAAGAGTAACAAACATCCATCCATCCATCCATCCTCACAAACTTTCGTTTATAATATTACTAGCAGCGCCCTTCGGTTTCACCCGTATAAGTGTCGATCCCGTGAGAATTCTATGTGTTATTCTAATGTATAAGCTTTATTACTGTAAAGTTTAATCAAAATCCGTTCAATAGTTTTTGCGTGAAAGAGTAACAAACATCCATCCATCCATAATCACAAACTTTCGCATTTATAATATCAGTAGGATTAGTAGGATTGTTTCCAACTAATGCATGAACTTTCAAATCTCATTTTCAATTTAATAAAACAACAAACAAACGATTAGCATTAAGGGGAAACGCCACGGTTGCACAGGAAAATCAAATTTTCTTATGTTTTTTGCCATTTGCAGGTCACGGTGTCATATCTATACATTTAAAATTCACAGTCTTGACTGACTGACTGATATATCAACGTACAGCCTAAACCGCTGGTCCTAGAGACATGAAATTTTGAGGGTGTGTTCTAAGTGAAGAGTAGGTATCCACTAAGAAAGGGTTTTTCGAAATTCCACCCCTAAGAGGGTGAATGGGGGGAGGGTGAAATTTCATGCGGACAAAGTCGCAGGCAGAAGCTAGTTGAATATGATTCGCGAGCGATTAATACAACCTTTTATTTTCATAATTAAAATCCTACTGAATGACTATATCATGAAATATAAAATAAATCAACAGGATTATACAATCCTGATATTCAAATTTTCAACCCATTAAGTTCATACGAACTTAATGGGTTGAAAATTTGAATATCTCTTTTTTTTCCCCTGTCGCTTCCCCCTTAAAAGATAGTACACTAGTCGTAAGCCACCATAGTTGTAGCCATCAATTATACAATTTAATTCAATTTAATCTTTATTGCATCCATAATTTACACACACAAGGGGTAAGTATAAAATCATAGAATTAATTATGGACCCTGTTGGGCACAGAAAAATCATCATGGGCCAGCTGCAATCTTAGGGCAGAAATCTACGACCTCTTGTTGTGCATTTCTGCCCAAAATTGCAGTTTTGACGATTAAAAACTCCTGAAACAAGCCTGTTATTAAATTAAAATTATTTAGCTACACGTGACAAATATTTTCCAACATTCCCGTGTTCAAATACAACCGAAATTAAGTAACTTTTTAATATGTTAAATTGCTGTTTTAAAACAATAGCCAATTAAGTTGGTTACAAAATAATTTCTGATTGTTCTCGTTACAACATTCCTTTTGAAATGTGTTACATTGTTCCAGGCAAAATAATCTAGGTACGAAATTGTTGATAGAAATTTTAACGAGTGGCTTCAAACAAAGAACCTTTCATTAATTAAATTAATTCATGGAAGTAATTATTAAGAACGATTTTTATAATGTGAACCTTCTTGTAGATGTTAATTGCGAAGAAAATTACAGTAAATAGTGCAAAAAGAACAACAAACAGTTACAACCGTGTTTTAGCAATATTTATGAAATTATAAGTGATATTAACACAGATATAGATAGACCTAGATAACGCAAGTATCACGATCTGTATGAAAACCTAGCGTGCCATTTTTTGACTACCTACTATGACGTCACCAGCACTATTTAGTGATGGGAAAATCAAATCGATTCAAAGACGCCGCTGCGTGCGGCACCAGTCTCGCCCCGCCCCCGGCGCCTAGCACCAGAGCTCACGCTCACCCAGCCAGCAGTACACAGGACTGAGCGTGAAAGTGGCGGCTTACGATTTTTGTACATAAGCTGGGCACGCGAAGTAGTTGCTCTTGCGTTATCTAGGTGTATCTATATCTGTGGTAATACCACTGTCAAACAATTGATAGTCACTAAAGACCACAATTATAACACATAATCAGCCTATAAGGTTCCCACTGCTGGGACACAGGCCTCCTCTTTGAGAGAGGAGCTATAATCCACCACGCCGGGCCCAGTGCGGGTTGGTGGACGTCACATGTCTTCGAATTTTTGGCTGTGGTCATGCCGGTTTCTTCACGATGTTTTCCTTCACCGCTTTGAGAGCAGTGGTGATGAAATAATTTACACCGATTAAAGCGCCTGCCTGGGTTCGAACTCGCGATCTACAACTCGTAAGTCGCTACTGTTGCCACTGGGCGATTAGACAATTGTAATATTGGCAGTGGTACCAATCTATTTAAAACACGTAACAACAATAACTTTAGGAACAATAGTACCTATAATGTTTTGTTTCCTTGAAATGAATAAAACAATTGTGTAAAGACGAAACCGAAATGGGGAATTAGCCGACATTCCTCGACGTGTCATTTATCAAGAGGTCGAAAAAGAAGTTTAAACATGAGTAAATTGCAAGCACTCGTTAAAACCACTAAGGGTGGAGTTACAGGACGAGCGTTAGCGATGAATTAAGTATTTTTACACTTAATACTCGTACCCCTCTCACAGAGAGGAGGCCTGTGTCCCAGCAGTGGGAATATTATAGGCTGATTATCTATACAAATAAATAAAACTGGAGTGTCTGTTTGTAACATTAAAATACCGCTTTTTACTAAATGCATATTGATGTATACACGGTACATATGCCAAAATAACAATTTTTTTTTAATTTCTGTCTATCTGTTTGTTCCGGCTAATGTTTGAAACGGCTGGACTAATTTTGATGGAAATTTTACTGGCGGATAGCTGATGTAATAAGGATTAACTTAACCTACTTTTATTTTAGAAAAAAAAAATAGGGTCCCACGAAAAAAATCGTAGTGTACACATACAGGATGAAATTGAACACATGCGACAAATCGAAATGGGAGATTGTACTCATTATTATGAACAACTTTTACTATGGGACCAAACCTGAAATCGCGAAAAAAAAATCAGCTGTTCCCTACATTTTGATGAGTTATGCTAACATAAATGTAGGGAACAGCTGATTTTTTTTTTTCACGATTTCAGGTTTGGTCCCATAGTAAAAGTTGTTCATAATGATGAGTACAATCTCCCATTTCAATTTGTCGCATGTGTTCAATTTCATCCTGTATAACATAACATCACGCCTTGCTTCTCTAAAGAGTTAGGCAGAGGTTGGTTGTTTTGAAAGTTATGTTTAATTCCCATGTGGCGAGCCTACTGCCACATCGACCGGGCACAGATTCCAGATTTCGGACTGCTACGGAAAAAATCCAGATGGAAAACAACACGCGACCAACGAAGCAGTAGGTATTTTTATTTATTACGGAAACTCATTTATTTTGCTGAACTGGGCCTTTTTAGCGCAGCCGTAAGGCACACTTTCCTGCTAATTTCTTACATCGGACTTCACACATTTTTTTTTTATCTGATGTTTGTATCTGGTGTACCGTGTCTTTCTATGCTAAATAAATGTAAATTCTTTCTTTCTTTTCTTTAAAAAAAAAAAAAAATAATTTCTAGCCCCACTATGAACCAGAATCCTAAAGATGAGAAAAGATCTTTATACACACTATCTTACACAATAAACCATATTATATTAATTAGCATTGCCATTCAACGTGGCAATGCTGCCAGTCTTCTGGGCACGTTTTCGGATGACAGCGATGCGGACGAATACTTCGACGCCTAAGTGTCCTTTGTTTTTTATTTTTATATATTTGTATTGTAAGTTAGTTACTCATTTATCGTAGTCGTTTCAAATGTAAGTACTCCGTAATTTTTAACTGACGCCTCTCTGTAGCATATAGCGTAAGTTAAAATAATTTAAATTACTTGTACCTACTAATAAAAAAAATATTCATAAGTACCTACTTCTGATTCTTATTCCTCAGAATTAATTTAAGTTTTTCATTGTTCCGTTCATAGTAAAACTAGCTATGCCCCGCGGTTTCACCGGCGGTAAAAGTATTATAGTCCTTTTTTATTGATTCCCTTTACAAATCTCCACCCACCTTTTTGCACCCTCAAGAGATAATTTCGGGGATAAAAACTATTTTATGTCCTTCCCCACAACTTAAACTATCTCCGTACTAAATTTCATCTAAATCGGTGTAGCGGTTATTGATTCCCCATACAAACTTCCACCCTCCTTTTCACCCCCTTAAAGGATGATAATTTCTGGGATTATAACTATTCTATGCTCTCCCCCGGGATGCAGTCTATCTGTCTGCCAAATTTCATCTAAATCCGTTCAGTGGTTTAGGCGTGAAAAGGTAACACACAGACAGACAGACAGACAGAGTTACTTTCGAATTTATAATATTAGTATGGATTTGTATGATAATAGCAAAAACATACGGTTCATCACCATGATCATTCGCATTTACTAAAAGACTAAAAAATTAAACGATACCAAATAATTCTGTTTATAGCTATAAGATTCAGTTTCGTTGTTTTGTCCAAATTGAATGGCGCACCGTTTATTATTGCCATAGACAGAGAGCTCGCCTTACGAAAACAAAAACAATCTCACTTCGGTCTTGGCACGGGCACGCCGACTCCAAAATGTGCCGTTACGGCATCCGACTGACACTGACACCGACACCGCGAATACCCACATTTATTTCTGGTCAGCTTCGAACTTAATTAAAATACTTCAGTATTTTACTGAAATTAATTGGGCCATGGACCGGATCAACTAAATCCGTTCCCGCAATTAACTAACATTATTCATTTGACGAAACAGTTTTCATGATTCATGGAGCGGATAAAGTCCGTAGCGCCAGTAATTTATGAATTTTCGTTTAGTACCTACATTTCTATGTAAAATGTGGGCTTTAGATAGAATGTTAAGTTCTTTAGATGTCGAGTGATGCGCAGTTTTCATTGGAAGCATCTGTATTTTAATTAAAAACTTGCGAAAAATTTGGAAGGTTTTTTAGAAGAGTATGTATTCTAGTTGTATGGTCCTAAACATGACCTCATTACGATCATCTGCCTGGTTTAAAAAAAAAAAAGATGCATAATCTCGGCGACAAAAACCGACGGTTTGTTTTCAATTTTTATCTTTCAAAAAAAGCTATGTACCTACAACTAAGCTAAGCTATGCTAGCTAAGCTATGTAACTCTATGAAAATGGTTAACCGGTCAAGCACCGCGCGTCGCCTATTGAACAGATTAAACAAGAAAGACTGTTTGACGAAGAGATGTCCTTGAGCCTTTAGCTATAGGCTAACCCTGTTATTCATAATCCTATTTTATCTCTATTTTAGCTAAAATAGGTTTATAGAACGTTTGTCTTTATCTGTCACGTTGTCATTTCTGTGTGTAAGAAAGAGACAAACCCCATTTTAACTAAAATAGGTTTGATAAGTTTTATGAATAAGGGGGTAACAATATAATGTTGCACTAGCTGTGCCTCGTTCGCGTACATATTGGATTTCATGGGCTTTAATTTTGTTGCGCGGAACCCTAAATATTTCTGTATATTTTCTAAAATATACCGAAGTTACTCCTTATAACTCAGCTACCTGCCAGTGAAAGTCCTGTCAAAATCGGTCTGGCTGTTTCGGAGATTAGCTGGAACAAACAGATAGAAAAACAGATAAATATTTTTTTTTTTTTCACATGCATTTAGTCTAAAGCAGATAGGTAGGTACTTCAATTTTATTTATTTGTATAGAGACTTGGAAATAAATAAATAAATTGCAGCTGATTTTTAAATCAGCAAACTAATTTAAGCGGCCGTGAGTGGTTTTTGCTGACCTCGTACAAATAATTAAGATGATTCTGAATTTATTGGTAAATAAAGTCATATAATTTTATTAACTCAGTGCAGAAGTATATTAAAGCGTTAATTAGCGTTACAGTCACTGGCTAAAAATAAATCAAGGGTATGCGCAGTGTCAGTCGAATTCCTTTACGCTGTATTGTGTGTTGTGTCTTGCCTTGCAGTGGCATTTGTTTTGCCTGGATACGGTCGATGCAGCTATGTATCAAAAGGGCCATTTAACTTGAAGACTGCTCATCTGTCCATGTCTTCACAAAGGGTAATCAAAACGTCAAATTAATAATGTATGCATTTCAACAATACCAGCTATAATAATAATTAGGTATTGTGTGTTAGGTTCACAGGCAGTCATAGCTTTCATTCGATAGTTTAAAATGCATTAGCTCACGAAAAACAAGTGTAATCCCATAATTTTCTTCGTTAATTTCTAATTTCCTTCGTCTAAATTGGCATCCCAAATACAATCTGTAACAAAAGTTTGCCACAATTTATGAACGAGTTGTCTGCATAAACTCGTGCTCATAACTTTTGATAACGAGTTGGGGTTGCACTCATTTGTACCCTAAACTTTACCCAGTTTTGGGAGAAATCAATGTACCCGCTTTTTGTTATAGCCCGCGAAACTGACGTACCTATTGTACAGTCTTTTGGTTTTGAAATAAGATTTCAGTAGAAACAGCTGTTGATATTTAAATCAAGAGGTACAATCACTTAATTCTAATGCGCGTATTACGCGCAGCAAGGTTGCGGAGCGGAAAAACGGAGAAATATTAACCAATAAAAAATGACATTCAAGATTTTATGCAATCCTATTGGTTAATATTTCTCCGTTTCTCTGCTCCGTAGCCTCGCTCCGCGTCAATGGGCAGGCAGCCTTAAACTCAGGTCCAGTTGAAAACCAGCGTCAGGCGCTAGTGGTCTAGCAGTTTTGCTGAACTGGGCCTGTTTGGTGCAGCCGTGAGGCACACTTTCGAACTAATTTCTTACATAGCACTTTTTTTATTGAAGTGAAAACTTCTTTAGCGGCGTTGCACACTTTTTGTAATGGGTAAAAAATGTTAAGGCGACTACACGACCTAAAGCGCGGTCACTGTCGGACTGCATAGAAAAGAAAGAGAAGCGCGATGACACAACCGTGGTAATTTATTGCAAATATGAAGCAATTATCTATTTACAAAAACTCTCAAACACCAAACAAATAAAAACCGTATACTAAAATTCGGGGAATTAAATTGTCTTTTAGATGGTGAAAGTTTTATGAAAATACACCCAATAGTGTTTGCGCGATTATCGTTTTTATGTCCGCGGTAGACATTACTTTACAAATTAATTACACTATGTTAAAAAAATATAATTGCAAATATTCACATATCAAATTACGAAGCAAATGGTCTAGTATAACATTTATTTTTTTCAAAGAAATCGGTCCGGTCGATTAGACGTGATGTTGAATTTAAAATCATTAGAAGTCGTATATCTGCGCCTTAAACTCGCGTCAGGACATCGCGTCAGGACACGTGACCGTCAGGAGAGATTCCCCCCCCCCCCCTCTCTTTCTACGGCAACGCCAACCGAAGTGAACCAAGCGACACACGACAATGGATCGATGGATGGATCGATGGATCGATGGATGGATGGATCGATGGATCAATGGATGGATCGATGGATGGATGGATCGATGGATGGATGGATGGATCAATGGATGGATGGATGGATCGATGGATCGATGGATGGATCGATGGATGGATCGATGGATGGATCGATGGATGGATCGATGGATCGATGGATGGATCGATGGATCGATGGATGGATCGATGGATCGATGGATGGATCGATGGATGGATCGATGGATGGATCGATGGATGGATCGATGGATGGATCGATGGATGGATCGATGGATGGATCGATAGATGGATCGATGGATCGATGGATGGATCGATGGATCGATGGTTCGATGGATGGATCGATGGATGGATCGATGGATGGATTGATGGATCGATGGATGGATCGATGGATGGATCGATAGATCGATGGATGGATCGATGGATCGATGGATGGATCGATGGATCGATGGATGGATCAATGGATCGATGGATGGATCGATGGATCGATGGATGGGTCGATGGATGGATGGACGTGGACGTGGACATGGACGTGGACGTGGACGTGGACGTGGATGTGGACGTGGTCGGATGGATGGATGGATGGATGGACAGCTGATGGCTCGACCGTCTGTCTAGTAGCCAAACTGCTGTGTATTCGTAAAATTCGTGTATATAAAATGTTTAAAATATGGAAATTGAACAAAGTGCATCTATTAATGAAAAAAAGAAAGAAAGAAAAGAAAGAAAGAAAAAATGTTTATTTGGACACAGTTCGTGAAACACAAAATACAAAATTAATAAAAAAATAATGTTTCTAACAACAATAGTGTGTGCCTCACGGCTGCGCCAAAAAGGTTCATTTCAGCATTAATGCCAGACAGATGCTGCCTGACGCTGGTTTTCTAATGAACCCTTAGGGAAAAGTGACGGAGAGTACACACAGTTTCAACATACCTAAGACATACTTATAAATAAATAAACTAGTAATCACGTATATATCATTACAAATACAAATAAGAAAAAAAAAACAAAAACAAAACATCAAAGTCTCAGCAAAAACCTGTTTTTCTTTTCTAGATTAATTTAGATAAGATTGATCCGTGCACGGTGCACGCAAAGCGCAACAGGCCGCCGAGCACGACGGACCGCACGCGCACTTGCGAACAATAAAACTGTGGGTTGTTTGAATAGATACATGGATAGTCGTAATAATAATAATAAAACTAAGTTAAAAAATGACTCCTAAACAGTTAATTCAATGCTATTCGAACAAAAAGTGATGTACCTTCCTATAACAATAGATGAAGTAGGTACACATGTTAGTAGAAGAAGGTAAGCGTTATTTAATACTTACGATAATTAAATTAAACAGATCAGCATTGCTATTTTGAATTTCGTGTAATTTATTAATTTATACCCTCTTTTGTTTTAGTAGTGCATTTACGAATGATGCCACACCCTGTGTTCACATTAACAAAAAGTACCGTCTACGGCCAAGATTCCAACAGAAGAATAAATAATAAATAAAAAGGATGCGTCAACACTAGCTGTGCGTCACAGTCGCAAGTAGGCAAGGCACAATGTGTAAGTACGAAAAACAACGCGTTAAGAATGAACAGAGTACGAGATTGTTGTGACAAAAAGGAATAATGTGTCCGTTTATGTTTCCCACAGGTCTCACCACTGCGGCGGCAGTTAGGCAGTTAGGCGCTGCAGGAGCGCCATCGAGTCGGAAACGTTTGAGACAGCAAAGGATGGGAAATCACCGAGTGTGCCACCACGCGCATACCCCATTCTATGCATTCGTGACACAACAGGGACTATTTTTAAGCTAAGTACTGTAGGCATTTCATATAAGTGAAAGATTTAGGGCGACCATATCTAATTTCTGTTGCGAATCTATCAGATACTGCCGTAAACGTGTTCTGAACGTGTGGATAGTGCCCAGCACCCTTAATGGTGGTGGGATATTATTCCACACCTTAGATGCAGCGTATCGGAAAGTGCCTCTGAAAGCTGCTGATCTATGAGACTGTGTTGAAAGTTGTTGTGCACATTGCCTGGGCGCGCAATCTCGTCTACTAGCCATCCAACTAAGCTTGTCGTATAAATACTTTGGTTTCTTAGACTTAACGACACCAAAAAGCAGGCACGCTAGATGTAACTTTCGTCTCGACTTCATCTTGAGAATAAAGTGTTTGTTAAGAACGGGGGTGACATGACTTCTAGGGGGAACAGAGTAACAGAAGCGCGCACATGCATTTTGGACTCTTTGTATTAGTCGTTCGGTACGAGCCAGCAAGCGAGGGCCATAAACTGTATCAGCGTAGTTTAATTTAGACAGAACAAGGGTTTCGACTAGCTGCTCACGAAGCTTTTCAGATAAGAACGGCCTCATCTTGTAAAGCAGTTTCAGACGATAGAAGCAGTTTCTTACGGAGTCAGCAACGTGTTTCTCAAATCTGAGGCTGCTGTCCATATATAACCCAAGGTTCCGCGCCTCATCCACACGGTCAATAAGCTCACCCATTAGAGTCAAATTAAGACTTAAAGGTATCTTCTTCAACTGCTGCCTGGTACCAAACAACATATACTTCGTTTTCAATGGGTTTAATGACAGACAGTTCTCATCTGACCAGGTGGCGATTCTTTCTAGGTCGTCGTTTAGGTCTCTAATGGCCGACTCATAATCGTCCGGACTGAAAGATAAATACAGTTGTACGTCATCGGCGTAAATATGATATTTGCATTTGTGAAGGCACTTTATTAAGTCTGCACAGTATAAAATAAAAAGAATTGGGCCTAAAATTGATCCCTGAGGAACGCCTCTTTCTATAGAAGTTAGGGCCGAAGTCAAAGTAGTACCATCCGACAAACGCAATTCTACAAGTTGCTTTCTGTTACTGAGGTAGCTGTGGAACCATTGAATAGCCTTAACTTCGACAGCAACAGCGAGACGTTAATACAATCAAATGCACGGGAAAAGTCGAGTAGCACCATCAGTGAACACATACCCTTATCTTGAGCAGATAGAATATTGTCCGTAACATCCAGTAACGCCGTAGAAGTGCTGCGCTGTTTCCTAAAACCGGATTGTAGATCAGGTAACACATCGTTCTCCTCTAAAAACCGAGTTAATTGACGGCACACTACCCTCTCCATTACCTTTGAAAGACAGGGGAGAATACTGATCGGCCGCAAGTCTTTAACTTCTACGGGGTTAGGACTCTTAGGTAGGGGTCTAACTGTGGCAATTTTCCAGTGGTATGGGAACTTTGATGTCCATATGGAATAATTAATTATGTAGGTGATAGTTTCTAAAGTGTGCGGCAAAGTTAAAGTAAGCATACTTAAGGTTATATTATCGTAGCCTTCAGCATTTGACTTTAGGTCAGAAATAATTCGGGAGATATCATCTTCGTCCACTGGAGCAATTGTGAATATTGCTTCACTATATCTGTGGGTCTCATAGAATGATATAAGTGACGCGCTAGCTATCGAGTTTCCAGGGACTTTCAAAAATGTGTTATTTATAAGGTCTGGGTTTCTAAAATGTGGGGGAAGGTCTTGCCCTTGCTTTGAGGGTGCAAATGTGGATTTAATGTTCTTCCATAGTAATTTTGGATTATTTATTTTATTATTTATATTATGTTTAAAGTATGCAATTTTTTCATGATACAAGGAACTTTCTACTAAGGATTTTAATTGTTTATAGTAGTCCTTTTTTGTTCCCGATTTAGTGTTCCTATATTTGGCTAATGCATTGTCCCGTAACCGCATCATGAGCTGGATAGTGTCCGTAATCCAGGGATACGATAACTCCCTAATACGACAAGTCTTAATTGGCGCGTGAACATCAAACAGTGATATTATGCAGTGATTAAAAGTATCAACCATATCATTCACGTCGGCGAATTCAGTAACACGACCTATGTTTAATTGTGTCAAATCCGTGTTAAAATTATCTCTTATGATGTTTTTCATCGGCCTAAATTTGATTACGTACGGTATAAATTTGTCCCGCTTTATGTGAAATTCACTGACTATAATTGAATGACCTGTAATTGAACCAAACGATTCCACCGTCGTGTATCTTGCCCTAAGGTCTGTGCACAGTAGGTCTATAAGAGTCTCACTCGTATCTGTGAAATGAGTAGGCATTGTGACAAGTTGAACGAGACTTATACAATTTAAAAATTCTTGTACTTTTTTGGTTTTAGTCTCGTTTACGTTGAGCATGTTCACATTGAAATCACCGAGTAATATATAATGATCACAGCTGCCCAACGTAGCAAAGGTGTTTGTGATGGCGTCAAGGAAAAGATCTATGTCAAGCCACGGTGGCCGGTAAGCTGTACCAATTGCAATTTTTTTCCCACTTAACGAAATTGTCAACCACATCTGTTCGACGGAATCGAACCTGGGATCGGCCATGCTAGTAGAGATGCGCGCGCTCAGACCCCGCCGCAGGTAAAACCCAACGCCCCCACCACGTCCCGCGCAAACAGTTGACGGCCGCGGCGTGTGACGTAGACGATAACCAGGTACTACCGGCGCGCGCCCCTCCTCCCCCGGCCGAAGCCAAGTTTCGTTTATAGCCATTATGTCAAAATTATATCTGTCCATTGCACAAATTAAGTCATCATGGCCTGTACCCAGAGACCCCGCATTAAGGAACCCAACCTTGAGATATTTCCCACTTTTAGGCATCATGACTATAATGTAAAATTACCACAGTCACGAGTATCACTTGATGTGCTAACACCTTTAATGCGCGTCGATTCAATATCTTAAAAGTTCTTATAGCCTTAGTTTTACTAAATAATATAACTGGCTCCGAATTAAATAAAAACAATTTGTAGGTATTTGCTAATATTGGACAGTTAATGTGAATATGTATTATACTAAATATTATAATAGTAAATATAAATATAAGAAGGATTGAAAATATTGCTAGATGTAGGATAATGTTGTATATAAAAAATATAATAATATGAGTATGTCGAAACCGGTCTACGAGCCCACTGAGACGCGCCGCCCGCGCCGCCAATGCCGCCGCGAGACAAACAACATAACATAACATAATATCACGCCTGTTTCCCCAGAGGGTCGGGCAGAACGAAAACAACTGATAATAATAATTAGACCATGACACTTTTACAACATACAATAGAATCGTCATTGGTATGTTAGAAACTAAAAATAAACAGTAATAATTGGAACCAAAAAAGCAGAAATAATAAAAAATAATGGTAACAGTAAAACAAAAATATTTAGGACATATTTTGGCCGTCGGTAACCGGTACAGGTACAAAGATGCGCTGCACATCAGCCTCACAGCGTATTTGGCAAGCGGCGTCCCCGGGTTTGTATCGGGCAAGTATACGGCCTCGCTTGCACCATACAAATTGCCAACCAAGCCGGCTCCCGGCCTCCCGCGCCTTCCGAAACAACTCACGATTCAGCTTCGTAAGACGTTCGCTGACGTAGAATCGCGCCGGCAGGCCGGGCATGTCGAGATCAGCTGAAGTCATACCACGACGTACTCTTGCGGCCTCCAACATCTCGTCGCGTAGATCGCGGCGCGCGAGGCGCACGACGAGGAAACGAGGGCGGGTCTCCACCGGCGCCGGCTGCGTAGCATTTATGCGTCTGCCTCCAACGCGCTCGGCACTCACAATATCGCGCGCCTCGATTTTTACGCCCATTTTTGTAGCCACTAGCATAGCCGTGTGTATGGGATTTTCACCACTCGGTTCTGGCAAGTTCGAGATTTGTATGTCTGTGGCTAGCAGCTCCTGATCGCGGTCATTTATATCGCTCCGCAATTGGGCAATTAAATTATGCACATCCGGCGAGACCTGGGATTGTACCAATTTTTGACTCTCCATGACAGCCACTCTCTCTTCCAAACTGCTCATACGGTCATTAGTGCTCTTTAATGAGCATCTCAAATCGGCCAGATCATTACGCAGTAATTGAAATTCACTCCGTACCGTGCTGATAAACTCTTCCTTAAACTTTCTCAGCTCAATAGTGATGTCCTGAGTGATGTCATGTGTGACGTCCATCACTGCGGTGGAATTTATAGGACTCGTATCCGTGTCCATGAAATTAATCATACTGACTTCCAGCGGCGCCTTTGCATGGCCTCTAACTGGCGTTTCGGCCCGGTTATCCCGCACAACGTTTTTATTACACTCCGGGCAGTGCCAGGGGGAAGTTAGAAGGCCTATATTTTCTTGTATTCCAACGCACTGGTGATGATACCAAGCTCGACAGATGTCGCATTTAGCCGCATCCGCCGACGCGAGAAATTTACCGCAGCCACCACACTTAACCATAGTGAGTTTTTCGATCTTGTTTGCGCAATCGATCCACAAAGTAGTTCAGTCCGGAATCACTAGATGGCGCTGTTTTCAATAAATACGTTTATGGCAGTTATCACGGTGTTATGGCAAGTTGTAGCACCATAAGTCGAAACAGAGCGTCACTGTAAGGATGCGCACACACTGATAGTTAGTCACACAGTTTTTCAGCAACTATGTAAAAATGTATGTTATTAATTGTACATATAGGGTAGAAAATATTAGTTCCCAATAATGATTACAGTTTTTGATGTTTTTTATGCTTTACACAGCACAGAATCACTAGATAATAGCGTCACTTGTAACTTGCACTTATTTACGTCTTTCCAAAATAAAGTTTTTGAAAAAAATGCACTTGTTTTTTTTTAGGATACGTAAGAAAATATTTTGAACTGTTATGTACTCAATACCGTCACTCACCCCCACCCCCCAAAAAAGTGACGCAGAAATATTAATTCAATTAATAATTGATTTATTTCAACGTTAATATTCAAGTTTTCACTTCTGCCGGCACTCCCGGAGTGCAACCCGTCTTTTTTTTTATATATTTTTACTGAACCGGGTAGTATGATAGAGTTTCCAGAATCGCTCACTGCTGGGTATACCCAGTTTTATTTTAGAAAAAGAATTAGGGTTCCGCGCAAAAAAGAGAAAAAAGGATTCTTCCTTTTCAATGGTACCTCCTATACCTTCACTAAGCAACACAATATTGATGATAACCAACATCCACGCGAACGAAGTCGAGGGTACAGCTAGTTCCAAATAATTAGAACAGAAAATGTAGATAAGTAAGTAAAAACGATGCTTCATTAGTCATCGCAAAAAATTAATTCCACAAAATAATTAAATTTTACACACGCGTACGTAATCAAATACTGACGAAACAAGACAATCCAAAAAAAGAACAAAGACATCCATGCGACTTTCATTAGACGCTTTATTAATCCCTCCGAACAATACGTACTTTAAAAGTGGGGCATGCTCTATAATCCCCGTTTATTCGACTCTATAGAACTCTGTGCTATGAGACGGGGTCACGTAATCCATTACCATGGAGGAACGTGACTCTTTCAGACGGTACAGTCTATAGGTAATTTTATTTACCTTCTTGAAGATGGTGTGGTGTAAGGCACAGGTGAAGATGAAAACTGACTCTTCGCGTGACCAGAGGGCTGGCCTATTTTTAGCCCAAAGAATAAGCATTGCCATCCAACGTGGTAATGCTGCCAGCCTTTATACATTTGTATATAGTACATTCTCGTATATATATATATATATATATATATTAGTTTGTGTGTACATAAATAGAGATGAAAATTGGTTTTTAATATTTTATCTGGCTAAAAATCGAGCTGAGAATGACGTAGGTGACCGTGGTTTGGTTCCTCGCATTTTGGTCTCCTGTTTAGGCAGCAATGAAACGAGGTACGAGGAATGGAGGGAGGTACTTTAGATACCTACGTACACTTTTACATCGTGCGCCTTTAATTTCTCACTATGTTAAAAATTTGTTGTTCAAAAATGTCGTTCAACTCAGCTTATTGCAGTCGACTGCTGGACATAGGCCTCTCCTAAGCTGCGCCACAACACCCTGTCCTCCGCCTTCCGCATCCAGTCCGTCCCAGCCACTTTCTTTAGGTCGTCCGTCCATCAAGCTGGGAGGCATCCAACACTACGCTTGCCGATACGCGGTCTCCATTCAAAGACTCGTCTGCTCCATTGGCCATCGGTCCTTCCACACACACGGCCAGCCCACGGCCACTTCAGTTCAGTATGTTGTTGTTATTGTATAATCCGTAAGTTCACCTCTTTATAGCATGTTTTCTAATAGCAAAATGGGGACGGTAGTTTATCGATACGTAACTATTAACTTGTCAGGATACTAAGATAATACTCCTAGTCGATACACGAGTACCTGCGTACTGCAGGCCATAATAACCAGTTTTTGCGTATCAATTTCGGTTGCGCCGCTCTAAGGTTATAACTTGTACCACACTCTCGTCGGAAACTTGTTTCGTTTTGTTTGTCACGCGAAACTTTCCGAAGTTTACGCGATGTACAGTAGTCGTCTTGTTAAATTTCTTATGCTTGCTTTACGCGATGCAAGAAAACGTAGCCTTTGTTTAGATCCTCTTGCTTCCGTTCTTGTTTCAAGAACTGTGAGATGTAGGGTTGATAGTTTTAGAATTCAATTTTGGGTAAAGTGGGTAACTTTCAGTGGAAGCGGTACTGTGGATAGAAAATCGGTTTAAAAGTAAAAATGGGTGTACCACAAGGCTCGATATTAGGTCTTTTCCTCTTTTTAGTATATATTAATGATCTACCCAGTTTGTTAAAAACCCAACCACAATTGGTGTTATTTGCTGACGATACTTCCTTAATTTTTAAAATTAACAGACATGCATCAAATCTTGACGACGTAAATAACGCCTTACTGCAGATCCAAAATTGGTTCACTGCTAATAATTGCCAGAAATTGATGATTATCGCGTGAACATGACCCACAACATGTGCTAACCAACTTTAAATTTAATTACTAACCACCATCGATATTTCATTCAGAAGGGTTATGCGTGCGTGCCCTTAAGTGAGGTCATGTACCATAAATCATCAGGGAATATGGCGTAAGTATATAGCGGCTACTGTAATTTTGAGCACACAAAATAAGACTGATAGGTATATTATTAAATATTATGTATTTGCCTTTGTTTAGCCACAAGCCCCTCCAGGCTTGTGGCTAAGTAATAACAGCCGCACGGGTCGATCGATCAGGTTAAGCTACGCTTGCCGCGGTTAGGCCATGGATGGGTGACCATCTTTACATACCAAGACCCCTCCGTGCCTCGTAAAGCACGTTAAGCCGTTGGTACCGGCTGTCATTCTTGGATATTTGACAGTCACCGTCAGCTTCCAGTCTAACTGGATGCATCTGAGTACCAGTATTTTACATGGAGCGATTGCCTATCTGACCTTCACAACCCAGTTACTGGGTAATACGAAACCCCTTGATAAGACTGGTTGTCAGACTTTCGGGCTTCTGACGACTCGTAACGACTGTCAAGGATCCACGTGAACGTGCTTTCCGAGGCCGAGGCACGGAGGGGTCTTGGTATGTAAAGATGGTCACCCATCCACGGACCAACTGCCAAATAAAACCTAGTCATGCCTATTATTATTGTTTCTCAATTTATATAATATTATTAATAACAAAGTACTTCATACATTATTATTGGCGCCCTTCTAAATTAAGGAAAACATAAAAAACTCACCAAAAGCGTGGGCAAGCGTGTGCCCTACAGTGAACAACATCAAAAACATAATAAAATTACGCGCAAAAAAGATTTTTTCTAAAAATATTGAATATCTTTCATCAACCTTAGATTGCTCTAATTAAATATATCACAGCTATGTAAGCAAAAGGTAAATTAATTATGCTAATTGCCTCAAAAGGAAAGGTCAACGTTACGGCTTCTGACCTTTTTGGGGCTCCCAAGTTAAGAGGGCCAGGTTTAAAATGTTATTTTTAAGATCATTTTCATTTTATTTCTAATGCACGTAGTTAGCTTTAACTTAACTGGAGACAGAGTTTCATAGACTTCAAAGAAAGTCTGTCTCGCTTTAAAAAAAACTTCTTTGAAGAACTGAGAAAAATGATACTTGTTAGTTCTTGAATTCCAATTGTTTTATGCTGTCATTTGATGTTAAGTTTTCAATTTTTAAGGCAGAAAGGCTGATTATAATAGTTAGGGTCCTTTCACACGTTTAAGCTATCGGCTAGCCGGCTTTTTTTTCATGGATGGGAAATCATCAAATGACCCCTCCCGCTCTGGGTGGAGCGGAAGGGAGTGTCAGACTCTTACTGACTAAAACACACCCACGTTACTTCCTTAGCCCTTTATGTTCCAGGATAGCGGTAACCCTTTCGGATAATCCCGCACCCCCGGCAGGCTTCGGCCCTAACACGCCCCTTCCTTTATGCTGACATCTCTTTGAGGCGCGCGTGGAACACATATGCGCCGTCCGGCACGGGCCTGGTCCTGATCGGACGGTGAGCTACCCATTACTCTCAGTCCGCAGGCCCAGCAGCGCAGCCGGCTGCCATGTATAATTTGTTCCAAAAGTATCTTATCTACCTCATCATCTGCCTAGCCTTTTTCCCAACTCAGCTTCCAGTCTAACTCGATGCAGCTGAATACCAGTATTTTACATGGAGCGACTGCCTGTCTGACCTCCACAACCCAGTTACTGGGTAATGCGATACTCCTTGGTAAGACTGGTTGTCAGACCGTATACCTCCTACATAAATATTTAAAAAATGCGTAAAAATCGTAAGTACAAAAAAAAGTTAAAGGAACAAGTGACTTTGCCTATTAGAGAAACACATTAATAAAGTCAGAAATACCAAACGAAGTCGAAAGTCAGAAGTTTCAAACAAAAAAAGAATTTTCTAAATCAGTCCAGCTGTCTTCGAGAAATCGGTGAATATAAATATTAAAAAATGTAAAAAAGATTCCGACGAACTGAGAACCTCCTTCCTTTTTGTAGTCGGTTAAAAACGAAAAAAAAAAAACTGAAATTCAGCACTTTCGAGGTGGTAAGTGTCTTTGTTTAGCAGAAAACCACATTAATTAAGTAGTATAAAGTCAGAAATACCTATTAAAACGTTTTCAAAATATAAAAATGTAGCAAGAAATGTGAATTTTAAAGTATTATTTTTTCTCAAAACTGCCGGGTTAGATTTTGATGCCCCTTTGCACAAGGGTATAGTTGAGGTATTCCCACAGAAATACCTCTACAGTATCGCTATTGGATCATAGACCACTTCCCATACAAATTTTAACAGTCTCCTTTGTTATAGGGATAGTTTGAGTCTCGGGGAAGGACAAAGGATAGTTTTTATCCCGATATTCCCTCGGGATCGGCACTTATGCGGGTGAAACTGCGAGGCGCAGCAAGTTTGTTATAAAATATTTAATCATCACAACATCGTCGCCAGAAAATTGTAAATCATCACAAATTTGACACCAATTAACTCACGAGGTAATAATGAACATTCATACATGTAGGTTTAATAATAATTGGTAAACCTAAAATTACAAAATAATAAGCAATTGTCATAATCGAACGATGCGTCACCAATATGAAGCGCAGGCCACACTGGGCATGAAGCATAATTCGTTTATGTAGCTAGCACTTCTTTTCATACTTCGGCACCCTAATTGCGTAACACACTATCACTCGGAATCAGAATCATTTCGAAGCCAATTGCTAATCCATTGCTTCATAAGTTCGAAAAATTTATCTGCTCAACACGTAAATAACGCAATGAATGTTGTTGAACTGTCAAAATGAAACCGATTCCGATTGATAAAGTGTTACGCAATTTCCCCGCGGTTCATAGTTCGTAGTGTGGTTGAATCATCGATACGACGAAAAAGGTTATACTTATGTGACATAGGAAGCCCACAAGGTGACTATGGGTAAATAACGTCAAACGTTCAATTTATAAGGCAAATATTTTTCAATTAGTATCGTTGAAGGCACCCCTGTGGTCATAAAGTGAGTCACCTGTCCATTATGACGTCACACACGGTGTGGTACGTGATGGTACTTTTTCTGTTCTAATTAAATTGTGTGTGTGTACCGCCCATAAAAAGGGTAATATGGCATATTTAGGGCAATTACAGTTTGCAATCTAAAACCAATTATTTTTAGCTGTACCTATAATGTTGTTAATTAGCTTTATTTTATTTTTTATTTTATTTCTTAAGAAAACTTACAGCTGGGATACAGATTTACAGGACATTTAGTGAAAGAAGGCCAATTAAAAGTTTTCACTGACAATATTAGGGTAGCACAAGAAACAGTAGACAGGTAAGCGATAGCAAGAATAAGAATAAGTGAGCACTCGGAGAGAATCAAGAAAAGACTGAACAGTTTTTAGTGATCTTCAAAGAAGTTTTTACACATTATTTTTTTTTTAATTTAGGAACACTGGTGGAAAATAAATCAAGGTCATCAACACTGACACATCGAGTTGTATGCTCTGCTAGCTCTTATCATATAAGAGTTTTGTCGATATATGCACCGCACAGAGGGAACATACAAAGGTTGATGATTCCTTAAGGTGAAGGATGGAACACGCAGCCCAATTTTGCTCATCAGTTCAGAACAGTTGGTTGAACCATTTGCCAAATTGAACAGGAATACCATGTCGGCAATAAGATAGAAGCCTATAATGTTCGCACTGCTGGAAAACAAGCATCCTCTCTTCAAGATGGAGTGAGCTGTAATCTACCACACTGGCCCAGTGCGGGTTGGTAGATGTCACAATGTCTTCGAAATTTTGGTTCTAAGACATGCCAGTTTCCTCACGATGTTTTGCTTCACCGTTTTGGGAGCAGTGGTGATGACATTATTTACACAAACTAAAGCGCCTGCTTGGGTTCGAACCCACGACTTCGACTCGACTCGTAAATCGGGGCCGTTACCACTGGTCTACCATTGCTCTTGAGCAGAGAGAGATAATAATAATTAATTTATACAGGGTGTTACAGAAAGGGTATATCAATACAAACGGGTTGAACAGTGTATCTGGTCTAGAATCTCTGTACAAAATTTCAGCTCAAAAGCAGTAACTTTGAAAATGCTTAATTTTTTTTTTTCGATAATTTATTGAATTGAAATCATAACAAACGTGTCACCGCACTACTAGGGTCATTATTGATTATCTGTAGTGTATCTGTGCGCCTAGTACACGCACATCACGCCACCGCGCGCCAGTGCAGCGCCGCGATGTCGAAATAAAAAAAATTAAGCATTTTCAAAGTTAATGCTTTTGAGCTGAAATTTTGTACAGAGATTCTAGACCAGCCCCCTTATTCACAAACCCTCGATATGCTTCCGTATCGTATCGAACATTAATCATTGTTATCGTAGGAGTCTTTTCAATGCTGTTCACAAGTCCAAAACCCGAAAATTTTGTCAGTTTAAATCAAATAGACGCCCGCTATTCTTCCAACAGCTATTTGCTGTTGAGGGGAAGTCAAATCAGGTTATCGAAATGTCAGGTTTTCGATACGATAGCCTGTCGTATGGTTGTGAATCAGGGCTCAGATACACTCTTCAACCCGTTTGTATTGATATACCCTTTCCGTAACACCCTGTATAATTTTAGATAATACAGACATGACACATGTTCAATAATTGCATCGGACTTACCAAAACTTACTATTTCGAGTCATACATTTATTTTCTGACTCAACTTTCCTAATAGCAACTTTCCTCAACTTTTCATATTGTTATATGTGTTATGTTCTTTAAGTTAGTTATTTAATATAGTTTAATTAAGGACCACGCTACCGCCTTAGGAATTTCCTGTAATGGTAGCAGTGTTTGTGATAAATAAATACATAAATAGGTCCAATCATTCATCCATTCCTAAAAGCACCGAAAAAATTCACTTAACCCCGCACTGACAACCATAAATTATTTAAGAACCAACTAAGACGTTCTTAGGCACTCAAAGCTCCAAGTACAAGTCAAGAACGTAGTGCTTTAAAATTCTCACTAGCATTATAACACGTGATATATGAATAGGGCGCTCTCCTCGTAAAATTTCAAATTAGGTCGTTTCTCCTTCCTTTCATAATGTTTTCGCCAAGTATTCGGTAAGTAAAATAAAAATGTAAGTGGTTCTCGTTATTACGTCGGGCTACATGGTTTGGTTAACAGCATAATCAGCCCATAGTGGTCCCACTGCTGGGACACAGGCCTCCTCTCTATTTGAGGGAGTGGGCCGTAATCCATCACGCGCGGGCCCAGTGCGGGTTGGTGAATGCCACATGTTTTTGAATTTATGGTTCTAAGACACACCGGTTTCCTCACGATGTTTTCCTTGACCGTTTTGAGAGCAGGGTGATGAAATTAAATAGACAAAGTAAAAAGGCTAGGTAGATTGTTCTCTTCGTCCAATGAGATCCTTAAAACTTTCAAGATATTGAATTCAAGCAGACTGCTGAAGTGTCAAATCCTTACTAATATTTTAAATTCGAAAATAACTCTGTCTGTCTGTCTGTATGTTAACTTTTCACGCCTAAACCACTAAATGGATTTAGATGAAATTTGGCAGAGAGATAGATTGCATCCCGGGGAAGGACATAGGATAGTTTTTATCCCCGAAATTAACCTTTAGGCATGTAAAAAGGGGGGTGAAGATTTGTAAAGGGAATAAAAAAGGACTAAAATACTTTTATCGCGGGTGAAACTGCGGGGCACAGCTAGTATTATGATAAAGACAATAATAATATTACAGATAACACTTAATTTTTTTACTGTCATGCCCACAATGCCCATTATAGTAGATAATAAACAGACGGAAAAGATGGAAAAATGAAATTGACAGTTCAATAAGAAATAATTGCGGGATTTCTGAAGAGTCGTCGACAGATTCTTTTAACGTTTGAAAGAAAATTGCTGCGACAATGTGCGCTGTTATCATTTGTAACGTGACGACATTATCGCAGACGTCCGCGTCCATAAAATGTATGGAAACTCGTGCTCGTTATAATGTTACAGATAGTGCCATCCACGAAGACGCGCCCCACTCTTTTTCCTAATCGTTAGTGGTTATCGCCAGTTAATTCCGCTAGAGTTTTTTTTTCGATACACACTAATTCTTCCCTCGTAATAGCAAATGCAGTAATCGACATTTTTACGATTTTCCACTTTTGTCAAAAATGACACGGGGAGACTTCAAGCTATACGTAGAATTTTTTTCTATGGCTGGAACATGATGAAATTGAAAAAATTTGAAAAAAAAGATTGAAAAAATAACACTTAAACGCGTTTTTCTCGAAACCGCAATTTTGCTAGTACTGCATTTGCCGTTACGAGGGCAGAATTGCCCACCAGTAAAGTTTCAAAAAAAGAAAACAGTATCATGATCCACACAAAATTAAATCCTTACAATTCAATTTGACAGAATTTGTACATTAGCGCAGCGCACATTGTACAAATTCTTCAATTAGCGGCTAAACCATCAAACTTTTACTGCCATACAATTTTATTCGTTAACCATTCATAATGCAAGGTTCACATTCGTCCACATCTCTTTGCTGCAACTACTTACGCGTTTATATTTCACAGAAATAATATTAGAGCTTTAGAGGATACAAAGCTAACCCCGCTTTTATAATTAGTCACCAAAGCTCGTGAATCATTCAGACATCCTGCCTTGCTAAGAGGAATTCATATTGGACGGTGGATTGACAAAAAGGCTTAAACGCCAACTCCGAAAATAAAATGTGCCCGCTTCGGTAGAAAATATAAAACGACGATGCGCGTTTGGATCTATCTTAATTTAGCGTGTGGGTAGTGACAGTTCGTTAGTCTAATGCTTGTGAAGTTATGTCTAATGTCTGTCAATGAATTTGAACGATTTATAAAGGACTAGCTTAATAAGCCCGCGACTTCGTTCGCGTGAAACTTCTTGTTTCGCCCGAGCCACCCCGTCGTATCGCATCACCCGCCCGCGCTATCACTTAACGTTCTTTTTGACTTTTTTTCGTTTTGCTCGGCTCCTAAGGGTCATAGCGTGATGTTACATAGCCTATAGCCGTCCTCAAGAATTGGGCTATCAAATGCAAGAAGAATTTTTCAAATCCGACTGGTAGTTCCAGAGATTACCCCCTACATACAAACTTACAAACATACAAACTTACAAATTTTACCTCTTTATAATATTAGTATAGATTATTTCTGCTTTACGGGTTTTTAACTTAGCCGGAATTTTATGGCTATGCTTGCTGACTAATCGATCATATTTTGTTGACAAATCTGTTCTAAGAAAAGAATGAATCAAGAATGGTATATTATAAGGTTGTCCACTTAAGTAAATAGCAGGCATCTTTATGTTCTTCGTTATTTTAAATCTATATAAATAAAACAAAGTCGGGTTCATTACACCATTTATAACTCAAGAACGGCTGGACCGATTTTTATGATCTTTGATTTGTCTCCGCCCCGAGTAGCTGGATAACTATTAAAACGTGGGAAAAATTTACGAAAAAAATATGAAGATTTTTGTTTCTCATACATTTTGTATGGAACGGCTTTTTTGATGAATAAGTTAACACAACATTTATTTATTCTGAGGCGGTATAAAGTTCTAACTCAAACTCAAAGCATTTATTTCAGTTAAACCAATTACGGGCACTTTCGAATTGTCAAGGGGTCGGCCAGTCAGAAAGATGAAGCTAGTTGCCCATTCTAAAGTGTAGGTACCTATGGAGAAGAACGGGCAAGAAACTCCATGGACACTCTTTTAAATCAAAATAATATGGTTACAAAGTTTTTGTTACATCATTCATGTTAAAAATTATACATGTGAGAACGATGCAAAACGTTAAAAGCGTCCATAGTGAAAGGACGAGAAAAAAAAAGCAATTCAAATATTTAATTAAAATAAGTTCTCCGGGTCAGCTATTTTAAAATATTTACATAGCCACTTATGAAACATCAGAAGCTAGGTACACGGTTACAATTGAGCGTTTCCTATGGAGAAAAGCCAGCAAGAAACTCTACGGTTACTCTATTAAAAATAATTGGCTTTTAAAATGTTTTCAAACTACATTAGAGATATGGAAGGACAGTGTGGGCCTGGCAACAAGTACTTAGGTACTGTCTACATTACCTTAGTACTTGTTGACAAGTCCATATATATATATTATTATCTTTTATCTATATTGTAGCCTATTTGGTGCTATTTAAGCACCTAAAAGGCTATCTTTATGAATATTATGATAAGTTGATGGCACAATTAGGAGACAAATATTGATTTATACTCGTATTGAGAAGTGGGAAAAAACAGTAGGAGTCAGTTTAGCTGCCAAGCTATGTTTATATCATATAAAAAAGCGGCACTCCGGGAAAGCCGACAGAAGTGAAAACTTAAATAAATAAAAGTACGTGTGTCATTTTTGAATCGTCATATATTATAAACAAAACACAAACAGAATACTTTACCATCACTCACTGACAATCGGAAATACATTAAAACCGAGTACATCCCGAGGACAGTCGGACAAATCCGAAGCGGTGTCGGTTACGGTAACAGTGGCGCGAATTTAATGGTTTTTTCCACATCTCAAAAAATGCCCAACGCGCTTAAAGAAGTTTTCACTTTAAAAATATAAAAAATGTAATGAACGTAGAACTGTTTATAGAAATAACTAGCTGCGCCCCGCGGTTTCACCCGCATAATACTCGATCCCGTGGGAATATCGGGATAAAAACTATTCTATGTCCTTTTCCGGGAATCAAACTATCTCTATACCAAATTTCATCTAAATCGGTTCAGTGGTTTAGGCGTGAAGAAGTAACAAACATATAAACACACACACGCACAAACTTTCGCCTTTATAATATTAGTGTGATTATCAAACTTGTTCGACAAAAATTTGTTTAATTCATTCATCCTGGTACGCACGGCGACATATCGAGCAGACATATACATGTCCAGTATAAGCCGACTTCTCCTGTTCGAAAAGCCTATGCAATGCGTGGTCAACTAAAACTGGAAAGTTATAGATGTCGCACAATACCTGTCTCTGTAGTATTAACATGCACCTAACCAAATAGAACTGAAATTAACTCGCAATTAAACACATGTTTAACCATAATTGTGCCTACGGCCTATTATGAGGTACAAATAAATTGAACTGTGCAAACATTTCAATCATTCATCAGCTTTAGTTCGGCGTTTATTTACACTGAACTGCTGATTGATATCTCGTATCCCACAGCTCTAAAATGTTAGTTCTAAACATAGAAATTCCATTTCAATTGTCCATGCTTACAACTTATATTAAACCAATTACAGGCACTTTTGAATTGTCACGGGGTCGGTCAGTCAAAAGATGAAGCTAGTTGCCCATTCCAAAGCGTAGATACCTATGGAGAAGAACGGGCAAGAAACTCCATGGACACTCTTTGAAATCAAATATACAGGTAGAAATTGAAAACATGCGACAAATCGAAATGGGAGGTAGTACTCATCATAATGAACAAATTTTACTATGGGACCAAACCTGTAATCGCGAAAAAAAACTCGTCAAAATGTAGGGAACAGCTGATTTTTTTTTTCGCGATTTCAGGTTTGGTCCCATAGTAAAGTTGTTCATAATGATGAGTACTACCTCCCATTTCGATTTGTCGCGTGTTTTCGATTTCACTCTGTATTGTGGTTACAAAGTCTTAGGTAACATCATTCATGTTAAAAATTATGCATTAACTGATCGATTGACCCGTGCGGCTGTTATTATTTAGAGACAAGCCCGCCCACATTCGTCACTTGTGGAATAAGAAGTACATTCGCCATACCTGCCAGTGCCAATGTTAATAACCTCACGACATAAAAACCATTATTCTTCAAAGGCACTTAGTGCATTTTTCTTTTGCAGACTCCCATAATGTACGTTGACAGGCGGGGGCAAAGACTTTTTGTTCCACCGTGCTTGTTTAATTCATTTCTAATTAGCGACGCGCCACAGTAACTGAGGAAAAAATGTCTCCTGAATAATGTATGTTACGTGTGAATTTAAGTAAGGTTAATATTCTAGAGAATGTTATATGAAAATTATAATATTGTTGAGGAAACTGGTGGGTCTTTAGGATAATATGAACGTTTTGTGACTTAATTTGGTGATATAATTTTGATAATTTATTAACGAGGTATGTAGGTAAAAATCCGTAGAAGAACCAAGGTAATCGACATAGCCCGAAGAATTGCTAAACTTAAGTGGCAGTGGGCAGGGCACATTGCTCGCAGACCAGATGACCGATGGGGCCGAAAGGTTCTGGAGTGGCGATCACGTACGAGAAGACGTAGCGTTGGAATGCCTCCCAAAAGGTGAACCGACGACCTTGTGAAGGCCGCAGGAACTTGTTGGATGCGAGAAGCAACAAAACCGGTCGAAGTGGAGGTGTTTGGGGAAGGCCTATGTCCAGCAGTGGACGTCTTTCGGCTGAAATGATGAGGTAATATGGTAGGTAAAATTTATTAATTGTTGATTTCAGTCAACAATATAATTGTAAAGCGGATTTCATAAATTAAATAAAGGAGGAAGAAATATAAAAAAATGTGTCAACTGAATAAATATACAGTGGGCTTGGTTTAATTTCAAACGATTACAGTTACCTGGATTGTCTCACCTTGTGTTTAATATTTGAGTCCGCGCTTAAATCAAGACATCCCTAGTTAATAAAAATACAGGGTGTCAGGGACATCAGCGCGCAAATCCTAGCATAGAAATATTTTATCGATTACCAAAAAAGTCAGCAGTTTCATAGAAAATAACACGGTTAAAATGTATGGAACAGCATTTTTTTTTTAAATACTCGACGAATGATTTCAACGCAGGGGGGTTCTGGATCATACACTGAATCACACTATCACACTAATATTATAAAGGCGAAGGTTTGTGTGTGTGTGTTTATATGTTTGTTACTTCTTCACGCTCAAACGGTTGGACCAATTTTAATAAAATGTTGTATGGAGGTAGCTGACGTCCTGGATTAACATATAGGCTACTTTTTATCCCGATATTCCTACGGGATCGACATTTATGCGGATGAAACCTCGGGCGCATCTAGTTTATGATAACAGGCTGCGTGTCGATGTTCCAATATTATCTTAATGTAGATAAATATATGAATATCATAATATCAACCTTTATAATCAAGCAAACGACACGTTCAGTCGTACACGTCTCGTCTCTATCACAATCGTTCTCTTTTCTGACCTTTCGTTAACTTACACAGTATTTGCTTTCATTAATGAAGTGTACTGTAATAATCTTGCCTCAAGCATTACAAGCTAATCAGTGACTTACGTACCCAGCAGTGTCACCCAGTCAACAAGCCAAGTCACTGTCCAACCATTTGTTTGTGTAAATTCATTCCAATTAAGAAAATACAGCCAAGTTAATGGCGGCTGTGACAACAGATCTGAACGTAATTCCGTAGCGAATTCTTTTGATGGGCTCACTTTGACAAAACATAAATGTACAAGTTATTAATTCATCATCAACGTTCAATTCAATGTTTTAGGATGATCCAAATTGAAACGGAAGGCGGCAGGGTTTCGGAATCTCTTGTGAAAAGTTTTCCGTTTATTATCTATATAAATAAAAATGTATGACATAACATCCGAACGATTGCACCAAATTGGATAATTATTTTTTTATTGTGTTCCTTATTGCCAGGAGGTTTGTATGAAAGAAAATTTCGGAAATTCGAAAAAAAATTGCATCCGTGCGAGCTGGGGCGGGCCGCTAGTTGGAAATATTTATCAGTTTTGACGTTTTAACCGCTCAAGGACCGCGGGACACCGATCGGTGACCAAACAATAGAAAATCAATTGTGTCTCATTAGCGGAGCTTGACAGATTAATGTAAGTTTCTTTTTAGATTCATATATTTCCTTTTATATTTACTAAGCTTCTTTTATGCGATGTGGAAACAGCAAATATGCGACAGTAAATTAAAACACTGGCAATACTAAATGCATAAGAGTATTTTATAAGTACCTTTCAAATAAATCCTAACATCGAAATTTAAAAAAAAGTTATTTTGCAAACAAACTAAATAGTAGTAATGGGCTTACTATGTTCTGCCAATCTTTGACTAAACTATCGGACATACATATTTGATTGAATTTTCGTATGCAGACTGGGAGCGGCCCCCCAACGGCTTCCCAGCTATGTTGGGGTCGGCTTCCAGTCTAAACGGATTCAACTGAACACCAGTATTTTACATGGAACGACTGCCTATCTGACCTCCACAACCCAGTTATTGTGATACGATACCCCTGGGTAAAACTGGTTGTCAGACTTTTGGGCTTCTGACTCCCCGTAACGACTGTCAAAGTTCCACGAACGACAGCCGGGACCAACGGCTTAACGTGCTTTCCGAGGCACGGAGGGGTATGGGTGTCCATATTTACATACCGAAGGTATGTAAATATGAACACCCATACACAGACCAACCGCGGCAAGCGTAGCTTAACCTGATTGATCGACCTGTGCGGCTGTTATTATTTAGCCACGAGCCCCCCCCCCCCCCTCCCCCTATTAGAAAGAAAGAAAAATGTTTATTTGGACACAGTTCGTGAAACAAAAAAAAAAGACGGGTTGCACTCCGGGAGTGCCGGCAGAAGTGAAAACTTGAATAATAACGTTGAAATAAATCAATTATTAATTGAATTAATATAACTAAGTTTTTTTCACTATTTCTGCGTCACTTTTTTCATTAATCGATGCACTTTGTTCTATTTCCATTTTTTTAAACACTTTATATACACGAATTTTACGAATACACACCGTCACCGTCACCGTCACCGTCACCGTCACAGTCACCGTCACAGTCACCGTCCGTCCGTCTGTCCGTCCGTCCGTCCATCCGTCCATCCATCCATCCATCCATCCATCCATCCATCCATCCATCCATCCATCCATTATCGTGTCTGACTTGGTTCACTTCGGTTGGCGCCGCCGTAGAAAGAGAGGGGGGGGGGGGGGAATCTCTCCTGACGGTCACGTGTCCTGACGCGATGCCCTGACGCGAGTTTAACATTTTTTACCCATTACAAAAAGTGTGCAACGCCGCTAAAGAAGTTTTCACTTAAAAAAAAACGAATTTTAATTTATTGTTGTACTAGCTGCGCCCCGCGGTTTCACCCGCATAAGTTTCGATCCCGTGGGAATATCGGGATAAAAACTATCCTATGTCCTTTCCTGGGACTCAAACTATCTCCATACCAAACATCTAAATCGGTTGTGGTTTAGGCGTGAAAAGGTAACATACAGACAGACAGAGTTACTTTCGAATTTATAATATTAGTATGGATTATCGTCTCCACCATGTATAATATTTCGTCTATTATATCTATAGGTATCAACTGATTCTCATGGCCGATGAAAGGCAGATATTATTATGCTTATTACTGGTAACAAGATACCGAATACCCTTCATCCAACAATCACTTGATATTGTACTGAAGGCAATAATAGGGTGTCTGTTGCCAAGAACCCACTCACAAACATTTTATTACACAAATCAGCAAGCACAATGTTAATTATTCTTCTTATAATTTTAATCAAATATTTTATCTCATCGCCTGACAACCCGAACAATACTCAACGGTTCAACACACCTAATTAACCAATACCTATCTTCGAAATTCTAGAAATCTCGGCGAACAGCTGCGAATTATCGCTTTGTAGATACAAACTCCAAAATGGAAACGTACAAAAGGTCTGCTTCGTACAACTACTCAACGTCTTTGTACGTTTTCTATAGTATTTTTATTTTACGAAGCGACGCGCGCTTTACTTGTGGTTGCCAAGTGTACAAACACGCTGTGAATGTGATGAAGCGACGCGCGCTTTACTTGTGGTTACCGAGTGTACAAACATGCTGTGAATGTGACGAAGCGACACGCGCTTTACTTGTGGTTGCCAAGTGTACAAACACGCTGTGAATGTGTGTGTAAGCGCAAGATTTCTTGATAGGTACCATCCGATGCAATGGTGAAGTTGGAAGTGTGTGTGACACAGATATAGATACACCTAGATAACGCAAAAGCAACTACTTCGCGTGCCAAAAATCGCACCAGCTTATGTTCGAAAATCATAAGCCGCCACTTTCGCGCTCAGTCCTGCGTACTGCTGGCTGGGTGAGCGTGAGCGAGAGAGCGCGAGCTTGTGACGTCGTAGTAGGTAGTCAAGATGTGGCACGCTTAGTTTTCATACAGTTCGTGATACTTGCGTTATCTAGGTATATCTACATATATCTGTGGTGTGTGATATGTGCTGACACAACTCGTCTTCACGCACACATCCACAGAGTGTTTGCATACAAGTCTTCGTTCAAGCTTCGTGGGTTAAAAATACTGTAAAAAGTTATCAATTCACTTAAATAATGCTGAGAAGGAAAGACGATTTGGCTTGTAATGAGGTGACTGCAGTAACGACAGCAATTTGAGATTTATGAAAGTAGAAAACATGCTGTGCCAACTCATTATAAAGTGAACTAATGATAGGAAGGTAATAATGATGACTTCCCCTCAAACAGAAGATACGAGAATGTCCGGATAAACTTGCTAGATTACCACTAAGTTACAGGAATTACGGCTATCAAACTATGTACGGTTACCAAAGGAGATAAGTTACCAGGGTCGTCGGATATAGTTGAAGTTTTGTAAGAAACCGATGGATGTTTTCGAATAAAATTTAAGGAAACAAACAGTTCATTTATCAAATTAAATTTCATTCGAAAACATCTATTGGTTTCTTACTAAACTTCAACTATATCCAACAGCCCTGGTTACTTATCTCTTTTGGTGACAGTACATAATATTGTTTCGTTGCAGTATACTCCTAAAAAAGTTTCTAGAAAAAGTGCATATTGCACCCTTGCTGATAGATGCCACTAACTAACGTAGGTACTGTAGAGATTCTGACCTCCTTGCGAGACAGACTGGTAATATTTGAAGGCATATTCCATTCGAACGTTTAAGCATGTGTCAATGAGAGTCGTAGGTTTGACATACAGAAAAAAAAAAATCAGCTGTTCCCTACATTTTGACGAGTTATGCGAACATAAATGTAGAGAACAGGTGATTTTTTTTTCGCCATTTCAGGTTTGGTCCCATAGTAAAAGTTGTTCATAATGATGAGTACAATCTCCCATTTCGATTTGTCGCATGTTTTCAATTTCACCCTGTATAAGGAATAAGATGGAATAATGATATAATAATATATATGATGAAAGACTCCTGAATAATATCCTATGAAAGTCTAATGGGAGTTTCTTTACTACTACTTGAGTACTTTTCACGTTACTTGAAGTAAACCTTCTGTAACTTTTAATTTCAAGAAGAAAATGAGAACAAGCACCTGTTGTTGACGCAAACAATATACGTTGCTTCTCATTATGGAAATGTGTGGCGTTTAAAATAATTTTACTGCCACGTCCCTTGTAGACTTCATTAACGTAAATATGTGACAGCCGTTCAGCTTAGCTGATATACGTATGAGTTTTATTGGAGATTTAGATGGAGGGTCGGAAGGAATGGCGTTTATTGCTGCATATTTTGTTAAAAAATGGAAAAGGATAAGCATGTTTGCAGATTTTATCTGAACAGTCATTCCGCTGCTACGTATTGTCAATTTATTGAATGGGTTTAGTAATGCTAAAATTGCTGAAGCCATTCATTTTCTGCGTTTATCACTGAATTTACTCTTGGAAACTGGTAACAAAACAAAAATAAAATACAAGCAGCTATAACAATTTCTAAAGTTAAACAGAAAATATACAAAAGAAACAACTTAAACTTTCCTATCACACTAACTTCTCAGCGAGAGGAGTGCCACTTCGGTTTTCTGAACAATTTTAATTTACTCACTTAATATTACCCTAGAAAAGTATTTTACCCAACTTTCCATCTCCGAACTTACTAACTTCGGGTTGATTTTCAAGATAATTTTTGCGAGACCTCTAAAAAGTTTTAATGTGTTCAAACCGACAGTTCTCTTTACCATAAAATTCGAAAAAAAATTACCATAAATTTTTTAAGGACATCTTTTGGACATAAAAAAGTACATTAATCTAAAAGTTCAATGAAAAACCGACATTGAATCTTCATGGTTGTAAAAAATTATGGCGATAAATGTGCCACCATGGATTTAGTTGTGTCTTATCAGAAGGGCTTTTGACGAATACCAAAAGATAAGAGACAGTGATGGTCGTAAAAGTGGATATCTTTTTATTCGTTTCGGGGAAACGAGTGTAGCTTTCCTTTCGGATTGTGCTTGATCTCGCCGAGATTGCTTAGCTACATAATGTAGTGCTTAAAATCTGCGAGGCATTCATGTAGCATTCATATGTATATTCACAGGGTATCGTGGCGCAGCCTGGGCTCTCGAGGCCTATGTCCCGCAGTAGACTGCGATAGGCTGAGTTGATTGATTGATTCATATATTTTCAGGTCACCGATTACAATACCTACATTATTATTATGTGGCTAATTTGACGGTTTACAAAAATGATTCCCGATTATTACAGAAATCGAAATAAATGTTCATTTTTAGACGTTTATTTTTTGATAGCAAAAATCATTACATTACACTAATATTATAAAGGCGAAAGTTTGTGAGTGTGTGTGTGTGTGTTTATATGTTTGTTACTTCTTCACGCTCAAACGGCTGGACCAATTTTGATAAAAAAAATTATGGAGGTAGCTGACACCCTGGATTAACATATAGGCTAATTTTTATCCCGATATTCCCACGGGGGCGCAGCTAGCAAAAATAATTAAATAAAAAAGGAGAATAGAAAAACATATTTATTCGTGTAGGATCTAAGTTTTCACAATAAGATGAACCTATTATTGATTTATAAGCAGGTACAGTACTAGCTAAAATACCAATCAATTTAATCTGCACGTGTAGTGGCTCTTTGAATAGATTTCAAGTAACGATAAGAGGTAATCAACTGATTAGAACCTTTGATGAATCCTCTTAGTCCATGCCTGATTACGTCACATACATCTAACATAACAGTAAGAAAAATACCTGTGAGATAATCAATATTTAGGAACCAAGTTGTTAGCTCTGGATTTATTTACAAAAATGTTTGTAACGGGCGGTCTTATTCTACAGGATGAAATTAAATTCATGGGCATCCTTTTAAGGGGTCATTGTACTCATCATTATGAACAACTTTTACTATGGGACTAAACCTAAAATCGCGAAAAAAAATCACCTGTTCCTTGCATTTATGTTCACATAACTCGTCAAAATGTAGGGAAGAGCTGATTTTTTTTCGCGATTTCAGGTTTGGTCCCATAGTAAAAGTTGTTCATAATGATGAGTACAATGACCCCTTAAAAGGATGCCCATGAATTCAATTTCACCCTGTACAATACTAGCGACCCACCCCTGCTTCGCACGGTTTTTACGACTTGACAAAACATCGTGGTTTCCACATTATTATTATGTAAGTTTAACATTTATGTACGAGATAAACCTTCCAGAATAAGTAAGTACTCTAAATGGTGGTGAAAACTGCATCCAAATCCGTTGCGTAGTTTAAAAGAATAACGTGGTCACACAGAGAGATGCGAAAAGCGATTTTACTATGGTTCATAATAATAGTAAATAAAAACTTTTTTACAAAAAAAAAAAACAACCAACTTCAAAAAAAACACTACAAAGTCAAAAATAACTTTAATTTCGGAAGTCGGTGTCGTTGGTTCCGCATTTTCGTTTTTTGACACGAACTTCCGAAAGAAAGAATTATCAAAATCGGTTCATTAGTTTTTGAGAAAATCGCGGACATACATACATACGGGTCGAATACAGAACCTCCTTTTTTGAAGTCGGTTAAAAACAAAGTTGCGTTTACATAATTATACCTACTTCCATTCTCATTTATTCAAGCATTACTTCAAAAGAAACCTTCACGCGGTGACCACTGCCTTAATACCACCTCTGAGAGCCACTTACGCCAGTGAATTATTGGTTAGTTACTTGCCTACTCACCGACAAGCTTTCCTCTAACCCCTTTTACTACTGGCACGGAATACTAAACAGCTAGCAGTATGTATAGTTTCACTTCTATTTGACTTCAGGTTACGTAGTGCTATTGTCATCATCATCATCATCATCATGAGGGGCCCGTGGCTAAATAATAAAAGCCGCACAGGCCGAGTGATCAGGTTAAGCTACGCTTGCCGCGGTCGGTCTGTGGATGGGTGATCTTTACATACCGAGACCCCTCTGTGCCTCGGAAAGCACGTTAAGCCGTTGGTCCCGGCTGTCATTCGTGGATCATTAACAGTTGTTACGGGTAGTCAGAAGCCCGAAAGTCTGACAACCAGTCTTACCAAGGGGTATCGTATTACCCAGTAACTGGGTTGTGGAGGTCAGATAGGCAGTCGCTCCATGTAAATTACTGGTATTCAGCTGCATCCGGTTAGACTGGAAGCCGACCCCAAAATAGTTGGGAAAAGGCTAGGCTTCATCATCAGTCTACTACTAGACAAAAGAGCTGTAATAAACAAGGGATTTTTTTTTAAATCAATTTTATACAGCCTTTATATTGTTTCTTTTTCTTTATTTCTTGTGCAATAGAAAGTAGGTACACTGTAGGTAGGATCAACATTTTTGTGGGTCTTTTCAAAAGCAGACAGCATATTCCGATAAGCCGATTTGATTGATTGATTGACCAGGACATTAAGCTCAAAAGGAATCTCCCCATCACCCCATATTGACGTTCAAAATATCCCCCTTCATTGTCTGCCGTATTTTCACTAATGCACTCTTAAAGCTCAATTTTCCAATATAATTCTAGCCCGAGGCGACATTATTATGAAGATAAACATACATTCTTTGACATTTTATTTTCTGAAGGCACAAAAGCCTTTTTTCTCGCATTTAGAAGCTTTTAGTCGTAATCCCGACGGTGTCCAGGAGTGCCATACTAGCGTCTAGGTTTTCATGTTTAATTAAAGTCTTCTCTAATTAGTTAGCACTTTAACTAAGGCAAGGAAATGTCAACGAATATATTTGGTAGCAAACGGAATATTAGAGTTTTTTTAAGACGAAGTCGTAGATAGTAACCTGACCTTCTTTCAGATAAATATTGTGTTTTCGTCAAAATAGAACAGAAAATATAACTTTGTAAGTTAGACAGGTATTTTATTAAATGAATGCTTTTATTATTTACTTGGATAACGATACGATTTATACGAATCATGGCCCACGAAATCACTGGGCACTAATCAATCAACCGTTTGTTTACTGAACATTGTTTACTACACAATTGGTTTTGAACTGACTAAGGCTTCTTTCAGTAATAATATTTTCAATGGTGGACTTAATTCCATTTTACTATAATAACAGAACTTTATTGTGTTATCCCCAAACAGTACATGAAAAACATTTTCGTAAATTAATACCAACACTATGAATATATTGCAAAAATTTTTTTGCAAAACAACAAATAAAATAACTCGTCAAACCGGGATATAAAGGATACTAATAACAAAATACAATTTTGCAATTTTTACGATGTAACAAAGATAAAAATAAAATACTTTATTAGTGACACGATCCCCCGGGCCAATGTTTCATGTTTCTACTATAATGGACGAAGCTACATAATTTGTATTTGCCTTGTAATATGTAGAAAATACATGAATAATGGCACAATATTCTGTTTTACTGTTAAACTTTTGTGAGAGGGAGAAAAAACAAATTTCTTCTGGGAGCACTTTGTTCTGAACGAAGTTGTTTGTAATCACACTTCTTGATGGTAAATTGGGATTGAAAATATAATTTAGAAGTACATCCCTAGAGTGTATACTCATAACTTTTTCGTTTACTCTCGTAAACTGTGCATCACATCACTAGGTCTCCCAAGACACACAGCACAGAAAATCTTAAGCCACGTTTATACCTACCACGTATGAATAGTGCTTAGTGAGACAATCCATGCTATCACCCTGAAAGAGTTTTGAACACATATGTAGATGGACCTAGATTATGCAAGTATCCGATCTGTATGAAAACCAAGCGTGTAATTTTTTGACTACCTACTATGACGACACAAGCACTATTTAGTGATGGGAAAATCAAATCGATTCTAAGACGCTGCCGCGTGCAGTACCCGTCTTGCCCCACCCCTGGGGCCAGCGCCAGCGCTCACGCTCACCCAGCCAGTAAGTACACAGGACTGAGCGCGAAAGTGGCGGCTTATGATTTTTGTACGTAAGCTGGTGCGATTTTTGGCACGCAAAGTAATAGCTCTTGCGTTATCTTGCTGTATCTATATATGTGGCTTTGAATGTATAAACAAAACCTAAAGACGAGAGAGACTAACTTGTGAAAATATCTGTTTTCAAAACTTTCCCAATAATAGGCCGAAATGCAGTCTGTATTACGGCCATGGCGGCCAATCCAAACGGAGACTAGTCTTCGGCGCGGGAGATAGTATAGTGCACAAGTGTGTGCCATCACTCTCATAGTTTGATAGGACGGCACGCAATCCGACACGACCGAAGAGCGGTCAGGCGCAGAACCAAAGGCTTTCCGGGGTATCACACCGCCAACTTCCAAACTCCAGACTTTTACTAAGAAATTCCCAATAGAAAAACCCAGTAAAACTTTGCCTGACCTGGGAATCGAACCCAGGACCCCAGGCTCGGGGCAGTTCAAAACAAAACTTTCCCATTATCTTAATGGGAAAGTTTTGCTTTTAAGCTAAGTGAAATACAATAGCATAAAATAACTCAAAGCTGCTGTGGCGGAAGATACTGTAGCGGTATCTACAACGCCACATGCCCTGGCACAGGCAATATTTGAATATTTGGAAGAGGTGCTTCCCTTTTTCTTTTTTTAGTGTTTCTGACATTACGATCTTAATATTTATTTTTATTTTATTCAATCATGTTTTAATTGTTAATGCTGCAATACTAAACACCTTTTCCTGTTTGGTTTTAAAAATTTTATTCATCTCTTAAATAAATTGCAATCTATAGTTTTGTATCATTTAGAAGCATTTTTTCAATTTTGTAAATGTAAGAACAATGGATCCGTTTATTATGATTTTTTGATGTTGACTTGAAAGAGCATGGCAGTTGAGAATGTGTCATGCTCACTTAAATGTCTCTCTGATGGTGGCGCGTGTGTTGGATCATTCGGTTCCCTACAAAATGGTTGAGCTGGATGGTGCTGATCCATGCGTCATGTTCGTGAACGGACGCCGTCGGTTGAGACTGGTCATCTCTTAACTGCCAAGGCTTATTTTTAATCTTATTTTTTGTATTGTTTCTTCATTTGTGTGTTTTTTTACATTGTTCTCACATATAGAAGCAACAAGAATAATGTACCCAGGATTTTGTAATATCTTGATTTAAAAAGAGTGTCCATGGAGTTTCTTGCCCGTTCTTCTCCATAGAGATCTACGCTTTGGAATGGGCACCTAGCTTCAACTTTCTGACCAACTGACCGACTACTTAATTTTGACAATTCAAAAGTGCCTGTAATGGTTTAATTGAAATAAATGCTTTGAGTTTGAGTTTGCAACTGAAGGAACACGGGTGGGTTTTAGTCAGTAAAGGTCTAACACGCCCTCCCCCTCCGCCCAGAGCGGGAGAAGTTGTTTGATAATTTCCCAACCAAAAAAAAGGCGTCATACTGACGTCACGCAAAATCCAGACTTTTGCAAGCAGAGTTTACCGCGCAAGATGTTATTCACGCGCCTCTGGTCGGAGGATCCTCCCTTTTTCATGGAGTACTAGCTGCGCCCCGCGTTTTCACCCGCATAAGTGTCGATCCCGTAGGAATATCGGGATAAAAACTATCCTATGTCCTTCTCCAGAACTCAAACTATCTTTATACCAAATTTCATCTAAATCGGTTCAGTGGTTTAGGCGTGAAAAGGTAACATACAGACAGACAGAGTTACTTTCGAATTTATAATATTCTTATTAGTATTAGTATGGATGAGTGAACTTTACACCCTGTTCCTCATATCTCTATAATACTATTAATAATAAAAATAAAAAGAGGAGGAGTCGGACATGTTAGGAAGAAGTTTTGAGTATAAAAACAGCAAAATAAAATAACCCCTTATACATACCGTTTTTTCCCGAAAAAGTTCACGTTTATTGTACAAAATTGTATGTCTTTTTTATCTTTTGAAATTTATGCTAACGACGGGTGTCAGAATGAAGAATGGCTTAATGCAAAATCCAGGGGATCCGATAATTATATTCATGTTCCTGTAAACGTTTGCAGAGTTGAGTTTATTTCAGGGTCTTATTTTTATGGTAATGGCTCCTATTCACGTATATTGTTCAATAATTTGGGTTTTCCGCTCGAGATTCTGGCTTGTGTTATGTTTTTATGATCGATTACCAACAAAGCATAATCAGTCTACAACGTTCCCACTGCTGGGACACAGACCTCTTCTCTGTGAGAGGGATTGGCCCATAATTTACCACGCGACCCCAGTTCGTGTTTGGTGGACGTCACTCATATGTTTAAATTTTTAGTTTTAGGACATGCCGGTTTCCTCAAGATGGTTTTCTTCACCGTTTCGAGAGCAGTAGGGATGAAAAAGGGCCTGTTCGAGTTCGTATATCGAACCCTCGACCTACGACACGTGAGTTGGGGTAGTTATCACTGAGCTACCGCTGTTCTCCCCACCCACCAACATGGGTATTGGTGTTAACTTAACTTCCTAAGAAGAGCACCCCCTGGTTCTCAATTTCGCAATACTTCTATGAATGTCACAATCGTATATCATCATCATCTGCCTGCCTTTTTCCAACTATGTTGGGGTCGGCTTCTAGTCTAACCGGATGCAGCTGAATACCAGTATTTTACATGGAACGACTGCCTATCTGACCTCCACAACCCAGTTACTGGGTAATAAGCTACCCTTTGGTAAGACTGGTTGTCATACATTCGGGGTTCTGACTACCCGTAACGACTTTCAAACATCCACGAATGACAGCCGAGACCAATGGATTAACGTGCTTTCCGAGGCACGAAGGGATCTCGGTATGTAAAGATGGTCACCCATCCACAGACCAACCGCGGCAAGCGTAGCTTAACCCGATCGATCGACCTGTGCGGCTGTTATTATTTAGTCACGGGCTCCTCTAACACTCGTTTATTATTATCTGCTAAAATTTCCCATAGTGAAACTACCGTCGACTATGCAAAGCTCCGGGCCATCAGCATTACTTAACGTCCTCATGCATGCGCTTTCATTAGGGGAGTTTTTCATTTCAACATCATTTGGCCGAGGTCCAAATTGTTGTAGATACTCCCAATTCATCTTACTCGGCGAAATGTTGTTCAAAAACTTCTCAAGACTTGCCCAGTATTTACTATGTATTTGGCCGTTTATTGTATACTCAATAACGTTTGTAAGTTAATGTAAGTAGATGCTTAAGAGATTTTTGAAATATCGAGAGGGTACATCCACACAATATTGCAATTTAAGATCGAACGACACGATTCTATAGAATCGAAATTCTATAGAATCAATCACATTAATCGAAGTAAAAGGACTATTTCAGGATCGTAGCCAGGTGGCGTTCGCGGGAGACGCTCTGGGCGTCGGGAGCCGCGTGACGACTCCCGGCCACCGTAGGCGCGGGCCTGCGGACGGAGAGCAATGGGTAGCTCATCACCGACCAGGCCCGTGCCGGACGGCGCGTACGTGTTCCACGCGCGACTCAAAGAGATGTCAGCAAAAAGGAAGGGGCCTGCCAGGGCCGAAGCCTGCCGGGGGAGCGGGATTGTCCGAAAGGGTTACCGCTACCCCGGAACATAAGGGGCTAAGGAAGGAACACGGATGGGTTTTAGTCAGTAAGAGTCTGACACTCCCTTCCGCTCCACCCAGAGCGGGAGGAGTCATTTGATGATTTCTTATCCATAAAAAAAAAGCCAGATGGCGTTTTGCAGTTTCTCCGTACCTTAACCACGAGAAGAAGGAGTGGGTTTATGTATGTATTAATCACCGTTACATTAATATCTTTTATAAAATGGCCGCCAAAACAATTATCCCATCAAAATATTCAGCCTGACACTGCTGATGATGTGGCCAAGAAATTCTTAAAACTCCTCCTACTAATTAACCCAGGGCCCACTTAAAAACACGATTGAGTACTTCGTCAAAAAATCCGTCCTTGGACAATTAAATTCACTCAACGCAACACTGGGTCAGAGAATAAATAGTTACAGAAGGTTATATCCATAGAATGAGCGAAGACACTCTTCACGGAAAGCGAGGGCAAATGCACTCGAGATTGGCAATCGTTAAGGAGCACATTTACGATATATTTATTTACATACTAGCTGCGACCCGCGGTTTCACCCGCATCGATCCCGTGGGAATGTCGGGATAAAAGTAGCCTATACGTTAATCCAGGGTGTCAGCTACCTCCATACAAAATTTTATCAAAATTGGTCCAGCCGTTTGAGCGTGAAGATGTTACAAACATATAAACGCACACACTCACAAACATTCGCCTATATAATATTAGTGTGATACTAGCTGCGCCCCGCGGTTTCACCCGCGTAAATGTCGATCCCGTAAGAATATCGGGTGAAAAGTAGCCTATATGTTAATGCAGGGTGTCAGCTACGTCCATAGAAATTTTTATTAAAATTGGTCCAGCCGTTTGAGCGTGAAGAAGTAACAAACATATAAACACACGCACTCACAAACTTTTGCCTTTATAATATTAGTTTGAAAACCATTCGTAAGTCATTGCAATATAACTCTAACCTTATTGTAATAAAGTGTATTTATATTAAATATAAGTATTTAATATATTTAATATTAGTACTTTAAAACAATGATATAAGGAGGTCCTGGATTTTATTTCCGGGTCAGGCAAATTGTTATTGGGTTTTTTCTATCTGGAATAGTTAATAGCAGTTCATAGTCATTATGCTCGCCCCACATTACATGGGACTCACCCCTAACTGGCGAATTGTACTGTGTATGTATACTGTAGGTACACCTCTGCCCAACCTTTTTCCGAAACAGGGCGTGATGTTATGTTATGTGCACCTTTAGAGATCTCCATACGTAGAAAGAAAAATAAGTTTAAAAACTAAAACCCGATTACTGAAAAGGATGAAACAAGAAATGTACCTTCCCGTGGTCGCAAAAAAAGCCACTACCATACCATAGCTTAGATGTATGTTAGTACAGCGGCATGCGACCACGGGAAGGTACATTTCTGGTTTCATCCTTTTCAGTAATCGGGTTTTAGTTTTTAAACTTATTTTTTATTTAATTATGTTGGGGCTTATTTCATTAATATTTATATTTTTGAAATGTGCTAATTAAGCCCTTTCATTTGATACCCCACACAGCAAGATTAAAAAAATTTTTTTTGTAGTTCATGACTTTATGTCCGCTAGAGGGCGCCATATTCAATTTAATGTGACGTCACATAGCCTATAACCAGCGGACTATCAAGACGTTTCCAACGATACCTCATTTGTCTAATTATGACAAGTGGTTTATAAGTTATAAGGGAACAGATGGACATACATACATACATATATACCGGTCAAAATCATAACCCTCCTTTTTACTTCGCCGTAATCGGGTAAAAAGAAAGAAAAAATGTTTATTACGTAAAGGTCTAATTATGTTATTTACACTCGTTTTATGGAGTCAGCCTTCTGTAGCCATCTATTTTGTGACCGGGTCATACTCTCTGGGTTCTCGTGCAATTTTTTACATGTCGGGCCAAAAAAAAAACCTTGAGACACAAACAAATCATCCTTTGTGCCTCCTTTTGTCGCCTGTCCCAAAAATGTAACCGAGTGGGATCTTAATTAAGAAACTGGGCGATTCCGTTAAAGTCTGCCTCATTTTGTTATGGTAATGTTCCCGCCTTTTTGATTTTTGTCGCAGAATGAGAATAATGAAGAGATATTTTTTTATGTTTATAGTAGGTAGAATTTTGAACTGAATATTTTCTTTAAGTTTTCATACTAAATACATTTCTATTTTCTGTTTGCAGATTTATGTAAAGTAACTGTTATTTTTAAAAGCCTCACAACTAAACGACTTTTTAACCGACTTCAAAAAAGGAGGTTCTATATTCGACCCGTATGTATGTATGTCCGCAATTTTCTCAAAAACTCATGAACCAATTTTATTAATTCTTTCAGTAATGTGATCTACATACTTTCAGGAAGGTTTTAGTTATAAAACACTAAGTAATCATTACGAAGTTATATGCATAAATGTACTGCATCTCCGACATTTCTATGCGAATTTTGATGATTCTTCTAGTCGGTGTCTTCAATGCTTCTTGAATTTGTATGGGGTAGGTACAACTTCAAAGTGAAAAATAAAAACTTTTTTCAAAAGAAAAACCTACTTCAAAAAAAAAACAATACAAAGTGATAAATAACTTTAATTTCGGAAGTCGGTGTCAAACAACGATAATGCGGAACCAACGACACCGACTTCCGAAATTAAAGTTACTTATCACTTTGTAGCGTTTTTTGTGAAGTCGGTTGTTTTTGTCATTCTATTTCTAAACATAATAGAAATACATGCTCAAAAATTCTAGCTTCCTATTGCCAGGTCCGAATAGTCCCCTAATGTTAAATAAAATAGGTCACGCAAGTCCACTTCCCCCATCTCGTTTGTCGTCCAGTCGGTCAAAGTAGGTTACATGTCCCCTTTTATTTTGTATAAGTATATACGAACAAGGTCTGTCAGAAGTCAATGACCTTTGGCATTGTTTATTGTCACGCTATAGACATTGTTTGAGCGAAGGGAGACTTTTATGTTTGTATCGAGAGAAATGTTTCCTAGTAAAGATATTTCAGTTGCGGACATGTAGTGTTCTAGACGAATGTTTTACCTCTGCGTGTAGTATGGATATCTATCTATATATTAAAAAAACTATTGCCGTGCGTTAGTCTCGCAAAAAAAAAAGACGGGTTGCACTCCGGGAGTGCCGGCAGAAGTGAAAACAAGAATATTAACGTTGTGCATTTTTGATATTTTTCATTAATAGATGCACTTTGTTCAATTTCCATATATTAAACACTTTATATACACGAATTTTACGAATACACAGCAGTGTGGCCACTACACAGACGGTCGAGCCATCAGTTGTCACCATTCATGGATGCGCGTGTCACGCTGTAACATAAACACACACGAACATTCGCGCAAGCGCCCTTTTTCGCCGCGCCGTAGAAAGAGAGGGGGATATTTCCTCTCCTACGCCGCGCCGGCTGTCTACTCTCCATCCGTCTTACGAATTTTCGATCAGGTCACGTGTCCTGACACGAGTTTAACATTTTTTACCCATTACAAAAAAAGTGTAGGTACAACGCCGCTAAAGAAGTTTTCAATTCAAAAATCGAAAATGGCTCGACCGATTGTGATGAAACTTTGGTGAGTTGTGTGCGCGCTGGAGAAGGTTCCTAAACAAAAAAAGGCATCGCAACGCATGCCAGGTATTAGCTAGCGACTTCAGAACCAGGGCCGTCCAAAAGCGTGCTGGGTTGACGATATCGTCATAGTCGCGGGAAATACTTGGTTGAGGGACGCACGGAACTCGGAAGTATGGCAGAAGAAAGAGGAGGCTTCTACCCGGCAGTGAGTGACTCCGGACTAAAATTATGATGATGATGAACGCGACTCATTTTAATCATTTTGTCAGGAACCATGGATAATGAATGATATGTTCACCTAAACGAGATACAATGGCAAAAAATCAATCCTATTCTCACTTTTAGGATTCCGTACCTCAAAAGGAAAAAACGGAACCCTTATACGATTACTTTGTTGTCCGTCCGTCTGTCTGTCAAGACCTATTATCACGGGAACGCTTAGAGGTAACGAGTTGAAATTAAAACCATATACTCAGGTCTACAGTCCCTTGAAGTTGTGAAAACATCAAACTTCTAAGTTAACGTAAAAAAGATACAGCCGTTTATGCAGCGAAAAACGTATATTTCAAAATTTATAGGGTTGACCGTTGACCTAGAATCATGAAATTTGTCAAGAAGCAAGGTCATGTAGTACAAGTAACGGAAAAAATCCGAAAACCGTAAATATTTAGTTACATTAAAAAAAAAAACCCGTGATAAACTATTAGGTCCTTACATATGAAATTGGCGTTTTTCGTACTGGCCACTTTAATCACGAATTTCTCCTCTTTGGTAAGGAATTCCAAATTCAAATTTGTACAGCTATTTACTCATGTATTTGTGCTTCGATGACCGTCATTCATTTGTTTTTTTTCTTCTGTTTTTTCTGTTTGCGTCACTCATTTTACAAAATGGAAAATTTAAAATATCGCATTATTTACGAGTACGAGTTCCGCCGTGGCACTAGTGCTGCGGAAACGACTCGAAGGGTGAATGATGTGTATGGCGGTCATGTTGCAAAAGAAAACACAGTTCGTTTTTGGTTCCAACGTTTTCGTTCTGGAAATTTCGACCTGCAGAACAAGCCCCGTGGACGGCCTGAGACCCAAGTTGATAATGGAGAATTGAAGGCTATTGTGGAAGCGGACCCATCGCAAACCACGTCCGAGTTAGCTGCAGGCTTCGATGTTAGTGATAAAACTGTTTTAATTCACTTGAAGCAAATTGGGAAGATTAAAAAGCTTGAAAGCACGACAACGCCAGACCACACACTGCGCAACAGACGGCTACCAAATTAGAAGAGCTTGAATTGGAATGTCTTAGACATCCTCCGTACTCCCCGGACCTTGCTCCAACAGATTACCATTTTTTTCGCAATTTGGATAACTTTTTGCAAGGGAAAAAATTCAACTCCGATGGGGCAGTCCAAATCGCCTTCAAAGATTTTATTGATTCCCGTCCGACTGGTTTTTTTAGTAAAGGGATCAATGAACTACCTATAAGATGGCAAAAGTGCATTGAAAACAATGGTTCATACTTTGATTAATTAAATATATTATATTAAAAAATATTCGACTTTTTGTTCCTTCCATACAAAACGCCAATTTCATATGTAAGGACCTAATATTAATTTACATACGTACAAATTTGTACGGAACCCTCGGTGCGCGAGTCCGACTCGCACTTGACCGGTTTTAACAGTATAGTAGTTACTTTCTACTAAAAACCGTGCATAAAGTTAAAGTCTTTACCATAGCGGTCTCAAAGGAACTCAAAATATCATCTGTAGGTACCACAGAACTTTCAGTCTAAACTGTAGTTAGAACCATACGACTATTTACAACAATATAACTAGTTCTTAAACAATAGCAGAGAACTCCGAACAACGCCAAGTATGTAATGGATTTGCTAATTGTCGAGCTGGCTATTACGGCGAACGAGACATCTGCACCTATTACTTTAGTTCTAGTAATGGCAACAGGAACTGCCGACGTACTTTGGTGATATTTGCAGGATATAATACTATGAAAGTTTGATGACGTAGTTTTGGGGTTAGATTATTATCATGTCACGCATGACTTGTTTGTAAAATAAATACAATAATCTACAGGGTGTTACAGAAAGGGTATATCAATACAAACGGGTTGAAGAGTGTATCTGGTCTAGAATCCCTGTACAAAATTTCAGCTTAAAAGCATTAACTTTGAAAATGCTTAATATTTTTTGAAGTGTAAACTTCTTTAGCGGCGTTGCACAGTTTTTGTATGGGGAAAAAATGTTAAACTCGCGTCAGGACACGTGACCGTCAGGAGAGATTCCCCCCCCCCCCCCCCCCCTCTTTCTACGGCAGCGGCGCCAACCGAAGTGAACCAAGTGAGACACGATAATGGATGGATGGATGGATGGACGGACGGACGGACGGGTGACGGTAACGGTGACGGTGACGGTGTCGGTGACGGTGACGGTGACGGTGACGGTGACGGTGAAGGTGACGGTGACGGTGACGGTGACGGTGACGGTGACGGTGACGGTGACGGTGACGGTGACGGTGACGGTGAAGGTGACGGTGACGGTGACGGTGACGGTGACGGTGACGGTGACGGTGACGGTGACGGTGACGGTGACGGTGACGGTGACGGTGACGGTGACGGTGTCGGTGTCGGTGTCGGTGACGGTGACGGTGACGGTGACGGTGACGGTGACGGTGACGGTGACGGTGGCGGTGACGGTGACGGTGACGGTGACGGTGAAGGTGACGGCGACGGCGACGGTGACGGTTACGGTGACGGTGACGGTGACGGTGACGGTGACGGTGACGGTGACAGTGACGGTGACGGTGACGGTGACGGTGACGGTGACGGTGACGGTGACGGTGGACGTGGATGTGGATGGATGGATGGACAGCTGATGGCTCGACCGTCTGTGTAGTAGCCACACTGCTGTGTATTCGTAAAATTCGTGTATCCCCCTTATTCATAATCCTATTTTATCTCTATTTTAGCTAAAATAGGTTTATAGAACGTTTGTCTTTATCTGTCACGTTGTCATTTCTGTGTGTAAGAAAGAGACAAACCCCATTTTAACTAAAATAGGTTTGATAAGTTTTATGAATAAGGGGGTTGTGTTTAAAATATGGAAATTGAAGAAAGTGCATCGATTAATGAAAAAAGTGACGCAGAAATAGTGAAAAAAAATTAGTTATATTAATTCAATTCATAATTGATTTATTTCAACGTTAATATTCAAGTTTTCACTTCTGCCGGCACTCCCGGAGTGCAACCCGTCTTTTTTTTATTTCGACATCACGGCGTTGCACTGGCGCGCGGCGGCGTGATGTGCGTGTACTAGGCGTACAGACACACTACAGATAATGGATAATGACCCTCGTAGTGCGGTGACACGTTTTTTATGATTTCAATTTAATAAACTATCGAAATAAAAAAAATATTAAGCATTTTCAAAGTTACTGCTTTTGAGCTGAAATTTTGTACAGAGATTCTAGACCAGATACACTCTTCAACCTGTTTGTATTGATATACCCTTTCTGTAACACCCTGTATAGATATAAAATTCAAAGTCCTTACTGACTGACTGATATATCAACGCACAGCCTAAACCGCTGCGCTGGTCCTAGAGACATGAAATTTGGAGGGTGTGTTCTTAGTGAAGAGTAGCTGTATCCACTAAGAAAGGGTTTTTCGAAATTCCACCCCTAAGACGGTGAATGGGGGGAGGGCGTAATTTCATGCGGACGAAGTCGCGGGCAGAAGCTAGTTCAGCCTATATGAAAGCGCTAAAAATGAGTCTCCAGCCGTGCAGCCAGAACAACCCACGTTCGTAAGGGTGCTTTTTAAACGTGACATTTTTTTGACCACGCTCTAAAAAACGTCGCGTTTATACGTAGGTACGTGGGTTTTCAATATGGAATTACTGAGTTATTATGTGACAGTGGGCCAAACTTACGACCTTGTGGGTCCCGCGACATCGCGGCAGGCCCAGACGAAGATGGCGAGATCAGCTGTACTCCTTTGATAAAGATTGCTCCTTGGCAGCTCTGGACAGAGAGTGGTGGAAAGAGAGGTAGCCTTTGCCCAGTAGTGGGACAAAAACGGTTAAAAAAAAAAAGACGGGTTGCACTCCGGGAGTGCCGGCAGAAGTGAAAACATGAATATTAACGTTGAAATAAATCAATTATGAATTGAATTAATATAACTAATTTTTTTCCACTATTTCTGCGTCACTTTTTTTATAAATCGATGCACTTTGTTCAATTTCCATATTTGAAACACTTTATATTCACGAATTTTACGAATACACAGCAGTGTAGCTACACAGACGGTCGAGCCATCAGCTGTCCATCCATCCATCCACATCCACGTCCACCATCACCGTCACCGTTACCGTCACCGTCACCGTCACCGTCACCGTCACCGTCACCGTCACCGTCACCGTCACCGTCACCGTCACCGTCACCGTCACCGTCACCGTCGCCGTCACCGTCACCGTCACCGTCACCGTCACCGTCACCGTCATCGTCACCGTCACCGTCACCGTCACCGTCACCGTCACCGTCACCGTCACCGTCGCCGTCACCGTCATCGACACCGTCACCGTCACCGACACCGTTACCGTCACCGTCTCCATCACCATCACCGTCACCGTCACCGTCACACCGTCACCGTCACCGACACCGTCACCGACACCGTCACCGTCACCGTCACCGACACAGTCACCGTCTCCGTCACCGTCATCACCGTCACACCGTCACCGTCACCGTCACCGTCACCGTCACCGTCACCGTCACCGTCGCCGTCACCGTCATCGACACCGTCACCGTCACCGACACCGTTACCGTCACCGTCTCCATCACCATCACCGTCACCGTCACCGTCACACCGTCACCGTCACCGACACCGTCACCGACACCGTCACCGTCACCGTCACCGACACAGTCACCGTCTCCGTCACCGTCATCACCGTCACACCGTCACCGTCACCGTCACCGTCACCGTCACCGTCGCCGACACCGTCACCGTCACCGTCACCGTCGCCGGCACCGTCACCGTCACCGACACCGTCACCGTCACCGACACCGTCACCGACACCGTCACCGTCACCGTCACCGTCACCGACACCGTCACCGTCACCGTCACCATCACCGTCACCGTCACCGTAGCGACACCGTCACCGTCACCGTCACCGTCACCGACACCTTCACCGTCACCGTCACCGTCACCGTCACCGTCACCGTCACCGTCCGTCCGTCCGTCCGTCCATCCATCTATCCATCCACCCATCCATTATCGTGTCTCACTTGGTTCACTTCGATTGGCGCCGCCGTAGAAAGAGGGGTGGGGGGGGGAAATCTCTCCTGACGGTCACGTGTCCTGACGCGAGTTTAACATTTTTTCCCCAGTACAAAAAGTGTTCAACGCCGCTAAAGAAGTTTTCACTTCAAAAAAATTGTGTGGCAGACACTTCGTCTTGAAATCCTTCCTTTCTAATTTCATAGTTGTTTTTTTACAACATTCAAAGGCATCATCATCTTCCGCGGGGTAATTGTAATCGGAATCGGTTTCATTTTGACCGTTCAACAACATCTATTGCGTTATTCACGTATTGAGCAGACAAATTTTTCGAACTTATAAAGCAATGGATTAGCAATTTGCTTCAAAATGATGCCGGTCCTTGTTCCATGTTACTTGGGGTCATAAACACGTTTTTTTCTTCCTTTCTCCTCACCAACATTCTCGAGCGTGGTGACCTGATTCTTTTCCAGGAACCCCACAAGATTACTACTTAATTTTTCCAAACCGTATTTTAATTTTCAAAACTTTAGTATAAGAATCACAGAACAGCCAAACTCAACAGAGTACATAACAAACATACATAATCACACTATAATGTTCCCACTGCTGGGACACAGGCCTCCTCTCGGTGAGAGGGAGCGGGCCGTAATCCACCATGCAGGCCCAGTGCGGGTTGGCAGACGTCACGTTCTCGAATTTTTGGTTCTAGGACATGCTGGTTTCCTCACGATGTTTTCCTTCACCGTTTTGAGAGCAGTGGTGATGATTAATAATTTACACAAAGTAAAGCGCCTGTCTGGGTTTGAACCTACGACCTACACCTCAAGTCGCGGCCGTTACCACTTGGCCACCACTGCTCTCTCCAAAAGAATATAACAACTTTATTGAAAAAAAATCTTTCCACATCTAAGCACAGAATCTCAAACAAAATTGCATTTTGTTATTTTAAATTCGCCAAGTTAGTCCACAATAGAGAATATTCAAAGGCGAGTCTTGAACGAAATTGCCAAATCATGGCATACTTGGGCAGCGTCGAGTTTAGCACGAACACTATTGGATTCTCGAACTGTATTTTTGGCTAGATGTATTAAATTAACTTTTTATATCGTGAAATTTTCTTTTGCCGGGTCGGATTTTGCTCTAATTTGAAGAACAGAATCTCCAGTGAAAATGGCGTCACCATCTCGCTCCGGTTTCATTCAATTTTGGCTTTTTCATTTAATTTTGAATTACGTCATCATCATCATCATTTCAGCCGAAAGACATCCACTGCTCCGGTATAGCACTTTGATCGGTTGTCGTATCCAACGGATGTCTGCGGCCTTCACCAGGTCTTCGGACATCGGTCCATCTTGAAGCCTTCCAACGCTACGTCTGAATAAAATATCGACCTATAAATGTTCAAATCCAAGTTCAAAATATTTTTATTGTGGGCATAATTATGTTAGTTACCAGTCTTAACAATAAATTAAAGTTCCGACATGTCCTGACTAATAGGCATACAATAATTATGTAGTGGCATTACATTTAAAATTATTTTGAATGTCAAATTTAGTTATTATAAATTTCAAAATATCAATATAAAGTCAAATTAATATATGTTCAACAATTCAATCAATAGTTCAAGAAATCTTGGATCGTGTAGTACGCTATATCAATTAAAAAGTTACGTAATTTTTTTTTCTCACTGTTGGGTCACAGGCCCCTCTGCGAAATTGGAATTAATCCATGACGTGGGCCCAGTGCGTTGGTGGTTTTTCATAATAGTGCGCAACAACTGGGACTGGAAGCCAGGCGTCAGCTTAGCTAGACAAAGGAATGAGGCCTGACTAGTGAATTGCACTGTTGCACCCGCTTTGTAAGACTTGATCGTACGACATTCCATAGTTCATTGATAGTGAGTTTTGCGCATTTTCCAGGTGGTACCTGGAGCGAAATTTTTTTAACAAACAAAATAAAAGATTTATTTTGTATTTGTTTAAAAGGTCAACTTGTATTTATATTGCATCGTGGCATAATCAGCCTATAATGTTCCCACTGCTAGGACACAGGCTTCCTCTAGGAGAGAGGGAGTGGGCCGTAATTCACCACGCGGGCCCAATGCGGGTAGATAAATGTCACATCTCTTCGAATTTTTGGTTTGAGGACATGCCGGTTTCCTCACGATGTTTTCCTTCACTGTTTTGAGATAATAATTTACACAATGTAGAAAGGTCTGGGTTTGAACCTACGACCTACAACTCGTAAGTCGCGGCCATTACCTACTACTCTTACATCGTGGCATTTAATCACAATAAATATAATTGAATAAATAATGCTACAAAAAGAAAAAGAAGCATATAAAAACAAGCCCGAGATTTGGTTCAATTAGAGATATCAGTCAGTAGGGCGTTCACAGACAATGTCTCAGAATGTTTTGAATACTTGTTCTACCGGAAAAATGCACCGCATGCTAGTCTTTCAATCTTTGACCTACTTCCACTCGCAACTCAGTAAAGTTGCTCTTATGAAGCCATTCGTATACTCGCTTTGATCTCAAAATTCTCCAGGAAAACAAAATTACGGAAGGATGATTGTACTAATTATGAAACACAAATAAACTCACTCCCTCCTCATCAATATACATAAAGTGCTTATCTGTCATAACATAGCCTGTTTCCCTTCCCAAAACAACATTAAAAAAACATAATTAAAAACAACACGACGGAATTTTATAAACAAGCGTTTTACCCAATTATCTTGAATATGAAACCGAAATATTTGCTTTGATATCGCAAGTTAGGCACGACCCAATGATAACTCGTTGATTAAAAATTAAGAGAAAAAAAGCCTTTCATCATAGCTCTGACATATAAAGGTTTGGTCACAGAATTGATTTTTGGTCGGACAAAATAGTTGGGTAAAATATGAAAAGTTTAGAATATCTGAAAGTTATGTCAAAGCATTGGGGTTGACGATAAAAAACTGGGACTAGGAGTTTGTGCTTAGTAGAGATTCCTGTTAATTCTAACTCCCTTTCTAATAAACGTATTATATCAGGTGAATAGTTACACACCGATTTCTCTCTTTCAGTCGTCAGTAATTTGACTTTCGAAAGAAGAAGACAAAGCGTTGTGTAACTATACAGACGCTATACAACGTTTATTAGTAAGGGGGTTAGTATACAGAGTGGTGATTACGTTATCAGTCACATTTAATAGTACAGCGGTTATTACGAGTTGTTAAAATAATAAAATAAACAATTTTACTAAAAATAGAACGCTGCTTTTAAACAAAATAAATAGCGTCAAAATTGGCACGAAATAAACTACCCTTGATATCATTTGCCTAGTCTTTTCCCAACTATGTTGGGGTCGGCTTCCAGTCTAACCAGATGTAGCTGAATACCAGTATTTAACATAGAGCTACATAATAATAATAATAATAATTGATACCTGCGAAGACCTCACCGATACTCATTCGATTCTGTACTGCGCGGCTGTAGCGGCATGTCGTGTAGCTCACGTTAAATTTACCAATGACTCTAGAGCTACACGGCCGAAACCAGCCGTACCAGCTTGGCAGTGCAGAATTGAACGTCGTATTGGTGGGGCCAGAACGCTCATCGGCAAACTAATCTGCTTCAGGGAGGGCAATACTCGCCCTAGAGTGATGCGCTTTGTGAGGCGGGCATTCTTGGGGACTGATATCAGCCCTCAAGACTATATGTCCTGTGTCACAGAGCGCATCGACTTCCTGAAGCAGAAAGTGTATGCATGGGCGAACCGTATCCGTCGGTATAAGCGGCGAGTAGAGCGATACACTCAGAATCGCACCTTCCAGAGTGATGAAAGGTGGGTTTATAGGAGTTGGGAACGACCGGACCAAGGTGTGGCTGACACGCAACTGCCGGATGATGATGCCATGTGTTCCTTCTGGCGCAGTATCTGGTCGGTGCCTGTCAGTCACACCGAAGGTGATTGGGCTCGAGAGGTCGAGCGAGCCTGCGATCCAATACCAGAAATGGGGCCTATAACCATCTGCCCCCAAGATGTAGCTCGTGCAGTCCGTCCACTGCCCAACTGGAAGTCTCCAGGGCCGGACGGGCTGCAGAATTTTTGGATAAAATGGTTTTCAAGGTCGCACGCTCGCTTGGCATCTCAGTTCCAGGTCGCTTTGGAATCTGGTTCGCTACCCCAGTTCCTAACGACAGGAATTACCCACCTGCTCCATAAATCAGGTAGCACCGCGGAACCCAAGAATTATAGGCCGATCACGTGTTTACCGACGGTTTATAAAGTTCTTACATCCATTTTGAGAGCTAAAATTAACAAACATATAGACACCAACGCCATCATGTCTACCTCTCAGAATGGATGTAGGAATGGATCCCGCGGTACTAAGGAGCTACTCCTCATTGATATGGCCATCAGCCAACAGGTTCGTCGCTTCCGAAAGGATCTGTCGACATGTTGGATAGATTATAAGAAGGCCTATGACTCGGTGCCACATACATGGCTCATGAGGGTGTTGGAATTGTATAAAGTAGATACAACTCTGCGCACCTTCCTGATGTCGTGTATGGGGCAATGGAGGACGGTCCTTCGCTATCCAGGATGTCGAAATATTCAGAGGAATAGCGAACCCATAAGGATCGAGCGAGGCATATTTCAGGGTGATAGTTTGAGTCCGCTTTGGTTCTGCTTAGCCTTGAATCCTCTTAGCACACTGCTGGAGGATTCAGGTCTAGGCTATCGGTTGAGGAGAGGTGGTCAGGTTATATCGCACCCCCTCTACATGGATGACCTAAAACTCTTTGCCCCCAACAATTTGCAACTGATGGAGCTACTGAAAGTAACTCAAACTTTCAGTAACGCTATTAGGATGGAATTTGGTGTGGACAAATGTGCGGTCATGCATGTAAAACGAGGAGAGATTGTGGAATCCGTGGGAACTCAACTCTCGGATTCCACAAACCTTAGAGCCCTCTCCGCATCCGAAACCTATAAGTATTTGGGTATGTCGGAAGCGTTAGGCATCAATGTTACTGATATGAAGCAATCGTTGAAGGAGCGCTTCTTTGGCCGCCTGAAAAAAGTACTTAATAGTCTTCTATCAGGCGGAAACAAGGTGCGCGCCTTCAACGGTTGGGTCATGCCGGTTTTGATGTACTCTTTTGGCATACTCAAATGGACTCAAACCGAACTCGACGCCCTGGATAGGAGGGTCCGTACACTGCTGACTGCAAATCGAATGCATCACCCACGGTCATCGGTAATGAGGTTGTATATCCCGCGAAAGTGTGGGGGTCGAGGGTTTTTAAACGCTAAGACCCTCCACAATCGCGAGATATGCAATCTCAGGGCATACTTCCAAGAAACCGACGTGGGGATGCATCGAGATGTAGTCATAGTGGACAAGGGCCTCACCCCGCTCTCCTTGGCTAAAGAGAACTGGCGCAAACCAGTAGTGCTTGACACTAATGATCGCATGGAGGTATGGCAGAGTAAGGAGCTTCACGGACGCTTTTTCCGGGCCCTTCATGGACCGGATGTAGATCTACTAGCGTCCGTAGCCTGGCTACGTTGCGGTGATCTCTTTGAAGAAACCGAAGGTTTTATTTGTGCAATTATGGACGAAGTTGTGATGACGAACAATTACCGGAGATTTATTGTGAAAGACGGCACGGTTGGCATCTGTCGGGCATGCCACCGACCGGGAGAATCAATCAGACATATTATCTCCGGGTGTTCTCGTCTAGCTAACGGAGAATACTTGCATAGACACAACCTTGTAGCCAGGATAAGCCATCAGCAACTTGCTCTGAAATACAGCCTTGTGGAATCGGAGGTGCCGTACTATAGGTATGTGCCCGACCCAGTTCTCGAAAATGGTAATATCACATTGTACTGGGATCGATCCATCATCACTGACAGGACTATTGTTGCCAATAAGCCTGATATAGTGGTGGTGGATCGATCAGAGCGGCGCGCAATGATTGTTGACATAACTGTCCCGCATGATGAGAACCTCGTGAATGCTGAGAAAGATAAACAAATTAAGTATCTTGACTTGGCTCGCGAGGTTGTCCGATAGCCGTTACAGCCAATGAATTAATAGCCAAGAGCCTCGACCAACACCTAAGGAGGCTCTCGTTAGGCAGCTGGATCAAGGGCTTGATTCAGAAAGCTGTACTTCTGGACACGGCCCGTATTGTTAGGAGGTTCCTCTCTCTGGAGCCCTGACCGCCGGTAGCTTGGACCCTGTTCCCGATACCGGTGGGCTACTATTTTTAAATGTTTTTATATATTTTTGATACTAATATTTAAAAATATAATTTATATGTATATAGTGAAATAAAGGAAATAATAATAATAACCCCATCGCCATATCTCTACGTTGACGTCGTGGTGGGGCTTGCGCGCTCCGAACTCTAAGCCTGTGACGGAAGAGTTTACTTTGCCGGAACAGGTCTAGGGTGAGGAGCCAGACCAAGAGAGATACAGAAACCCGCAGGGCAGTATGTGGCGAGCTGTTGGGCAGTAGCGACCCCACGGACCCTGTCTCCCGGGAGAAGTCTTGTTCCTCACCTCTGGCTTGCCTTTATTGGCCGGCTGGAGTGAACAATGACGAGGAACAGAGCTCCCACCTCATTCTTGCCTTTATTGGCCGGCTTGAGTGGAGATTCGCAAGAGCAAACGTGCTCGGAGGAAGGAAGTATTCCAGTAAGATGCTGGTAGGGATCTTGACCGTACTTCCGGGATCGTCCTGATAGCCGTGGAATACCTCTCCACTCCTCATAAGCACTTCAGGACATGTTGCCCCCTTGTCGATACGTCACTATGTGCTAGCGACCGTTTCCGGGGGCCTATTATTGAGTGTGCAAGTCACCCCCTGCTATTTTATCCTTGTTTATGTATATAAAACATTGATTAGGCAGGGGTCATAGTTCTTCCATAGTTCTTGGTAACCAGTCCACTTTAGCCACGCAAACCTATAGCCCAACTTTTAATTTTTCCATATCCGGCAATAGTCCTACACAAACCGGGGGTTGTCCTTGGATGCACTTGCATAGTGCATACAGGGAGAATCGTCGGTTGGTGCCACATTTCCTTAAAATTTTCCTAAGGGGCCTCTGCGGGTTGGCTTCGGCCCCTCGTACGCCTTCCAAAGGACCCGAGATATGTAAAGTCATAAGAAAATAATAATAATAATCATTTTATTATCAGGCAACTAAGGCCCATAGATAAAATACACAAAATAATCTTATGCTATAATAAACTAATACATATTAAAAACCTTAAAGCTATGACTATACACGTAACGTTGTCGGCGTCGTGTTTCGCTGCGTGGTGTCGTGTAACCGTCCTCGGAAACGTCGATATACAACACCTTTCGGCCAAAAGTCCTCTTTCAGGCAGGTCTGTAGATGTTGGGTTGGAACTCGTACCACGAATGATTTAAAGTTGATGTTGTGGCGCGATTCCAACCTTTCCACCCTCAGAGTCCAGTTGGTCTTCACCTTCAAATACTGCACTACGTCCTCAGTTGTCGTGGAGTGATGCAGACGCGAAAGGTACAGCTGCGTCGTAGGCACAGCAGGGCGCAGCAACATGTTGGGTCCACTCGGTGCGGTGCCACACTACTGTGTGGCACCGCACGGTGACTGATAACATAACCCAGCTACTGGGTAATACGATACCCCTTGGTAAGAATGTATGTCAGACTTTCGGGCTTTTGACTACCCGCAACGACTGTCAAAGATCCACGAATGACAGCCAGGACCAACGGCTTAACGTGCTTTCCGAGGCACGGAGGGGTGTCGGTATGTAAAGATGGTCACCCATCCACAGACCAACCGTGGCAAGCGTAGCTTAACCTGATCGATCGACCTGTGCGGCTGTTATTATTTAGCCACAGGCCCCGGGCGATGGTATCAACAATTCAACACAAACTTTATGGTATTGTTACAAAATAATCAAAAATAAAGTTTTATGTTATTAAATACTAATACGAAAAAAAAGGTCCCACGGTTGTTCAATTAATGTGATCTAGTAGCGTAATCACCGCACGGTATAATTGAATACTTAATTTAATTGAAATACTATTTCATTTTTGAGAAGCCATACGATCAAAAAGAACTATACATCCATTGCAGACTCAATCCCCGGTAACTGTGTGCTCAGGCCTTAACTAGGAAGAGGAAAACGTGATTTGACCAAAATGAGTAGGTACACAAAGGGTGGACGATATTTTGCAGCCCAGAATTTACTGGCATTATATTTTTAAGAGCGTGGGTTTATGCCGTGTTATCCACAATCCAAACAGTTTTTTGCCAAACATGTTTTTGAATCGTCATCTATTTAGTTGTTTTTTGTATCATCATCATTATCATTTCAGCTGAAAGACGTTCACTGCTGGACATAGACTTGGGACCAAGCACCTCCCCTTCGACCGGTTCTGTGCTTCTCGCATCCAACGAGTTCCTGCGGCCTTCACAAGGTCGTAGGTCTACCTTGTGGGAGGGCTTCCAATGCTACGTCTTCCGGTACGTGGTCGCCACTCCAGAACCTTTCGGCCATCTGTTCTGCGAGCAGTGTGCCCTGCCCACTGCCAGTTGAAGTAAAACCCAATAACACTTGTCGACCTGGGAATCGAACCCAAGACAGCAGTAGCGGTGGTGACCACTAGACCACCGAGGCAGTCATAGGTCAAAGTCATATTATCACACTAATATTATAAAGGCGAAAGTTTGTGAGTGTGTGTGTTTATATGTTTGTTACTTCTTCACGCTCAAATGGCTAGATCAATTTTGATAAAATTTTGTATGGAGGTAGCTGACACCCTGGATTATTATATAGGCTACATTTTATCCCGATATTCCCACGGAATCGAAACTTATACGAGTGAAACCGCGGAGCGCAGCTAGTTCATTCATAAAATAATCGTCATTTTCATATTCCCATGCGACTTTCTTTATTGTTTTATTCCTAAGTCATTCCTTTTTTGTCAACAACACGCTCTTGTCTATCTTCAAAGATTGATAAATGATCTCCTTTATCATCATACGTTTTTTGTGTTGCCCGTTGTAAAAAGTGATTAACGAGTTGAATCAGTAGCGACAGTGTGAGTATGGCAACAATTTTAATAAGCGCAGCTGAAATTACATATTCAGTTCCCATAGCAAGCTGAATGTTTGTACCTATATTATTTAACACAATAGCGTAAATGTTTTGAACTCGGCTTATGTATTAACTTGGTATAATAATGGCGAAACTCGAACAGTAGGTAACGAAATTAATTTCACAATTTAGATAATATTTTGTTGTAAAAACATATTCCAGTTACACAGTACACGCAACTCAATGAAAATGGCGGAAATTCTGAAGTGTTTCAAATACCTCAGAAATGTTTAATCATCTCTTGTTTCGGGACTAATTAAGAATAGTTTAAAGCTCTTAGATGGTAATATTATTGATAAGTCAGCAAGATGGTTGCGGCTCTGACTGCCTAAATGAAGGCCGGATCACAACTAGGGTGACAGTCAGGGGCGTGCCTTTTACTAAAGCCGAAAAGCCTGGCTTTCAATCAAACGCGAGCCTAATAATAAAAAAAAAAATACACAAGTAAACTAATAAAATCATGTCGCAAGAATTGATAAGAATAATAAAAAATAAACTCCGCGCGTCCCGGCCGGGCCGCCCGCGACACTCGACAGTAAGTACGATGCAAGGTTGCCAGGTTTACATACTCAAAGAATAATTTCAAATTCCGTGCACTTTTCATCACGCGCATCGTTGCCAAACATCTCCAATGCCGCTTAGCGAAAGCGCAACGACAAAAATCGACCCGTCTCGCTCGCACTAGTTGGCTTCAAATCTGGCTTCTAGACCTCTGACTATTTGTATAGAAATTGTTCACGTTGTTGATAACATTAGTATGTACTTATTCCCCAAATTGTACTGATTTTTAAGCCTGGCTTTTGATTTTTTATGAATGAAACGTATAACGACGCGCGTGTGTGTGTAAATAGTAAGATCGCGAGACATTGCGCGAGTCTATTAGTTCAAAGTTTTGATCGGTTACTGGAGCATTTTTTTGTTTTGTTTTTTTTTCATTTTCTGTGAAGTTAAGTGTTGTGTTTAGTTTTTGCGGTAATTACCTTTGTTTTAAAGTGATTAAAAAGTTTCTTGTCATTAAAATGAATTCGGAAACATGCAATTGTTCCTTGTGATGGATTAAAACGTGAGCAATCGTTACTCGGAAAGGTAAATATTTTGAGTTTTACAGACAAATTGATTTGAGTATTTCTCAGAAATCTAAATCACGTAATAGGCATTTAAGTCGATCAGCATACAATACTCATTGGATTATAGGCTGCTCTCATATCAAGAAATTATTCTGTTAGTGTTGCATATTTTTCTCAAAAGAAAATACCGCTTGGAATATCAGGTTACGATGATTTAAATGACTTCGCTGGTGCCAGTAAAAGACATCAGAATTCTCAAAAGCACATGAATGCTGTTGTTTCATTCTGTACCTACTTTTGGTAAAACACGAATCGAAACTTCTATATCTCGTCAATTATGTGCTTGACGACATTTCTAAATACAATACGCGTGTCGATCACAATCGCGCTGTTTTTCGGCCAGAGGGTCTTAGGGGCGGATTTTAAAGGTTAGTTGATGTTGTGTGTCATTTCATTTAGCACAACAATAGCTTCCTTTCCGAGGTCACGACGAGTCTAAAACCTCATTAAATAGAGGCAATTGCTCAGCGCTTGTATCTTTGCTTCATGTCTTCCGTGTGCTTTGATGTTTGTCATCTGTCTGTGGTAAAGAAGCGAAGAATGAAGAGTTATGGCTGTTCACATTGTAAAGGATTACCAATACTTACTCTTAGTATTTAATTTATATAAGAAACAAATGGTGCTATTAAAAAACATTCATTTTAATAGCTATTAGCAAAAACCTACAATTATGAAATACGAATATTAGTAAGAACTAAAACGACTCGGTCAGTCACAACGTTGACAAGCGATACGGTAGGTTTATTTTTTAAGTGTAAGTATTGGCTTGCCCTAAGTTTGACCCCTAGGCACGCCACTGGTGACAGTACCATCGAGGACTTTTCCGCCTGATTACTTAAAAATTTTTTCGCCTAAATCCTGCGGCGGCGCCAAGCCACGCTCCCTTAAAGTTTTCGTCTATTAGGAAAGCGATAACGCATTTAGTTGCAACCTGCATGCACTGCACAGCTTAATGACGCATCACGTGTACTCCTTTTGTGAATTTTACGGACGAACTATTTGCCTATTTGCCTTGGCGCGCTTACTAGAGAGCGCTTCTATTTTTTGAGTGCAAGCAAAAATGAACTTAGTGGTGGTCAGGCGGGAGTGTCCGCAATAGTACCTCCATTAATAATTGGTGAAAAAATTAATACTATCCCTTGCTGTCCCACTGCAGGGCAAAGGCTTGTTTTCATACAGGAAAGGCACAAGCATCGATCACCAAACTTGCTCAAGACAGATTGGCGTCATTTGCTCGCGCGATAATTGCTCGTGCTTGGTAGGGTAGTATACGTAATATTAATATGGTTTTAAAAAGAAAAGGGCGGGATAAAAAACATCAAAGACACAAAAAAAAAAATTCAGTGGCACTCCGGGAGTGCCGACAGAAGTGAAAACAAAACCCAAACAGAATACTTTGCCATCACTCACTGACATATCGGAAATACATTAAAACCGAGTACATCCTGAGGACAGCCGAATACATCCGAAGCGGTGTCGGTTAGGCTCAAAGCACACCAAGATGGCAGCGAAGCGGCAAGCAGTTTCAGTGACATATAATTTTAAACTTTATCTTCATAACCATAATACATAGTATCGCTGGAGAAACTTGAAAAGGTTGCGCGGCCGCCCGCGGCGCGCGCCGCGGGCACTCCTACGACTCAAAATTCTCAAGCGATACGATGTGTTATAGAAATGAAGATAAAGTTTAAAATTATATGAATGACACTCAAACTGCTTGCCGCTTCGCTGTCATCTCGTGTGATTTGAGCCTTACGGTTCAATGGTTTTTACCCATCTCAAAAAATGCCCAACGCGTTTTCAATTCATAAACACACAAAAACAAGTTACACTCACCATCTAGTTCATATCCTTGTCCGCCCCACTGCGGCAACTCCTGGGAGTAAGACTTGGGGTCGCTGCGACTTCCTATCGATATCTTAAGGCTTTTCCACAACTTCATCTTGACCACATATTTATACACAACACTAGCACTATTCAGTTTCACGTCACTGATTCATTTTGTCACACACACTGTCACTATGAGGCCGAATAATCTGGAAAAGAAGAAAAATAGGTTAGATTTTTAATTGCGTGTCGTGTTTTATTGTGTTTAAAGTTGTCGACATAGCTCACAGAATAAGCAAGCTGAAGTGGCAATGGGCCGGACATATTAGCCGTAGAACCGATGACTGCGAATCGGTGAACGTAAGGTGAGACGCCCTCAGGCTAGGTGGAGCGACGATCTTCGCAGGATGGCTGGTAGCAACTGGATGTGAGTTGCCGAAAATCAAGTTGAATGGCGTGCAATAGGAGAGGCCTATGTCCATCAGTGGACTGCTATAGGCTGATGATGATGATGATGATTTAAATGTGTCTGCAACCCGCAAGTGTTAACTTGAGACCAGAGGGGGACTTCCACGTTGTTACCGCTTTTGCCATCGACGCCTCATAGCAGTATCGCGCTTACGTCCGTCGTCCAACGATCGAAGTCTCAACTTAACTCTTGCGGGTTGTATTATAATCAAAATAACTACGTCATAAAATATAAATTAGGCTGTTACACAGAAAATTGCGGGATTTGTTCATTTATTTGACTAATAAAATAATAATATTATGTAAGTGAAATCCAAAGAGCAAAATCACGGAACGGATCACGGAAACATCATTTTGTTTGAAATGAGAATAATACACACGTAATAAACATAGTAATAATTTATTATTCAAATCGTAGGTAATTATGGATGTATGTTCAATATTTATTCTTTGTATATTTACATAATTTAAAAAACTAACAATCTTAAAATAATAATATGTACAAGTATATAAAAAGGGAGGGAAAATAATCAAAGGGCATCAAAAAATTCGTCCGCATCACTGTCGACGGGAAACGTGCCCAAAAGGCTGGCAGCATTGCCACGCTGTATGGCAATGCTGATTCTTTGGCCAAAAAATAGACCAGCCCTCTGGTCACGTGATGAGTCGACCAACCGCTTGGCGATGTCTTGGAATACTAAGTGGGCACTCGGGCCCCATGGCCCTAGTGTTTCAACCCCAAACGGCTCAAATATGTAAGTTCCAAAGAGATTGGAGTATTTGCGCCGTTTGAGGTTTTCCGCACCTGCAGCAGCCGCCCCAGCACAGCTTACCGTGCTTGGAAGATGGGATGGCGCAAGGGTGTCGACACACGTTACATCCCACACCAAAGGCCTACCTACCTTCCAAGGCATTATGGTCATCCCGTCCGGTCTCTTACCATCGTCGCGTGCCAAACCATTGGGTTCTAAAACAGCTGGCACCCCAGCGGTGACAAGAGCACGACGGATGATGTCATTGATGCTGGCATGCCGTGCTATCCGGCCTGCGCTTTTACTGCAGGATAAGCCATGGTGTCCGAGGCAGTCGACACCTTCACCGCATTGGCAGCGATGCGGAGCCACGCAAGGGGCGCCCAGACGCAAACAAGTAGCGAGCCGGAAGGTGGTGTCACCCAGCAATGTGCCTATGTTGGGTGACGGTAGTGCCTGAAGCCAGAGACCCGACTCCCACTCACCCACAGCCAGTAGGCGGGCACGCTCAGCAGTATTGGTGGACGTATTAATAAGATTATTCCGTACCAACCTGCAGAGCGGCTCATCCCACTGCCTCTGAGAAGATAGGTTCGCGGGCCGATCTGTATCCGGGCAAGCCATTTTCCAGGCGTTCTCCGCGTCTGCCAAGCACGGCACTTCAGAGTCAACCAGGGAGGGGGCTAAAATCTTCCCGGTCAACTTTTCGGTGCTGTGGACAGAGGACAGGAACGCCGGTAAGCTAATACTGGTAATTTTGCAGACGCCGAGGCCACCAAAGCGGATGGGTAGTGTGGCTTGCAGCCACGCTCGGTCGTCCAAGGCCACATTTAGAATTGATGTTAAAGTGCTGCGAATAATTTGGTCAATTTTGTCCAAGAGGTGTGGCTGCTTCCATAAAGGGGAAGAGCGTAGAAAATACATAAAATTAATATAAGGTAATTATTAAAAAAAAAAAAATACTCATAAAGCTCACGGGTATAGCTTGTTGGAATTTCGTGAGCTTTCAGAACGCACAAGAGGTAGTTTTTTCCCGTGCAGCAACGTGCAACAGCTTTGTCCCGTGGAACTCCCGTTGTGCAGACATCACTATCATGAATTCATGACAGAAGAAAGGTAACTCGCAACTCACTAACTGACGAGTGACGGGTATAGTTCCAGAAAATAAGGATGAAGCTAATGGAAACCGTAAACCACCATCCCACGAAAGATATACAGGGTGAAATTTTAATCACCGTTTTCCTCTTCAGGGGTCGTTGTACTCATAATTATGAACAACTTTTACTATGGGACCAAACATGAAATCGCGAAAAAAAAAATCTGCTGTTCCCTACATTTTGACGAGTTATGTGAACATAAATGCAAGGAACAGCTGTTTTTTTTTCGCGATTTTAGGATCAATGTTATGACAACTTTTACTATGGTAAAAGTTGTTCAATAATGATGAGTACAATGTTTCCTTGAGAGGAAAACGGTGATTAAAATTTCACCCTGTAAATTCCAAGTCAAAGAAGCGGGTCATTTAACGTTGGCGAGCTAAGAAAGAACAAGCCCAAATTGATTATAATTAATCACAATACCAATATCTCAATGCCAAATCGACTACAAATTGCATTTCGGACGCACTAATAGGAACTGTTAGCCATGTCCACCGTCACGGGTCACTACAGCCCGTCGATCAGACAACGACATGGCTCCTTGAATACAATGGAGCTCAAACATCTACTTTTTAATGGCGCCGACATACTTCCATGAATATAAAATGACTTTGTAAATAAATAATTCATAAATCAAAGTATGATGAATGTGCTTATTGGGACTGGGAGTAAAGGTCAAGGTCAAATAGTCTATCTACGTCAGTGCTAGGGGGTTTTTTAGGGCCTATTTTTGCAGTGCGGCTGGTCGCTTACCAAATCACCTCACAAACCGAATTGTCACCCCATTTACACAGTTCGATAAAGTCGCAGGTGACTAGTTCATTGTGCATTAAAAGTCGATCTTCATGAGGCGGGCGATCGCCTGCGACTGAGCATTTTCACGATTGATTTTAATCACTCGCCACACGACATAAGTCACAACTTGCTATAATTTGGAACTTGCGATTTTAGTCACCTGCGGCCAAAAAGAATTACTTTTAAGACATTCACACATTAGCTACAGTCGCCTGCGTAAAGCCCGCATAACTTTGTGATTAGGCCAAGAGTAAAAACAGGTAGAAAGGTTACCAACCAATATTTAGTTTTCAAAAACTGCACACTTAAACTAGGTGTCCCTAAGACTGTGGTGGCCGCCACATAGCGTCCGCAATATACCGAATGACGTCACTAAAACATTATTTATGAAAGCAATTTGGTGTGTTTCCCTAGACAGCGTTTTTTAGCAACGTAAAGTCAAACCCCAGCGCCATAATTTTCACGACGGCCATCATTGTGTCCGTTATATGGCATCCACCGTTGTTATAGGAAACCGTAGCTTAAAACACATATAAATAATGCATATTATAATATCACACTACATTACACGACACGCGAAAGTAGAACAGCATGTCGTAAATAATTATCGGGAGTGAAAGAGACAAGCATATTTTGCTGTGCGGCGTGAAGCTGAGTTCAATCGATCTATTCTGTAATAAAAATCTCATCATAAAACCTTAGGCGAAGTGAACTTGATGTGAGCTGTAAACTGAAGGCCAATTCTCGTAATTTAAAACGTTCAAAATCTAGTCGCAGTCTCATATCGGCGACAAACAATTAATGTCAAGAACTTGTCAAAATGTAGGGAAATTAGAGGTATTTTTGACAGATTGAGACTGAGATCAGACTGTGAACGTTCATAAAATTACGAGAATTGCCATTTGAAATTTGATTTTGAACATATTATTAAATTACGAGAATTGGCCTTCAGACTGTGAACGTTCTTAATCTGTCAAGCTCCGCTAATGAGACACAATTGATTTTCTATTGTTTCGTCGCCAATATGGGTGACGCGCGCCGCTTGACCGGTTAAACTTACGAGAATTGCCCCTCTGGTATTAGTCCCTATACCATCAGTTGAAATGACAGCCACGGTTGAGATTTTTTAAAGAACAGACCGACAGGTTTGCTAACAAACCAAGTTTTAACGTGCCAATTGCAAAGCGCGTATAATCCATCTTTCTCTTCTTACTTAATACCATTGGATTCGACCGTCAAAGGATATTACTGTACAAATTGGATGAAAACGATGAGTATTATACCCGAATGTAACTCTATACCTTTGCTTCGATACAGTTCGGGATACAGCCCATAAAGGCTCTTCACCACAGGCGCGTTAAAATCGGTCGGTAATATCGGATGCGATAATGCGTCCCGATTCCTTGCCACACAGCTGTGTTTTTATCGTCCGATATTTATAACGTGTGCGTGCAACCTACACTACAGGCCTCCCGCCTGTACTACACGTCGTTATTAACGCAGGTGTAAGATAGTATGTGACCTAATATAAAATGTTCTTCTTTTTTCTTTTATTTGAAATGGGCTTGCTCTTGACTCTAGCCTGGGTCAAAGGTGACAGAGACAAAGTCGACGATGGAGCGAGCTTACCCAGAAAAATCTGTTCACTCTCACTTTAAAGAGATTCGGGTTGTATACGCTCGGAAAAACAGACGCAGGTAGAGAGTTCCACTCTTTTGCTGTGCGCATTATAAACGATATTTGCAAACGCTTAGTGTGAATTGGTGGAATAGCAACCAGGTAGGGATGGTAACTTGCAGTGCGCCTGGATGTCCAAAGGTAGAAGGGGGCCGGTGGAATGAGGTCGTGGAGTTCTTGGGCACACTCACCGAAGAATAAAATGTTCTAAGAACCCATGTCGGAATATCGCAGGACGACCGATAATAACGCGCCTGTGGAGGAGAGCCTTAAAGCTTGTGATTGAATTGTACAGTAATGACATGTGCGACATGTTTGGAATTAACTGGTTAATGATTATCTCAATCAACTAAGCAATGTTTGTGTAATATTATCTATTTATCTATTGATGAAACAGTTGCCAACAATTTACATGAGGATTATCAAGAGTGGTTTAATGAAGAGTTTGAAGGTAAGTGACGAAATGATTTGTTTGTTTTAAGGGATTTTAGTGAAGATCTAGCAGTCAATACAGGTTTGATATTTCTGGAACTACAAGGTTAAATTAAATTAGCTACTTAGCGATATTTCACAGACGAAATGGGTATCGATATATAAAATCCCTACTTAATATTATAAATTCGAAAGTAACTCTGTCTGTCTGTCTGTATATAACCTTTTCACACCTGAACCACTAAACCGATTTAGATGAAATTTGGTATAGATACCTATAGTTTGAGTCCCGGGAAAGGACATAGGATAGTTTTTATCCCAATATCCCCTTGGGATCGAAACTTATGCGGGTGAAACCGCGGGGCGCAGCTAGTGATAAAATAAAAAATAAATTAACTTGACGAGTTTTTTTGTAAGGTTATACAGGGTGTTACAGAAAGGGTATATCAATACAAACGGGTTGAAGAGTGTATCTGGTCTAGAATCTCTGTACAAAATTTCAGCTCAAAAGCAGTAACTTTAAAAATGCTTAATATTTTTTTTATTTCGATAGTTTATTAAATTGAAATCATAACAAACGTATCACCGCACTACGAGGGTTATTATCCATTATCTGTAGTGTGTCTGTGCGCCTAGTACACGCACAACACGCCGCCGCGCGCCATTGCAGCGCCGTGATGTCGAAATAAAAAAAAATATTAAGCATTTTCAAAGTTAATGCTTTTGAGCTGAAATTTTGTACAGAGATTCTAGACCAGATACACTCTTCAACCCGTTTGTATTGATATACCCTTTCTGTAACATCCTGTAAGCCGCAGTAAGTGTAGTCACTTGAAAAATCAGTTGTGTATACTTCACAGAAGTATCGTTATCTTAAAACGATAAAACAGATTTTCTAAACTCATACGTCAGATAAAAAAAAACTCCCAGTGGTCGTTGACCCTCAAGTTTAGTTCCTACAACAACAGGTAGGTAACACAAGAAAATTTTAAGCGAAAGAATTTGTCTAAAAGTTAGAGTTGCTACACATAGGTACAGTCACGTCTAAAAGTATGTATACACTTGGCTTTATTCAAAGGCGATTTTCTCCTTTATTTTTGAATGAAATTTTATGGTATTACGAAAATAGTATTTTCGAACCCATAGGTTTATGTTAAGTGTCGTATTTCAACGTTGCATTCGTTATTTCACGAAAAAATCCGCAATTGAAAATTACCAAGTGTATACATACTTTTAGACGTGACTGTACATGTTCGGGTCGGAAGACGGAGATTAAAACAGAAGAATAAGTAGCAGGGGATCCAAGGGGAGGTGGGGGGGGGGGGTTCAAGGGATCAGTCCGGAATAACTAAAAAAAAACATCAAATATATTTATTTTATCGTGCTTATAATATCACTAGCTGCGCCTGAAAAGTTAACATACAGATAGACAGACAAGAGTTACTTTCGAATTTATAATATTAGTATGAATATCGATATTTTATAATAGAAAAAATCATGTTCAACTAAATATTTTGGCTCCCACACTAACTTATTATTCCCAAACCATAATCTTTCATCCTGTCATTTTCACATAAGGAAAATCACGTATTATATCAAAGTTGAATATATTTCGCTGTCATATAAACGTACGTCATATAATTGCCTGTTCATAATCCAAGGTTTCCTTCATTTTTTATGTATTTATGGGTAATCATACCCAATATGCTTTACTGGGAAAAACCCACACTTTCTTTTTTTATTTATATACCCTACTTCGAGTGACTTGCAGAATCGAACGCTTTTGAGAAGTCTATTCACATAGGGATGTGCATGAAATTGTCGATAGAAGTAATAATTATTTTTAATTGTCGATAGTTGGAAGTAATAATCATTTTTTATACGCCATGCACAGTAATGATTTATGTAGTTAGTAATGCGAGTTTGTTGAGTATGTTTATTTCTATTACAGTTCAGCCGACGAGAGAATGCGTTCTTGACACCTGTCAGTTTCATACAAACGAATACGTGTTTTGCGAATTTGATCTTTATCATCATCATCATCATTTCAGCCAAAAGACGTCCACTGCTGGACATAGGCCTCCCCCAAGCACCTCCAATTCGACCGGTTTTATGCTTCTCGCATCCAACGAGTTCCTGCGGCCTTGACAAGGTCGTCGGTCCACCTCGTGGGAGGCCTTCCAACGCTACGTCTTCCGATACGCGGTCGCCACTCCGGAACCTTTCGGCCCCATCGGCCATCTGTTCTGCGAGCAATGTGCCCTGCCCACTGCCACTTAAGTTTGGCAATTCTCCGGGCTATGTCGGTTACCTTAGTTCTCCTGCGGATCTCTTCATTTTTTATTAGCTACTAGAATTGTCGTACAGACAGGTGTCAGGAACGCGTTCTCCCGGCGGCCGGACTTTAGTGCCTTTCTTCATGCTTGATTTGCTAGTTTTGTCATGTATTTCAAAATAATCTGCAGCATAATCCTGCAGCCTACAACCACAATATTTACCAAACTTTACAAAAACACGAAATAAACCATGTAACATCTGCATCAAACTCATTTTAACTCCTAACAAAAACACCTTGTTTTTGTAGGCACCGCTTTGGCACACGAGGCGCGGAACACATTTTTTGAGATCGATAACGATATCGATAAAAAAAAATCAAATCCCTATGCTTTTCCGGACTTACCGAAGTTGAACAAAGTAAAGCCGGAGATCAGCCAGCTGTAACAATGCAGAATCATAGTGATGTACGAAAATACTCCCCAACTTGCGATCCGAACGGGAAAAGTGTTCAACAACAATGATTTGTATAAGCCAGAATTATTAGTTATTAAGTCTAACCGATGTGATGTTTGCGTTTTGGTAATTCTGGGGAGAATATATTGTCTATTATACAAATATGTATATAAAAATGAAGTGTATATTTGTAATGTCAAAATAATAGCTTTTTACTAAATGCATAATGAATGATGAATGATGTATTTATAATTTTTATTTTTTTATTTTATCTCTGTCTGGTTTGAGCGTGAAAAGGTAACATACACAGACAGAGTTACTTTTGAATTTATAATATTAGTATGGATGGAGAGCGTCTGCCTATCTGACCTCCATAACCCAGTTACTGGGTAATACCATCCCCCTTGGTAAGACCGGTTGTCAGAATTTCGAGCTCCTGACTACCCATAACGACTGTCAAAAATCCACATGACAGCCGGGACCAACGGCTTAATGTGCTTTCCGAGGCACGGAGGGATCTCGGTAAGTAAAGATAGATACTTACTTACTTCCGTTTATTAATTAAACATCTCCTTTACAAACAAATTCTTACAGAATAAACTAAGAGACTTTACCTGCTCTATTCAAACCAAAGTAAATTATAATATTTATAACTATATTTTTATTTATTGACTATACATTATATTATATAAATTATAACAATTTGTAAATCCCTACTCCAAACATATCTATTCATAAAAATCACTTAACCAATAATATTTTAAAACAAAAGCCTAAAAAGTCGGTGCGCCCTATATTCTTTTGAGTAGTTTATTAGAGTCAATAAAATTGAACAAAGTAGGTAACTATTCCACAAAACCTATTTTATATTCACTAACAAACCTTCTATTTCTATTTTATTTTACATTTTCCTAATTGTGTCGTTCCATTAAATAATACAATTTACATTTTCAATTCACTTTGTCTTGTTGGTTTAAAGTCATCTAGATAATAGGTACATTTGTCTATAGGTTTGCTCGACCATATTGGTTTGAAATAAATGAATAACCTTTCAATAAATAGTGTTTTGTTTGAAATATAATGAATGGAAAACAAAGCGCGTAGGTAAACAAAAGAGGCACGTAATAACTGTGAACTGTAGTTGGACTTACTTACAGTCGCCAGCACATCAAGCTACCCGAAACTGTCAAAATTTCCCAATCAACTTTGAACCTTATGATGTAGCGATAAAGTTTAAAATCTATGAAAGAAATTTGACAGATTGTAGTAACTTGATGTGCTGGCGCCTGTACTTCATAATTGGGTACATTTTTTTTAATTTAAAAAACCTTTATTTTTTTTTTATTAATCAAAAATAAAACATTTAGAGGCATTTTTGAGTCGCTAAGGGAAAGATGAAGCTAGTTGTCCATTCCAAAGAGTGGTAGGTTCTTGTGGAGAAGAACGGGCAAGAAACTCATTGGACACTCTGAAATCTGATGAGGACTATGTTTTCAGGTAAGTCACATAAATAAATAATTATATACATAATATCACGCATGTTTTAATTAAAGGGTTAGGTTGAGGTGTAATTGAATTGTTTTAATGTGATGTTATTTTATTTAATAGCTACGCTTTTCAATTCATAGATAATTGATTATTATAGAACAACAACGACCAACAATGAAACAGTTTTTGGAATCCGACTCCCGTTAAAAAAAAAAGTGTCACTCCGGGAGTGCCGACAGAAGCGAAAACTTGAACAATTACATGTATCTATCTTTTTTAAATCACTGACATATCGGAAATACATTAAAACCAAGTACATTCCGATTACAGGCGAACACATCCGAAGCGGTGTCGGTTACGGTAACAGTGGCGCGAATTCAATGGTTTTTTCCCATCTCAAAAAATGTCCAACGTGCCTAAACGTGCGTTTTCACTTCAAAAACATCAAAAATGTAAACATAGGAGCGAAAATACCTACAATCTATCGCACACGCTAACGTAAACCGAACTAGGTAAAGTATAACGAGTTCTAACAACGTAACTCAAGAGAGAGAGAACAGGGGTAATCAGCTGTTAACTAGCGTCGTCTCGTTACAGGGGTCGCGCGGCCAACCAGATTAGCGTTGCTAGGCAACGGACCTCTATTGTGAATTTTGAGGTCATTTTTAGAATTCCGTTGCCAAATGGCTAAAACGCCAACTTATAATTTCGTCATGGACGTGCGCTTGTACGTCTCAACGTCTAGTACGTCGTCTTGTCGTCGAGTATTCTATTCTATTCTAACGTCTGTCCATCCGTCTGTCTCAAAACTCAAAAAAATCAAAGCATTTATTTCAATTAAACCAATTACAGGCACTTTTGAATTGTCAAGGGGTCGGTCAGTCAGAAAGATGGAGCTAGTTGCCCGTTCCAAAGCGTAGGTGCCTATGGAGAAGAACGGGCAAGAAACTCCATGGACACTCTTTTAAATCAAAATAGTATGGTTACAACGTCGTGGTTACATCATTAATTTGGTCTGTCAGTCTGTCCGTTTGTCCGTCCGTCTGGAAGTCACACAGCCATTTTACTTGGAGACTATTCGCATTAGAAATATCTATGAAAATTGGAAATAAGGCGTATTCTTGCACCGCTAAACAATGGTGTAGTGAATTTATGAAAAAAAATAATTTTCAGTAACGTTCTCCATACAGTCAAGTAACCGAGGAATAGAAAAACAAAACACAATACAAATAAGCATGTATTGTATCCTTGGGCCCCATAATTAAAAATACTAAATGTTGCTAAGTGACTGCTATTTAATTCAATAGTTTTTTAGATATTTGAGATTTTCAGTTACAACCATTTCTTTTTTCTGTTTTCCTTCTTAGTTAGTTTTAATTATAATCTGGCAGTTTGAGTATATTACGCGGCCTACCCAATGTCTTTTCTTTGGTATTGTTTGTCGAATCGTTGAGCTCCTCAAGTTCTAAGTTGAGCTGCACGATTTTTGACAAATGCGTGCACTGACTGGACAGGTCCGCTCAATCTGTGTGGTTCTTTCCTCAAAAGACCATTTTCAGACACCAATCTACTACATGGTCTTCACATGATCTGACCAAGATTTTGTCTGGACTTAAAAAGAGACTGAGACCTCTGAGTTTGTTTCGGCCTTTTTTCTCAGAATAGTCAGATAGGTAACGCCGACCTCATTTAGCTTTAAAAAAATATAATTGACGTTTAAAAGTGTTAGTACAAACCAACTTATCTATACTTATAATAAATCTGTAGAGAGGTCAATTCTGTACATGAAATATATTTTCAAAATAACTATCAGGGGGTGATTAGTGATCGATACTGATGCCAAAAATGCAATCAGTAAAATTTTTGTCTGTCTGTCTGTCTGTCTGTCTGTCTGTCTGTCTGTCTGTCTGTCTGTATGTTCCTTATAGAAACAAAAACTACTGGACGGATTTTAACGAAACTTAGTACAATTATTCTTCATACTCCTGGGCAGGTTATAGTATACTTTTCATCACGCTACAATCAATAGGAGCAGAGTAGTGAAGGGAAATGTTAGGAAAACGGGAGAAGTTACTCCATTTTTTAAGCTTCCGTCGCGTGTGCAGCCTTAATGATTAAAGTTACATAGAAATCATGTATCACGGAAATATTCTACATAAAATTGTCTAAAAAATATCCCGCAACAGCATATGTCTATCTTTTATGGTTGACTCACAATAACACGTTAAACTTCTGATAGCTTAGCAGTTCGGAGCATTCTGATTATATTTGTTTACTCTTACGCTTATAATACTCTCATTCATCCCTAATTTAAAAAAGTTAACATTATTACCTATTCAATAAAAAAAGAATCATAGAAATCGGTATAGAAACACCAAACTTATACATGAAATAAGCCATCGCGCCGTCCACGTGAAGACTGAATCATGCTATAAGGATTATTTTTGTGTAACGGTTGCAGCGCTCGACACGGGTCGCGGCGGCGGTAGGGTATAAAAAGGCGGGAGGTCCGAGAGCGAGCTTCTCAGCTTCATTCAATATTTGGCTGTTGATGCGTTCAGAGCGTTCGACCTTATTGACAGACAATAATTGATATTGAGAAACCGTGCTTATCAGCGCGACTTTTAGTCTTTAAATAGTTTATTTGAATTTCTTTTGTTGTTATTTTGTAAAATAGGTATGAGTTGTTTTGGTAGTGTTTAAATATTCGTTCAAATTAAAAATTATTAAGCGTAGGTACTTTTATTAATTAAAGTAGTTATAAGTATTTATTTTTAAGTGAAATAGGTATAGGTAGATAGTATTGCACAGGCGTTTCAGCTTTATTTTCATTTCTTTTTTGTTGTGAGTCGTATATATTTCTGGTTATAATTCTATAAGAATATTTTAGTTTAAATAGTCACTTAGATTTTAAGTGTAAGGTAGCTAAAGTTAGGACCACGTATTAGTTGTTTTGGTAGTGTTTAAATATTCGTTCAAATTACAAATTATTAAGCGTAGGTACTTTTATTAATTAATGTAGTTATAGGTATTTATTTTGAAATTTTACACAATGGTTCCCTTTATAATGTAGACAAGGAATTAGGAAGGATTTTTTTAAATTCAACCCCTAAGGGAGTTAAATAGGGGATGAAAGTTTGTATGAAAGTCCGTCAGTTTTAAAGTTAGGATCTTCAAATTTTGTGTTTAGGCTGACGACTAAAAATTAATTTATACGTGTCTCAGCGTTTTTGATAATTCCAACCCCAAAGGGTTAAAAAGGGGGATGAAGTTGTGTATGAAAGTCCGTCAGTTTAAAAGTTAGGGTCTTCAAATTTTGTATTTAGGCTAACGATTGAAAATTAATTTATACGTGTCTCAGCGTTTTTGATAATTTCTCCCCCAAAGGGGGATGAACGAACTGACTGAAATATCAACGCACAGTCTAAACCGCTGGTCCTAGGGACATGAGTTTTGGAGGTTGTGTTCTTTGTGCAGAGTAGGTATCGAATAAGAAGGGGTTTTTGGAAATTCAACCTTTAAGGGGGTGAAAAGGGGGGATTTTGTTTGTATGAAAAATCTTATTTATTGAGTTAATAACCTTGAAACATGGCACGAACACTTATCTAAGTAAATTATGAAGTTTGGAATTTTTCGTTTTTCTAAAATACCCCCTAAAGAGGTAATGGGGGGTGTCAAAATTTTAACACCCCCCGGTGTTAAAATTTGTATGGAAGAATTTTAACGCCCTGTCCGATTAACTTGAAACTCAGTATTTATACTAAGGACTAAAAATAATTAATAACGTGTATCAGGGTTTTTCGAAAATCTACCCCTAACTGTATGAAAAGAGGTAGTTAATTTTAAAGGGGAGGATTTTACTGCGTGGCTTGATTAATTGGTATAAATAAACTTTGAGTCAAGTTATGAACATATCTTAAACGAATTTTCAAAATTCTACCCCTGTGGGGGTGAAAAGCGGGGATAGTTTCTTTGAAAAATCTGATTCCTTTGTTCTATAAACTTAAAAATTGGCCCGAATACTTATTTATTTAAGTTAATTATAAAGATCATACCAACATACATTTCAGAAGCTAGTAGAAAATAAATCATTTACCATTTAACCACAAAAATACCTTTCGCCTGTATTTCATGGTTTTTTCAGAGAAATACGATAAAATGCGAACTTATTTTCGCTGTCGTTATGTCATCGTCGATTTTATAATGTTATGCATACGTACAATCATATTTATTCCGACTACGGAACCCTACACTGTGCGTGGTCCGACAAGCACTAGGCCGGTGTTTTTCTATTATTATTTTAATTATGAAGCTAAAGGGATTAAGGACAAAAAAGGAAGTTGGCCAGGCGAACGGATTGTTGGTTGAAAACTAAATTGTAGCTATTAGCGATGAAAATTGAACAAGTTGGTACGCTGAGAAATCGTAGTTGGTTTTCAGTTCTGTGGGGCTGAAACTGGAAATTTGATTTTGAAATTGTTGGACGGTTTCAGGTGTTTCGAACTGGTATATTATAAACAATTCAGTGGCTGAGTCATTGAGCGGCACGTGGTTAAAATATGATAAAAGCCGTACGGCTCAATTGAAGGTTACCAGGCCGCTAGTTGAACGGCGCCGTTTAGTTAAAAGGCTAGGTAGGCAGTTAACTGAGTGGCTGATTAATCTAGTTGGCGGCGACAATGGCGCCGATTCCCTTGTTCACAAACTAAACCAAATTTAATTTCAGTGCATCTTTTTCTTTCTATTTCATTAAGAAAAGGACAGAAGATAAATATTAGTTTAGACCTGTCAAATTAGTCCGTGCCTGACGTAAATTGACGTATTTATAATAGCCAATTTTTTAATCACGTCTAAATTGTCTATGGAGTATCTTAATTTGACAGGACTAAACTAATATTTATCTCCTGTCCTTTTCTTAATGAAACAAAAAGAAAAAGATGCACTGAACTTAAATTTAGTTTAGTTTGTGAACAAGAGAATCGGCGCCATTGTCGCAGCTGACTGGTTAAATTAGCCGATTAGTTAATCGCCTTTCCTTTGGAAGTAGTGCTCGCCTCGCTTCGCTCTATCGGCTCGCACGCGGTTGATCATAGTTCTAACCTAACTTAATCCATTTCGTCGGGATGCCCTGGCTTAGTTACTGCGACCAATTCGGCTCGCGCGTGATTGGTTACAGTTCCACAACATAAACTATAATTGAATATCATTCAGGCCGTTAGTTGAACGGCCGCCGTTTAGTTAAAAGGCTAGGCGGTTAACTAAACGGCGAATTAAACCAGTTGGCTGCGACATATACATGCCATATTGTAAATTATATGTATTAATTATCTCTCTTCTTTCCAACACTTTTTTCAAGAAAACAAATGAATAATATAAATTATAATAATTATTTACGGTCTGCAACGCCGCAGTAGGCGAAAGGCTTTAGCGCAAAACACGGTTATTAACTCAAGTCGAGGTAAAAACGAAACTTATAATTGCCCGTTGAGACAAATTTGAAAAGTTTGACAAAGTTTCAGGAACGCATCTGTTAACTTGAAACATTAAAAGCAGATGATGGAACGTTTGGATTGAGGTTTTGGTATAAAATTACAATAATTGGAAAGGTATTGGATATATTTTTCTTTCATATTTTCGGCTTAAAATAGATTTGTTACCTTGCGATTTGGCTTATTCCGTTTTCATGTAGCACAATTTGCCTAGATAACGTTCCCATTGCTGAGACACAGGCCCCCTCTCTGTAAGAGCGAGTGGGTCGTAATCCACCATGCGGGCCCAGTGCGGGTTGGTAGATGTTACATGTCTTTGAGTTTTTTGGTTCTTGGACATGCCGGCTTCCTCTGTAGGTAATTGCAGTCCGCGCGGAACTAGTTGGCCGCGCTTTAGGTATGTGAGCGGTGGGCCGGAGGGGCGGGGGCGCATTACTCAATACGTGCGTTGCGAACCGCCGCCTCACCCCTGTCCCCACCTCAGCGGCCAACTAGTTCCGCGCGGACTACAACACAAAGTCAGGCCTGTCAGGCCGCCGCAGTCGCACGCGCGCCTCAAAGAGATGTCAGCATAAAGGAAGGGGCCTGCCAGGGCTGAAGCCTGCCGGGGGTGCGGGATTGTCCGAAAGGGTTACCGCTACCCCGGAACATAAAGGGTAAGGAAGGAACACGGATGGGTTTTAGTCAGTAAGAGTCTGACACTCCCTTCCGCTCCACCCAGAGCGGGAGGGGTCATTTGATGATTTCCCATCCATAAGAAAAAAAAAAAAAAGAGGCCTGTCAGGGTTCGAACCTACGACCTACAAACTCGTATATTGCGGCCGTTTTCACTGGGTTACCACTGCTCAGTTGTTATGTAATGGAATTAAATTATTCATCCATGCTTAATTATGAGTAAGTATATTTTGTAGACCGTAAATTTAGCTAGCAACTTATTTCTCAAATTTCTTCGTATCAATGCACCGTAGTAGTGAAAACCATTCACTCGAAATGTTCAGCAAAACTAAATTAACTAGTAAACGCTTCACTGAAATTCCCGTTATAGTCCATTTATTGCGTGCAAATCTTTCGACCAGCTCGTAATCCACCTTCAAGTGTTATTTTATGATCTGCACCTCAATTACAAATAAAAATTTTATTCGCGCTATCTTTATCTAACACGTTTGTATAAAAGCTTTATTAAAGACAATAATTAAACAAAATTAAGTCATAATTTTAATAACAGCTATAAAAATTAAGCCACCCATAAAAAGACGATCCGTACTAAAAATTGTAGGTACCACAACAATTAATGTTGGTCCTGACGACAGACAAAGTGGTGTTAGCGCCGACAGGGGGCGCTTATACTGAAAATTTAATGATTTCACGTTAGTCGTCCTGCTCTGTCAGTAATGAAATGATAAAGGCCCATATAAACGTACCCACATACTGGACGATGATGATAAAGAATTAGTTAGGATGGAAGAAGCTCTCTGAACATTTTGGGATAGTAAAAGCTCGTTCATAGGGGTTTGTGGCTATGAAAGAAAGAAAATACATTTATTTAGCACAGACTAAAAGACACACAATACACCAGATACATACATCAAATAAAAACAAAAAGTAAAGATTAAATTTAAAAAAAAGTATAAAGTCCGATGTAAAAAAAAGTAAGCAGGAAAGTGTGCCTCACGGCTGCGCAATAGCAGCCGGCGCAGCCGCACAGGTCATCGATCACGTTTAGTCCACTCTCGGCCCCTAAAAAAATATTTGCTTATTTATTTCCTCTCGACCCTTAAACATAGTTCACACTCGACCCCCAGGGGGCGAGACTGAATTTTCATACAAAGGACAGGCATACCTCGTCCACTCTCGACCCCTAGTTCGGTAAGTACCTAAAATTTTTATTTTGGTACAGTAAGGTACAAAAAAGGTAAATCAACGAGCAATAATTCTTTATTACCCGACTGCGCCAGAAAGAAGGTTATGTTTTTCGAGTGTTTGTTCTTTGGCACGCTCTGTAGCCTAAACTGCTTGATCAGGTTCAGCTACGCTTGCCGCAGTTAGTCCGTGGATGGATGAACATTTTCAATTACCGAGTCCCCACTTTGCTGCATCCGGTTAGAGTGGAAGCCGACCCCAATATAGCTGGGAAAAAGCTAGGCAGATGATGAATTGCTCTTACGCACAGAAATATGTAAAGAAAGAACATGTAAATAAAATACTGTTTCGTTCAAATAAGGGTACCGTTTGATTAGTGTTTCAGAGAAAATCAACTAGGTAGGCAACAGTCAAAGAGAAAAATTCTTGAACCTCGTTAAAGTACTCACACAAAAGATGAGCAAATAATATATACGTTTATGTATGAACCTGCAATGATTGCCCAAGAGTTTTTAAAAGCGAAAGACAGAAAAAAATGAAAATTGAAAATAACAAACAACATTGTGCGCTGTTGCGAAACAAACCAAGTATTTTTCCTGTTTCCAAATCAGTTCACAAAACTAAGGAAATGAGGTTAAAAAACTGCCAAAAAATAATTAACTTTACATCCCTGCAAATTCTCGGGATAATTAAAATTATTATAACGTGTCATTTATTCTGAAAGGACCTTCATAAATTATGAGGATTACCGTTTATGATATACGTAATTAGGTAAACACACTGAAATGGAAAATTACCGAGTAATTTGTTTGTATTTCGTGAAATATCGTTCTATGTAATACCTGCTTCAGAATTCAGATTAGGAAGCAGACTTAGCTGAGAATTGTTTTATGCGTATTCATGGGGATTAGGTACATGACCTAAAGCGCGGTCACTGTCGGACTGCATAGAAAAGAAAGAGAAGCGCGATGTCATTACGCTAGTAATTTATTGCAAAATATGAAGCAATTATATATTTACAAAAAAACTATTGTTTGGACTAAAAAAATTTAAGTGTGCTTTACTATGTTGCTTGATTGACTTAAAGACACGGTAGATAAGGTTGAAGCTGTAATGAAAAACGTTAATTCTGTATTTGTTAATTGTAACAAATCGTTTGAGATCAAACGTAGTGATTCATAAGTTGGCATGGAGCCAGTACAAAATGTGTTGCACAATTACTAGTTTTACTTGTAACAGCAAATCAAGTTTTAGTTTTATTAAAATATCTAATATTATGAGGATTTTCAATTGATTCATGATTTTCAAGTAAGTGCTCTTGTCACACATTAAAAATACAAGCTCTTTGTTGCTGGGGTAAAAAAAAACCGAGTGTGCTTATGACCACACGACTGAAGTGAAACTTCAAACGTATTTGGCTATGAGAGGAAGAGAGAAAGAAAATGTGCGCGCGCACTGCTTTCTCTTGCTTATATCCCCCAGTCAACTCCCGTTCACCTCGCCCGATCACTCTTTTCGTAACGCGTTAACCAGCTTACTCCCCGAGTCAAGCGCGCGTAAAGAAGTTTCACTTCAAAATTTAGTTACGACTATACTAATGCATAATCAGACTATAATGTTCCCCACTGCTGGGACACAAGTCTTGTCTCTTCGAGAGAGAGTGAGCTGTAATCTACCACTAGGGCCCAGTGCGGGTTGGTCTTCATTTTATTTTTGGTTCTAGAATATGCTGTTTTCATCACAATGATTTCCTACACCGTTTTGAGACACAAAGTAAAGCGCCTGGCTGGGTCCGAACCCACTTTCAACTCGCAAGCCGGGCCGTAACCACTGTGCCACCACTGCTCCTTAATATACTAATAACTACATTAAAATTCCCTCCATATCAAGGCGCCAACAACTATGCAATAAGCTTAAGATTTATTCTAAGTACCTTTTCCACGCTAATTCTTAAGTGAGTAACGAGTCTTGTTAACTCCCATTCAAATATAGCCCGTGTTAGTTAAAACGCGTCGTATAAACCGCTCTCCACAGAAAACTAACGGCCCTGGATGAGGCCACGGGACGTTTTAAACAAAGCCAAATAGATATATGGGTGACGACCTCAATTTACGACGCAGGAATTGTGAATGACGAAACTAACCTGAGTTGCGGTGGCAAAAAATAAATATCACCAACAACAAGACAAATTGGGCTGATTGATACCGTTTTCGGTATTTATTTATTTATTAAAACTTTATGCACAAGTAAAAAACTGTACAAAGGCGGACTTAATGCCTTGGGCATTTTCTACCAGTCTACCTTAGTCATATCTGTTTTAGTTTTTTTTTAAGTTATTGTTTTACGTTTTTTATATATATAGTATAGTACTTAGGGCGGGTTGTTTCACGTCCGCTTAACGCATGTATATACGTCAAAAATGGCGCTAACTATCGTCAAACCAAAAAAGGAGGGAGTCGGGGGTTACGTCCGTTTATGGCCCTTATTGTATTCGTGAAGGTGATTTTTCTCGGATCAGTAGCGTTACATTAGAAAAATAACACGAAAACCAAATTAACATTTCGTGAAGCATGGTAGTAAGCGGGCAGACTTATCAGGAGATACATATTTAAAGGTGTATGTATGTTTATCCACGCATTTCTCCGAAACTATTAATCGGATTGTGTACAAAACTATTGTGTCTTGGGATCTGTATTTTTTTGTTTCTTTTTGCTTTTAACTTCCGAAATTAAAGTTATTTCACCATTTTAATTTAATTTCTTTTTGGAGTCGATTGTTACGTTAACCAATCGTTTGAAACAACCGGCCATATTGAATCTAGGCATTGGATTATTATTGTGAGCTAGAGAAATTGCAAGGTAAGGAAAAGCAAAAAACTCTCAAACAATTTTCTATACCCACCAACTAGCGACCCGGGCTTGCTTCGCAGGATTTTTGTAACTTAACAAAACATCATAAGTTCTTTAGTATGTGTGAGTTTCATATTAACATTCAATGTTTCTTATACACATAAACCTTCCGAAATAAATTCTTTAAATAATTGTAAAACTGCATCAAAATTCGTTGCGTAGTTTAGTAGAACAACGCGTTCACACATACAGACACGAAAAGTGGATTATTTGGTAAGATATTTACCCAACAACAAAACATTGATTGAAATAATTACAACCACAACATTTGACGCTAAACATAACCCTTAGAAACATAACAACCGTTGTGTTACATTTCAAAATCCGTCAATTTGAGTTGAGGATAATGTAACAAGTCACTTAACGAAATGATCGGATTATGTTTCATTGACAGCGCAGCGCATGATTCATGTTCATTTGGCGACTGGCCAAACGGTGCGCTTAAATAGACGAGACCGTGCTAGATTAGGTTGTGTTGTAGGGAAAGTTAGTACCACTGCAAATACTGCAGAGACACATGCACTTAGAGTTTGGTGATGTCCGGGATATTACGACTGTAAATTCTAATTGAGAATTCTGTAGATGAACTGAAATTAATTTATTATAGTAAATAGTATGTATGTGTATATAACTTATTTATGTATTTGTGTACCTAATTTTAAATATTTTTGAAGTCAAACTTCTTTACGCACGCTTGACTTGGGGAGTAAGTTGGCGAACGCGTGACGTAAGCGTTGCGAAAAGAGTGATCGGGCGAGGCGAACGGGAGTTGAGTGGGGGATATAAGCAAGAGAAAGCAGTGCGCGCGCACATTTTATTTCTCTCTTCCTCTCATAGCCAAATACGTTTGAAGTTTCACTTCAGTCGTGTGGTCATAAGCATACTCGGTTTTTTTTATTATTGTTCCTCTCAACCAAAGCACCTGCCATCTAATCTCTTCACCACCGTTGGTTGACTAGTAGAGAATGAATACCTTTTTGTGCGAAAAGTTTAAATAAATAAATAAATAAATTCTTGCTTCCATTAGTCGTTTACTTTTGAACTGGAGAATGTGAAGTCATATTTTGTTTATACAGGTTGTAAGGTAACATGAGTTCAGCATATGATAAAAAGTAGATAACCAAAAGTGTAATTAATACCTACACGGTCAAAATCCATGGAACAGTTGATCTTTGAAGTGAAAACTACTTTGGGCGTGTTAGGCATTTTTTTAAGTGGGAAAAAAACCATTGAATTCGCGCCACTGTTACTGTAACCGACACCGCTTCAGATGTGTTCGGCAGTCTGTGGCAGGATGCGCTCAGTTTTAATGTATATCCGATATGTCAGCGAGTTATGGCAAAGTATTCTGTTTGTGTTTTGTTTTCACTTCTGTCGGCACTCCTGGAGTGCCACTGTTTTTTTTTCGTGTATTACAGCTCGTTGTATTTCTAGATGTTTAGTATAATGAGCATGTTACAGTACCCGGCGATAAATATTGCACATCGACATTTGGAAAGAGACATTCGGCTAATTTCGACTTCGTAGAGCGTTATCTCTGTCGCACGAAATACAAACTGTCCGGTATCTATTAGGAGCTGTTAAAACAATTATGATTTGCTTCTTTTGATAATTCTTTTTATTCTTTGTATAAAATACACCAATTTTTCTATAAATGATGGCTTTAGGTTAACAACAACATGTCTAAGTTTATGGTTATGGCTAAAGATGCCATAGTACAACTTTAAATTATTAAAATTTGGGGGTTATAACAACTCTAAATAAATATTTTGATCTGGACGCGACCACACTCTATCCCACTTAAACAACGACTGACAAAACGTCACATAGGTAGTGTGCGACAGAGATGACGCTCTACGAAGCAGAAATTAGCCGATTGTCTCTTTCCAAAGGTCGAAGTGCAATATTTATCGCCGGGTACTGTATTGTAATAGCTAAATAAATGATCACTTAGTCGATTATGTGAAAGAAAAAGCGGTGGATCGGGGGTGAAATTTCATGCGGACAAAGTCGCGTGAAAAAGCTAGTCATAGATAAAGCAAAATAATGAAAACCACCGTTACTTAAGGCCTAAAGCGACCTAAAGCGCGGTCTTTGTCGGAGTGTATAGAAAAGAAAGAGAAGCGCGATGACACAACGCTGGTAATTTGTTGCAAAATATGAAGAAATTGTCTATTTACATTAAATATATTGTTTGGACTAAAAAATTAAAACACCAGTGCTTTAGTATGTTGCTTGTAGAATAATCTGACAATAAATCATAATGATTGTTGTATGTTTATTAGTATGGTTTTTATTGTAATAAAAAGAAATTTTTTAGAGGTATCTTCATGATTTATTTCATTTGTATCAAAAATTTGTGGTATTATATTTTCAACACACTGTCTACCTAGCATATATCCTGAAGAATATCATACATTTTTTTGATTCTGTTTACTGTAGTCGATCACATACTTTTATTTCTTCTAAAACTTGCTTTTTTTGAGTTTAGGTCCTGTAAGCCCTTTTCGAAATCCTAGCAGTGCTAAAGTACCCCTGTACATAATATAATCCGAAACCACACCACGTGCCACAGTAACGCGTTCCGTTAATGATCACATTATGCATAAGTAGCAAGTAGTTGTGTTGCTCACGTAGTCAGTATCTGAGCTAAATGGAACTGTTGTTGTAGAGGATACTGGTTTTTATTTGAATTTTAGTCAGAGCACCGGGTTGGATGTATGTAATGGTTCCTAGGTTGAACTTGATAATATTTTAAGATGAGGATGTAGTCCGATTAGTCTGAAAATGTTAAGTGCCGCATCAAATTAAGGACGGAAACAAACTAATAAAAGCCCCTAGGCAGATTGCAGAATCATTTAATAACTTTTTTGTTGACCAAATACATGATGTATCCAGTAATTGTACGGGAAACACAGCTGCAATTACCAAAACCCGTAATTCTTTGTTTATGCAGCCGGTAGTCTCCCAAGATATTACACGTGTGATACAAAGCTTAAAAAATAAAAAAAGTTTCGGATTAGATGATTTTTCAATAGTTGCAGTCAAATTTGTCTCTGATATTATCGCAAAACCATAAACGTGGTATATTCCCTGATGAATTAAAGACAGTGATCATAAAACCATTACACAAAAAGAATGACAAGGAAGACATGACAAACTATAGACCTGTAGCTCTTATTTCAGTATTCTCCAAAATCTTTGAAAAAATCATCTATGAATCTATTTACACGTTTATAGCTAAAAATGATATTTTATGTGAAGAACAAAAGGGCTTTCGAAAAAATAAAAATACCAACATGGCAATATTCGATCTATTGAAAGTAATTATGAATAATGTGGATAAAAAAAACCCTATTATGTGCAATATTCACAGATATGACAAAGGCATTCGATTATGTAAAACATGACACTCTTTTAAATAAACTTAGCGACTATGGCATAAGAGGTAACGTCCTAAACCTAATAAAATCATATCTCACGGATAGAAAACAGTACACAGAACTGTCGAGAATCTGTACTAAAACCAAACGTGAACTGAAATACCTATCAAGTTGCAGAGTAATAGAGTTCGGAGTTCCACAGGGCAGTGTACTCGGTCCATTACTGTTTCTACTTTATATTAATGACCTACCCCGTCAAATTCGACACCCAATGACATTATTTGCCGATGACAGCACTGCTATAGTCGAATATATGAATGAGACGAACTACGAAAATGAAATTAACAGCACACTTAAAACAATAATAGATTGGCTTAAAAAAAATAATCTCATCATAAATTAAAAAAAAACTAAAGTCATGCATTTTCACCAGAGGTTACAGCCAAAAAAAGTAATCGTTGAATATAATGGCCAAATCGTAGACACTACTTCAGTGACTAAATTCTTAGGAGTGCAGATTGACGATAAATTGACATGGAAATCTCATGCTGAAAATGTATGCCAAAAACTTAGCAAATCTTCGTATGTACTCTATAACCTCTCAAATAAACTAAACATAAAATACATTAGTTATAGCCTATCATGGATTAGTTGCTTCAGTATTAAGATATGGTGTCATATTTTGGGGCAATTGCAGTGAGAGGGAAAGAATATTTAGAGCCCAAAAACGATGTATTCGATCAATGACAGGTCTTAAGTTTACTGAAAGTTGTCAACCTGTATTTATATCCCTAAATATTTTGACATTACCTTGTTTATATATACTAGAAGTTGCTCTATTCGTTAAATTAAATAAACACCTATTTACCTCAATGATTGACATAAGGCAACGCACAGCACCAATGAGGTCCCATTATAAAAACCAATTGTGCACAGGTGGTCATAAAACAGCCTTATTAAAAAATAGCATCTTTTCCATGGGACCACTTGTATATAATAAATTACCTGAAACTTTAAAAGACCTTCCCATAAAAATGTTTAAAAATCAATTAACAAAACTATTGCTGGAGAAATGCTATTACACAATTAAGGACTTTTTAAATGACAAAACTATATAGGAAAATGTTATCGATAAATGTACGTTGTCTCTGCAATTTAGAATGTTTCAGATTATAATAATGACATTGTTATTTATTTATTATTTTTTATGGTTGTTGCTGTATTGTAATTTGACAAACAGATTTTGACATTACCAGAATATGTAAAGATTATAACTAGTAATAATTGTGATTGTCGTTAATGTTTTGGATTATTTTGACATTAAGCTTTGTAACATTACACATTACGACATATATTCTTCATTACATGATTTGCGAGAGATTTATATTTAATTCATTGATTATTTTGATTATTATTTCGTTTATTTATTTATGTACATTAATTTATTATTATTATTTTTTTTTAATCTGATCTGTAACTACATATTTAATTCGACTATGGCTAATAATAATCGTATCGATAGCTGTATCTATAGTACTATTCAATTCAAACCTAATATGTTGCATGCCGTAAGGTAAAATGTATCGGGACACTTATCAAATATTCCAACTTATATGTATACCTACATTATCAGCAAATAAATGATTTCTTTCTTTCTTTCTTTCATAGGTGGCCGAGATGCGAAACGTCGGGTCTGATTCACGATCCGACATATTATGTAGTTTAGATACGTGTAAGCACTGTAGCGGGTACTCGTACGAAGAGAAAATTCGAATTTAACCGGTCAAGCGGCGCGGTTCGCCGATCGGCGACGAAACAATAGAAAATCAATCGTGTGTGTCTCATTAACGGCGCTTGACAGATTAAAATAAATTAAATAAACTAGCGAACGAATCAGACACGTGCGTCGGAAACAAATACGTGCGTTGGTACTGAGCGCTTGCCAAGACCATCCCAGCTTGACTGTCGACTGTCGACTGTCCCAACACTCAGTGTCTCCGCCAGTCATCGCTGCATCCCCTCCACTGACGATAAGCAGTAGGGCTCGCTTGCGTTTCCGATCACATGATTTCGTATTTGAATCAAATTGATAGATGGCGCTGTCCACTGTACTGTGGCGCCATCCATTCACGACATGGATGAAGTAAGAGATGCGTATATATTTTTTTAGAAAATCTGTAAGGGAGGTCTCAGATTCAACAGCAAACGTCAAAACAGCAGGTAAGTCTGTTATCAATGACATAACCCTTACTCCAAGCTGCTTGGTGCTTGACCTAAAAACGTCTTGGCACTCCACGCTTAGCTAAACAAGTTCTGCATTTAATCCCGAACTGCACCAACTTATTTACGACGCCATAAACACTTCTGCTGACCTCACAAACGTAGTCGACCGTATCAATAACAATGCACATAAAGGCACAGCCACACCTAACAACCATTACTCACTTTTCATCAATTTTATTACATAACATAAAACGATTTAGCCAACAGATTTCCCGCGGTACACAATCGATTAAAATAAATCATTTGCCGCCGCCCGCGGCATTCTTCAAGCGATGTGCGGTCGCGTTGAAAAATATTTTGATTGCGAAAATTCTGCACCGATTTGCAGACTCCGAGGAATTTCTTCATTTAATGGACCCTTTTCATGAAAAATTTCCACTTTGATAGGTCTTGTGGAAATTTTTAGGACTTTATTTTTATAGTTTGAGTTGTTTTAGTCTAAAGTTGTGAATTTATTGCTAAACTTTGTTTCTAGACATTTATTTATACTGATAGAATACAAAAATCTGTCAGTGTAGGTAAGTGAGTAATTAGATAATTGCTCCAATCATTATTTTACAATATTGCCACATAAAAGTCTCTTTACACACATAAAAGCTACATAATACAAAAAAAATATACATTCAATCGGACACTCACTTTGTTGAAAATAATTATTTTTAACAAAGCGATGCCAATAGCTTTTCCTACCCTCAATAATTATTTTAACGCTTTCTTCTCAAATAACACTATTAATAATTTTAACAGTGTTATTTGAGAACCCAATTCACCGCCATTTGTAGATCAAGATGAACAAAGTATTTGACGTTAACAGTAATTAAGATCGACCCTTATTTGTAACCCTTTCAGCGCTAGTAATATATTAGGTTACAACATTGTGGTATTGGGGTTATGATGACAGGGGAATCAATATCTCTGGATAATAATGACATTAATGATACATCTTCTGTTATTTCTTGAAATAGGTAATTGAGGTAGCTGTCATGTGTATGAATCTATGTATGTGTTGATAATTATAGTTATCGCGTTTTAGCATGGCACTAGCGGACATTGCCCTTTCCCTAAAACTCCGCAGGAATCCAAAATATAAACTATGTATGGTTTTTTTATTTCACTACTTTATTTCAGTTTTTTGTACAGTCGAACAAGCTAGTTGGTATACAGGCAGCTAACTTGCAACTACTTTTAAACAATGGTGTGCTGAGTTAGGGGCCTGTGCCATCAAATTTTCGAGAGACACGTTCTATGAGAGTGTATAGAAATACGTGGCACGACGATAATATCGCCGCGATTCTCTCGCTCGTGGAGACGGCCCCTTAGTAAATTTTTTTAAACCACTCAATTTAATTAAGGATGCCATAAGCTGAAAAAGTTATAACGCACAAAATCAAACTAAATATTGGCAATACATGATATTAGAAAATGTAAGTAGGTCAATGACCGCAATTTTCTTGCTAAAATGCGACGACTATAGTAATGAAGCGAGAAATTAATTTGACGTGAAGCAGCTTTAAGCAGCTTTTAGGTTAGTCTAGCTAGGATATTTCAAAGTATAAGTAAGTCGAGGTGAAGCGTGCTGGATCATAACACCCAGCAGTCTTTGCTGGATTAACCGTCGCGTCGTTCTATTAATTATAATAAACGAGGCACTTTAAAGGTACTCAAGACTTTCATTAGTTAAAAAAAATCAGCTGTTCCCTACATTTATGTTCGTCTAACTCGTCAAAATGTAGAGAACAGCAGATTTTTTTTTTCGCGATTTTAGGTTTGGTCCCATAGTAAAAGTTGTTCATAATGATGAGTACAATGACCTCTTAAGAGGTTGTTAATGTTTTTCCAATAACCCTGTATATTATAAAAAGAAAAGATTTGATTTCTTGTGCTTGTTTGTGGGCTTTCACGTTATAACGGTTGAACGGATTTCGATAATACATGATTGCCATTGCATTAGTTTTACCAAAAATAAAAACGTAATTAAATATTATGTATATTCATTGAACAATATAGATCTAGCAAGAGAAACAGTGGTTCGTGATCTTGGTATTTTGTTAGATGATAAGCTCCATCTTGATGCTCATGTTGCTAAAATTGTGAACAATGCTTTTCGTATGTACGGTTTTGTGATGAGATCGGCTCAGGAATTTAAACGCCCTGGTACTTATTTATACCTATATAAAACCTTGGTCAGGTCTCAGTTGGAGTACGCGGTCCCGGTGTGGAATCCCTTCTATGAAAAATATTCTAATATGATAGAAAAAGTACAACGCAAATTTTTAAAGGCCATGCATTTCCATTGTTTTCACACGTATGCATCTTACAGTGACTTACTGAATAAATTTAAAGTTTAAAACCTTAAATCTAGACGTATAATGTTGGATTCGACGTTTCTGTTTGATTTATGTAACGATTCATATGATTGTATAGACATAAGCAATAGAATAAGTTATGTAGTACCCAGAACTACTATATGTCGAGGTGTGCGCGCACGACCGCTATTTGCTGTAACCTCGTGTCGATCAAACGCAGGATCGCGAGCACCCCTACGGCGTCTTACTACTCAGTTCAATAAGATTTTCCGGGATATCGAGTTCTTTGCCGTTTCTGCTGGAAAATTTAGAAGTATTGTGTTTAAAATCATAGCAGAATTAAGTAGGTACATAACAATCCTTAAATCAAAATTTCAGTTTTTATTTCAATTTTAATTCAATTATATCTTTTTTCTCTTTTTATTATTTTCACCTGTATAGTGTATGTTTCAGTTTAGTTTTTTTTTTTTTTTTTAAGTATTTTACCATGCTCTCTTTTCAATGTATGTAATCTATATCGCATGTCGTTAGTGTTTGTTTAACTTTTAATATTTTGTGGAAAATGTTGTTGGTTATACATTTATACTCCCATTTTAGTCTTAAGTTCCTATACCTTACATTATAATGTGTAACCGTTTATTTTCCCTAATAAAATAAAATAAATAAAATAAAAATAAAATGATTAGACCATGACCTGAATTAGGACATAGGATACTTTTTATCTTTTTTTAAAGCTTAATGCGCCCGCTTTTGGCCTCGATCACGCCTGATGGAAAGCGATGTATCCCGATATACCCACGGGATCGCACCACACTAATATACTCATATATTCATCACATTTTGCTTTCAAAAACCGCCGTAAATTTGGACTACGACCTTAATAAAAACACATACGACAATAATGTAATCAAACTTTTTAATTAGATTACCTAGCCCTAACATTCTCCACATTATCACACACAAATATGAATGAACTAAATACATTTTATAACCCCAGTCAGCCATGACAGTTTACCTTTATCAGTCGCCACTTCACGTCACCATCTGTTTTCGTCATATCAAACGCGTTTACATTACTTATTATAATTTATAATTACTTTAAAGTGGCGCCCTCCCACGGAGTTCGTGTGTATTTATGGTCACGTCGATAATTTGGTTAGTAGCTGAATATCGATTTTATGATTTTAGGTTTATGTGTGGTTGATTTTTATGATTTTGTGAGTAAAATTATGGCGAAACTAACGTTCTATTTAATAGTTCCTAGTTAGTGAGTAGTTCTATAATTATGATAATATGATCGATACTAAATGTATGTGTAGTATAAGTACAGCAGTGCTATTCTGTAAAAAACTCACCGTGAAAACTTAGGTGAAGTGAGCTTCTAATACTGTCAATCCGTTCCAGCAGGTGGATTGACAGCTCACTCCACGCTCACTTCGCCTAAGTTTTCACGGTGAGACGGTTACAGAATCGCACGGCAGGTCTACCTAACCCTTCGAGACTGACGGGCGTGACGTTGTGCTACATCTAATCTTATCAAAAATGGATTTTATCACCATAAAATGCGGCTCAAACTATCAACTACCATCCAAAAATCTTGTGCATACTCAGGAATACATCTTTTGGGCCCCAATATTAGAACTTGCACTAGTGAGTTCCAATGAAAAACGACCAGGAGAATGCTATTGGCTTAGTCCCCCTCAAGCGTCAAGTGTACACCAAATGCACATAAGAGAAAGTGCTCGAAACGTCAACGGTACACCAAGTGTACACAACAGTGTCATTTTCATTGTTATAACAATGACTTTACTGCACCCATTCAAAAAAAAACAGGGAGGCAATTAAGTCACCTGCATCCGTCAGGAGGGGGGGGGGATGATTCTACACGTCATTCTAAACAACTTGTGCTATGAAACTAAAAACCAGAATTGTAAAAAAAAATATACCTCCATGCATCGAAATTGTCTACTATTGTTTTCGATTTTGTTTTTCACGAATCGTCTAAAAGTTTCGTAGCGAAAGTTGTTTAAAATGACGATTAGAATTACCCCCTAGATGGATGCAGATGACTAAATTGCCACCCTTTTTTTATTTTATGCATGGGAAATCATCAAATGACCCCTCCCGCTCTGGGTGGAGCGGAAGGGAGTGTCAGACTCTTACTTACTAAAACCCATCCGTGTTCCTTCCTTAGCCCTTGTTCCGGGGTAGCGGTAACCCTTTCGGACAATCCCGCACCTCCGGCAGGCTTCGGCCCTGACAGGCCCCTTCCTTTATGCTGACATCTCTTTGAGGTGCGCGTGGAACAAGTACGCGCCGTCCGGCACGGGCCTGGTCCTGATCGGACGGTGAGCTAAAATCGCCACCCTGTATAACAGTTACTGTTGAACAAGATTCAACCGCAAAGCGTCCTCAATAGCAATACATCGAAATAACAAAGCAATAACGATTACGTTATGAGAATCACTTCATTGTCATAATCAAACCTATCCCACCCCTAATTCAGATAATGAATGAGAGACCCAAAAGATAGTATCGGAATGTAATTTCCTCCTCGAATCGGATAGGATTATATTTATGGTTATTAACATTTATTATGTTAGTGGTTAATTATTATTATTATTTACTGGTGTTTGCAATTGAAGGGTTATTTGGCAATACTCAAGGTATTGTTTTTAGGGTCAAATTTATTATTGAGTTTAATTTGTCTGAGGTACTTATTGCAAAGGTACAATGGTAGTAAATATATCATACTAGCTGCGCCCCGCAGTTTCACCCGCATAAGTTTCGATCCCGTGGGAATATCGGGATAAAAAGTATCCTATGTCCTTTCCCAGGACTCAAACTATCTCTATACCAAATTTCATCTAAATCGGTTTAGCGGTTTAGGCGTGAAAAGGTAACATACAGACAGACAGGCATAGTTACTTTCGAATTTATAATATTGGTATGGATTGTCTGCCTTCTACATTTTCGTCTTGAAAAGTTTCAAAATTGTTTAGTGTGCTTACACACGGTGACACGACTCATAAGCGACACGCGTGAACGACATAGGCAACAGCCGCAGACGCGTCGATGCGACGGCTGCAGTTCTTCTGCCGTTGACGCATGTCGCTCGTGTGTTCATATGAGCACGTGGTGATTAATTTTAAAGTGTAATGTTACTGTTAGAGCGGTTCTGCACTACATCCGATCCGAATCCGAGAAATGCCGTCCAAAGTGACCATATAGTTCTATTTGTATGAGAGGTTGCGCACTAGATCCGAACTCTATCAGTCCGAATTTAGAACATTCCCAATTTGGATGTAAGTCGGATCCTTAATTCGGATTCGGATTGGATGTAGTGCAGAAGAACCGGTCTTACTGTCATTGTTAGCCTACATCATCCCACTGCTGGTCAAAAGCTCTCTCCCATGACCTCCAACTTTTTTGATCCAGCGCTCATGTGGGCCAGTGGTTGTTTGTTTTGTCCAGCTTTTGAAATGTAATGAAACCATTTTTTATTTCAGGCACATTGTTATTTTTATAATCCTAGCTGTGCCCCGCGGTTTCACCAGCATAAATCTCGATCGTTTGGGAATATCGGCATAAAAAGTATCCTATGTCCTAATCCAGGTCATGGTCTACCCATGTGCCAAATTTCATCTTAACCAGTTCGGCCGTTTTAGCGTAACAAACAAACATACAAAAATCTTTTCTATTTATAATATTTAATTATTATATACCTAGTTTAGGTTTAAATCAAACATGATACGCTCGCCGCTATTTAAATTCATAAAAATAATTAAATTATACGAAGGCACGAAATATTAAAACAAAAGATGTTAGAGATTATAATTATAATTAGGGTGAACAAATTGTTATCATAATCATTGATCTTAAAACTAATTGAATAGTTAAAAAATAGAGACGTCTTTTACAAGTTCTTTGTTAATTAATTTGACTACCATTCAAAATAGGTACCTCTTTTTATTACAAAGATTTGCTAATGGAAAATAACAGAATCTGATATGTTTTGAATGATAAATTCGTTTACCTTTATTTTCTGTATGTAGATAATTAATAGAATTTTCTCAAACATGCTTGGAAATTTGAGCATTATTTTGACAACCTTGTTCGAGGAATTAGTTATCCAAAAGGTTATTTTAGTGAGCGCAATAAAAATGATGGATTGCCTTATTATAATTACGCACCCCTTTCTTTTACGCCCTTTCTTTGTGACACAAGTGAGTTATGAAATATTCTTTTTTTAAACCCATTTACTTTTTAAAGACTATTTTAACATAATAAATAAGATTTAGGCGCAGAATGCCCACTTCCCAAAATGCTGGTCACTTTATTTATTAAGGACCTACCAATTTTTCTTGTCTCACTAAACAGAAGATTTTTTAGAAGACAAAATCTATGCTGTCTTTATTGTTCTCGGATGACATTATGCTGGGTACCTACACATTGGTGAAGCGTCAGTGCTCATACATACGAACGACACACGTCGACAACAGAGGTAACTAGAGGGCGACTGCTTAACTGAGACGTTGCCTGAGCTAGCAACGCGGTGCGGGAGGGGTGTAGTGACGTGTTGCGAGGGCTCAGTGATTCGTCAACTTGTGACAACTACGAGTATCACCACTTGTGTGTATGCAAGCTAACATAAAAATGTTCATTCGGTAAATATCGAAATCCTCTGCCTATCTTTTTCCCAACTATGATGGGGTCGGCTTCCAGTCTTACCATATACAGCTGCAGAATTTTACATGGAGCGACTGCCTATCTGACCTCTACAACTTAATAACTGGATAACACAATACCTTTTGGTAAGATTAGTTGTCAGAGTTTCGAACTTCTGACGACTCGTAACGATTGTCAAAGGCCCAGGACATAGAAATGTAAAAATATCTATGGTCCAGGAATAACAACCGGGGCCCACAGCTTAACGTGCTTTCCGAGGAACGGAGGGGTCTTCGTATTTAAATAGAGAAACGTATGAGAACGAAAATGGAACGAAAGACCCTCTCATACAAAGTCCATATGGTTGCATACAAACTGCAAGCTCACTAATAATTTCAGCCTAATTACAAGTAATGCTAATACGTTCGAGATAGCTGATCTAACAAGCCCATAAACCGAACATTACATTATCAATAAATCATATTGATGACTCCACTAACTGCGTCAGTAACCACGACAAAGCAATTAGCCCATCTAAATATGCCTGCTTAAGGTGCATGCACACACCAGTCACGTCACCAGCCAGTCATATAAAAAAATACAAAAGCTGAAAAGGGGTCATTGTACCCCATTCGACCACACCAAAACCGTGCAAAAAACTGAGGGGCAATTCTAGTAATTATAAGACCATTCACAGTTTGATCACAGTTACAATCTGTCAAAATTACCTATAAAATCTCTGCATTTTTGACAGTGATTGTCGCTGAGATGAGTTTGCTACTAGATTTTGAACGAATTAAATTACGCGAATTGACCTTCTGATGTTCCATAGAGTTTAACAAATTTTGTGAACACAAAATTTTAATGTAACCAACTAAAGTCGTAGAACATCAGCCCCACTCGTCAGTTACGTCGCAAACGGCGACGTGCAAAACTGACCAAGTTTTCACCTACAACACATTTTCAGGCACATTACGTCCCTAACGTTGACGTGACTAATCGGTGACGTGTGACGGTGTGATTGATGTGTGTGCACGTACCTTTACTTTCGTCAATTCAATTGAAATAGGTATCTACCGACATAATACCTATACAATCTTGACTAAGCACTTATGGCTGTAGATTCAAAGAGACATCATCAATTTGAGGTACTTTAATTAATGTACCATTAAGATGTACCCTAACGTTTGTACCAAAAACCCGAGTTCCAATTGACGCCATTATAGGGGTCAATTGTTTGATACGATCGTAATGAAACTCTCATAAGAAAGGGACTTTAGTCTTTCCACCCCAGTCAATAAGAAAGATAATTCCTTGATTGTTTCCGTGACGGACGATCTAATTGTTCGATTCACTTCACTTGTTTAGCCATTAATATTATTAAATAACGTTGTAAGTTTATCAAGATGATATTTTTATTGTGTTAAAGGGATGATTTTTATATTAATGGTGGTGTACTTAGCGGTTGCGATGGGGTTCTCAGTGATTGATGGTCCTGAGTTCCTGACATCTGATAATATCAGTTTGAAAAGTGTTTTGTTAACTTATTTAAGTAATTTGACGGTTCAATGGGTGTCAATTATATTCACTACCTCCTTGATTCTTTGATATATAACTGATATATGTATATATATATATATATTTGATATTTTAACTGGCGATTGTGACTGGTGGTTGATATTGTAAACGACATTCGTTACCTTGTTGCAATTTAAATTTTGTTACAATTTAATATTAAAGGACGACCATTTTCATTTAAAATTAAGTATTTGCAAGAACGACATACATATAACTGCAAAGATATAAAAGAAGTATGAAGTACTAGCTTCTGCCCGCAGCTTCGCCCGCGTAAAAAGTAACTTGTAAGCGTAAAGTTGAACTATCATCCCAAGGGAACACATTACCGAGATAAAAAGTATCCTATGTGTTAATCCAGGCAATGGTCTATCTATGTGCCAATCTTCATCCAAATCTGTTTAACGGTTTACGCGTGATTGAGTAAAAAACATCCAAACCTCCTTCCTCCACCGCGCGCGTGCGCTCCTTTTTTTGTATTTTTCTTTTTTCTTTTTTTTCTGTTTTATTTTAATTTGATTTTTTTTCGTTTTTCAATTGCATACTTATTATCATGATAAGTGGAAGAGCGGAGTTCACCTAACACAAGCATCTTCTTGCTTAAAAGGTGATCTCCATCTAATGTGTTTTTCATTTGTATGTAATTGCAATAAACATTTTTTTTTTAAACATCTTCACAAACTTTCACATTTATAATATTAGTAGGATTATGAGAGGAGTATGTAACAGATGGTGTTCTCTAGTTTTGCCTACTCCCATGGGAAAAAGTTTAAGTATGTATGTGTATTCAAAAGAACAACAATTAATTATTACCCCAGTGATAGTTAAACAGCGCAAAAATGCACTTGCTGGGTGCAAAATAGCCACTGCCACTACGATAAACCACATAAGTTTACATAATGGCTTCAGATTCAAAGGTCATTGACTTTTTGTTGGTACAATAACATACGAGAATTATTGAACAGCCAATGAACCGTCACATTAAGTCGTTAAAGTATAACAATCGACTTGCAAAACTGATCATTATTTTAATGAAATTCCAGGTTCCTTCCACATCAATGAAGATCCTACAAAATTGCGGTGTATGGGTACATGCGTTCATTGACCCTGATACATAGGATATTATGATTATTTCTAAACAAAAAATTTCTTGGAAATGTACAGATGCCAGCACATCAACCTACTACAATCTGTCAAATGTCTTTAATACATTTTCAACTTTATCACTAAAGTATAAGGTTCAAAGTTGATTGGGAAAAGTTGACAGTTTCGGGTAGGTTGATGTGCTGGCGTCTGTACCTAAAGAGTTAGATAAGAAAGAAAAGAAAGAAATAAAATGCATCTATATAGCACAGGCTAAAAGAAACACAATACACCAGATACATAAAAACAAATATATTTCAAATAAAAAGTGTAAAGTCCGATGTAAGAAATTAGCAGGAAAGTGTATCTCACGACTGCGCTAAATAGGCCCAACATAATGGTGAGGGAAGAGGGAGGTGGGGGAGAGAGGAGGTAAAGGAATCATAACCTCATCGCTACAACTACTATACAGGAATGTTATTCAACTGATCAATATACCAATACTGATTGTAGCTACATTCAGTTACAAAATTCCAAGTATTAATGTTCCAAGAATTGAGAATTAATACCTTTTGGGAGAATCAGCAACAATTCCTGGAAACTATAAATACAAACATCCAGGATGTCAAAATGAGGAGTCGTTAGGGTATGTCCTTTCTCTGTCTTGCATTTGTGGTTTGCTATTTTCGTCTCCATTGCACCCAAGTGACCTAGAAGACGCGTTTTGGTTTGGGTTTTGCTCTTCCGGACTATTCTTGTTTTGTAGCTGCGGGATACGATCCGGAGTGGTTTCTTGTAGTGTTCCACTACTTCGGTTTAGGTCGTATTTTAGATATTATGATAATGCACTTAGGTACTTTCCGATTTGATGAATGAATGGTATCTCTACGGATGAATGTGAAATATATTTTCTTTACTTAGATCTATATTTTTATCCGTGACGGTGCGGAGAAGGTATATGCGTTTGGGGTGAGAGGATGTGTGTTTGTTTGTTTGTGCAAACCTTTGTTGCCATTTATCTTCAAAAGTACTAGTCCGATTTTGATGCGGTTTTCAGTGATAGGTTTGAATTTGATTGGTGCATATTTTTAGATACCTAGATGTTACCGTGATAACTTTCCAGGGGGCGCTGCAGTAAACATTTGTTAAATATCCGATTTAGATGCGGTTTTCATAATCAATAATGGGTTTGTGGTCGATTAGTGAGGATTCTTAAATAGGTATTGCGGTGGAAAATCACTAGGAGGCGCTGCAGTATTATTTTCGTTCTACGTAATACAGATTACATTTAACCGTCGTGGGTTTTTTCAAAATTTTCAATTTTGCTTTTTATTATTCAAGTATATCTACCCGGGTTACCAAGGCTACTTTTAATCCTTAAACAGGCATACGTATTTATGCGTAGTGTTTAAAAAATTGTCTTCGGACCAGAGAGCCTGAACCAAATCACATTCTCTCAGCGATAACTATGGTCATCATTATCTGCCTAGCCTTTTCCCAACTATGTTGGGGTCAGCTTCCAGTCTAACCGAGTAAATCTGAATAACAGTATATTACATGGAGTGACTGCCTATCTGACTTCCACAATCCAGTTAATGGGTAATACGATACCCCTTGGTAAGTCTGATTGTAAGACTTTTGGGCTTTTGACGATCCGTAATGACTGTTAAAGATCCAAAAATGACAGCCAGGACCAACGGCTTAACGTGCTTTCTGACGCACGGAGGGGTTTCGGTATGTAAAGATGGTCACACATCCACAGACCAACCGCGGCAAGCGTAGCTTAACCCGATCGATCAACCCGTCCGGCTGTTATTATTTAGCCACTAGCTTCTCATTTAGAACTAGGTATTGTGTATTTATTTTATTTCTTCACATCAATGCCGGGGTCGCTGTCAAAGATCTACGAATGACAACCGGGACCAACATCTTAACGGCTGCGCTTAACGTGCTTTCCGACAACGATAGTAGAATAGTGAAAATCGTATGAGACTGACATAAGCTAAAGAACTTATGAAGGAGATTGCCACTAGTTCCTATGGTTGTGTTATTTTATGGTATAACTAGCTGCACCCCGCGGTTTCACCCTCATAAGTTTCGATCCCGTGGGAATATCGGGATTAAAGTAGCCTATATGTTAATCCAGGGTATCAGCTACCTCCGTACAAAATTTTATCTAAATTGGTCCAGCCGTTTGAGCGTGAAGAAGTAACAAACATATAAACACACACAATCACAAACTTTCGCCTTTATAAATAATATTAGTGTGATTACATTTCAGTCAACTTTCTGAAGAAGAGCCAACAATATGGAGTAGTTGAATTTAAAGGAGAAATATCGAGCATAAAAATTCAGTCGCACAGCTCAAAGACTGCAGATCATTTAATAATTTACACAAGAAATTAAAACCAATGAGCGGGTTTCTTTGAATCTTTTCCTATGCATCACTTCTATAAGTTTCACAGTCTGCTGCGCATCGGACATCAAAGAACTATGTAGACTTAATCATTTTCTTTTATGTCTTCTGACTGTCTGTTCGCTTATTATATAACACTTACATAATCAGCTTATAATGTTCTCACTGTAGATTGTAGTAGTTGTAGATCGTAGGTTCGAACCCAGACAGGCGCTTTACTTTGCGTAAATTATTTCATCACCACTGCTCTCAAAACGGTGAAGGAAAACATCGTGAGGAAATCGGCATATTCTAGAACCAAAAATTCGGAGTCATGTGACATCTGCCAACCCGCACTGGGCCCGCGTGGTGGATTACGGCCCACTCTCTCTCACTGAGAACGTTATAGGCTGATTATGTTTATGTTATAATTTTTCAAACAAGACGTTCATTTAAATCCTTATTCGCCTAGTTATAAAAAGTTATTGTCGTGTAAAAGTGTTTGTATAAACCTACGAGTACTTACCGAAATATCATTTCAACGTTTAAATCAAAATATTATGACTCTCAGTTAATAATGGAATTTAAGCCTGCTTCCAATTTTCTATACAAGACATCTTAAAATATCAAATAAACTCCGCGAAAACACAAATTCTAAAGCCGCTATGTATACACATTGTACACATAAGACGCAGGGTCTTTATTCACCCAAAGACAAAGTCAGTGTGGATGCCACTCAACTCCTTCCAATCCATTGTTTTATACGTTCAAATACCGTAAGATCAACTCTTGTCTTGGAGAGTTACCTTAGCTGTTAGTTCCCCCATGTTTTATACATCGAGCACTTATTGATTTTGAGGGGTTAAAGCTTTTTGTCAGTTTTGTAAATAGACCGATGGTTTTAGGTGCAGCGCGGACGACACACTTTTTGTGCGATCGAGTCTGTGCCGAACAAAATGTCTCTTTGATACTAAATAAGCTTTTTGTAGTAGCTGATAATTAGAACGCGACATTATGCTATGTTTATTTCAACTACTTATTCCAGGTATATCCTGTTATTATTTTATCTACAGTTTCCATTTTATTGGACCTTACAATAAAAAGTGCGTCACGGATAGTCTGTCGTCTGCGCTGCACCTAATGGTGATTTTGTTGGCAAAACGGTTTGGGTTGCAATTTGATAAAAGTTACGTTACATAGGTACTAGCGACTTGCTCCTACTTCGGACGGTTTTTACGACAAAATATCAAGATTTCTTTACTTGTGTAAGTTTAATAAATATTAATCACACTAATATTATAAAGGGGAAAGTTTGTGAGTGTGTGTGTGTGTGTTTACATGTTTGTTACTTCTTCACGTTCAAACGGCTGAACCAATTTTGATAAAATTTTGTATGGAGGTAGTTGACACCCTGGATTAACATAAAGGCTACTTTTTATCTGGATATTTCCACGGGATCGAGATTTACGCGGGTGAAACCGCGGGGCGCAGCTAACACAGACAAGAAAAGCGTCTTTAATTAATAATAATTATGATAATAGATACATTATTATGAGGGGCCCGTGGCTAAATAATAACAGCAGCACAGGCCGATCGATCAGGTTAAGCTACGCTTGCAGCGGTTGGTCTGTGGATGGGTGACCGTCTTTACATACCGACACCCCTCCGTGCCTTGGAAAGCACGTTAAGCCGTTAGTCCCGGCCGTCATTCGTAGATCTTTGACAGTCGTGACGGGTAGTCAGAAGCCCGAAAGTCTGACAACCAGTCTTACCAAAGGGTATCGTATTACCCAGTAACTGGGTTGTGGAGGTCAGATAGGCAGTCGCTCTATGTAAAATACCGGTATTAAGCTGCATTCCGGTTGGTTAGAAATAGTGCCGTTTAACTAACTTATATTTCTATTCTGTTACTCTGTTTGTTATAGTTCGATTATAAAAATATAGAATAGGCAAAGGAAATTATTTCCATATCGTTTTGACACAACACATTTTTTCTCCTCACGAAATTAGTCTTTCTCATTTCATGTAAATGCCTGTAGGCACAGGTACTTTAACCACTCTCGCGACGCTTACAAACAATTACCATTCCTTTCTCGCAGACACTGTTCTTGTATTATTGTAGCACACACGACAACAAAATTTAAGTAGGCATACTTCAAATAAATTGAGGACACAGTACCGGAATCCGCGCGTGTAGGATATCAACATATACTAGAGGCACAAAATAGGTAGGTACAGAGGGTTGACTTCATTCAATGAGCGAATATGTACGCTCACACAGACCTGCTTCATGTGCAGCGAGTGTAAGCGCATTCGCGACTGTCATTTTTTTGAAATAGTTTGAGATCTGTGTACATACACGTTTATGTGTGCCAGTGGCGTGCATTGTATACATAGAATAGAATAGAATAGAATAGAATACTCTTTATTATGTACACCATATAAATTACAGACATAAATATAGAAAACTTTACAATGGGTGACACAATGGGCGGTCTTATCGCTAAGAGCGATCTACATATAGGTATATAAGCAGTTCCTACCTCGATATATCAACATAAGCCTGTGTATTACATTTTAGTGTGCGTGCCGCACAGTTAAGGAACTCACTAAATTATTATACCTAACAAAAAACAAAATCTTCATACAAACACGCGCGGCAGTACGCAGTCGCCGGACGGCCTACTCGGCTCCCGTACTATTCACACATTTTCATTGGTCTTTACTCGTTCAAGTTAATACGACAAAATTAAAAATACGTACGTCTCACGCGTAATACCATGACGTTCGACCTTCGCAATTTTTGACTCTTAAGTAGGCATGCCTACTCAAATAACCACACTTTTGACCTCACTTTTTTGTCTGATTAGTGACCGCGTTTGCCTAGACTAGACCCGGCCTAGTGCCTGCCTATTCTGAAAACCAATGCACGCCACTGATGTGTGCATGAGTTGTTGGAAGCCGACCTTCTGTCGTATTCTGTGGTTATACTACAGTAGGTAGATAGGTATTGTCATCTTCCATCGCTCGGCGCTCTCGCTTTTAAACGGCAACCGTCTTAGTACTCTGAAAATATTCACTTAAAGTGGTTGTTAGAAAGAACTCAGACGCGTCAGTCTGAGAAACCACAATTTGTGTGCGGTTTGTGGTGAATATGATAGCTGGATTTCTTCAGCATTTTGCACCAGGAACTTTAAATGACGGCCGATTAGATAATTTGTCTGTTTTAACTATTACATCAGCTTTAGAGCTGCTCGTAATGGCGAAGTTTGAGGGAGGCCCATGTCCAGCAGTGGACGTCTTTTGGCTGAATGACGATGACACCACCATGTGTAAAAGAAGGTCTTATTGGAAGGTCATTTGATGAACTATGTCATAAATCTTTTTATTTCCATTAGTAATTATAGCGATAGTACCTAAAATATAGAAGACTAGCTGTGCCCCGCGGTTTCACCGCGATAAAAGTATTATAGTTCTTATTTATCTTTACAAATCTCCACCCCCTTTTTATACCCTTAAGGGATAATTTCGGGGATAAAACCTATTCTATATCCTTCCCCACAACTCAAACTATCTCCATACTAAATTTCGTCTAAATCGGTTCATTGGTTATTGATTCCCCATACAAACTTCCACCCCCGTTTTCACCCCCTTAAAGGATGATTTCTAGTACAAAAACTATCATATGTCCTTCCCCAGGATGCATTCTATCTCACTGCCAAATTTCATCTAAATCGGTTCAGGGGTTTAGGCGTGAAAAGGTAACATACAGACAGACAGAGTTACTTTCGAATTTATAATATTAGTATGGACTAGTATGGACTAGAGTATCGATTTCTCTACTATCTCTAATAGCTAACCCCCTTATTCATAATCCTATTTTATCTCTATTTTAGCTAAAATAGGTTTATAGAACGTTTGTCTTTATCTGTCACGTTGTCATTTCTGTGTGTAAGAAAGAGACAAACCCCATTTTAACTAAAATAGGTTTGATAAGATTTATGAATAAGGGGGTAAGTGTTTGGATCTTTTACAATCTACCCAATTCTTTTATGCTTATTTAGAATAATGCTCAGTATATATACCGAGTGAAAAGACGCTTGTTTTCTACGCCTTATCTCAATGCTGAATAATTTTATACAAACGCCTACGAATTTCTTCCGCCTCTATTTGAATAATGTTAAGTCGCTGCTTATTAAATTCACTCGGTTTTGTAGGAATGTGTTCGGTTATATCGATAAAAGGATTGGGATGATTACCATTATTCGATTTCTTGATTTCATTTTCGAGAAGTTTCACTTGTTCCGTACGAAAGATAAGCAAATAGAAGATAATTCGAAGATACATATTATCAGAGGGTAATTCTCGTAATTTTAAGAACGTTCACAGTCTGATCTGTCTCAATCTGTCAAAAATACCTCTAATTTCCTTACATTTTTGACATGTGTTTGGCGCCGAGATGAAAATGTGACTAGTAACGTTTTAAATTACGAGATTTGGCCTTCAGGTATTGTTCTTCTAATTGTTTAGCTCCTTACGTTCTGACACAGAATATAACTTAATAGTATGGTTCTGAGTTAAGCTGACGATAATAGACAAATGCGTTCACTGACCGGACAGGTCCACTCAAATCTGTGTGGTTTTTTCCGCAAAAAAGACCATATTTTCAGACACCAATTTACATGGTCTCCAAAATGATCTGACCAGGACTATTTCCGGATTTTCATATACACATTGACATTGATAAATTTTACATAAATAATGATATGAATATATACTTTGTAAAGTATTATACTATTTTAATGATTGTGAATGTGAAGTCTATGGGTTAATATTCTTTTGTCTGGCAGTTTGAGTAATTTATGTAGCCTACCGAAGGGCCTACCCAAATGTCCTTTCTTTGGTATTGTTCGTCGAATCGTTGAGCTCCTTAAGTTTTGAGTTGAGCTGCATGATTTCCTCAAAATACCATTTCAGACCAAATTTACATGGTCTTCCAAAATCTGACCAAGATTATGTCTGGACTTTAAAAGAGACTGTGACTGTTTCTTCTTCTGTTTCTTCTCAGAGTAGTCAGATAGGAATAGGATCAGATAGGACCTCATTTAGTTTTTTTTAAATATGATTGACGTGTAAAAGTGTTTGTACAAACCTACTTATACAAATAAAATAATTTATCGTTACAGTTGTCATAACTGTATCTTCGAATTATCTTCTATTTGCTTAACTTTCGTTCACATCAATCGATCGAATAGTAAAAACGTCATCATCAGTATTCGCAGTAGAAATATTGAATTAGGATGGGATCGGCCCGATATTAAGGCGCCTTGCCCATAAATCTACGGCCACCAATGTGGAACACGGAAAAAATATGTTGGGTCAAATTGATCGAATATAATATATTTGGCGAAAGTAATCATTTTTAGTCTGATGATCTTAAGACGTCTTAATATAATGATAAAAGGTTCGAATGTGTGTATGTGTGGACTTCTTAACTAAATGAGAACAGCCGCACATGCCGACTGAAGGTTAAGCTGCGCTTGTCGCGGTCGGTTCGTGGATGGGTGACCAACCATTACGTATCTAGAACCCTCCATGTCTCGTAAAACATGTTAAGCCGTTGGTCCCGGCTGTCATTTGTAGATCTTTGACAGTCGTTACGGGGAGTCAGAAACCCAAAAGTCTGATAACCAGTCTTACCAAGGGTGTTACCCAGCAAGTGGGTCGTGGAAGTCAGATAGGCAGTCGCTCTATGTACTGGTATGAATGTGGATGGGTGTAAGAATAGATGAAGACCAAAGAGAGTGAACAGGCTTCTTCTGGGTAAGCTCGCTCCATCGTCGACTTTGTCTCTGTCACCTTTGACCTAGACTAGAGTCAAGAGCAAGCCCATTTCAAAGAAAAAAAAAAAAAAGAACCGCGAGATGGACGGCATGAAGAGAGAGACAAGATGATTTGGCTAGAAAGGACGTGACTACTGAGATAGCCTGATGCCGGTTTTTATAATATTTAAAAGCGAAAATATTTTGTGTCGATCCCAAATTAACTGAATTAATAGCGAGAGAACGTTATGAAGGTTAAAGCTTTACGTGTAGATTATCCTTCAAGAATATGATAGTCAGACCGAATGCATTTATAATCTACCAAACCAGCTTAGAGCACCTCAATCTATACTAGCGAACGAGAACTTAAGTGATGTGACTATCTCACTCGTAACTTCACAAGATTCAGCTGACGATAAGTGTCATAATCATAACTGATATATACAGGATGTTACGGAAAGGGTATATCAATACAAACGGGTTGAAGAGTGTATCTGGTCTAGAATCTCTGTACAAAATTTCAGCTCAAAAGCATTAACTTTGAAAATGCTTAATATTTTTTTATTTCGACATCACGGCGCTGCACTGGCGCGCGGCGGCGTAATGTGCGTGTACTAGGCGCACAGACGCACTATAGATAACGGATAATGACCTTCGTAGTGTGGTGACACGTTTGTTATGATTTCAATTTAATAAACTATCGAAATAAAAATATATTAAGCATTTTCAAAGTTACTGCTTTTGAGCTGAAATTTTGTACAGAGATTCTAGACCAGATACACTCTTCAACCCGTTTGTATTGATATATCCTTTCTGTAACACCCTGTATAGTACGCAGTTATCGAAAGGAGCATCGTAGAAGATCATATGAAACGTTATTACACTACCTACGATATATATTATCTGAAGTCGAGACACGATAAACCTATCTATCGAAGTACTTGATACGAGAATGAACTAGAATATTCTGCTGAATATTTTCAACGTAATATCTCAGGTGATATCGAAAGTGATGCTGAGATGTAATAGGAGTTACGAAAGTCGATTGACGACTTTGAAATGGAATGAAATGTGATATTGTATATATTAAGAGGCCGGCGAAGCATGCGTTGTTCATACCTACAAACGTAATACCAAAATAATTTGTAAATCAAACCATATTCTTAATGTAGTGTGTATTTATTCCGATTGGATTACAGAATATCTAGGTTCCTAAATATATATTTTGAAAGGACACTGATTTAAAGACGAGTTATGAGAAAAACAAGTTTTCCATAGAAATTTGAAATTCCTCATATCTCGTCTTTATACCAGAGTCCTTTCAAAATATATTTTTGGGAACCTAGATAAGCTGTAATCCAATCGGAATAAATACTTACTACCTTAAGAATATGTTTGATTTACAAATTATTTTGGTAATACGTTTGTATGAACAACGCATTAGCATGCGTAGTTCGCCGGCCCCTTAAGGACAAGAATAGCGTGGGTACACTGTGTCATTGTAAATCTTGCTTTTAATAATGTCAGGAAAAAAATAGGTACCTCCCTAATTGAGGTAAAAAAATTGAATTAAAAGATCTTAAAATGGCTGACACTGAATAATTTATTATGTCTGTCAGAACTTTAGAAGCTATGAGCGTTAGCCTCTGTAAGAATATTTTATATCATAATTATAATTACCAGAACCCTTTTTTGCGTTTTACAGTCAAAATAATCTCCACGAGATAAAATTTTCAATTAAGTGTAAACACAGCTTAGAATGGTCGGTAGCTCAAGTGATTACAACACACATTATCAAACACCCTCAATGTAACATGAAATTAGCCTGTATGCCCTGTAGGATTAGACAGACGTACAGACGGCAGCACATCAAGCTACCCGAAACTGGCAAATTTTCCCAATCAACTTTGAACGTTATACTTTAACGATAAAGTTGAAAATCTATTAAAGAAATTTGACAGATTGTAGTAGCTTGATGTGCTGGCGTCTGTACATCTACAGTACACACAAACTCTAAATGTCTCAAACTTAAATTAAACTTAATTAACTTACATTTTTGTTAACTTATTTATTATTTCTAGCTAAAGATGATACAATGAATGATACAATCTTTCCTTGCATCAAAATAAATAGCCAAACTTAAACAAAAAACATACCTACCTAAGTTTGTAACATTCATTGATGTATGTAAATTTAGGTATTTTTTCCCGACGCGACGCCCCGTTCGGTCCGGTCCGATACATCGTAAATCTGTAATCCGGAAAAATTGGCCGCGGTCGCACCCGCACGGATATGTACCGGGTACGGGTTTTACACTTCATTTGTTTGACGGATTGCTCCGGATTTCCGAGCGTTAGTTCTGTTCAGCGAATTCGGTTAGAAAGTAGTTTTGAAGTGTTGTGAGAAATAATGGTATACAGGTCTGTGTGGATACAGCATGTATCAAAAATTTGTGGTCCTATTTGAGGGTGTCGTACGGGTACAGACCGTCAAAGTGAACAACTTTCTCCATGGGACCAACATCGTTATCGTTATCAGCTGTCAAATACAAAACTTCAATACTCGACCCAAATGTATGGGACAGCTGATCATTTTTTCGCGATAACGATATTGGTTCCATCTACACTCTTAAATATGACCACACTTTTCTGATACACGCTGTATATAAGTAGGTACTATAGTCTCAAAAATAATCTGTAGGTACTAGGTACCTAAATTTTGTAACATGACTGCAGGGCTAGCCCTCTTCTTAGGGGCTGTTCATTTATTACGTAAAAAGATTTGAGGGGGGAGAAGGTTCAGACAAATCTTATTTTTTCTTACTTGGGGGTGGGAGGGGCCTAGATTGTACTTAAGATCACAAGAGTAAGCAAAAATTACAAGTTTTTAATTTTTTTGCTACTTTTTCTTTGCAATTTCGGTAGATACTGATCTTAGGTAACATTGAAAGGGGAGGAAGGGGTTCATCCAAGTCTTATTTTTTCTTACGTAGAGGGGGAGGGGTCAGAAAGTGGACAAAATAGTCTTACGTAATAAATGAACAGCCCCTTAGAAAAGAGAAAGAAACAGTACTCACTCACTCGTTTGCTGAGTACGGATTGGCAAAGACACCTTCAAATCCATATTTGAAAACCAAAAAGGTGTTTCTAGATTTTTCATAGCTTCAGTTGAAATATTTATCCTATACGTTGTCAAAGCCAAAATCCCCGTCAGCTAAAACTGCTCTACGCAACAGCAGGTTTGTTTGTTAAACGGTGTGGCCGCGAACTAACTTTTCCAGAAACAGTAATAGAACTTTGACAGGCGTTTGCACGTCACGTCACGGCACGTCACGGCACGTCATTCATGACGGATTCAGCAGTTTTTCCGGGAAAACTGAAACTGTATTGCAATTGTTTTCACGTGTTGGTGATGTCTGATATGGAATAAAAAAAGAAGATAGCAGTGTTTTATAGTATGTATAGATAACTATTTACATTTAGTACTAAATTAAGTAACTAACTATATAAATAAATATAAAAACAAAAGGACACTTAGGCGTCGAAGTATTCGTCCGCATCGCTGTCATCCGGAAACTTGCTCAGAAGACTGGCAGCATTGCCACTTTGAATGGCAATGCTAATTCTTTGGCCAAAGATTGACCCAGCCCTCTGGTCACGTGAAGTGTCGACCAGCCGGCGAGAAATTTCCTTATAAAGGAGAGGCGCGCTCGGGCTCCATGACCCGAGCAGAGAAATGCCACGGGAAGTTGGAAAATGGAGCTCAATTTGAAAGATGTACGGTCATCGGTCAGTGAGCGAAAACGTTTAGCAATGAAGAAATTCTATTCCCTCATAGCGGGCGCATGTCACTTTTTCGAACTGTTATTTTTATTCAAAATATTGGCAGTAGGTAAGTAGTTGGAAAAATAATGAAGTGCGAGTAAAAATGAATCTTATGGACTTAAAAATTTCCATTCCTTGGCTGTACCCCATCTTAAAATTGCTTAAGTACCTATACAAAAGATTAGTCCTTTACCAAACATGAAAACTTTTTATAAAAAAAACAACCGACTTCAAAAAAAAAACACTCCAAAGTGAAAAATAACTTTAATTTCGGAAGTCGGTGTCGTTGCTTCAGCATTTTCGTTTTTTGACACCGACTTCCGAAATTAAAGTTATTTTTCACTTTGGAGTGTTTTTTTTTTTAAGTCGGTTGTTTTTTTTGTAAAAAAGTTTTTATTTTTCACTTTTTAGTTGTACCTACCCCACACAAATTCAATTAACACTAGTGCATTGAAGACACGACTCGAAGAATCATCAAAATTCACAAAAAATGCCGGAGATGCAGTACATTTATGCATATAACTTCGTACATAAGAATAATTACCTAATGTATTATATATTAAAACCTTCCTGAAAGTATGTAGATCACACTCATGAAAGAATTATCAAAATCGGTTCAGTAGTTTTTGAGATAATCGCGGACATACAAACATACATACATACATACGGGTCGAATACAGAACCTCCTTTTTTAAAGTCGGTTAAAAATGAAAATATTTAATAAAGCTGGTCGAAAATGGTTATTCTCAAGTATATTACTGCAGGTACACACAGCGGCAGAGAAAAGGAACACCCCAAGACTTTAAAGATTATCGCCCAAGCGCGCTTGAGCCCGCCGTCGCTCGTCGCTCGAGCGACGGCGTGCGCGTCACGTGACTCTGGCCTCGACCAGCTCCCTCCCCCGCCGCCGCGCGCCGCACCCATCTCTGCCCGAGCATCCACCGATCCCACTCAAATATTATTTGCAAGTTTTTAATAATTATATTATGGTATTTTTTCGGATTTTTGCCCGAACCGTATACCAAGAATAACTGAACTTACAAAAAGACACATTACGTGCCATTGTGGATACGAACCCACATCATCAGGCGCAAGCCGATCACGTAGACCGCACCTTATACCACTAGACTATTGGAACAGTTAGCAATTTTAACGAAAATTCGAATAGCATTACTCCTTTTATCGAACAAGGTTAATACTGGTCTAATCGTCTAGATATTAAGGTTTAAATTTCAACTTCCACCACGAGTTATAAATATTAACACCTTATCGTCTTGTTACCCGACTGCGTTTTACAAAATGCAATATGTAACTCCTCAATTAACTAAAACATAAGGTTGAAATTAGCATACATTTCTTGTTTGGTTGAATAGAATGTGCTTGATTCCGATTGTTGCACTACCGTAATTTTACTTTAGAAACTTAATTGCTGTATGAACTGCGAGTTAAGGTTAAATTTAGAATACTTCTTCGCCTTATTTACTAAATTGTGATTGAGGGTATAATAACTTTTCAAATCGTTTTGTTTTCGTGTCGATCCGCTTGTGTGTAATTAATTCTCGCCGAAATATTATCCAATTTATTAAGTTTTTGAACAGTTGATTCTATTAACCGATAGTATTGTTCGGATAACAACTTTTTTGAAGGCTAGAATTAAATAAACTGACGACTGAGGGAAACTGACCAGTGATACGCGGACTCTAAAATTGTTGTTCTCTGGGAACAGCCCAGGAACAAAGCATAAAGAAAATAGCACGAGATATGGTAATAACGGTAAGATTTACGTTATACACATATATATTTATTGTTGCAATCATGTTGCATTATTACTGACAAGTTGGATTTTTTTTATGTATTTCTAATATTATTATTTTCGTTCCAGAGAAAAACAGTTCGTAGATGGATACACAGGTATCATGCGACGGGTGATATGAAATGTGATCGCCAAGGCCGTCGCCCAATTGTTAACACTAATGAATCGGGGCGACACCGTAATATTGTGGAAGTTCACTCAGTGGCACCCTTCAAAACTACGCGTTCAAGTGCTGACTTCAAGAAGTGATAGACAGTGACGGCGACCCTCTCTGTTATTAATAGGCAATTTACTCGGCAGATTGATTGTGTAACTTATCTGATAGAATTGCATTGGAACATATGAGCAAGTGTTAATTCCCAATATTTGTGAGATCATTATCTCGTAGTTAATCAAAAATAAACAGCCTTTATTATTATCAATCCAGTTACTCTTGTTTACAAGTAGTCTTGTAATGTGTTAACGATGCACCATCTGACCTCACATATTTTTCTAATGTTGTGTTAAAAGGGTTATCAGAAAATGTGATAAAAGAGAAAGATGTATATTGCTATTACTGTTATAGTTTAGCATGTTGGTTCTTCCTCTGTAATTCACAGGCACAAATGACAACATTTAATTTTTTAATTGAGCTTGTTTTCCGATATGATCGCACAGATTTTAAATAAATAATGTTTTCTCAACTTTAAAAAAATAAATATTGTAGTAACATTTCTAGAAATATCTATAAACGAACCGTTGTCTAATGTTAAACATTCTACACCTCACCCAGGGTATCTATCTATTTGCGCGGAGGCACTGAGCCGGGGGGAAACTCCGCTTCCGCGGCAAATCGCGGCGGAGCGGACAGACCTCCGGCGCGATCTCATGGTGGCATGGAAGGAGCGACTTTCGCAACCCAGCGCAGGGCACGCCACGATAGTGGCGATAAGACCCCTCTTTGAGGAGTGGCTAGAGAGGCGTCACGGCGTCCTCACCTATCGCCTGACGCAGGTCCTCACCGGACACGGATGTTTTGGGAGGTTCCTGCACATCATCAGGCGGGAGGAGACGCCCGGGTGTCACCACTGCGAGGATCGCCCAGAGGACACGGTGGAGCATACGGTGGAGGTCTGCCCCGCATGGGCGGAGCACCGCCGTGCCCTCGTAGAGGCGATCGACAGCGGCGGCGACCTCTCGCGTCCGGCCCTGGTTCAAGCCATGGTCCGGGGCGAGAGGGAGTGGGAGGCGGTCACCTCCTTCTGCGAAGCAGTCATGCTAGCGAAGGAGGTGGCGGAACGGCTGAGGGAGAGAGCCTCACACTCCAGCCGCCGCGGTAGACGCTCCGGGCGTCGGGAGCCGCGTGACGACTCCCGGCCACCGTAGGCGCGGGCCTGCGGACGGAGAGTAATGGGTAGCTCACCGTCCGATCAGGACCAGGCCCGTGCCGGACGGCGCGTACGTGTTCCACGCGCGCCTCAAAGAGATGTCAGCATAAAGGAAGGGGCCTGCCAGGGCCGAAGCCTGCCGGGGGTGCGGGATTGTCCGAAAGGGTTACCGCTACCCCGGAACATAAAGGGCTAAGGAAGGAACACGGATGGGTTTTAGTCAGTAAGAGTCTGACACTCCCTTCGCTCCACCCAGAGCGGGAGGGGTCATTTGATGATTTCCCATCCATAAAAAAAAAAAATAAAAAAAAAAAAAAAAAAGGGTATCTATTTTGGGTTTATATTCTAAGTAAATAACCCCCATTTAACATAGAAAACTGTATACTCAACCAGGAAGTGAATTCCATGAAGTCTTAGAAATGTAATTAGAGAAATAAATGAATATTGTTTATGTAATTTGCCTAGCTTTTCTTATTAACCTCTTAACTACTTTAACATTTGATTTCTTAAATAATTAATTAACGAAAATCACCTAATCACTTATTAAAAAAACTAAAAAAAAGAAAAAAGTATGTGCCGTCGGCGGATTTGAACTCGTGACCACCGCATCGTTATGCCGCAGTCTTTACCGCTAGACCAACACGCCATTTACGTTGACTTACAAAAAACTTAAACGGTTTAATGTCGTTATCAAGGGGGGTTCCTTTTCTTCGATGCTTGCCGTACAAGCCCTACAAGGATAGGTAAGCCTGATTTTGACCGGAGCTAAGACAGAGGAAATAATTAATGGAAAGCTCTTTCGTAAAGGACATCTTTATAAGTTTCTTTAACTGCCACAAAAAAGTTGCAAAGCATTATTTTCTTACTGTACCTACAAACAAATATATATTTTTTATACTGTTTGGGGTTTTCGTTTGCTTTATCTTGAACTAGCTGCGCCCCGCGGTTTCACCCGCATAAGTTTCGATCCCGTTGGAATATCGGAATAAAAAGTAGCCTATGTCCTTTCCCGGGACTCAAACTATCTCTATACCAAATTTCATCTAAATCGGTTCAGTGGTTTAGGCGTGAAGACGTAACAAACATATAAACACACACACACACACACACTCACAAACTTTCGCCTTTATAATATTAGTGTGATGACAATACAACATTTACTGTTTGTTTTTATTCTTTATTATTTACTAGCTTTAGCTCGCGGCGTCGCCCACGTGAACGTGTCACCCAATATCCCACGGGAACGTGGAGCACGACTTTCTCTTATAGGTACTTTCTATTTCTAGATTTCTTTTTATGTAGGTTATACGCACATATAGGGTATTTCTTTTAGTTTTTCATTAATCACAATACAACACACCCACATATGTCACATTATTTTATTTGGTTTTGTATGAGCTTTTCTATACTAACACATTTAATTAATTCTCTTAATTTATTATAACGGACACACACTTCCTTATGTGTTTGTTATTCTAGCGCAAGGCACTCGTGAGTTGCAGCTAAAAATCAGCGTCAGGTGGTACACCTTATGTTGTCACCTGACATTATGCTGAGCTGAGGCCCTTTTGGCATTATAATCTTTGTTTTCTGTTTTTATATTTTTAAGGTGCACCTATGTATTTTGCTGTAATGCAAATAAACTAATTTTTCTTACTTTTTTGGGATTAAAAGGGGTATTTTTAATCAAAGAAAAATTCCGCAATATTGTTTTCCTAAAGTTCTATTGGTTTATGTGGCGTACGACAGTAAAGCTTGTAGTCGGCATGATTTTTTCTGAGATCTTATCATATTTCAGCCAATTTACACAGAATCTTTCTGAATTGTAAAGTTTAAATCTTCCTCATGAATCACTCCGTCCATTTGTGAAAACAATGAGTTTTTGAGTTTATCGCGTTCAGACAGACAAACAGACGTGGTGAACTTTGTTTTATAATAACAATAGTAGTGATAGTGATTTTCATAAGATCTTTCATTGAAGATGTCCTACTATTTGCATTAGCATCTTCAAAAACACATGAGTAAGTATGTACAGACGCCAGCACATCAAGCAACTACGACCTGTCAGATTTCTTCAATAGATTTTCAACTTTATCGCTAAATTATAAGGTTGGTTGGACAAATTTGACAATCTCGGGTAGCTTGATGTGCTGGCGTCTGTACATAATGAAATATACAGGATGGCAACCTGTTACTGTAGATTTTTGATAACCGAAGAAAAATTTCTACGCTACGGTCTAGAATCATGTGCTGAATTCATGGTTATAGTTTTCGCGTCAATGTCCCTGTTACCCTTTATAGTCTTCAAATTGGACCTTAAAAACTGTCTTCCTTAAGCTTCAAATCTTCTTGTTTCATTATCGTGTAGAAAAAAGTCCTCTACATCTCTCATTTTATTTTATTTAGCTTTTTTTCAGGTTGCTATATAATTTTTATATGATCGCCATCATCTTCAATGTATCTTAATGTATTGTTATTAACTCGTAAGTCAGTGACAACAAGTATTAAAAGAACATTACTGTCTGTAATTATTGACAACTTTATGGGCATAATAATATCAATTACGAAGACTACAGTAACTTAATCAATTATTACGGTAACTTGTGGCGTTAAAGCTGTCACTGAACTGATAATCATTTGCGATCTCTTTATTAATTCATTCATTTTGTGTTTTTTAATTGATGACACATGGACCTCGTTATAAATTAAACTGATGTCATTCGATAATGACATGAACATCATGTCATGTCATTATCGAATTTATATTAATTTATTTTTTAAATATAAATTATCGAAATAATATACAGAAAAATTAAGACATTCATCATTTGAGCTTGGATTTTTATTCTTTCTTAATATCCTTTTTCCAGTATATTATTGATTTAATAAGTGGGGTGCCCTCAGGTTTTCACTATGAACAAATAATTACTGTTTGACTCTTATACTTGTTTTATGGGCGGACGTTCTTAAGAGCTGTTTTATCGCTTATGACGTTCATATAACAGTGATTCTCTGCCTTATTTGATCAAACTATTTTGGCTTTTGACTTTTGCCCTGGAGTGATTTCTATAATTTAATCCTATGTCATTAAAGAAAGAAAGAAAGAAAATACATTTATTTAGCACAGACTAAAGGACACACAATACACTAGATACATCAGATAAAAAAACAAAACAAAGATCAAATAAAAAGCGTAAAGTCCGATGTAAGTAATAGCAAGAAAGTGTGCCTCACGGCTGCGCCAAAAAGGCCCAGTTCAGCAATAATGCCAGACAACTAGTGCCTGACGCTGGTTTTCAACTGGACCTGATGTGTGAGGTGACGAATGTAAATCAGCTTTACGATGCAACGTGATGTGTGTATGCATATACTTAAATAAAATAAAAAAAATAAAAATAGTAACAAATAAGTAGATACCTACAATGACCTACATACATAAATAGTGTGAGTTGAATAAAATTAAAAAAATAAGCAAAGAATGATAATGAACACTGTGCAAATGAGGCTGATACATAAACGAGACGGCCGCATGATAGACCAAAACCTGTCTTCCACGTTCCAACACATTGTCGTAATTAATTAATCCGTGCATTTCATCGCACAATACGCTGCAAGCAGCCGAGCGCGGCGGAACTATTTACGGACAGTTTGCAACTTGCGCATTTTAAACTTAGCTATGGTTTACATTGGGATTAACTCGATAAGATGGTATTATAATGTCCATAAAAAGTCCGCTAAACATTATTAGCAAAAGTGGAAATGAAAGTAAAAAAATAAAAATAAAAACATGCACAAAATATGCCCTGTTTTATCCTTATAAAGGATAAAACAGGGGAATATTACTCTCCGACTGTACCGACTTTTTCATCATACTTTTATATATACTACCTCCAAAGGCCATTTATATATTAAAAAGTTTTCATTGAATTTTGAAACTTACTATCATAAGTCAAGGGAAGAAAGTTCTTCGTAACTCGCCCTAAAACGATTATAAAAGTCGTCCACAGAGAAAATTTTACTCAAGAATTTTTCGTTAAAATTCAGATAAGAGAAGAAAGACGATACATCAAAGTCCTTAAATTACCTGAGGATAATCTTACAAGTAATTTTAGACCGAAATATTACCTAGGTTTATATCAACTAGAATTAATGTGGGTGCCTAATACAAATAGGGTTCTCTCATCATTCTTTGATTTAGGGTCCAGTTGAAAGGTGATATTGTATTGTGAATTTGATCCTAAAGCTATAAACGATTATATTTATTTATTTGCACAATTTATTACCTTAAGTATACTGTAGACATAAGTAAATAAGGCCGCCAGTAACGGTCAAAATACCCCCTGTACTAGTTGATACTATATTACAGTTGTATATAGGTTTGTTATACCTTTTTTTTTTTGGATGGGACGTCATCAAATGACCCCTCCCGCTCTGGATGGAGCGGAAGGGAGTGTCAGACTCTTACTGACTAAAACCCACCCGTGTTCCTAAGCCCTTTATGTTCCGGAGTAGCGGTATCCCTTTCGGACAATCCCGCAACCCCGGCAGGCTTCGGCCTTAACAGGCCCCTTCCTTTATGCTGACATCTCTTTGAGGCACGGGTGGAACACATACGCGCCGTCCGGCAAAGTTGTTATACCTTGACTAGGGATTTCCTTCTTTATATGAATACCATGATAAATGTGACTTTTTTGAAATGGCTCTTTCTTTGAAGATTTCGCATCATGGCTCATTAGATGTGGCCGAAGAGTACTAATGAAACATACTGAAATATGAAGGAAAATTCATAACTCTAACATAAAAACTCGATTTCTCTTTTTTTCTCTATGTAAAAATATTAAGAAAATAATAAAACTCGATTTTAAGTAATAACGATAAAGTTAAACGACAAATCATTAATAATCCTGACCGCAGGAAACGTCGGTTAGTAAATTTTAGTCGGTATGACTAAAACTTACTAACCAACGTTTCCTGCGGACAGTCTACCCAACATTTATTCAACAATTTTAACAAGTTATTATTAAGTTCCCTCAGAAGTTAATTCAAGAATTTCCCGACAAATATTTGAACGACGAAAAACCTATGAATTACAAAAGTTTGCTTTCACAAAGAAAATTCAATTTATTTAACGAACAACATTTAGTTTTTCTAATTTATTTTTTACTTCGCGAGTTTGACGCTTGTCCTCGTAAACACGTCCAGACATGCTTCATAAAGATGTCTGTCTTAGAGATGAGTTGAAAAATAAGTATTCTATGTGTTTCGTCGCCATTTAAAAAGGGGAAATGTTTGTTTAGTTGAAACTAGAACACTCTTTCTAATATTCAAAATGGATCAGCAGCTTAAAATGTTCCCACTGCTGGGACACAGGCCTCCTCTCTTTTCGAGAGGGAGTGGACTGTAATCCACAACGCGGGCCCAGTGCGGGTTGGTAGATGTCATATGTCTTCGAATTTTTAGTTCTAGGACATGCCGGTTTCCTCATAATGAATGTTTTCCATGTCCGTTTTGACAGCAGATATTCCTAAAAAATAGTCTAGAACTTTACATAAAATGTAAAAAGTGAAACAACGTGAAGTGAACTGTTAAGTATCAGCCGGTCGATTCTGTAAAAATCTCACCGTGAAAACTTGCGTGAAGTGAGCTGTCAGTGTCATCCCACTGATGCTAGGGATTGACCAAGCAAACATTTACAATCATAATCGAGATTTTAATAATAGATTTTATGCTAATTCTATTGATCATTTTATATAATTTCAAAGCTAGTATTTTAGTGGTCAAAACATTAATATTATTATTATTTATTTATTTATATATACTTTATTGTACACCACAAAAATAATAATAATAATTACAATCATTAATACATCTTTTTAAGTTAGATTTCTATCGTTAAGAACAAATCTCATATGGAAAAGTGTTTATGGTAGAAATCTAACATAAGGAGATATATTAATGATTCTAATGACTATGATTCTGTAAATACATGTCTATTATAGTCGCAAATCACATTTTGATCAAGATACAACCTGACACTGATCTGCAAATTGCAAAAAACGTAAGAAAATTTAAATTTCGCGGTCTGCCATGTCACATTCACCTTAACCGGTCAAGCGGCGCGCGTCGCCCATGATTGGCGAGTGGCGACGAAACCGTAGCCAATGAGCGACGCGCGCGAAGTGATGTTGCCATGGTTACCGTGGAGTGAAATATGGAACATTCCGAATCGCACTGTAATCGATTACAACGTGCTTACACTTTGACCCCAATTATTCTGTATGGTATAAATTACCTATTATTCCCCGCATAATCTTACCATGCCGTACGGTTGTCAAGAGTGGTATTTTGACAGTTCAAACCGGTTTCGTTAAACTAACGTGGCATTTTCGAAATTGTGCTTCCGGCTACAGTCGCCACCTTACCAAAGGATAAGAAATTCGTGGTGTAAAAAAACAAACAAATAAATACTATAATCTAACCGTGAATAAATAATCAAGTGAAATAGTTTTGACTCTCAGCTGCCATAGTGGTGATTTATCTAAATGGGAACGCAAATTATTTATGTGAGAGTTGTGGGCGATGATGGCCTAATTCGGAATGATCCATATTTCACGCAGCGCACTGCGCATGCGTGTCGTCGTAGTCGTTAGTAATTTAGTATCAAGTGAACTTTTTTTTTGCTTTCATGCCATTGACGACCATGTACAACTCGTTTATAGAGAGTAGTATATTCCTTGGTGTAGAATGTACATAAGCCTGTACGTATTCGAGTACAGTGACAATAATTAGTTCCTAATTATTTAATGCTGTTAGAGATTTTCAACTGTTTTTGTACATCGAAAAAGTCAATTTAGTCAGCCTACATTTCAGACAATATAATATAATATAAGAAATCGTGCTAAGCAAGTATTCAGTGATTGGTGTAATGTTCGTTTTCATAAGTACATAATACGTAAAAGCACATATAGGTTTTTTTTTATATCATCTCTAGATAAACTACACGTACAATATACAAACCTTATACCATAAATATTTAGGCATATTATTAATCTAGTGACGATTGCTGTTAGGACACACAAATTGCATTATTCATGTATACGCATGTTTTGGGCTGTCTAATTTTAGTTTTGCTGTATACTGTTTACACACTGTGTCTACGTTTCTCAGCCAACTCTCCTGTCGCAGATCTGCTGAAAGAAATTACTAAGTAAATGATGAAAGCAGTTCCTCTATCTTTATGTAGTTTACTTTATTATGTATTTACTGTGTATATAAATAAATATATTACATTTTTTAATTAGTATCACATTAAAAAAAATTGCTAATACATTTTTTCTACTGAGTCGGCTGCTTCCTGAGATGCAACTTCTTAATGCCGGGAACGGAGGGACATTGGATGTGTGTCGGCTGCACCCCCACTGCAAAAAGCTGGAAATAATGGTAATAATTTGTTACTAAGTATTTGATTTATTTAATTCCTACACATCAGCACATCTGCAGCTAATGTATTTACTTTCAATAAGAATAGCGGTATGATTTATTAAGAACAGCGTCTGATCAAATAAAATCAATTGAATGGGCCAATATTATTACTATATATTTAGAGCACAACGAGTTTCTACATTTCTTAATTCCATGCTCCGTGCCTGTCTGTGTCCCAATTTATTTGTTCCCTATTGTGTTTATCAAAAATAGTGTGTGAAATAATGAATACTTGCCTCAGACCGCCACGCATGACACAGCCGGGAGCGATGTGATCAAATCAAATAGAGGCAGTGTTCTTTTATTGTCTTCTGTCCCTTTAATGACTTGGCAACTGCAGGGTCGATAAGGCTCATCTGCTGAAAGGTAGAATATATCAGATTAATAAAATTCACTTGCTTTTGTGTGCCTATACTTTTGTGTTTTTATTTTAAGTTATCCTATGTTGTCCCACAGCTGGGCACGGTCTCCCCCATACTTTTCCAGTTTTCCTTATGCTGTGCCTTCTTCGGCCAATTGGTCAGGAACGTGTCAGTGACGACGCCCGCCTTGTCTTCAGGCAACCTTTGTCATATTGAGTTGTTTCTAATTAAAAACGTGTTACTAGGATACTACATAAACCTTTATTGACTGATAACTACCTATATCTTGTAAAAATATACCACTATAATTGTAAAATCATAAGGTTTTCTTGAAGTACTTACGTAAAATTTTGTTTGACCAAAAAAAAAGGTTTATCGATTGATTGTGATGTTATTTCGTGCAAATATTATCTACAAGGACGTATAATATGTTATAAACGAATATTCATCCACTTAACGTCGATTTTACACAAAAACTATTAAAATAAACAACGTAGCATCATAAAATCATAACAAAACAGCACGCACCAAACGTACTCTGTGGCACGCACTGCAGCTGCCATTAAGAATCGTAAAGTCTATTTTTAACTTTTTTTTTCCAATATTGCCAACCCATATTTTTCGTTTTGAATCATTTAGTCGATTAGTTTATCTACCGGACCATAGACTCAAACTGTTGCACAGGATATTAGACCTTAATTTACAGTAATAATAGAGGTTGAAGCCGCGTGAATCGGGTGTCACCGATCGGTGACCGTGGGGCCTGACGGGTGCGCGCCGGTCGTCACCGATCGGTGACCGCGTAAATCTAGCGGTTTGTAATGTAATCATGCAAGCATTTTATTTTTCAACACTTGTTTAAAAAAAAACGCCATAAGACATTAAAATAATTACCCTCTTTCAGCCTATAAAGCTCAGAAAGCTGTTTAAATTTTCAATTATTTTAGTACCAAGCCCCATACATCTATTGAACGTCTCTTTTATCAAAAAATTTTTGACAACACTGTTGGTTCTTTGTTTGAATTTAGTACTTAGGTCAGTGGGTCGTCATACTTTGAATTTTAAGTATTCTGTGATTAAAGTTTGTCAGTGACTTTTCTATTTATCGATAGAAAAAAATGACTAACTAATATTCATCATCTGTGGTGAACATGTGCTGTCTACTGCTGTCTATGGGGCTTTCCGATACAAAATAAACTTTTTGTCTGCAGTTTCAAAATAAATAATTGTAAATAAACAAATGAAAGTTTTATCTTAGTACCTACTTTGAATTAGTTTTTCAGTGACAATGGCTAGCACGATATTATAATGGTGAATGTGATAGTAATATGACATAATGTTGGCATGTACCTATTGGTGAAAGTTTTTCTAATTTAAAAATGAATTCCTCTACCTAGGTACTCCACAGTTCCTGTGTTACTGTTCATAATTAGGTATATGAATTAGATGATCAGTCAGGTGGTTAGCTATGCAAGGACGAGTGGTGGTCTGTCAGGTATGCCAAAATAGTACCGACTTGATGATAATAATATGTAACTAATGTAAAAGACGTAGGCATGTCACAGACGTGTGTAAATCAGTAACAAAGGTTGCCTGAAGACAAGGCGGGCGTCGTCACTGACACGTTCCTGACCAATTGGCCGAAGAAGGCACAACATAAGGAAAACTGGAAAAGTATGGGGGAGACCGTGCCCAGCTGTGGGACAACATAGGATAACTTAAAATAAAAACACAAAAGTATAGGCACACAAAAGCAAGTGAATTTTATTAATCTGATATATTCTACCTTTCAGCAGATGAGCCTTATCGACCCTGCAGTTGCTAAGTCATTAAAGGGACAGAAGACAATAAAAGAACACTGCCTCTATTTGATTTGATCACATCGCTCCCGGCTGTGTCATGCGTGGCGGTCTGAGGCAAGTATTCATTATTTAACACACTATTTTTGATAAACACAATAGGGAACAAATAAATTGGGACACAGACAGGCACGGAGCATGGAATTAAGAAATGTAGAAACTCGTTGTGCTCTAAATATATAGTAATAATATTGGCCCATTCAATTGATTTTATTTGATCAGACGCTGTTCTTAATAAATCATACCGCTATTCTTATTGAAAGTAAATACATTAGCTGCAGATGTGCTGATGTGTAGGAATTAAATAAATCAAATACTTAGTAACAAATTATTACCATTATTTCCAGCTTTTTGCAGTGGGGGTGCAGCCGACACACATCCAATGTCCCTCCGTTCCCGGCATTAAGAAGTTGCACCTCAGGAAGCAGCCGACTCAGTAGAAAAAATGTATTAGCAATTTTTTTTAATGTGATACAAATTAAAAAATGTAATATATTTATTTATGTACACACTAAATACATAATAAAGTAAACTACATAAAGATAGAGGAACTGCTTTCATCATTTACTTAGTAATTTCTTTCAGCAGATCTGCGACAGGGGAGTTGGCTGAGAAACGTAGACACAGTGTGTAAACAGTATACAGCAAAACTAAAATTAGACAGCCCAAAACATGCATATACATGAATAATGCAATTTGTGTGTCCTAACAGCAATCGTCACTAGATTAATAATATGCCTAAATATTTATGGCATTTATGGTATTTACCTAGAGATGATATAAAAAAAACCTATATGTGCTTTTACGTATTATGTACTTATGTATACGAACATTACACCAATCACTGAATAGGTACTTGCTTAGCACAATTTCTTATGTTATATCTTAAATGTAGGCTGACTAAATTTACTTTTTCGATGTACAAAAACAGTTGGATTTATGGTCGGTTTCTGAGGTTTTTAAACGGAGTTTATCCATTCGATAGTGATTATTGGTTCGATATCGTGTTTCTGAACACGTCATTAAGGAAGAATTTAGCTTAAAAGTCGAGTGAATTATTATCGAGGGTTTATCTGAGAACCTCAAAACCGAGCATAAGGAAGGAATTCGCTTAAATAGATAATTATGTCGAATCAACAACTATTGAAAGTTTAAACTCCGTTTAAGAATTCTTCAGAAACCGGGCATTAGACATTAAAATCTCTAACAGCATTAAATAATTAGGAACTAATTATTGTCACTGTACTCGAATACGTACAGGCTTATGTACATTCTACATCAAGGAATATACTACTCTCTATAAACGAGTTGTACATGGTCGTCAATGGCATGAAAGCAAAAAAAAAGTTCACTTGATACTAACGACTACGACGCTTGACACGCATGCACGCATGCGCAGTGCGCTGCGTGATATATGGATCATTCCGAATTAGGCCATCATCGCCCACAACTCTCACATAAATAATTTGCGTTCCCATTTAGATAAATCACCACTATGGCAGCTGAGAGTCAAAACTATTTCACTTGATTATTTACTCACGGTTAGATTATAGTATTTATTTGTTTGTTTTTTTACACCACGAATTTCTTATCCTTTGGTAAGGTGGCGACTGTAGCCGGAAACACAATTTCGAAAATGCCATGTTAGTTTAACGAAACCGGTTTGAACTGTCAAAATACCACTCTTGACAACCGTACGGCATGGTAAGATTATGCGGGGAATAATAGGTAATTTATACCATACAGAATAATTGGGGTCAAAGTGTAAGCACGTTGTAATCGATTACAGTGCGATTCGGAATGTTCCATATTTCACTCCACGGTAACCATGGCAACATCACTTCGCGCGCGTCGCTCATTGGCTACGGTTTCGTCGCCACTCGCCAATCATGGGCGACGCGCGCCGCTTGACCGTGCATGAAAAATACGGATCTTAGTTATTTAGTATCTATCTACAATAATGTTATATTTGCACGCGTTACAGGTTAAATAAGTAGTCTGTAACTAGTTAATACAAAATCTGGTTAATTGTTGAAAACAAAATGCACACAACTGACTTTTTAAATGTACAAACACGGTTGGATTTAGACATAATATCTAAAAGCGTTGAAATAAATAGGAACTAATTTCTGAACTCGATTACGAACAGGCTTACGACCATGGTCGTCAATTATAGAAATAAATAAATAAAAACTGAATTTAATATTAATGACAGCGCCTAACGCGCAAGCACTTCACGCAATCCACATCAAAATAATCTACAATGTGATAATGACAGTGACCAACGCGCAAGCGCGGCGTGAAGTGTTCACTTCACTCGATTCACGACATTAAATGTCGTGAATCGAGTGAAGTGAACACTTCACGCAATCCACATCAAAATAATCTTCTATGTGATAATGACAGTGACTAACGCGCAAGCGCGGCGTGAAGTGTTCACTTCACCCGATTCTCGACATTTAATGTCGTGATTCGGGTGAAGTGAACACTTGCGTGACGCGCTCGCGCCTCAGGCTGTATTGACTAGTCAGTCTAGGAAAAAAAGAAAAAAAAAACAACATTGAGTTTCTGGCTAAGTTTCTGTTTTGCTATTTTATTGTAAAACCCCACGAAATATTAATGTTTTGACCACTAAAATACTAGCTTTGAAAATATATAAAATGATCAATAGACTTAGCATAAAATCTATTATTAAAATCTCGATTATGATTGTAAATGTAGGCTTGGTCAATCCCTAGTATCAGGTGGGATGACACTGATAGCTCACTCCACGCTCACTTCGCCTAACTTTTCACGGTGAGACGGTTACAGAATCGCACGGCAGTTGTGTGTTCAAACAAGTACATATGAAGTGGACTGTTCACATTGTCTTCCTCCGTGACTTGAGTGCATGCAAAATATTATCTACACCTATTTTCCTGTTTACTCGTCTACGCCAAAATCATTTTTTCGCACGTGCGATATTTCAATATTCAAAATATATTTAGGTACAAAAAATTCACGATCAACAGTCACACGAAACGCTGACATAAAGTAAACATGACTATGGCAAAAATAAAAACGGAGCAAAAAACAAAACATGTTAACAGCAGAATGGGGGCAAACATAAAATATGAACAATTCACAATATCCCTAGAGATTTATGTAAGGTTAATAAAATTAACAATTTGCTTGCAGGATTTGATTTAGTGTTTTAATTCAAAACGTTACTCCGTTGATTTGTTCAGTAAACTCTTGTTCTCCTTTATGGATGATAAGGGAATTGATTGCAACGATTTCTTGTTTTACAGGATTTTGCTTAGCGCAGATGGAGAATTATAGTTGCTATGGGAGACATTAATATTAATTAGAAAGTAACAAACACCCAATCTCATAATATCTATGGCCATAGAATCCTTGGGAAGTATTTCATTGTAAAGTTCATAATTAGTTCTGTATTCACTCCCTTTCACAGAGAAGCCTGCATCCCAGCAGTGGGAAAATTATAGGCTGATTATGTTATGTTATATGTATTCAAATGGTTAGCAATTATTGCTTTTAACACAAACAAAACTGACATGGAACGAGACGACAAGAAACTCAAAGTTACACAAAAGATGAGAAGCATTTTGTTCTTAGCCATCTATAAGGTCGCAAAACAAATCCTTTTATAAACCAACAAAGCTTCACAGAGGCAACCGTCGATCCATAAAACAAATAAACAAGACAGTTCGCTTTAAATAAAAGACAAACAATGGCGGCTCCAGCAAAAAAGCTAATACTGAAGTTGAAAAGACTATTGATCACAAATCAGCAAAGTATTTTCCATCCGTAGCTTCGCTTCCTAGATTATAGACTCTTTGCAAGACAAATTAACAACCATTTTTCAATTAATTCTCTGGTATGGGAACGGACGGGACGGTGTAATCTATACTAATTGAACGACCTCGCCACACGTTGATACATCAATAGGGGATTGCCCCAGGCCATTTTTGTTTATCCCATTGATGGGTTTATTAATATTTGCATATCAGTTTTCGGTGCAAAATAACGAATGAAGAATTATTAGCGGATGGATTGGTGAATAATTGGCTGGTTAACGCTTTTGGGGATTGATTCAGTGAATAATATTGGTGCAATGTCAAAGATAAAAACTTTTTTATAAAAAAAAAACAACCGACTTATAAAAAAACCACTACAAAGTGATAAATAACTTTAATTTCGGAAGTCGGTGTCGTTGGTTCCGCATTTTCGTTTTTTGACACCGACTTCCGAAATTAAAGTTATTTATCACTTTGTAGTGGTTTTTTTTGAAGTCGGTTGTTTATTTTTTTGTAAAAAAGTTTTTATTTTCCACTTTTTAGTTGTACCTACCCCACAAAAATGTAAACGAAAATATCGTTAATGTAGACAATGTAGATATTTTTTTAGATTTTTGTTGATTTGTCAAAAACCGCTTGTCTGATTTCGATAAAATTTTCATGGGCCCATTTGGGAAGTATACCCTTTCCAACAAAAAAATAATTTTTCAAATCGGTTGGCAAGCGACGGAGTTATGCGCGAACAAACATAAAAAAAAAATTCAAACATCCGAATTGAGAACCTCCTCCTTTTTAAAAGTCGGTTAAAAATGTGAGTCGCAATTTAATAATAACGCAAGACGACGAGACAAAATACAATTAAGAAAACCTAGAACTAACTATGGTGGGAAAAATATACTATATGAGGGAGCAAAACTGTATAATGAGATAGGTACCTGATGATGTGTTTAGCAGTGACAGATGTTATACATATAAAAAAGCTCTAGAAGAATATGTTAGGACGAAGCACTAACACCTGAATGTCACCTATAAAATCTTTTAATTATGTTGTTTTGTATAATAGTATGTGATCACAGAGACTGTATCTACTTTTATTATATTTTCTATACATTTCTCAATTTTTAAGTGAACCTTAATGTTCTTTTTTGATAAATAAATGTCTTTAAACCGAATTTTACATTTTTGAGGTTTTTTAAATGAAAAACATCCTACATAGTAGTGTCGTGGTTACCCAGTTATTTACTGCAGTCAAAATTTTAACTGAGGCTGAAAACCCGTACGTTATTTCAGCCAATTAGTTCATAACCAATTAAAACTTGTTGGGCCAAAATATGTATGTCAACAATAAAAATCTAACTCCCTCGATACAACTATCTAAAAGTAAAAGTATGTAATACTAGCTGCGCCCCCGGTTTCACCCGCATAAGTCTCGATCCCGTGGAAATATAGGGATAAAAAGTATCCTATATCCTTTCCCGGCACTCAAACTATCTCTGTACCAAATTTCATCGAAATCGGTTCAGTAGTTTAGGCGTGAAGAAAAGACAGACAGACAGACAGAGTTACTTTCGCATTTATAATATTAGTTTGGATATAGTAAATATAGTATGGATTGTACAACTAAACAAACTTTGATAATAAAATCAATACTTCCGTCCAAGAAAAATTTGATCCCGAATATAGTATCGTCCATGACAGGAAAACCGAAAAAGAGAAGGTTCAAGCAGTTCTCATCATTACATATCAAAGAGCTACGCAATATCCGCCGCGCTGACATTTGGTCTTTTTTTCGATACCCGGCCCCAATAATTTCATCGAGTGTTTCATCCGGCATCAACGGATCAACAGTTTAACTGTCCTTTTCTGTTACTAACTAGTTTCCCGACTCTCTAAAGGGTCACTTTGTCCATTGGGAGTTGGTCTCTTTTATATATTATATTTGTTCGTGGTTGTGGTTGGTTATTATTTGCATTTGTGGAATTTTATTTGATCGACTCCAATTGTACTTATTTCATCGTTTCAAGTGTCATTGTATTTTGCATTTTCATACTTTCTATCGTTTACTTGAATCCAATGACTGTGTTAATATGTAATTTTGACCAAAAAAGATCCACAGTCAATTCAAAACCTCTTTCGTCACCATTTAATTTTTCCAGAGAATTCAATCCTTATATGAATTATATTATTATTTAGCTTTACTATCATTATATATATATGCTAATTGTAGTATCTATCTACCTGTATAGATAAAGAAATCAATAGAAATTCCTTCGATAGTAACAGGACGGTATTATATTATCTAATAAAATTCCAAGAATTTTCTTCCGGAGCTTATTCTATAAAATGAAGGACTAAAAAAGTAAATGAAGACGTTGAGGACACTTCAAGTTTTATTTTCATGGCATCAATCAACTTTTTACGACAACATTTACAAGGATTAATTGAGGTTCTTTAAAATTAAACGATGAATGATGGGACAAATTCAATTTACCTTACCGCGAAAGAGTTTCTACGTAAAAATTATCTTTTTAATTTTTAAGTACTTTGTCTTTAGTTGTTTTTGAGTGCTGTTTTATTTTACGGGCTGTACTTATTTTTACAAACAACAGCCGGTCTATTCTATTAAAAATCTCACCTCAAAAACGTAGGTGAAGTGAACTGTCATTCCACCTGGTGCTTGACACGATTACAGCACACTTCACGCTCACTTCACCAAAGGTTTCACGGTTAAATTTTTACAGAAGTAGTACAGAATTTGGCAATTCAGTAAAAAGTCTACATACATTTCCTCCAATGTTAGGTCCAACTATATACGTTATGTTTCTATGTTCTTTATTAGGGTGTGGGTAATAAATTTGGACCCAGTGGATACAAACTTGAACTATGTAGACAGGAAGGAGGGTTTGAGGGAAAGGATTAGTTTGTAGTAACAGGTTGCTACCATATCACGGAAACCCGTGTCCCTACATTAAATCGTTGCTCGCAAATTGTGCTGACACTACTCAGCGGTTTTTGTCGTTGTTTTAGCATGACCATGGTTGAACAATCAGAGCCAGGGCCGTCCAAAAGCGCGTTGGGTTGACGATGTTTTCAAAGTCGCGGGAAACACTTGAATGAGGGACACACGGATCTGTGAAGTATAGCAGAAGAAAGAGGCCGCCTATATCCAGCAGTGAGTGATTCCAGGGTGAAGTGATGATGATGGTTGAACATACACGCGTCTAAACAAACAGACACAATTTAAATACAATTTGGAATTGGCTTATTACATCATACAATGTTCCCGCTGCTAGAAGGCATGCCTCCCCTCTGTGAGAGTGAGTGGGCCGTAACGTAAGTCACCACGCGAGCTCAGGTTCGGTGTATCAATCATACAAATCAAAACAATCATAACTGTGTGTGTTAAATGTTACAATAAAATACCTTGTGATATATTGCAATTAAATGAAAGAAAATTTAAAACTCACATTAAACGTACACTTTGTAAACAAGCATACTATAAATTAGAAGATTATATCCAAGATAAGAACGCTTGGAAACATGCTGGTCCTGCTCCATAGGACAATCTAGAGTCTAGACAAAATCAAACTGGTTGCTAATTTAATTGTAAATTTTTTTATTCTTTTTTTTTACATTTATTACTCACACCCTGACTTATTACTTGTATTTTGTTTTTTAATTAAAATCGTTTTGCTTGTACCATGTTTGTAAATATGTGAGCACCATGTATCTATCAGATAATTAATTTATATGTCATGGTTTCGTTTTTAATTCTTTTACCTATTGTGGTATAGTAATTTTCTTGTAGGTGCATCGTCCTCACATGTTATTATATAATTAATGTACCCATGCAAAATATTGTACCTAAACATTTTAAAAGAGTAACGGTGGAGTTTCTTGCCCGTTCTTCTCCATACGAAAACTACCTTTTGGAATGGGCGACTAGAATCAATTCTATTTTAAGATAATTTTTGACGTTCAAAAGTGCCTTTTATGTGCCTATTTGAAATAAATGCTTTGACTTTTGACTTTGACTTTGACTTTGAACTAAATCAATCCTACATCACTCTGCGGCTTAAATGTTTTATGCATCATGAACATCATCATCTGCCTAGCTTTTTCCTAACAATTTTTGGCGTTGGCTTCCTGTCTAACCGGATTCTACTGAATACCAGTATTTTATGTGGAGCGCAACCCAGTTACCGGTTAACACGATACCTCTAGGCGAACCTGGTTGTCAGACTTTCGGCCTTATCCGTTTTGTATCATTAACATACCCAAGCAAAAAGATCCTCCTCATCTGCAATCATAGGTAAAGTCTCGAGAAACTGTAAAATTACTTTTTTCTTTTCGTTATAACGTTCATTTACTCTGAGCATTGGATCCCAAACTTCAGCTTTCAGCTCAATACGCTGAACCTCTAAGACGCGATTTTGAGTTCAGTCCCACAGTAAAAGTTGTTCATAATGATGAGTACAATGACCCCTTAAAAGGATGCCCATGAATTTAATTCCACCCTGTATAGTAATTGATTCCAAAACCATGAATTAAGAAAATTGATAAGTTCAATATTTCCAGAACTGTAAAATGTCAGTTAAAGATGAGACTCTTGTACAATCAAACATTATTAATGAATACCATTTACCAAAAGAAATGATAACCGAATGATAAATTCGTTTCGATTTCAATTTTAATTTTAACGCATCGATGTGTTGAAATTAAAACAGTATCGACTCTCTGTAATCGATACTGTTTTAACCATCTGCTTCCCTGCCCGACATATTGAAAGGAAAGAGTTTATTACTTCTCTTTGTGTCGAATCGAACAAAAAGCGGGTTCGTCCAGTGTTTACCGTGTGTTGTGAGAAAATATCTTATTGTGGCTGTGGAATCGATTTATGAGTCGTTAAGCGATGTTGACGTTTTTCCGAGCAGTTTCAATTTTGAATGAACTTGTTTGATAGATGACCTTTTTTTGACAGTCATTAAATGAAATAAAACGTAGTCTTTTGTCAGAGTTTTCGCTTTGTAGTTACTTTTAAATTACTTCATGGATTTTGATGTGGTTTTCATAAGCATTTAGAAAATGTTTTTGAGTACCTTATCTCGGTATTTTCTTCAGTTGTACAGACGCCAGTACATCAACTTACTACAATATGTCAAAAGACAATGTTCAAAATGGCCCTATGCAATGAAGAGTTTGAGAATATACGATAATTAATCGCCTATTTTATTATATAAGTTGCAAATACTTCTGTATCACGGACTAGCTGTATTCCAAAATGTATTTTTAATAGAATTTAATGCGACTAATAACATTACATCGCCATCTTCACCTATGTCGTGTCAAAAGTGAAATAGGGATGTCCGATCAATTATAATCGATCGATTGTGTTTTTTTTTCTAAAGTGTAGTTTTAAAAACCTAATAAAATACTTTATGAATGCAGTCATACTCCAATTTAAATAGGTAGTAAGAATAATATTATACAATAATCAAAACTTCTCTATTTCTATACAATCATTCAAACTAATTCATTATTTACGACAATTAATACAAAAACTTTTTTACAAAAAAATAACAACCGACTTCAAAAAAAATACTACAAAGTTAAAAATAACTTTAATTTCGGAAGTCGGTGTCGTTGGTTCCGCATTTCCGTTTTTTGACACCGACTTGCGAAATTAAAGTTATTTTTCACTTTGTAGTATTTTTTTTGAAGTCGGTTGTTTTTTTTTTTGTAAAAAAGTTTTTATTTTTCACTTTTTAGTTGTACCTACCCCACACAAATTCAATTAACCCTAGTGCATTGAAGAATTGAAGACACGACTTGAAGAATCATCAAAATTCGCATAGAAATGTCGGAGATGCAGTACATTTATGCATATAACTTCGTACATAAGAATAATTACCTAATATATTATATACTAAAACCTTCCTGAAAGTATGTAGATTACATTTGTAAAAGAATTATCAAAATCGGTTCAGTAGTTTTTGAGATAATCGCGGACATACAAACATACATACATACATACATACGGGTCGAATACAGAACCTCCTTTTTTAAAGTCGGTTAAAAATAACGCTCCTTTTGCGGTTCATTAAACGAAAAAAAATACTTATTTAATTACTTTCTTTAATAGATTTTCAACTTTATGACTACGGAATAAGGTTCAAAGTTGATTGGGAAAATTTTACAGTTTTGGGTAGGTTGATGTGCTAGCGTCTGTACAAAGATGGGGTGGGTTGCCTAGATATACAGGGTGTAAAAACACACATCACATAGCCGTCAACTTGCATTCTGTACATCAAAATAAGTAACATTGCACAAAAATACATAATTACATGGGAAACGGCTTTTATTTTTGGTGTGAAAATTTGCTGTTTGCGGTAGTGCGTAATGTAATGTACGCAACATTGTGGGGTTATTAAAAGTTGTGTTATACATCAAAAACTTGTTTTGTGTAAAAAAAAAAAACGTCAGTAAAAGTTTGATTTTTGACTTTATCTTCGTAACCAGAAGGTTCACAAGTATGGTCCAGTACAAAAAATGATTACAATGACGGGGAGTACAAGTGACTCTCGCCTACGTTTTGTGTCTTTTTACAACCGTTATATACAGGGTTATTGGAAAAACACTTCTTAATAGGTTATTGCATTCATCATTATGAACAAATTTTATATTGAGACCAAACCTGAAATCGCGAAAATAAAATCAGCTGTTCCTTACATTCGCGATTTCAGGTTTGGTCTTATTGTAAAAGTTGTTCATAATGATGAATACAATGACCTCTTAAGAGGTTGTTGGTGTTTTTCCAACAACCCTGTATTTTCACCTTCATTTTTACATGGCAATTAGTAAATCATACGTATCGGCTAGCTACGTAAGATTAATTAGCGATACAAGATCTTGTTCAAGCAACTAATAATTATTTTCCACTTGGTAATTAATTAAAATTAACAACTCTATTCACAACATTATTTTTCATAGCGTAGATAAAGCTATTCTGTAGTGAGTTGCCAGGCACTGCTGCTTAGGCTAAAATGAGTTGTTTACCAAAACATAAAATTACTTTGCATTTTCATTATATTTATTACCGTGATTTAGATTTCCCACCGCTAAAGACATTGAAAAACAAACGAAGTTTCTTCACCCCTTGTTTACTGTTCTAATCACGCTTTTAAACATCTATTTTGTTTTCAATCATATTCCGATTTGTTTTTGTCTAGACTGAAAATTAATGTCAAATTGAATTTACAAGGTTTTATAAGACGCCAATTTAGGCTTTCGCTTTAGAAAAGATTTTTCTATATCCCACCCTTGAGTGAAAATAAAAGTTAATGAGAATAACGTTGCGAGAGCTTCTACAGACGCTAGCACATCAAGCTACTACAATCTGTCAAATTTCTTTAATAGATTTTCAACTTTATCGCTACATCATAAGGTTCAAGGTTGATTGGGAAAATTTGACAGTTTCGGGTAGCTTGATGTGCTGGCGTCTGTTATACAAAATACTTACTGGTAACAACTTTGACTTTGACCTAGACTTGAGTCAAGAGCAAGCCCATTTCAAATTAAAAAAAAAAAAAACCGAGTGTGCTTATGACCACACGACTGAAGTGAAACTTCAAACGTATTTGGATATGAGAGGAAAAGAGAAAGAAAACTGCTTTCTCTTGCTTATATCCCCCACTCAACTCACGTTCGCCTCGCCCAATCACACTTTTCGTAACGCTTACGTCACGCGTTCGCCAGCTTACTCCCCAAGTCAAGCGTGCGTAAAGAAGTTTCACTTCAAAAATCGTTTCAATTGTTTATTAGGTAAGTATAAGCCTGCAATTGTTGTGTTAATTGTTGAACCACAGAACACGATATTGGCGCCGATTCCCTTGTTCACAAACTAAACAAAATTTAATTTCAGTGCATCGGTTTCTTTCTATTTCATTAAGAAAAGGAGAGAAGATAAATATTAGTTTAGACCTGTCAAATTAGTTAGTGCCTGACGTAAATTGACGTATTTTTAATAGCCAATTTTTTAATCACGTCTAAATTGTCTATGGAGTATATTAATTTGACAGGACTATACTAATATTTATCTCCTGTCCTTTTCTTAATGAAATAGAAAGAAAAAGATGCACTGAACTTAAATTTAGTTTAGTTTGTGAACGGCGCCATTATTAACTAAAAAACACCCTGTGACTGAGTTATAAATCCAGCACATAAAGACAAAGACGATGATGTCACGACGTCTGAGCTGAGTGTAAACTGGAGACAGACACAACAGTCACTGTTTGTAATAATAGTGATCTAACAAGCCGTAGAACAGATTACATGACAATTACAATATGCAGTTACAATGTTTTCATATAAATTAATTACAGATGTAAGCAAGGCATTCATCAACTGTACACATTCAATTCCTGCATTCTTATTAGAAAAATTCTTAACAAAACTATACATACACAATTATCCTTTAACACAAAAACATCCAAGTACAGCCAAAGAAACCCCAATCAAATACAGACGCACCCCCCGCAGACGCAATATGGCAGGAAAAACATAAAATACGAAGGTGTACAACTTTATAATAATCTACCGGCAGATATCAGGAGCACATCCTCTTTTAACATATTTAAATGTAAACTCAAGCAGTACGTCATTAACAACACAAAACTATTAATGTAACGACATAAGCTAGTTTTGCACGCATCACACCTACCTACATAAAAAAAAGTATTAGCTACTGGACTACCTTACCTTAGTTATGTATTTATTCGCTAAGTGAACAATGTATGTTCTTTTAGAATAAATACAGAATCTTTAAACCCAAACCCAAGTCACATTTGGTTCTGAGATTCAACAGTTCAGACAAGACAATTTTCTGTAATAGTTCAGAAAATATTATACAGGGTGAAATTGAATTCATGGGCATCCTTTTAAGGGGTCATTGTAATCATCATTATGAACAACTTTTACTATGGGACTAAACTAAAATCGCGAAAAATAAATCAGCTGTTCCTTCCATTTATGTTCACACAACTCGTCAAAATGTAGGGAAGAGCTGATTTTTTTTCACGATTTCAGGTTTGTTCCCATAGTAAAAGTTGTTCATAATGATGATTACAATGACCCCTTAAAAGGATGCCCATGAATTCAATTTAACCCTGTAGAGACAATAATTTTAAAGGTTTTAGTGCTTTACTAGCCAAAGACAATAGACGATGACTCGTCTGTGTCCTGCACCCTAATTGCGTAACTCACATTCAATTAGAATCTGAATCATTATAAAGGATATTGCTAATCCATTGCTTCATATGTTCCAAAAATATGTCTGCTCTACAACGTAAATTACGCAATGAATGTTGTTGGACTGTCAAAATGAAATTGCTGTTATTGTGTCACGCAATTACCCTGCTAGTTAATACAAGAGAGTCCCGTTCTATCCCCGGTGGCGACTAGATGTTCCCTTTGAGTTTCTATGTACTTACTGATAATTCGGTGGTTTTACTCTAAACCCCAAGCCCCTAATAAATGATTCTAGTGAACACCACATATTTATTTATTTTCATCACATAACTTTTTCTTTATACAGAGCAGTGTGGCCAAGTGGTAATGGCCGCGACTTACGAGTTGTAGGTCGTAGGTTCGAACCCAGACAGGCGCTTTACTTTGTGTAAGTTATTTCAGCACCACTTCTCTCAAAACGGTGAAGGAAAACATCGTGAGGAAACCGGTGTGTCCTAGAATTAAAAATTCGAAGACCTCTGACATCTGCCAACCCGCACTGGGCCCGCGTGGTGGATTACGGCCCACTCCCACTTACCGAGAGGAGGCCTGAGTCCCAGCAGTGGGAACATTATAGGCTGATTATGTAACCTTATCTTTTAAGCCCCTCCTACTACCAAAATGTGGCCAGCCGGATAATTTTTTTATTCTTTATTATAGCGGATAATGTAGTGGGCTTAAACACTCTCACCAAAATGTGGCCAGCCGGATATATTTTTTCTCTATTCTTTATTATAGCGGATAACGTAGTAGTTTGACTTTCAAAAGTGCCTTATACAGAATGTTACGGAAAGGGTATACGTTGATATACCCTTTACAGATTCTAGACCAGATACACTCTTCAACCCGTTTGTATTGACAAACGGGTTGAAGAGTGTATCTGGTCTAGAATCTCTGTACAAAATTTTAGCTCAAAAGCAGTAACTTTGAAAATGCTTAATATTTTTTTATTTCGATAGTTTATTAAACTGAAATCATAACAAACGTGTCACCGCACTACGAGGGTCATTATCCATTATCTGTAGTGTGTCTGTGCGTCTAGTACACGCACATCATGCCGCCGCGCGCCAGTGCAGCGCCGTGATGTCGAAATAAAAAAATATTAAGCATTTTCAAAGTTAATGCTTTTGAGCTGAAATTTTGTACAGAGATTCTAGACCAAATACATTCTTCAACCCGTTTGTATTGATATACCCTTTCCGTAACACCCTGTATGTGCCTATTTGAAATAAATGCTTTGACTTTGGCTGCAATATTGTTAATACTACTTATGACCCTATATTATTGTTATTTGTAAACATTTTATACTGTAGCTGTTTATTGTCCCATAGTAAATAAAATTATCCCAGTTAGACTGTAAGCCTAAACATAGTTGGGAAAAGGCTAGGCAGAATTATATCTTTGCTGTCCCAGTCTACGTCACTATGCTCATATAATACCCTAGTCAATGTTTCATCAACCTTTGGGATTACCCGTTGTTGCAACGAGGGATCAATATTATCGTACCCCAAGCGGTTTTGGGAGCCAAGTTTAAAGAGAGTACACGAAAATCCCTTTTGTATCAATTCCCCTCATGTTTTTCCTGGTAACGATTATTTTTCAGAAGAAAATGTTGTTTTTTGTCATCGAAATAATATTATTTGATTGTAGTTCTTTTTTCGACGTTTTATTGTTAGTCCATTAGACAAAAATCTTTTGTGAAAGGTTTGGGGGGGTTCTGATTTTATGTGTCATAGAATTATGATGTAAAACGAAATTAATGTCAGTTAGGGAAAGAAACATTTGGATGAAATTATTTTTTTACAGTGAAATATTAAAATATTATGTAGATACAACTACAAAATATTATTATTAAGACATAGTTACTTACGGTTAGATTATAATTCTGTGTAATACCTACTAAAGCACCTGTTTACTACTGTAGAAGACACGATGAAAGAGATTTTATAATAATCTACCCCCGAATAGTAAAACTAATTTAAAATTAATCAAAACAAAATTCTCCAAAAGGCAAGGCAAAAAAATTGCGAGACAGAAAAATCTCCTAAAAGGTTTCTTAATTCAATTCCTCAAGCCATACTTTGACCAAATGAGCAAAACCACAGACAAATACTGATCCGTTGACCTCCATTTATTTCCTTACGCACTTTTTCCAAGATATCTCTAATCCGGGAACTAAGCGCGGTCTTTGTTTAACACTGAGATAAGAACACTGTGTGATTTGAATCAGGAAATTGAGGCACCAAATCAAGGCATCGGACTAAACCAATTTATTTGCAAAAAAATCAGAAGCTGAATTAAATTTGGTCATGTTTTTAAAGCGGGTTTAGGAGTACCTACTAAATTATTTGTTCGTGGATGTTACGTAAAAATAATCTGTTTTGTTTTACAAATTAGACGTTCTGGGTAGTATCATTCCTTTTATATCGTGTGAGATTAAATTATTTAACGATAAAATCGAGCATGTTTTAACATTTCATTTGTAAAGATTTTTCGGTATAAATAAGAACGCTAATAATTTTCCTCAATACAAGATTGAATTGATGAAAAGGCACAACAAATTGAGGTGAACTAATTGCTGGAAAACCGACGATTAGAATCCATCTTCATTGAACTTATTGAATGAACGCTTTAAATTAATTGGAAAGGCTAACAGGAGTACCTATTAGGAAAGCACCAATAGGTTCGTAAGAACCAGTTCCATTCAATTTTAGTATCTATCTGTAGATCTATTATAATTATATTTTTTTAAATTTCATTTCCCGTGGGAAGGAAAATAGTTGCATCAAAAACGATATCAATACAAGGTGTAATTAAAATAACTGAAAACCTTAAAAAGGGGTCTTTATACTCATCATTGAAAACCCTGAAATCGCGAAAAAAAAATCAGGCATTCGCCACATTCTGTCGAGTTATCCTACCAATATTATATACGCGAAAGTATATGAGGATGGATGGATGTTTCACGCAAAAACTACTAAACGGATTTTGATGAAACTTTACAGTAATATAGCTTATACATCAAAATAACACATATGATACTTTTTATCCCGATATTCCCACGGGATTGACAATTAAATCACGAAAAAAAAAATCTGCTGTTTAATACAAAAGTTCAATCAATACCTACTTGACCAAAATGTATGAAACTGCTGATTTTTTTTTTTCGTGATTTCAGAGTTGGTCCCATAGTGAAAGTTGTTCATATTAATGGGTAAAACATCCTTTAAAAATTTGGAACCGGTGAAAAAAACATCCTGTATAATGAAACCCGGACCAATTACAAGCTACCTAATAATTTAATAACACAAAACACAATATCCCCTTGCAATTTTCCGCAGAATTTTACGAGCAAAATTTGCAGCCAGCGCTAGTACCGTGCGAGTCATAAACGTCCGCTTAGAAAAATGTTCCATTCGTTATATGCCATAGGCTTACATTGTTTCACTAATATTTTAAACAAGCTAGCTTTTCTAGCTACGTTATCTTTTCCATCTTTCTGCATTTCACTTTGTTCACCTACACGTTTTATAATTTCTAAAAGCATATCTTGCTTTTCGTTTTTATCATTTTAAACTTTGGTTATAGAATAGAATCTCTCTCTTCTCTTCTTCTCTTCTCTTCTTTTTCTCTTCTTCTCTTCTCCTCTTCTCTTATACAAGGTCAAATTAAATTAGCTGGCAAAACTTTGCAGACGTGTTAGTTATAAATTAAATTAAATTAGGGGAAAAGGTATAGTTATTGGCCAGTTAAGCGACTTCAAGATCAAAAATCTCAATCAAAATTAAAACACTCAGTTGGATATAAATAAAAGTCATAACATATGGTTTTATATTAATATATTTATTGGTTATGTCGTCTTACATACACTTTTATCAAATATTTGAGGAATAAAATTCACATAAAAACTTAAAACTTAAAATTACAGTAACTGGCCATAACATTGTAGTTATTGGCCATGAGATCACACAGTAATTGGCCACATCGAAATATAAAATATAAATTGAAACTTGAACACTTTTTTTAAATAACTAAAACATATCTTCTTGATGATCTTCATTCTCAAAAGATTCAGAGTCATCATCATTCAAGAAAAAACATTTATGGCACACAAAATCAGAAAGCTCATCGTCATCTGGTACATGCTCTTCATGCTTTCTTGGAATGCAATGACGATGATAATATTTATTACAACAATCACATAATAGAGACTTATTTTTAGCAGCTAGACGATGGCATGTATCACAAGTAACTACTTCTATATTTGATAATATCTTTGGTTCACCTATATCTTTCTCAATTTCAGTCTTGTTTTTCTCATCAGTATTTTCAATCTCAATATTTTCATAATTTTTGGTTACTTTTTTTGATTTCTTTCCTACACCTTTACCTTTATTTGTCGTCAGAGGATTTTCTTTCCGTGCAGCTGCCTTCTCCTCTCTTTTTCTTTTTCTTTCCATTTTTTGATTCTCTTTTTCTTGTTTTTCTAATTCTTTTCTTTCAATAGCTGATCTAAATTTCTCGGAAGTGATGGCAAACGGATTTTTTTCCGTTGTTCGAATAAACTTTCTCTTATTCTCTGGGGCATTATGTAGGTAATCATTAATTGACTTGTTGAGATTCGTAGTGGTTACAGTAGCAGAAGTCGAAGGCTGGCACAAATTTATAGGAGTTTTTGTAGGTGTCATAGTAATTTTAAGTGTAGTCACATTATTTTCACTGGTAAAATTTACATTTGTTGCTGTATTTTTATCATATTGTATTTCGATATCGGTTGATTCCTTCTGTGGGTGATCACTTTGAAAAAAGGACCAGAGTTTAAATAATGTAGGAGACGAATCATTCGTGATGACACCTTGAGATCTCAGTGCTTTCAACTTGTCTATCATTTCGACTCCTACAATGTTTTCAAATTCTTTTAGAGACATGAGCTTGTTTTCATCATTGCACTCTTCTACATTTTTTAGTGTACTTAAACATTTGGAGTAATCTATTGCATTCTCATCAAAAGGACACAAACCACATGCTCGAAAACCATTTATTATAGTTTCAGGCTTTAAATCATCTACAACAGTTTTTAGAATAATAGCGATGTTTAACTTTGTTACCACCTCTCCAATGTTTTCTGATTGAAATTTTCGAACTGCGTTTCGGTACATTTTTTTAATAGGCCCAAAGACGGAAACATCTGCTGGCTGAGTGATACGGGTTGTGTTGGGGTAAAGAGCAATCAGTTCAATCCCTAGCTCTTTACAAGTCAAACTAAGCTGTAAAGTGATATGGCTTTTATGACCATCTATAAATAGGATAACCGGTTTTTTGATGTTGTTTTCAGTGAGGTATGGAGCAAATATTTCGGTAATGAACTGGTTAAAAACATCCGCCGTCATCCATCCCGTATCGCTCCGTCCTATACCCCATTTAGGTGGCACTGAGGAAGCGATTTTTTCAGGGAGTCGTTTATAGGGAAACACAATTAGTGGAGGACAAGTCGTGCCGTCAGCAGAAAATGTAAATAATACTGTTACATTTTCTTTGGAGTTCCCTAGCTCCACTGCATAAACATTTTTGTCTCCTTTAGCAGCAAGCACGCGACCAGTAGATGGACAGAGCTGAAATCCCGTCTCGTCAGCGTTGAAAACACGTTTTGGATCTTGAATTGCATCTAACAGGTTTTCACTCGTGAAGTAGTTTCTTATTTCAAGAAACCATTTCTTTATGTCAGCTTCAGACACGCAGGCACTGGCTTTAGTTACTCCCTCGCTGGTTCTTTTGACTAAACTAGGATGACGTTTTAAGAAAGCTTTTAACCATCCCTGACCAGGTCGATTATTGACAAAAGGAGTAACGCGTGGATTATCAGTCAAAAATTTTTGAACTGTGTCGAGAACATCATCTGACTTTCTAGGAAAGCCTTTGCGGGCCATTTTAATCAACCAATCTGTGATAGCATTTTCTTCTTCAAATGTTAAATACGGTGTTGGTCCAAATTGAGATTTTGAAGTAGGATTTTTTAGTTTAAACTGTAAAGTACCTCTAGGTATATTATATTTTTTTGCAACTGCTCGCAAAGACATAGTTTTAGTATTGATTTTTTCTAAAGCCTCGTCAAGGGCCTCTTTTGTGTATTGAGGTATCTTCGGCATTATTTTTTCTTCAAGAACCTGACATAAAAGGAGAAAATAATTTTACACTAGTTTATTCAAAATGAAAAAAAATAGTATATAGTAATTGGCCTACTTTTTCTAAAAGTCAGCTTTACGGATAACACAGTTATTGGCCTAGGCCATTAACTGCTCATAATGATTTGAAAATTCTAGTAATGGAATATGACGCTTATTATTATAAGAGAAGACGTTTTATTCCTTAACAATGCTATTTATTTATTTATTTTTAATTTTAGCAATTGGCATAGGAGGCCAATAACTATAAGTTATTCAAATAATTGTGACAGTTATTGGCCACTACAAAATTTTGAGGTTATGATGAAAGTAGGTCATTTTACGCCCTAAATCTGTTTATAAGGCATAACAAGACACTATTTTGTAGAATATAAATAACGGCACTGGTACATATACTTTATAAAATATTGCATTAAAAAAGTAGCGGTCTTAATTTTTTGTTTAGCAAATTACTTACGTTGTACCTCCCGGCAAAATATCACACGACGAAAAAGAACCAGTTCACCTAGCGGAATATTGTTGAAACTATTTGACAGAGGATGAAAGTGTTGCCATTAATGCAGTTTTAAATCTACTATTATAGTAGCTTATTGCTTAATTTAGGCCGTCAAAGTTAAAATGGCCAATCACTGTATGGGGGCCAATAACTATAGCGTTTCCCCTATGTTTTTTTGGGTCATCGACTGCAGTTGGTTTAGTGACTTAAAATACCAGTTTAAAAATCTGTTTTTTTTTTTTTTGTAAAAACTTCATACAGTTGATTAGTATCGACACCTAATTACGATATAACAAGAGGATGCAGATTTTCGCAGCTCATACTTCAAGTAACAATAATAACGGCGGTTGTTGACCCCTAAAAAATACTTCAATATTATTTTCATTTTTACCGACTTCAAAAAAAGGAGGTTATTATTTAATCATCTTTAGATATCGATACCCATCACGTCTATGACGTATTTATTTAATACTTCAAGCACATAAACGCACAGAGGCGGACTTAATGGGGTGCGCCAAAGTTCACCTAAATTTTCAACTCCGATAATTGGAAATCCGAAAATGTTCTTCCTAATATTTTTCATCCTAACAATCACAATTCCTAACTACTCTGTCTCTAATGTTCATAATTCCGAATCATTCAACTTCATAATGTCAGTAGCAATAAACATCTATTATACTTTTATTTGTTTTCCTATATTTTCTCAACATAACCATCTTTTACACTATTATTCAAAGTCATATATTTTTTGTTTAGATCGTCGACATAGGATGCAAAAACGAGCGAAGGGCACCCCGAGGTTCGGTTTGGTTAGGTTACTTTAAACCCTTTACACAGAAATAGGGGCCCCGTGAAGCGGGGCTCCGTCGACATAGGATGCAAGGGCGAGCGAAGGGCACCCCGAGGTTCGGTTTGGTTAGGTTATTTTAAACCCTTTACACACAAATAGGGGCCCCGCGAAGCGGGGCTTCGTCGACATAGGATGCAAGGGCGAGCGAAGGGCACCCCGAGGTTCGGTTTGGTTAGGTTACTTTAAACCCTTTACACAGAAATAGGGGCCCCGCGAAGCGGGGCTCCGTCGACATAGGATGCAAGGGCGAGCGAAGGGCACCCCGAGGTTCGGTTTGGTTAGGTTACTTTAAACCCTTTACACAGAAATAGGGGCCCCGCGAAGCGGGGCTCCGTCGACATTGGATGACATAGGATGAAAAAAAAAAGTGTTTATCATATTAGACTAAATAGGTTTTATGTCTATTGAGTGGTATATCAAACGATTTTATATTGTCTGTTATTCTTATAGAAATTAGTTACATTAGTAGTTATGTTTAGGGATAAAAGCGTTATGATAAAAAACAGTAGGAGTTTAAAATATTTACATTAATGATATTATTGATGGTTGGATTGGTGTACAAAAGTCCTAATACTTAAATTAATCTTATGGCTCTAGTGCGATGTTCTTTTGTTTATTAAGACTTCACTTCAGTTTACAGCCTCAATATTATAACCCTACCAAGTTTAATAGCTATACGATACCCAACAAACTACTCCAGTAAGTCCTCTTAGTGTTACCCAAAGGAATCATTGTTATTGTGGGCACTAAAATTGTTGGAGCATAACATTCGTCCGGGCATGACATGTCTTTACAAGGACAATTTAGCATATGCAGTCTTGCAAGCTGTAATGGACCTTCCATCTTTTATAATAGAGCCTTTGGTAACTGCAGGGGTTTCGGGTCCATGTGCTTTTATGACATTTACTGCAGTGTTTATGCACGAGAAAATAATAACGTTTTTGATGTGAGTAGGTATCGAATTTTGATATGGTTTTCCTTTTATAAACAAAAACTGCGAATAGAATTTTTATAAACTGTAAAAAAAACTTTAAAATTAGAAAGCTACATTATCACTGAATAACATAGGCTATAATTTTATTTTTTCTGCACTAATATTACAAAGAGGAAAAATTCTATTATAATAATATATTAGTGATTGATATCTTCCGGACCTCACTACAGCATCTCAAAATCCAGTAACGTTGTTTTAGCTCATTGCAGACAGTAAGTAAGTAAAAATAAGTAAATAAAAATTAAGTGTACCTAATTGAATAATACATATGTATATTTTAAGTCATAGAAATAAAACTAAAAGATTCAGCTTTACTCCTTGACTGTACTAATGATGAAATTTGACAGTGGGTCCAGTCGACCAATTCAAAATTTGACGTGGTCGACTGGACCCGCGGTTCCAGTTCGAGTGGGTCCAGTTGCCCAAAGACTCTACATAATATATTTTCTATTTTATTTTGATATTTAGTTTATAAAAACAGGTACAAAAAAATCTTTTAAGTAAAGGAATACCATTTTCAACCTGTAGTTATAGTAAATGGCCACTATGGGGTATCCTCAAGATGGGTCATAGTGTCCAATGCTAATATCTACAAACAGCAGTTCAAACTGAGGGGTCAGTAATACCTTAGGGATGCGCTAAGGTAGCCCGCACTTAGAGAGATGTATTTATGATTATAATTCTGTAAATAAATACTTGTTTCGGCCGCGAATCAAATTTAGATCAGCATACAACTTGATACTGCCCTGCAAATTACGAAAATCGTCAAAAAAAAAAGAATGTCTTGGGTTATTCTGCCGCTTTCACCTTAATATGGTTATAATAAAAAAAAAAACAAAATAGAAAGGAAGAAATAAGGGTACGCGCCACATTTGTGACAAAAGAAAATTGACGAAGAGTAACCAAGCATTTCATTTCCCCTCTCTCATACAAATTCATCGTTTGAAAGCAAAACCACTCATCACATTTATTTTTCTGAAACAATTTGTAATACTCTTGACTCCAAAACAAATTTTCAAATAGCTCATTGTTATCAAACAAAACTCAAAGAGCTTATTACAGAAAAATGTATATAACATCTTTAATCACCTCCCCAACATTGCTTCCTACAAATAGATCGATAGCTTTAACAAACCGCAATTAAAAATTAATTTTAGAACGTCAACTTTAAAGTTCATTATACGTTGAACGGTGTAGGGGCGATGATCGCAGTACATGTCGATTAAGCGAACTGTTTTAGTAATTAACGCTTCGTAGTTTGAATAAGAACAAAAGCTTGGTTCTCACTACATTTTTGAGCTTTGTAGTTTGTTTTTATATGTTTTATAGGCTAATGTTTAAAGGAACGCTTTTATGAGGGCTGCTTGCCTGTTATCAACATCCCGTACGGTAAAATGCATATATACAGCGTGTACCGTAAATGTGTGGTCAAATTTAAGGGTATAGAGGTATGAGGAACAGGGTGTAAAGTTCACTCATACTCTATATAAAAGAGAGGATCCTCAGACCAGACGGGTGTTGTGTCTGGCAGGCAACTGCCCGATCATTCATGTGAGGCTGTTGTATCTATGCTACTCGTAGCTGCGCGGTAAACTCTGCTTCCGAGATGCAGGATCAGCAAACATTTGGGTCGATTCGGTATTGAAGTATTGTGCGGGACAGTCGATAATTTTTTCTCGATTACAATGGCCCCATAGAGAAAGTTGTTCAGTTTTATAGTCTGTACCACACACTTAAATTTGAGCACACCTTTCTGAGACACGCTGTATATTATACGTTGTTGTCCTTTACGTTAACGGAACTTACAACTGTAACAGTTTAACATTTGTTTTGTTCTCCAATGTAAAGCCAGCCGGATACCACGAGCTAAATAAAAAAGAAAAGTGTGGTTTTTCTTTTAAGGGTAAAAACCAAATCAAGACAAAAAAAAAGGTTCGGTATTCAAAAATTTATTCTCCTCAAAAAGCAAAACAAATGAACTTCAAGCCGTGTAAACAATGAGACATGTATTCACAAACAATACTTATCTAAGGGCTGATTTTTCCATCGCCAGATAATTTTTGATCGAGGAAAAAAGTTGACGTTTGACAGTTTTTGTATATGTCAAAATTTTAAAATTATTCCTCGAATAAAGTTATCAGATGATTGAAGAATCATCCCTAAGTAGAGTAGCAATACTATGCGAAGAAAGGCATTTCTCAATGCGTTTCATATGACAAACCTTAAAACATAAACATTAAGGGACCAATAGTGCCGATCGCCATTCAAGTATTGTCTATGAATAGGTTTTTAGAACCCTGTGCGTCCGCGTGCACTGTGAGACGTCATAATAATATTTGTGAATACGGGTATGAGTCAAAGTACATTTCTAATTATTTGGGAATCGGTCAACAAAAGTGCAATAAAGAACATAAATGGCATGAAAAAGCAAATATTTAAAAAGCAATCCTTCTATTGAGTCAGTTCCGCCGAATTTTATTACCAAACGTATTTTATTTATTTAATGGACAGTATATTGGGACTCCATTTTATCGCGACACTTCACAATGAAATATTTCAATATTCAATTGAAATAAAATATTGGACGTTTTATCCTTTTTTTTTTAGTTTTGGGTGCTGTTGACTGTGTTTAAGTGGGAACCAATTTGTGTCAGTAATTCACTTAGTTGAACTTTTTGAAGGTTTCAAGAACTCGAATAAAATGTACAGCTAGCAGATTAGGCAAGTGGCAGTGGGCTGGCCATATTTGTCAAAGAACTGGTGGCCGGTGGAGCAGTCGAGTCCAGGAGTGATGGACCGACGACCTTAATAGGGTGGCTGGGACAAAAAGGATGCGGAAGGCGGAGGACAAGGTCTCGTGGCGCAGTCTGGAAGAGGCTTATGTCCAGCAGTGGACTGCGATAAGCTAAATTGATTGAATAAAATGTGGGATAGTGATAGACCTACACTTGACTTCGTGTGTTCTAAAAAGCGATTTTCAACAAAAGTGAACAAAAATTGGAACATGGTTCTTTCAAAATTTAATATAATTTTTTTTTTTATAAACGATGCTTATGCCTGAATTAAAAAAAAGTTGATGTAGTATTCACAGATAGGTGACCACAGGAAGCGCTAAGTTGTTGAATAGACTTACAAGAATAGACACTTATTCGCTAGAGAATCTATATACTCGTATATAAAATTCAAAGTCCTGACCTGTCCAACGCACAGCCTAAACCGCTGGTCCTAGAGACATGAAATTTGGAGAGTGTGTTCTTTGTGATGAATAGGTATCCACCAAGAAAGTGTTTTTCGAAATTCCATCCCTAAGAGGGTTATTGGGGAAGGGTGAAATTTCACGCGGACGAAGTCGTGGGCTGAACCTAGTAGAGATATACAGGGTGTTACAGAAAGGGTATATCAATACAAACAGGTTGAAGAGTGTATCTGGTCTAGAGTCTCTGTACAAAATTTCAGCTCAAAGGCAGTAACTTTGAAAATGCTTAATATTTTTATATTTCGATAGTTTATTAAATTGAAATCATAAAAAACGTGTCACCGCACTACGAGGGTCATTATCCATTATCTGTAGTGTGTTTGTGCGCCTAGTACATGCACATCACGCCGCCGCGCGCCTGTGCAGCGCCGTGATGTTGAAATAAAAAAATATTAAGCATTTTCAAAGTTAATGCTTTTGAGCTGAAATTTTGTACAGAGATTCTAGACCAGATACACTCTTCAACCCGTTTGTATTGATATACCCTTTCTGTAACACCCTGTATAATAGAGATTGGAATAGAGTTTGGCCGTAGGCATGCAACGACGGTATGCAGTAATGAAGAGCAGACGGTGATTGGTTAGACTTGAGTATAATTGTTTCGAACGGAATACTTTAGTAAGTCCATGCTCCATACTAGAACTACTAGTACTATATATACTTACAATAATATTATAAATTCCAAAGTAACTCTGTCTGTCTGTCTGTATGTTACCTTTTCACGCCTAAACCACTAAACTGATTTAGATGAAATTTGGCATAGAGATAGATTACATCCCGGGTAAGGATATAGGATAGTTTTTATCCCGATATTCCTACGAGATCGACACTTATGCGGGTGAAACCGCGGGGCGCAGCTAGTATTATTAACCGACTTCAAAAAGGAGGTTCACATGTATGTATGTATGTATGTTTGTATGTCCGCGATTTTCTCAAAAACGAATGAACCGATTTTGATAATTCTTTTACTAATGTGATCTACATACTTTCAGGAAGGTTTTAGTATATAATATTTTAGGTAATTATTCTTATGTACGAAGTTATATGCATAAATGTAATGCATCTCCGGCATTTCTATGCGAATTTTGATGATTCTTCTAGTCGGTGTCTTTAATTCTTCAATGCGCTAGTGTTAATTGAATTTGTGTGGGGTAGGTACAACTAAAAAGTGAAAAATAAAAACTTTTTTACAAAAAAAACAACCGACTTCAAAAAAAAAAACTACAAAGTGAAAAATAACTTTAATTTCGGAAGTCGGTGTCAAAAAACGAAAACGCAGAACCAACGACACCGGCTTCCGAAATTAAAGTTATTTTTCACTTTGTAGTTTTTTTTTTGAAGTCGGTTGTTTTTTTTGTAAAAAAGTTTTATGTATGTAGAATTGTAGATATTAGGTAAAATTATATTATATATCCGATAAATGTATCTAGAAGCAATGACTTCTAGTGAATAGAAACAAACACACAAAACGATACGCACGTGTTTAACTTCTAGTGAAGTTAAACAAGTCCGTTTCTTTCGCTCAATGAGTGGTTCTGTAGTTGGGATGAATTTATTCCAGGAATAATCTTAACATTGTAGTGGAAAAACATGTTCTGCTATATATTCTAGCAGCAAGTGTAAGTTTTTACGCACAATATTGAGAGATTTACCAAGTTTTTTCAGACCTTTTACAGTTTGTTTTTTGTCTTCCATCTACTCGTTCATATTGTATGAACAATTTTCTGTATATTTTTCGTTAGGCTGGATAAGACAGTAGTAAATGAGTGGCCAATTTTCTTAAATAACTTAAAAAAACTATTTATTTTAAAATTAAAAAAATATATACGTGAAACCCTCATAGTACCTAAGCCGATAGAAAATTGCAAATAGTTTTTAAATTTTCTTGTTTTCCCCCATAAGTGACCCCATATTCAAAATTTACTGATTTACGTTACACATTCGTGTTCGGGTCACAAAAATCCAAATTTTAGCTTATTCGGTCCAGTAGATTCGGAGCAAATTGACTGTGACGGACGGACAGACAGACACACGAGTGATCCTACAAGGTTTCCGATTTTTTGTTTTTCATACGGACGTACGAAACCCTAAAAAGACAAAAAATTCACACAGGGAAACAAAGCCATTTTTAGCCAAAAAATGTGGTACGCAACAAACCTTTTTCAAAACGGTGTTACAAAAACAATGTAGGTTAGTGAAAGAGCAGTTGTTTCAACATTTCTATAGAATTTTATTTAGGTACAGACGCCAGCACATCAACCTACCCGAAACTGTCAAATTAACCCAATCAACTTGGAACCTTATGCTTTAGTAATAAAGTTGAAAATCTATTAAAGAAATTTGACATATTGTAGTAGGTTGATGTGCTAGCGTCTGTACCTACGTCACCTGTATTCCTGCGGGGTAATTGCATACCACACTAATAGTAGGAAAGCCTTTCACTTTTGCAGTTCAACAATGTTCATTGCGTTATTTACGTTAATGAGCTGACGATTTTTTCAAACATATGTGGCAATGGATTTGCAATGTCCTTCAAAACGATGCAGATTCAGATTGATGTGTTACGCAATTAGAGTGCTGGTACCGACGATCCATTTATTTAGGAGATTTCGGAAAAAATTGTTTTGAGTACCGTATTACTTTCATATTAATTTATTTATTTATTGGATCGCCAACAGAGGCTACACAGTTACATGCATGATAAAATGAACAGGGACAAATAAAAGTTTGCGCTTCCAATTTGAGGCCACCACATAAAACAGCACAACACAAACACTAAAGCAAAACAGTACGGGTACAAAATAAAGTAATACAAACTAATTTCAAACAAATTCAAATAAAATAAACGAAAATTAAAGAATAACCATAGATTAACAGAAATAAAAAATGTGATTACTTGGATATAATATGATTTAGTAAAAAGCAGTAATTTTGACTTTACCAAACAGACTCTTCAATTTTATATATTTTTACACAAAATTATAGATTTTACAAAAGGGTACGGTTCTAGGTTTAAATACTCAATACTCAATTCTTTATTGCATTCCACAATGTAGGCTTAGGTGGTAAATATTTGCCAAAAGAAACAATCATGGACCCTGTCGGGCACAGCAAAAGAAAGATATGTGGAGAAGAGGACTTACCATTTACGTATCTTATAATCTAACTTATTCTAAACACACTTTTACAAAATAATTAACTTATAATAATAATACTTTACCATTTTGCTTATATACGTATGTGTTTTAAGGATTTATCGTTTAAATATTCGTTGACAGTATAATAACACTTGCTTATTAATAGCTTTTTTAATTACTAAACACTATCTAAACTAAATACTATCTACATTGAAAAGGAAAATCAAAATTGCGTTGATAATTGCGGAATAATTTCACTTATTTCGGGTCTACTATTATTACATTTCTATTAATATTATTATTCACCAGTGTGCCACCACCATGAACCATAATCTAATACGCACACATTAAGCATGAGGCAAGATAATTGTTCTAACAATCAGTTAAACGTAATGCTACATAATTCATAATGCTATTGTTTAAGATGTTAATTGAACCAAAATAATCATATTGTAGTTAGTTACGGGTAGGTATTACATAGGTGACTGTAATCATAATTATTAGCATCATTTTAGTAGAACCACGTCCTCTGCTGGACAAAGGCCTCAGCCAAGCAACGCCACTTCGGCCCGTTCTGTGCTTTACGCATCCAGCGATTTCCTTAGGCCTTCACAATATCATTGGTTCACCTTGTGAATCACGTCCACTGCTGGACACAGGTCTCCCCCAAGCATCGCCACTTGGACCAGTTCTGTGCTTCTTACATCCAAACTGCGGTCATCGGTCCGCCTTGTGGGAGGCCTTCCAACGCTACGTTTTTTGCTACGCATTCGCCACCCCAGAACCGATCAGTCATTTATTCTGCAAGCAATGTGCCCTGCGATGATTAAAGACTTTTGTCTTTTGGTTTGTGATAAAGAAACTGACAGGAGGGCAACGAATTCTGTCAGAAACTCAGAAAACTGTGATACCTACACAGAATAACCCATTGTTTAAAATGCCAAACTGTAAACATAAAACACCTAACTACACGTGGATTACGGTCAGCAACAAAACTCGATGAACACTGCGACTTTTACACAACATCTAAATTGACACAAAAAAAATCGATACTATATCGATCATCAATATAATCGTATTTTAGCATTCTATAATAGCTTAGAGTTAATAAGCCTTTTAATTTTAATTTTGTTCCGATTGTAATTAAATATTTGGCTCAATAATTAAGATTAAAAAAACTGAAATGTTAATCGATTTCACTGACTGTAAACAAGTAATTTTATATCAGTTTTTTTTTTGTATGGTGTACATACACCCTACCGATGAGAGGGGACCGACAGCATATAATAATAAATTCTATGTGTACCGAACTATCAAAACTTTATTTTTTCTCTCCTATCTAAAATCAGCATGGAAATATATTCCTATTGCCATTATCATAAGTCATCATCAACATAATGCCGTATTTCGTATGCACCCCTACAAATGTTACGCAAAACACAAACCTATAGGTAGTAATTTACTTATAAGCGCAAATTGTGTGAAACAATAGCGGAATGACAACAATTTCCATAGGCAAATAAAATCGGCCATATAAATTATCGTCTGATGTCCAATATACAACAGAATCTGAACAATGTTTCGACCTTAATCGGAGTTTAGGGTATCCGTTTATTAGGACTAGTGGTGAGAGAGATGTGAATCGATTTGATTCGATTAATTCGTACATTGTTTAGATATTATTCCCTTAATTTTAGGCAGGGTAGAAACGGGTTTTGTCGACGCAAGCATAGAAAAAATGACAGATTTCTTTAGATATCTGTCAACAATCTTTTATTTTGTATATTCTTGTATCTACAAAACCCGTTTCTATGGTGGTCATTTTAGTTTTTTTTTTATCTATTAAAAGGAAGACAGAGAAAGGAATTTTAATGATCTAGAAAAAAATGGTGGAAAACTAAAGTAGTTAGACGGTCATTAGAAGAAAAAAAAGACCTGTGAAAACTACCCAAAAATTACCTTGATAAGACCAAACTTTTAAAACGTCGACTTTTGAGCATTGTATTAAATGGAATTCCTGCTAAGCTTTATTCCTAGGTAGGTAAATTTTTTTAATACTCGTAACACTAAAATTAAGTTACTAGCTTATTTAAACGAGTGCTTCGACGCTCAAGTGACCAAATAACAAAGACTTTATGTATTTATTTGTATATTTAGTTAGTAATTTAATTTAGTTCCTAGTATAAATAGTTGCGTTATGTATCATTACAATTTAAATTATCACCAGTATTAATTATATCGCATTCAGAGAATTGTCTGTTTTTGTCCCATCCCTAGACGCTTACCCCTATCGTAAAACAGAAGATAATGTACGTGTGGGTAATACATTTTACGCACAATAAAACAAAACACTTGAAGATACAATGTGTGCTGTATAAAAAGTTATATGTTTATTTGGAAATACATATTTTCTATGTTATACAATATCAAGTTTATGTTATACCATGTGGAAAAGACCATACGACAATAAATGAAAACACTGACTGTAATGCGGTCTAAAAGGTGACGGGATTTTTCATAACGATCATAGATACGGTTAGATTTACTTTTGAGCATTTACATAGGGACATATATCGCTTAATAATTATAAGGAAAATAAGCCCTATTACATGGGACTTAAGTAAATATAATTAGCGAAATTACGGTGTTTCTATTATTATACACCTCTGCCTGACTTTTCGGGATATTGAGGCGTGATGTTATCAAAAGAAAAAAAGGGAGAGAGAAAAAAAGAAAAAGAGAGAGAGAGAAGAGAAGAAAGAGAAAGAGAGAGAGAGAAGAGAAGAAAGAGAAAGAGAGAGAGAGAAGAGAAGAAAGAGAAAGAGAGAGAGAGTTTAAAAGAAGTAGCCAGTACTTTCAGGTAACAAAAAAAATAATGGACGATATTATTAACACACGGTTTTTTTAAGTTCGCCTACAAACGTTCATTGAACTGGGAATGTAACGGAGGAGGTATTTTCCACAAATTCTCGTAAACATACTTTCATCGATGAAGAACATCGTAGTAAGGAAGACGTACTTCCTCGTGTGAATTTTGATACATTTTCTTCTGAGTACAGTTGACCGAACGTTGTCGCAAAAACCAGCACAAGCTGGCCTCGCATTCTTTTGAACCTCCGTACTCGTATACTAGTATAATTTCACACTCCCCCCATTCACCCCTCTTAGGGGTGGAATTTCGAAAAACCCTTTCTTAGTGGATACCCACTCTTCACAAAGAACACACTCTTTCAAAAATTTAATGTCTCTAGGACCAGCGGTTTAGGCTGTGCGTTGATATATCAGTCAGCCAACTCCATATGAGCAAATTTTTCAGGAGACACTTAAAACTGTATCATATTTTTTGTAGACCCAAACCAAATCAAAAAATATTTTGACGAAATTTGGAGTTGGCTGGTTTGCCAATTAAGGTATTGATATATAGATTTTTTAATTTTCTAGACTAAAAGGACAGCTGCGATTGACCTTTTTTTTATTAACATGACAAATAAGGGTCGATCAGAGCTGTCATTTTAGTCTAGCAAATTAAAATATCTGAGTTTAGGCCAGGTCGAGGTCAAAATGCCGATGTACGTTTTATTGTACCAGTAAATATTTGGATACATAAATCGCCTAAAAAGCACTCAACAAACCACCATAAAGTTACAAGTTGATAATCCCAGTATATTTCAGTATATCAGTATAAAAACAAAATAAGAAAAAAGGTTATAAAGCGGATTCATTATTTACGCTCCACCCAAGAAGATGTTTACGATGTTATCAGAAAAATATAAACCAAAATGTTCTTCAAAGTAGTGCAGGGTTTTACGTGGAAAATATTTTATGACAATCAATCCGGAAGAAGCTTCCTTTCCTGTATGCGATATTATTTCTTTGTTCTTCTAGATAAAAAAAAAACCGAGTGTGCTTATGACTACACGACTGAAGTGAAACTTCAAACGTATTTGGCTATGAGAGGAAGAGAGAAAGAAGATGTGCGAGCGCACTGCTTTCTCTTGCTTATATCCCCCACTCAACTCCCGTTCACACTTTTGGTAACGCTTACGTCACGCGTTCGCCAGCTTACTCCCCAAGTCAAGCGTGCGTAAAGAAGTTTTACTTAAAAAATCCGAAAAAGTGTTCTTGGGTGCTTGGGCCCAGCTAGTCCGGCCCATAGTAACGCCTTCATAGCAAGATGTAATCTATGGTGGGAGCTGCATAAGCCCCGATGACAATTTTATCGAACCAGACCCTAATTGCGTAACACATTCTCAATCTGAATCATTTTAAAAGATATTGCTAATCCATTGCTTCATATGTTCGAAAAATATGTCTGGTAAACAACGTAAATAACGCAGTGAATGTTGTTGAACAGTCAAAACGAAACCCATTGCTACTGATAGTGTGTTTCGCAGTTACACCGCTGGGCAATACCGCGTTACCGACTTGGAAAATGTCTAAATAGATTTTGAACCCAATTCGGCTGGAGCAAAGACAATTTCCATAGGTGGGAGGGTTCACGGACGGATTAGATCTCCAGTGCGTATGCGGCTCCTTTTATCCTGCACCGCATGCCTTGTCACCTATGCGGCGCTAAATGATATTATGACTCGTTCAGTGAGCGCAGTGCCCAAAATTCAGATGAAGCCTGATTTCGGGTCCAAAGATGTTTGAACTTTTTGCCATCGATACGCTAAGAAGAAGATCAAGGAAAACAAGGTTCGTCAGGTGTTTTGCTATTCAAAAAGATTGGAGCAAAATAAATCTATCTCTATATACACCGTGTTCTTCACGATATCCATAAACTTTGTCAAACGCTTCTATAGCTTTTTAACCGACGAAAAAACGGAGGAGGTTATCAATTCGACGCGTATATTTTTTTTTTTTTATGTATGTCCACGCATAACTTTGTACAGAGTAGTCCGATTTTAATCATTCGTTTTTTATTGGATAGGACATACCTCGAAGTTGGTCCCATGTAAATTTAGAAAAAAAAAAACCCGACCCTAAGGGTGGGAAAATAGGGGTGATTTATTGTTCATTCACAGATTTTAATGCTGAGCTGTGTATTACAATTAAAATAAAAGGCCTATCTATGTTGGTATATAAATCCTGTTTTTTTAAGTATTTTATCATACAAAAAATAATAATTAAAGTAGGATTATATAACAGTTAATATCTAAAGTAAGGTAGGTAGATATTTTAAAAGTAATCAAAAATTAAGCATGTAGTAATTAGTAAATTATAGCCTCCAAAAATTATAAAATAAAAACTTTTTAACAAAAAAATTAAACCTCCGAAAAAACTGAAAAGCAAAAAATAAAAGCCTTTTTTATTTTACCTTAATAAATAAGTTCTTAAACTAAAGCAAGTATACCTAAGAAATTTTGAGTCGGCGCCAAACAATCAATGAACAAAGATCACTAAATTACCTTAAATTTAAAGAAATAACCAAATCAAATTAATATGCAACGTGAAATCTCCAGCGATAAATATAACATTCCAAACAAAAAATGCGCTCTCCGCACGACCACTCGCAACGATATTAAGTTGCTTGTTTGGCGCCGACTCAAAATTACTTAGGTATACTTGCATTAGTTTAAGAACTTATTTATTAAGGTAAAATAAAAAAGGTTTCTATTTTTTACTTTTCAGTTTTTTCGGAGGTTTAATTTTACAAATTAAATCTAACAAAGGAAGTAGTACTTAAAAAGGCTTCGTTACAAAGATATTTGTAATTTAATTTAGTGAAATTTAATTGACCTATGCAGTAAGAAAGGGTCTTGACTCAGTTTTGGCAAGTTGCAGCCCGCCAAATCTTATGAATGAAAATACGTCATCGTTGCCAATTCGGATAAAGACGCATACATATCGGGCGATTTACGTCAAGGTATTTAGTTTATATGAAAATTAACAAAAAATAAGAATTCATTAATGTATCCATAATGAAAAATGCTTATTTCCATGGTCTGAACATCTGGTCGAAGTTTATGTATATCGTCCGGAACACGGTGTACATACATATAAAATTCAAAGTCCTGACTGACTGATATATCAACGCACAGCCTAAACCGCTGGTCCTAGAGACATGAAATTTGGAGAGTGTGTTCTTTGTGAAGAGTAGGTATCCAATAAGAAAGGGTGTTTCGAAATTCCACCCCTAAGAGGGTGAATGAGGGGAGGGTGAAAGAAGTCGCAGGCAGAAGCTAGTCGACTATCAAATTTAGACTTTTAGTTCACACAATTGCACACGCAGGTACGATCAGCAACATAATATATGTCAATTAACGGCTGCTTTTACATTTACACAATGACTTCACCTAAATTGATGTAAAATGATTCAATAATCTACTTTTTAGCCCTACTTATTATGGTAAGTAAGAGTGCAATTTCTTAAACTTTTACTTCTGTTCCAATTTCAATTAAATATTGTGCTCGATAATTAAGATTTATTTAAAACTGATAAGTTAATCGAATTTTGTTGCTGGCAGCATGTAAGCTATCAAGATGAAAATATACTAATAAATATAAAAAAAAATACGACGATGTAAAATTACAAAGTGCAAAGTAATTATAAAAACCAAAACCTACGCCAACCTAAAATTGGAACAGCGGGCGACTTTAATTAGCAAGATGGCAACTACATTGGAAAATTCCCCGAAATTTTCTTCTCTACGAAATGTCTTTGAGGACGATGCAATTAGCAGTGGTAACGCTTGGTTCACCATTATATTTGTAAAACGAAATTAATAATATAAATTGGCTTCGTCTTATTTTGTAAACTAGCGACCCGTCTCTGTTTCGGCTTTCGGGTGCAATGGTGATACGACAAAAAATAGAGATTTCTGTATTATAGATACACATAAACCTTCGAGAATTAATGTTCTAAATCCATACTTTTATTTTATAAATTCGAAAGTAAGTCTGTCTGTCACTTTTTCACACCTAAACCGCTGAACCGATTTAGATGATATTTGGTTTGGAGATAGTATCAGTCCCGAAAAAGGACATAGGATACTTTTCATCCCGATATTCCCACGGAATAAGCTGCTAGTTTTACATAATTTAATTGCAATCCGTCTCTTTAAGACATAAATACTGATTCTTTCTTGGCTTAGTGGTCCTGGATTCGTTTCCCAGGTCAGCCAAAGAGTTATTGGATTTTCACATTAGTTCAGTAGCAGCCCGGAGTCTGGATTTGTACCAGGGTGATAGCAATAGTAGTACGCAGAGGCGATAAAAGTTAAAAACTGATTGTGGTTGGGAACACCGAAGGCAAACGATCGCGCGGTCGTTCACCAACACGATGGACCGATCAGGTGAAGGAAACATCGTCCTCTAAATTCTACACGGTGGTAAGGGATGCGCTGGGCAGAAACCGGTGGAGGCGGATCATCGACTCCAGATGCAACTCCGAAGCTGACCGCGATCCTCAGACATGAGGGACCGACTACACAAAGAGAGAGAGAGAGAGAGAGATAGCAATAGGCTCGCCACCGATCTTTGGGACTGAAGCCATTGAAGCATATGGCGAATTGTAAGGCGTTATTATAGGTACATACTCCTCTGCCTTTTTTATTTGCCATTAATGTCCACTGCTGGGCAACAGCCATACTTTCCTTTCAATCTTTACTAAATACTACCAATCCAACCAACCAATCATTATTAAAGGATTCCAGCTCATCCCGCCATCTACCTTAATATTCGAGAAAAAACAAGCGTAAAATATGTTATAAATGTTGATCGTTAAGTCAATTTAATTACATAACGTGTATTAAAAAAATCAAGACTCAATGTCACGTACTAATGTATCGGCCATGAAACTGGGGCATAGCTAACACACAAAAAGTTTAATTACAATATACCGCTGGGACTATTCCGAGTCCAATAATTTATATATTGTTTGTTTTGCACTCATATCCAACCGTTTCGGTTTATGTAAATACAGGGTTATTGGTAAAGGTTCCAAATCCATTTGCATAAAATTTTAAGACCTAATATAACTTGTCATACTTTTTTTTCTCCTAATTATATTTTCGCATAACATTATTTACGCAAAACAGCTTTCGCATAATTTTTTTAAGCATAATTTCTCTAATCGTAATAATGATTAAGCATAATATTCTAAAGCATAAATTTAGCATGCTCGTTTATTTCTAACGACGTCAGGTCGACGGAGCCCCGCTGCGCGGGACTCCTATTACTGTCTGCAGGGTTTAAAGGAACCTAACTAAACCGAACCTCGGGGTGCCCCTGACGTCGTTTAGTATTATGCGAATTAAACTTATGCCTAAACAAATTAGCTTTATATATAATTATGCCAGCATGAACTGTATGCCAAAAAAAATATGGCAAAGTATTATTATGCCAAAATAGTTATGCCAAAGTATATTAGGAAAAAGAACATTATGCGAAAACAAGGGATCCCATTGGTAACACATTAACAATCTCTCAGGACTATATTACTAACATCATAAGCAACAACTATTGTTCTATGACTTTTTACAAAACATAATAGATTTACCAAAAACAAACCATTAAGATTTCGTTGTTCTATCTAACCTTGGCCCCGCTTACCATTTCAGCTAAAAGAATTCCACTGCTGGACACAAACACCGTCACAATACTTTTACTTCTTCATATATTTTTTTATATTTATCTACATATCACCATTACAACACCATTACCACCCCCAATTATATTCAAAAGAATATTTAAAATATGTTATTACAGCGGATTTCAGAAATGAGTTTCGTCGCACTACAGCTTACTTTCTACTCAGACCCCAACGCAAGAAACCGTAAGTGATACATTCCCTTTGCATCGAGATTTTTATCACTAGATTACTTTGACAATTTAATAGCTGTTACTAAAAATAAGCACTTATAAGAAGCAAAGAATTTTGAACCAAATCTTCCTAAACCTAGAGGTGAAAATTGAATGTCAGGTGCTACCCTTCTAGAGTTCCCTTCAATAACTTGAGAGAAGAAATCGACAGAATGTCCCCTAAACATTTCCCTCATGTTTTTATATGGGATTCCCATTAAATTAAACATCAGCCCCTTACTTCTTGCCCCAAAAACAATAATATCTGTGCGGGGAATAAAATTACACTTTGATTGTTTTATTATTCTTAAAATTGTATTTATGGTAACGATGTGTTTTCTTTTTTGTGAAAAGAATTGTGGTGCATTTTTCATACGAGGATCGAGAAAAATGTATCGTAGCTCTTTAAAATATACACCATATACATTACAAATGTAATTTTATATTTAAATATTAGGAAACAAAATATATAATTTTACATCATACTCATTTCATTCTATACATATTCATTCATTATATAAATTGAAGCCGCAAAATCTCCGACTCCTAAGATACAGGTCTGCGTACCTAGTTTAGGAGCCCGAAAAGCTGACTAGAATTTTAAACTTGGTAGTACAACCCACTGTCTCCATATGCTACGAGTATGTACTGTGTTGTTGTTTTTATGTACTAATAAACTTATTATTATTTATATTTATTTAAGTAATATTTATTAGAAAATAAAACTTCAAGAATATAATAAAACAAATAGCAAACGTGTATCCACGTCTAAACAGAAAACACCACTCTTTTACTGCGCGAGTAATACTAGAGAAACTGGCCACGACGGCGACGGTGACATATTGTTACGATCCTTTAAACAACAGTATTGCTCCTACATCTGGCTGGAAACCTAGCAAATAACTGAGAGATCAGAGACCTTTTATAAAATGTGAAGAATGAACTAGATAACAAAACTAAGAGAAAGGAAAAATATACCTATCATCATCATCGTCATGATATATACAGGATGTCTCTGGAAGTATGGATCAAATCGAATAGGGGCGTGGGCAAGATCATTTCCAAACTTTTTAACCCTGAGAATGTCGGTGAATTTTTTTACGGTTCAAAAACTATGACCAATTTTTATTTTATTTTCAATCACTTCGCATAGTGCTCAAAGAAAATAATCATAAAAAAATACTATCAGGGCTATTAAAAAAAATTTAATTGATAGATCCGATAATTTTTTGTTAAGATTTTTTTTAAACTTTTCGATTTCTCTTCTCTTTTTTTTTTTAAACGTTTGGATATAAACTTGCCCATGCCTCCATTCCATTTGATCCATACTTCCAGGGACACCTGTATATACAGGCGGATATAGGTGTTCCCTATTCAAAACTCGAAAACACGTCAAGATCATGAACTGAACAAAACCAATAAGTACTACTACTACTAGATACTCATAATTTTACAGGAGAACTTTCTTAGTAAAACCACAAAAATATGGCTTCCTTAATTAAATTCCACTCTATTTTCTTAAAACTCCTCATTAAATTTTCAGTCACGTATAATTTAGAAAGTCTTTATAAGAAATTGACATTCTCTTCTATCTGAAACCGTATTGCCCATAATTTAATGTGCATGACTGTAGGTAGTAAGCTTGCCATGCTGACATCGAAAACAAATTCTAAACAATTTTAAATTGCAGAAACTGTAACAGAAGCATTCTAACCAAACATCCACGACCCGATGGTAATTCACCGACTTAATAGTTAAATGTATTGAAATATAATAAAGGGAACAAAGTGGAAACCGACGCAAAGAGGATAGAACAGCTCTGGGAACAAAGAAAACTTTGCAGCGCCGTACTACTGCGGGATAGAAACGATTTTGCTAATTCCAAACTCGGGGATAGGGGCAATTGATTTGTATAATTGTGCACCTTTCTATAGAAAATTGTAGATAGTTGGAGCTTTATAAAATTTAACACTGAAGTAAATGTAAGTATTAATGCTAATACCATCGAGTCAAAAGCTCAGACCGCAGCCAAGAAGCTGGGCATCCTAAATAAGGTGAGGCGATACTTCACACCAGGACAGCTTTTAAGTTTGTACAAAGCTCAGGTCCGTTCCTGTATGGAGTATTGCAGCCACTTGTGGGACGGCTCAGCAAAATACCAGCTTGCTGCACTTGACTCGGTGGAACGCAGAGCTAAAAAGCTTATAGGCGACGTGACGTTGGTAGCTACGCTTCCCAGCCTGGCTCATCGGCGTAATGTCGCTTGCCTGACGGTCTTCTACAGACTGTACTACGGAGAGTGTGCGCAGGAGCTCCACGTCCTGATCCCACCATCGCCCTTTTACCATCAGACAACCAGACGTACTGCAGCGTACCATCCGCACTTGATTGATATCCCAATGAGTCGTACTCGGCGCTTCTCCTCCACTTTTATTATGCGCACAGCCAAAGTGTGGAACTCTGTGTTCCCTCCCACATTTAACCCGTCTGCCTTCAAATCAAGAGTGAACAGGCATCTTCTGGGCACGCTCGTTCCATCATAGACCTCATCTATTGCTTTCCATCAGGCGTGATCGGGGTCAAGAGTGCGCCCATTTAGCAATAAAAAAAAAATATATATTTGAAGACAATAGAGTAAATGTTAAAATAAGTGTTGATAGTAAGTTATATGATGTTTCTGGTGAAGCTGATGACACAAGGCCGAATGAACACAATATTCATCTGTTTAATTGTACAGTTGACTGAACGTTGAAGCTGATGGGCTAAGAACGAATCAATATATTGAAAGGTAGTAGTCATGTAAGAGAAACAACAAATAAACACGAATCAGACACAGGCCAATTTCGCCCTGGTTAGTGTACGTATACTATGCAGACAGGCATGTCAAACTATGTTACCCAATTCAATGGCTTGCTATAGTCGGGTGTAACGGCAATTGTATGTGAATATAGAATGGCAGATCGATCAAACTTTGATATTGCAATGTGTTGCATAGTGTCTTAGTTAGAAAGTTAAAGTTAGTCGCTAAAATCAATGGGACATTTTAGATTTTTTATCAAAGTTGTCATCTACATGACAATCATGTAATTGTGAAAAGTTTTAATATATTAGATTAAATCAATTAACAACTCTCCATCAGTTAATTGTAGGTTCAAACCCATTATTAAGAAAGTAATAATTTAATGTCGGTTTCCAAGTATACTAGACGCATCTGAATATCACTATTTTACTCGTGGAGACTGCCGTCTGACCTCTACAACCCAATTAAGTCTGAACTGACAGACACCCTAGTATCCTAAGGCTACGAGCTTAGGAGCAGAGGGCAATGTAATTAGTTTGGTATCATATTTTTCTGAGAAAGGGTTCCAATTTACAATATACTTGATTTTGTCAAAGTCTGTAAAAGATTCAGAGCTTAATCATTTCATCGATCATATAACCCAAATGATTTCAAACAAAAGCGTCCAATTTTAGTTAAGTATACGGGGTTAGTTTTCAAAGATCACCCAAAAAGGGTGTGCTACAGACCATCAAACTTAACAACTTTCTTCATGGGACCAATATCATAATCGCGAAAAATTTATCAACTGTCCCATAGAAAACTTCAATGCCTAAACGTATGAGACGGCTGAACTTTTATTCGCGATTATGATGTTAGTCCCACACCAAATTATGATTTAAAATTCTAGAGATGTTTGAACTGCTATAACGTTTTAATTGTATAATTCAACTACCTTTGACTCATAAAAAATAATCAAGTAATTCTTTAGGAGTACCTGATTTTTTTTTTTTTATCGAAATGCGGCATCACAGCTGAATTGGAAAAAAATCAACTACATAACTTTTGGAGGCCACTGTAGTTGCTCCCTAGAAGTGGCAAGAAAGTTTGCTTATACCACACAAAGCTCAATTTACAACAATCACAAGCACTTTATTGAAAAAACATGCAATATAGCTGCTTAACAATCCCAGAACAGAATGCACAAGCAAACAACATAACACATTTGCAATATATTACCCGTATTTTTACGTTCCACTAGCAGCAACAGAAGTTTAAACTATAAAACACTATTAAAGGAGTTACAAAGCTGACAGCCTGATGCTGCAGGGAAAGTTTCCATTAAAAGCAAAGCCTTGCATTTGTAACAAAAAATATTATTCTTTGTGGAATCGCTTGCTTCAGGGAATTTTTCAAAATAGTTCCTTTTAATGTTACAAAGTAAATTGATAGTTTGGTTATATTTAATATAAGGTTGTACGGTTGCTTTTTTCATTAAAAATGTAATTGGTTTACTTTGATGAAGGATAGTTTTTTGTGTTGTCACGAACGGAGCTTCTTCGGTCTTGATTGCTCTTTACTAATAGTTACATGTTTACAGCGGGGTAATTGCGTAACGCACAACATTCATTGCGATATTTACATTGTGAGCAATTTTTTTTCGAACATATGAAGCAATGGATTTGTATAATATCCTTCAAAATGATTCAGGTTGTGGTTGCAAGTATGTTACGCAATTAGGGTGCTGATTGCTTAACATTGACATTGACACTGATTGCTAAGTTCTGCAGCAGTTTACATCATAAATTGATCTGTGAAGCATGGCATCCCAACGTTTAAATTTTTTCATGAAAACTTTACACAATACAATGTCTATGTCGGTTCCCTATCCATTTGCATAAAATTTTAAAACCTAATATAACTTAGCATAATTTTGTTAGGCATAATTATATTTTCGCATAATATAATTACGTATAACAGCTTACGCATAATTTTTTTAAGCATAATTTCTCTAACCATAATAATGATTAAGCATACTATTCTACAGCATAAATTTAACATGCTCGTTTTATTTCTAACGACGTCAGGTCGACGGAGCCCCGCTGCGCGGGGCTCGTTTAGTATTATGCGAATTATATTTATGCCAAAACAAATTAGCCTAAAAGATAATTATGCCAACATAAAATGTATGCCTAAAATTATGCCGAAGTATTATTATGCCAAAACCAATTGTGCCAAAATCGTTATGCGGAAGTATTTAGGACAAAGAACATTATGCGAAAAGAAGGGATCCCGTCTATGTCACAGCCAACTGGTTTAATTAGCCTTTTAAATAAACAGCGGCCGTTCAATTAACGGCCTGAATGATATTCAATTATAGTTTAGATTGGAACTGTAACTAATCACGCGCGAGCCGAATTGGTCGCAGTAACTAATCCAGGGCACCCCGACCAAATGGGTTAGGTTAGAACTGTGATCAACCGCGTGCGAGTCGAGAGAGCGAAGCGAGGCGAGCACTACTTCCAAAGGCCAGGCGGTTAACTAAACGGCTAATTTAACCAGTTGGTTGCGAGATATATATGAATTTAACTATACTTTTTCCATTTTATTTTTCAATTACTTGCAGAACTTTGCCAACACCCAATCGCATGTAGTGCACGTGCAAACAAACCGATCGACTCCACTAAACAATTTGCTTCTAAAAATACAAAACCGAGGTTATCTCGTCAGCAAATTGCTCGCGGTAACCGTGAGGCAAAGTGAAAAAATGGTACAACAGAAGGTTTATAAATAAAGTCATCCAGACCGAATTTTGGCTATGGCGGCCAATCTCAACGGAGACTAGCCATTGACGCGGGAGATATTATAGTGGACAAGTGTGTGCGCAAACTCAGGTGCACTTACTCTCTTTTTTTGGCATGGCTGGGTGCCAATTAATGATTTTTTTATTATTCCTAACTCAAAAAGCATAATATGACTTCAGTTATGATTCCTAACTCAAAAAGCATAATATAATTTCAGCATACCTAGAAGATAATGCAAGACGTAGGGATAAATGTGTGTATTAGGAATTAGTTACATGCACAGCATTTAAATTGTAATTATTTTTGACATTTGTAAATCACACTAATAATTTTATAAACGTGAAAGTTTGTGAGTGTGTGTTTATATGTTTGTTACTTCTTCACGCTCAAACGGTTGGACCAATTTTGATAAAATTTTGTATGGAGGTAGCTAACACCCTGGATTAACATATAGGCTACTTTTTATCCCGATATTCCAACGGGATCGATACTTATGCGGGTGAAACCGCGGGATGCAGATAGTATAATATAATATACTTAATGCAATACATACCTACTCGTATTCATGAGAAATGTTATTATGTTTCTAACAATTACAATGTTCTAAACTTTGCAATATTGTAAACTTTGTTTTAGGATATTAGGTATAGTTCAGCTTGTATTTAATTTTTATAAAAATTCTATTGTAATTAAAGCGTTAACGGAAAAACATACTTAGAGATCTCTGCTGTTATATTTATAACACTTTATTTTACACCTATTACAGGTGTAAAAGTAAGTGTAATAAATGTTTAACAAATAAAAAAAGTTTGATTTTGACTTTCTCAATGTCCGATGGAATGGCAACCCGACACGATCAGGGAGAGATCAGGAAATAACAAAACATATGAAAAGTACAAAGTATCAATATACGCGTGATGAATCACGTGTATATTCCTTAAAGGGGTACCAAAAGTACACATATATCTTCAGTTGTTTTTAAATCCCATATTGCAATAGAAGCCGAACCTAGTCCCAGGTCCAGTTGAAAACCAGCGTCAGGCACTAGTTGTCTTGCATTTCTGCTGAACTGGGCCTTTTTAGCGCAGCCGTAAAGCACACTTTCCAGCTTTATTATTATTTTTTTACATCGGACTTTAAACTTTTTATTTGACTTTTTTTTTATTTTTTGTTTTTATCTGATGTTCTGGTGTATTGTGTGCCTTTTAGTCTGTGCTAAATAAATGTATTTTCTTTTTTTTATTTTATTTTTAACCTATTGCTAACCAGAGCTACATCTAGGGTCCGAAATGCCATTACTTATACTTATGTACTATTCCTGATGGAAAAACTCAATAACAGTTTGTCTTTCCTAGAAATCGATCCCAGGTTTATAGACGGAGCAATCACGTTAGAACGGGGCCGTCAATATGAATTCTTGATCCAAATACCAGCGGTATCGCGAATTGTTGATCAAATTGAGTTGTTCGTGGATTTACAATATCGGTTACGTCAAAATTCTGGTGAATTTTACTTTAGTCGCTAGAGACTTGACCTCAAAAATGTTGAGCCCCTCTGGTCTGATAACAGAATACGAGCTTCACTTATAGTTCGTTTTTTATTTAATCCCAGAGACTAATCTGACAGGTGTACCTAATTTCAAACTTCTACACCTAAAAAAAATATCAGATTAGTGTCTGGGATAAAAAACGAATTATAGCCCTGGTCGCGTTTTTCTCGCGGCGATTGAAAATCTAGTGCGCGATAAAATTCCTCCGCGATATTTTTACGTGCATAGGAACGTGCGCATATACAGGATGATTTTTTTACTGGTTCCAAATGTTCACAGGGTGTTCTACCCATGAATATGAACAACTTTTACTATGGGGCCAACTCTGAAATCACGAAAAAAAATCAGCTGTTTAATACAAAAGTTCAATACCTACTTGACCAAAATGTATGAAACAGCTGATTTTTTTTTTTCATGATTTTAGAGTTGGTCCCATAGTGAAAAATGTTCATATTCATTGGTAGAACACCTTGTAAAAATTTGGAACCGGTATAAAAAATCATCTTGTATAAGTTACTTACAGGTTTGTTTGACTGAAAATGCAGCATGTGTTTCTAGAGGCACCTCCACTACTTTTGATCATGAACAGACGAAACCTGGACGCCAAATAATTACGTAAAGAGATTTTTTATTTATTTCCTAAATAAATAGCGTAGGTGCTGAGTGATTTTGAAAAAAGTAATGTATTTGAATTACTAATTAGAGTTACAAGGATCAAGACTTTTCATCTGAATTAAAATACGTAATTGATGTAAAAACTCTTGTTTTTCATACCGTATTACCCACAGATATAGATATACCTAGATAACGCAAGTATCACGAACTGTATGAAAACTAAGCGTGCCACTTTTTGACTACCTACTATGACGTCACAAGCCCGCGCTCTCTCGCTCACGCTCACCCAGCCAGCAGTACGCAGGACTGAGCGCGAAAGTGGCGGCTTATGATTTTCGATCGTAAACTGGGGCGATTTTTGGCACGCGAAGTAGGTGCTCTTGCGTTATCTAGGTATATCTATATCTGTGGTATTACCACATTACCACACCACAGTACTATAATTTTTTTCCGCGTGGGTATTGCACTTTTCTATGAAACAGCAGTTTTTTTTTTTGATAACCGATCAAAAATTTCTCCGCGATGGGGGTCTAGAATCTTATGTTGAATTCATGGTTTCAGTTATCGCGTCGATGTCTCTGCCACCCTATATTACTATTATAGTATATTTTTGAAAGATATGTATTTGAGCATAGAATAGAATAGAATACAAAGATAATAAAGATATTATGTACACCATATAAATTACAGACATAAATATATAAATTTTACAAAGGGTGACACAATGGGCGGTCTTTACGGTAAGAGCGATCTTACGATCAAATTTCACGATCGATAACACGCGCGTAAGCGTTAATGATTTTGTTTTCTTGTTCAACCCTAGTTCGGTTCTTAGTTTTAATGAATATGTAGTGATATTTGAGAATGAAATAATAATGTACGTACCCAATAAACACTTCAAGTTGACACCCACACTATCTGAAACAAACAAGCAAATTTGTAAAAACAACAATTTCTCAGTAGCATCACTTAATCTGGATTTGTGGTTGATGGCTATAAGAAATCTAGGTTCTAACACTTAAATAATACAAGTTATGGGCTTTTTATAACTGTATATATTATTATTAGCCAATTAAAAGTCACTAGGAAGGTTATACGTCCGTTTTTACTATGGTGGGTCCACACTATACAGAATTTTGTTCGTACAGATATCTGTACAGACTTTGAAGTCTGAGTAAAAATTTTTTGCGAACATCTCTCGAAATTTTTGCACAGAGTTTTCATTAGTTGTCTTTTCAGAAGCGACTCGAAAGTCGGGGTCGTTACAACTGGACCACCATTGCTCTCTCTGATGGCAATAGCTTGGCCCCCAATAACATGGGTCTTAAATATAACTGGCGAAAATTAAATGTGGGTGTACCGAATACTGGTTCGCATCTGGAGGAGGAAACAAGGTGTGATATTATGTTATGTTTGTTGGAGAAACCATTAGTACGGGAGCTGACTTGACAACGAGGCGGAAGCGCTATGACGACAACGCTTCGACGGAGTCATTCGTTTGGCTATTCGGAACGCCAGCGCCATCTGGTGGCGCTTGACAGAGTCTAGTCTGAGGTCGTGGGGAATAGAGGAGAGCGTGCAACGAGGTGGAGCGGCTCTCTTGGAGATTGTACATCACACGAACAACATGTGCTCAGAAACTGTCCCGCATTCCGTATCTGCGTGTACCTATAGTGTGTGAATTGCTAGTGTGAATAAATTGTTCGTGAAATTATAATCTGATTTGAACTGCAAACCGTTGTCCTATTGCGCAATAACCAACACTAAACCCATAGTTCGCCCACAGTAGTTAAAATATGGCTGATGATAACGTGACACTTACCTTTTCCGTTATGTTAAAAACACGGTAAATTATGCAAGGAACTGAAATGCCTGAAAATAAAATCTAAGTAGGTAAGTAAACGAACGGCTGCAAACGACTATTTACCTAAAGGCATAAAAAACAATACAGGTACACAGTATAATTAAACTCAAACATCCAGTTAATGCCTTAGCAGTGCTATAATTCCTTCGTGTACTGGCTCCATGAAACAATTTATTTTTACTATGGCCGCTCTCTCCCATCCGTTTGAGGTTATCTTAAGGGTTCGACCCCGACGTAGTCTACGTATTCGATCTTATGTAAAATATTCGGATTTGCCTGCGTAGGAAGACAAATTGCTACTTAATTTTGGATTTGAATTTTTGTCTCGGACTTATCTATGGATGAAGTTAGTTTGCCTAAGGCTTTCTGAGGTCAATGTTTTATGTAAAGAAAGATTTATTCCCATAATCCTGAATACCATGAATTTGGCTGCGGTTTGCTAATCACAGGATTAATTCTAAGGCAAGCAATGTTCACTCAAAAAATGTTCAAGCAGCTTTTTCTATTATATTTTTCAAAATAGTTCCTTTTAATGTTACAAAGTAAATTGATAGTTTGGTTATATTTAATATAAGGTTGTACGGTTGCTTTTTTCATTAAAAATGTAATTGGTTTACTTTGATGAAGGATAGTTTTTTGTGTTGTCACGAACGGAGCTTCTTCGGTCTTGATTGCTCTTTACTAATAGTTACATGTTTACAGCGGGGTAATTGCGTAACGCACAACATTCATTGCGATATTTACATTGTGAGCAATTTTTTTTCGAACATATGAAGCAATGGATTTGTATAATATCCTTCAAAATGATTCAGGTTGTGGTTGCAAGTATGTTACGCAATTAGGGTGCTGATTGCTTAACATTGACATTGACACTGATTGCTAAGTTCTGCAGCAGTTTACATCATAAATTGATCTGTGAAGCATGGCATCCCAACGTTTAAATTTTTTCATGAAAACTTTACACAATACAATGTCTATGTCGGTTCCCTATCCATTTGCATAAAATTTTAAAACCTAATATAACTTAGCATAATTTTGTTAGGCATAATTATATTTTCGCATAATATAATTACGTATAACAGCTTACGCATAATTTTTTTAAGCATAATTTCTCTAACCATAATAATGATTAAGCATACTATTCTACAGCATAAATTTAACATGCTCGTTTTATTTCTAACGACGTCAGGTCGACGGAGCCCCGCTGCGCGGGGCTCGTTTAGTATTATGCGAATTATATTTATGCCAAAACAAATTAGCCTAAAAGATAATTATGCCAACATAAAATGTATGCCTAAAATTATGCCGAAGTATTATTATGCCAAAACCAATTGTGCCAAAATCGTTATGCGGAAGTATTTAGGACAAAGAACATTATGCGAAAAGAAGGGATCCCGTCTATGTCACAGCCAACTGGTTTAATTAGCCTTTTAAATAAACAGCGGCCGTTCAATTAACGGCCTGAATGATATTCAATTATAGTTTAGATTGGAACTGTAACTAATCACGCGCGAGCCGAATTGGTCGCAGTAACTAATCCAGGGCACCCCGACCAAATGGGTTAGGTTAGAACTGTGATCAACCGCGTGCGAGTCGAGAGAGCGAAGCGAGGCGAGCACTACTTCCAAAGGCCAGGCGGTTAACTAAACGGCTAATTTAACCAGTTGGTTGCGAGATATATATGAATTTAACTATACTTTTTCCATTTTATTTTTCAATTACTTGCAGAACTTTGCCAACACCCAATCGCATGTAGTGCACGTGCAAACAAACCGATCGACTCCACTAAACAATTTGCTTCTAAAAATACAAAACCGAGGTTATCTCGTCAGCAAATTGCTCGCGGTAACCGTGAGGCAAAGTGAAAAAATGGTACAACAGAAGGTTTATAAATAAAGTCATCCAGACCGAATTTTGGCTATGGCGGCCAATCTCAACGGAGACTAGCCATTGACGCGGGAGATATTATAGTGGACAAGTGTGTGCGCAAACTCAGGTGCACTTACTCTCTTTTTTTGGCATGGCTGGGTGCCAATTAATGATTTTTTTATTATTCCTAACTCAAAAAGCATAATATGACTTCAGTTATGATTCCTAACTCAAAAAGCATAATATAATTTCAGCATACCTAGAAGATAATGCAAGACGTAGGGATAAATGTGTGTATTAGGAATTAGTTACATGCACAGCATTTAAATTGTAATTATTTTTGACATTTGTAAATCACACTAATAATTTTATAAACGTGAAAGTTTGTGAGTGTGTGTTTATATGTTTGTTACTTCTTCACGCTCAAACGGTTGGACCAATTTTGATAAAATTTTGTATGGAGGTAGCTAACACCCTGGATTAACATATAGGCTACTTTTTATCCCGATATTCCAACGGGATCGATACTTATGCGGGTGAAACCGCGGGATGCAGATAGTATAATATAATATACTTAATGCAATACATACCTACTCGTATTCATGAGAAATGTTATTATGTTTCTAACAATTACAATGTTCTAAACTTTGCAATATTGTAAACTTTGTTTTAGGATATTAGGTATAGTTCAGCTTGTATTTAATTTTTATAAAAATTCTATTGTAATTAAAGCGTTAACGGAAAAACATACTTAGAGATCTCTGCTGTTATATTTATAACACTTTATTTTACACCTATTACAGGTGTAAAAGTAAGTGTAATAAATGTTTAACAAATAAAAAAAGTTTGATTTTGACTTTCTCAATGTCCGATGGAATGGCAACCCGACACGATCAGGGAGAGATCAGGAAATAACAAAACATATGAAAAGTACAAAGTATCAATATACGCGTGATGAATCACGTGTATATTCCTTAAAGGGGTACCAAAAGTACACATATATCTTCAGTTGTTTTTAAATCCCATATTGCAATAGAAGCCGAACCTAGTCCCAGGTCCAGTTGAAAACCAGCGTCAGGCACTAGTTGTCTTGCATTTCTGCTGAACTGGGCCTTTTTAGCGCAGCCGTAAAGCACACTTTCCAGCTTTATTATTATTTTTTTACATCGGACTTTAAACTTTTTATTTGACTTTTTTTTTATTTTTTGTTTTTATCTGATGTTCTGGTGTATTGTGTGCCTTTTAGTCTGTGCTAAATAAATGTATTTTCTTTTTTTTATTTTATTTTTAACCTATTGCTAACCAGAGCTACATCTAGGGTCCGAAATGCCATTACTTATACTTATGTACTATTCCTGATGGAAAAACTCAATAACAGTTTGTCTTTCCTAGAAATCGATCCCAGGTTTATAGACGGAGCAATCACGTTAGAACGGGGCCGTCAATATGAATTCTTGATCCAAATACCAGCGGTATCGCGAATTGTTGATCAAATTGAGTTGTTCGTGGATTTACAATATCGGTTACGTCAAAATTCTGGTGAATTTTACTTTAGTCGCTAGAGACTTGACCTCAAAAATGTTGAGCCCCTCTGGTCTGATAACAGAATACGAGCTTCACTTATAGTTCGTTTTTTATTTAATCCCAGAGACTAATCTGACAGGTGTACCTAATTTCAAACTTCTACACCTAAAAAAAATATCAGATTAGTGTCTGGGATAAAAAACGAATTATAGCCCTGGTCGCGTTTTTCTCGCGGCGATTGAAAATCTAGTGCGCGATAAAATTCCTCCGCGATATTTTTACGTGCATAGGAACGTGCGCATATACAGGATGATTTTTTTACTGGTTCCAAATGTTCACAGGGTGTTCTACCCATGAATATGAACAACTTTTACTATGGGGCCAACTCTGAAATCACGAAAAAAAATCAGCTGTTTAATACAAAAGTTCAATACCTACTTGACCAAAATGTATGAAACAGCTGATTTTTTTTTTTCATGATTTTAGAGTTGGTCCCATAGTGAAAAATGTTCATATTCATTGGTAGAACACCTTGTAAAAATTTGGAACCGGTATAAAAAATCATCTTGTATAAGTTACTTACAGGTTTGTTTGACTGAAAATGCAGCATGTGTTTCTAGAGGCACCTCCACTACTTTTGATCATGAACAGACGAAACCTGGACGCCAAATAATTACGTAAAGAGATTTTTTATTTATTTCCTAAATAAATAGCGTAGGTGCTGAGTGATTTTGAAAAAAGTAATGTATTTGAATTACTAATTAGAGTTACAAGGATCAAGACTTTTCATCTGAATTAAAATACGTAATTGATGTAAAAACTCTTGTTTTTCATACCGTATTACCCACAGATATAGATATACCTAGATAACGCAAGTATCACGAACTGTATGAAAACTAAGCGTGCCACTTTTTGACTACCTACTATGACGTCACAAGCCCGCGCTCTCTCGCTCACGCTCACCCAGCCAGCAGTACGCAGGACTGAGCGCGAAAGTGGCGGCTTATGATTTTCGATCGTAAACTGGGGCGATTTTTGGCACGCGAAGTAGGTGCTCTTGCGTTATCTAGGTATATCTATATCTGTGGTATTACCACATTACCACACCACAGTACTATAATTTTTTTCCGCGTGGGTATTGCACTTTTCTATGAAACAGCAGTTTTTTTTTTTGATAACCGATCAAAAATTTCTCCGCGATGGGGGTCTAGAATCTTATGTTGAATTCATGGTTTCAGTTATCGCGTCGATGTCTCTGCCACCCTATATTACTATTATAGTATATTTTTGAAAGATATGTATTTGAGCATAGAATAGAATAGAATACAAAGATAATAAAGATATTATGTACACCATATAAATTACAGACATAAATATATAAATTTTACAAAGGGTGACACAATGGGCGGTCTTTACGGTAAGAGCGATCTTACGATCAAATTTCACGATCGATAACACGCGCGTAAGCGTTAATGATTTTGTTTTCTTGTTCAACCCTAGTTCGGTTCTTAGTTTTAATGAATATGTAGTGATATTTGAGAATGAAATAATAATGTACGTACCCAATAAACACTTCAAGTTGACACCCACACTATCTGAAACAAACAAGCAAATTTGTAAAAACAACAATTTCTCAGTAGCATCACTTAATCTGGATTTGTGGTTGATGGCTATAAGAAATCTAGGTTCTAACACTTAAATAATACAAGTTATGGGCTTTTTATAACTGTATATATTATTATTAGCCAATTAAAAGTCACTAGGAAGGTTATACGTCCGTTTTTACTATGGTGGGTCCACACTATACAGAATTTTGTTCGTACAGATATCTGTACAGACTTTGAAGTCTGAGTAAAAATTTTTTGCGAACATCTCTCGAAATTTTTGCACAGAGTTTTCATTAGTTGTCTTTTCAGAAGCGACTCGAAAGTCGGGGTCGTTACAACTGGACCACCATTGCTCTCTCTGATGGCAATAGCTTGGCCCCCAATAACATGGGTCTTAAATATAACTGGCGAAAATTAAATGTGGGTGTACCGAATACTGGTTCGCATCTGGAGGAGGAAACAAGGTGTGATATTATGTTATGTTTGTTGGAGAAACCATTAGTACGGGAGCTGACTTGACAACGAGGCGGAAGCGCTATGACGACAACGCTTCGACGGAGTCATTCGTTTGGCTATTCGGAACGCCAGCGCCATCTGGTGGCGCTTGACAGAGTCTAGTCTGAGGTCGTGGGGAATAGAGGAGAGCGTGCAACGAGGTGGAGCGGCTCTCTTGGAGATTGTACATCACACGAACAACATGTGCTCAGAAACTGTCCCGCATTCCGTATCTGCGTGTACCTATAGTGTGTGAATTGCTAGTGTGAATAAATTGTTCGTGAAATTATAATCTGATTTGAACTGCAAACCGTTGTCCTATTGCGCAATAACCAACACTAAACCCATAGTTCGCCCACAGTAGTTAAAATATGGCTGATGATAACGTGACACTTACCTTTTCCGTTATGTTAAAAACACGGTAAATTATGCAAGGAACTGAAATGCCTGAAAATAAAATCTAAGTAGGTAAGTAAACGAACGGCTGCAAACGACTATTTACCTAAAGGCATAAAAAACAATACAGGTACACAGTATAATTAAACTCAAACATCCAGTTAATGCCTTAGCAGTGCTATAATTCCTTCGTGTACTGGCTCCATGAAACAATTTATTTTTACTATGGCCGCTCTCTCCCATCCGTTTGAGGTTATCTTAAGGGTTCGACCCCGACGTAGTCTACGTATTCGATCTTATGTAAAATATTCGGATTTGCCTGCGTAGGAAGACAAATTGCTACTTAATTTTGGATTTGAATTTTTGTCTCGGACTTATCTATGGATGAAGTTAGTTTGCCTAAGGCTTTCTGAGGTCAATGTTTTATGTAAAGAAAGATTTATTCCCATAATCCTGAATACCATGAATTTGGCTGCGGTTTGCTAATCACAGGATTAATTCTAAGGCAAGCAATGTTCACTCAAAAAATGTTCAAGCAGCTTTTTCTATAACGTAGTACCCTTAGAATATAACATCTATTTTTATTTTTTACCTAGTTAGTCCATTAATAACTTTGTTTCTCTATTTTTTGCCGCAGTTATATGTGAAAATATAGCAGTGCAGTTATATATTTTCAGTATCAATAATACTGCTGTCATTTTGCCCACAAGCAGTATTATTGACATCACTCCCACAATAGGCAGTATCTGCCAGATTATCACGAATGTATGGGACTTCAAGCAGCTGAAACGCCATATATCCTTTGATTCCATAATACCTTCCAACTATGATTTAAAAGTTTCTCCTATTTGCGCCCTTTCAAAGGAATCACACGTCAACATTGCACACTTAATCTCAAGGAAAATACGGAATAAGTTCGTTTTCGAAAAACCATCTTCGGGGGCTCTCGATATATCCACACTTCGGCATTCAGTGCGCGGGCTTAGCATCCCCCTCGCTGCCCGGAAAGGAATTTTTATTATCAATATCATGGTGTTGAACTATGTCGATGTTTATGTGCTCGTATTATTTATAGTTTTCGCTATTTGTGGGGCCTCGTGTTTATTTATAATGTTTGTTGTTCGCAGTAAATTGGATTACGGCTTCGGGTTTTCTTTCGTCGTGTTTTATGGTGTGATCAACAGTGTTTCCAGATTTGTGAGATAGAAATAAAGTGGGGAATAAATGTTTCATTTTATTTCGGATTGAAACGATTTGTGGGGAAAGTGAAATGGCTGGCGGACTTAGATACGTTGGAGATTGAAGGCGTCTCATAAAACATAGTCTAAGGTAGTTGATGTGTGGGTGGGTCGTTCGAATGTTGGGAAGTATTATAGATTCCGTGATACTCGTACCAGAGTTTCTCGTTTTGTGCACCCGTTTTATTGTTTGGCATGACATTTATGCTTTTTGGTGCCTTCATATTCTTCTGTTAGTATTCTGTTTTAACTTAGGTATTTACGTGGTGGCTCGGAAAAGTGCCTTTGCTGATGGTCCTGGAGGGGACCGAGGGGAATCATCGTGGTGAGATGATTGGCCAGCTGGACCCTGCGTTACCGAGTGCCAGCACCAGGGTACGCCGTATTATTATTATCTGGACGACGCTCTAGTCACAGCTTATTTAAAACGTACAAAATAGATCAATAATCGATATGACGAAGAAGAAGTGTAATACAATGAATATTATCATCATCATCATTTTTACAGCCGAAATACGTCCATTGCTGGACATAAGCCCCCCGAAGCACCACCACTTCGACCGGTTCTGTACTTCCCGCATTCCTGCGGCCTTCACCACATTGAATATGCATAGTTGAAATTGAATTCATAATTCCTATATTTTTCAAAGCTTCTTTTGTCTAGGAATTCGAGCCATGCACTTTTCTCGACCAAGATTACTCGGGCATATTAAATTCCAAAGAACAGACAATTGGAAATAGTGGTGAAGATCTATGTGAGCTCTAATACTATTTCATTATCATGAAAAAACGGTATTTTCTTTTTAAGTGAAACACTTTTGAACACTGGTTTGAAAATTGTTCATAAACGAAGTATATCTATCTGGTGTTTGAAGTCTGCCTCGTTGGTTGTAACCGCTATTGCAGGGCATGCGGTCCTGGATTTGATTCCGGGGTCCGGCAAAGTGTCATTGGGTTTTTCCGTCTGAAATTTCAGAGTGGCAGACTGGAGTCTGAATTTTTGCCCAATTGATGGCAATAGGCTCGCCTCCTATTACATGGGACTTACACATAACTGGCGAAATGTGGGTGTACTATAGGTACACCCACATTTCGCCTAACCCATAAGGTGTTACAGGCGTGATGTTATGTTATCTTGTGTTTGTCATTGTCATACTACTAGTGCTGTAGAAGACAGCATGAGAAAAACAGAATAACATAATATGGTCCTTTAAATTTTAAACTATATATGCGTCCTGCATATAGTTTAAAATTTAAAACATCATATAAAAAGAATTAGAACTCGATAAACGTTGCCAAAAAGAAACAAACTGTTATAAAGCAGGAGCGCTATCAAACATTTTACAAGCACCAATAAAAACAATGACGCGGAACAATGGGAACTGTTAGTTTTATCGCCAAACGTATATTATGCAATAATTCAAGCGGGAATGCAAGTGTTTGAGAAAGTTCCGTAAACTGCTACTCCTGTTCTACTGTTCCCAACTTGTACGTTTGGCTGACTTGCGAGAGCTAGCCTTGACAAAATTCGCAGAAAATGAAGTAATTTAAAAGTTCCCTAGTGGTATTAAGTTTTGCATCATTGGCGCCTGTCGAACCAAAAGGATAAGCATTTTATTTTTGATTTAGTGTGGGGACGGAATTTTGTGACGGAAAAGAAAGATGTTTCTGTTATGGTAAAAAGAATTATGTTTGTATACTGGTTCGAATAATGGACTTTATACTAAGCTATCAGATAATATAAATAAGCTAGAGAGCAGTGGTGGCCCAGTGGTATCGGCCGCGACTTACGAGTTGTAGGTCGTAGGTTCGAACCCAGACAGGCGCTTTACTTTGTGTAAATTATTTCATCACCACTGCTCTCAAAACGGTGAAGGAAAACATCGTGAGGAAACCGGCATGTCCTAGAACCAAAAATTCAAAGACATGTGACATCTACCAACCCGCACTGGGCCCGCGTGGTGGATTACGGCCCACTCCCTCTCACAGAGAGGAGGCCTGTGTCCCAGCAGTGGGAACATTATAGGCTGATTATGATACTAAGCTATCTGAATTATTTTCTGTTAAACATAAATGTAACTCAAAAAACCAATCCGCCTAGCCTTTTCCCTACTCTGTCGGGGTCGGCTTCCAGTCTTACCAGGTGCAGCTGAATACCAGTATTTTACATGGAGTGACTCCCATATCTGACTTCCACAAGACAGTTATTGGTTATCACGATAACCCTTGGTAAGATTGGTTGTCAGACTTTAGCGCTTCTGACTACCCGTAACGACCCGTTAAAGATCTACTAATGTCACTGGAACCAAATGGCTCAACGTGCTTTCCGAGGCAAGGAGGGGTCTTGATATGTAATGGATTGTCACCCATCCACGAGCCGACCGCAACAAGCGTAGCTTAACTTTCGACCGACCCGTGCGTATGTCATTATTTAGCCACCGAGCCCCTTATAAATGTACTTTTATTTTGTATTTATATTATAAAGGCGAAAGTTTGTGAGTGTGTGTGTTTATAATTATGTTTGTTACTTCTTTACGCTCGAACGGCTGGACCAATTTTGTATGGAGGTAACTGGCACTCTGGATTAACATATAGGCTACTTTTTATTCAGATATTCCCCCGGGATCGACACTTACGCGGGTGAAACCGCGGGGCGCAGCTAGTAAAAAAAAAATCGTTTACGCGAAGGCGTGACAAGGAAAAAAATCACAGAACTTAAACAATGTAAATTGTGCACACTTGGTAACATTCTTTGTTTAACGCATACTCCAAATTCATGCTGCAATTTCAGTTGTAAATGACTCCCGGAGTATTAAGGTGCTCACATTGTACCAGCGAGTTTCAGTGGATAATCCCCTTTTTAACATGGGCTCAGGTAGCTATCGGGTGTACGTGAGTACGCATTCCACGTATCTGAAATGGTACGGAAAAGAGTCTTAACAAAAAGAGAGAATGTACAGACGCCAGCACATCAAGCTACTCGAAACTGTAAAATTTTCTCAATCAACATTGGACCTAATAATTTAGCAATAAAGTTGAAAATCTATTAAATAAATTTGACAGACTGTAGTACGTTGATATGCTGGCATCTGTACAAGTTCACTGTCTTTTTGACGGCCATTTTGGAAATCATAACCACGAAGAAAATGAAGGCCACAACGTAGGTACAAGAAGACGAAGTACGTTTAATGAGGATGATATTCTCATAGCATGTACTGCACCTATGTCTATTTCCTGTTTTGTATAATTATTCTATCACATTTAAATTCAATTGTACACTATACCAGTGCAGTGTTTTAATAATTGTTTGCTGCACCGGACGACGTCATTACGTCAGCGCCAGCTGTCGCTGAAAGCCAGCGCTGGGGCTCTGTCTTGCATAGGGTCGCAGCATAATGCTGAGCGATAGCCGCTTTGCGTGGATTTGAAGCATGTTTCCCCCTACCTTTTTAATCTATTTTTTGTGTTTATGTTCTTTTTTGCGTCATATTCACCGCAAATAAATGTATTTTCTTTCTTTCTAAGATGAAAACAGAAATGTGGAAAACGCAGAACCGATGAACTTCGAAAACTAAGGATAATGATAGGCTCAACATGACATGACCAAACTGTTTAATTTCCTAAGTGACTTTAAACTTTACGATCATTAAACATTTGTCAGACACTACGGCCTAATCCTTTTAATCCATCTTAAAACCCCAGAGAAAAACGTAAAGATAAAAAGCCACCCAAACTTGAGACTAAAAGAAATTAATGATCTGTATTACACAAAGGATTGAACTAGCACTTTTTGCGCGACTTATAATGCGAAGCATTAGAGGGTGCTTTATGATCGATTTTTTTTGCCTCCATTCTGCAACTGTTTCTATTGTTATACTCCTGCTAGTACACAGAACCTACTTAATTTATATACCATTGTAAAGATCATCATCATCATCATAATCATTTCAGCCGAAAGACGTCCACTGCTGGACATAGGCCTCCCCCAAGCACCTCCACTTCGACCGGTTTTGTGCTTCTCGATTGATTGATTCTTGATTGATTTCTCATTTTTTTTTATTGTAAAGATATTTAAAGGAAATTAATTCTGTACTTTTCAAAAATTAATTTAATGCAGTAGAAACGAAAAAAACGACATTATATTTCTAAAAAAATACCCGTAAATCAAGTGTGAAACCTGAAAACATTGTAGCTTGCGAAAAAATCAATTAATTGAGTCAATTTTTTTTTAATTGGTAGTCTTACCCTTAGGAGGAACTCTATTGAAATTTGCTCTTTGATGCAAAGTAGTTTAATTATAATTAATAAAAAACGAACTAATATAATATCTATGGTTTTTTATATGATCAAGTGAGCATTAACAGTCGTGCACTTTTTGGATTTTCCAAATTTTATTAACATTATTGAATCGTCTATGTGTACATCCACCACACAAAAGTGTTGATCGCTCTTTTTACCGACTTCACAAAAAGGAGGAGGTACTATGTTCGGCTGTTTGTATGTTTTTTTTTTTGTATGTTTGTTCATCGAATACTCCGCCAATTGTCGACGGATTTTCAAAATTATTTTTTTGTTCCAAAGCAGATAATTCTGAGGTGGTCCCACTGTCACCAAGTTAGGATCTGATGATGGGATCTTAGAGAAATCGAGGGCAACCCTCAAATTTTATAGGCTCACTTATTGTTTTTCGCATATTTTATGAAGTATCTTGTTTATTTGCGTATGGTTGTCACCATCTCAGGTAGCTGGGCTGATGATGGAAGGTAAAACTCCTTAACAGTAAGAAGTTACTCGAACAGGCAAGGACGGTTTTAGTAAATTGTTTTGATGTTTAATAGGGCATTTGCCACATTTGGTCTCATGATCATCAAGTCATGATCTGATGCTGCAGTCAGGATAGTCTGCAGAGTACCTAACTCCTCGACAACTAACAGCAGATATATCGTGTTTAGGCTCATTGAAAAGGGCTCAATGTGTGGATAAACGTACTGTTAATGAGGAACACCGAAGTACATAAAGACCTGATGCTGAAGCCAGGAGCATCAGAAAAAGTACCAACCTTGAAATTACAGCACCGTAGTCGTGTTTGGGCTCATTTTAAACAGGACTAAATTTTAAGTTCAATGCAATGTTGACATAAGTCTGGCCTGATGCTGCAGCCAGGATTATCAGCATCTAGTCTAAAACGTCAGGTCAGGATTTGATGATGGGATCCTGGAGAAATCGAAGGAACTCTTCAAATATTATAGGCACAGCTATAGCGATTTGGGTATTTTTTATAGTAACTCGTGCATTTGCTCTCGGAAAGCACTATTTGGTGAAGTGGAACTGATGATGAAGACCACAGATGGCCACCAGAACTACTCAATAATATCTAAGTATTTCACGGGTTGCGATTCGATTACTTTAATATGGTTGCTAAGCAATTTATGCTCGTCACAATGTGAATGGTGATATGGAGATGATGGTGGACCTGGAGAACTCCTCAACAGTTAACTTCCCTGCTTCGGGAAAAGCAATATTTTGTTTGTAAAAGGCGATGGTCACTAGGCTATTGTAACTTAGATAAATTATAAGCAGACCCACTAAACGGCGTGAAATAAAAACTTTTTAAGAAAAAAAAACGGGTTGCACTCTGGGAGTGCCGGCAGAAGTGAAATCTTGAATATTAACGTTGAAATAAATCAATTATTAATTGAATTAATATAACTAAGTTTTTTTCACTATTTCTGCGTCACTTTTTTCATTAATCGATGCACTTTGTTCAATTTCCATTTTTTGAAACACTTTATATACACGAATTTGTGCAGTGTGGCTACTACAGAGACGGTCGAGCCATCAGCTGTCCATCCACGTCCGCGTCCGCGTCCGCGTCCGCGTCCGCCATCACCATCACAGCACATCACATCACCATCGCCATCGCCATCACCATCGCCATCACCATCACCATCGCCATCGCCATCGCCATCGCCATCGCCATCACCATCACCATCCATCCATCCATCTATCCATCCATTATCGTGTCTCGCTTGGTTCACTTCGGTTGGCGCCGCCGCCGCGCCGTAGAAAGAGATGGGGGGGGGGGAATCTCTCCTGACGGTCACGTGTCCTGACGCGATGCCCTGACGCGAGTTTAACATTTTTTACCCATTACAAAAAGTGCTCAACGCCGCTAAAGAAGTTTTCACTTCAAAAAAACCGACTTCCAAAAAAATACTACAAAGTGAAAAATAACTTTAATTTCGGAAGTCGGTGGCAAAAAACTAAAATACAGATCTAAAGACACCGACTTCCGAAATTAAAGTTATTTTTCACTTTGTAGTATTTTTTTGGAAGTCGGTTTTTTACTTTATCACATTAAACTCGTTACTTATTAACTGCTTGTAGGTATAACTTGTGTCTTACGTCAAAAAACTAACGAAGTCCTAACGCAGGTCTACAGCATAATTAGCCACTGCTGAGATAAGGGCTTTGTCTCTGTGAGAGGGAGTGGGTCGTAATCCAGCACGCGGGCTCAGTGGGGTTTGGTACCAGGATTTAGTTATAACTTTGTTCCAAATTTCATCGAAATCCTTTCAGCCGTGAAGGCGTGACAAGGTAATAGTCGGACAGACAGAGCGATATAATATTAGTATGGATGATAAACTCAAACTTAAACTCAAAGCATTTATTTCAATTAAACCATGTACAGGCACTTTTGAATTGTCAAAATTAAATAGTCGGTCAGTTAGCCAGAAAGTTGAAGCTAGTTGCCCATTCCAAAGCGTAGATCTCTATGGAGAAGAACGGGCAAGAAACTCCATGGACACTCTTTTAAATCAAGAATATTACAAAATCACATTATTCTTGTTGCTTCTATATGTGAGAACAATGTAAAAAAACACAAATGAAGAAACAATTCAAAAAATAAGATTAAAAATAAGCCTTAGGAATCAAGAGATGACCAGTCTCAACCGACGGCGCCCGTTCACGAACATGACGCGTGGATCAGCACCATCCAGCTCAACCATTTTGCATGGAACCGAATGATCCAACACACGCGCCACCATCAGTGAGACATTTAAGTGAGCATGACACATTGGATAAGATTCTAAGTATGGTTTTCATTGGCCGACTGTACCAAAAAGTTAGTACCCAATCTCTTTGATCACCGTATCGAGCCATTCCTCTTGACTTATAACATCCTAAGGACTATGAACAAGAATTTATGCATGCCAAAGTTATTCATACCGCTATCTTCAAACTTTGGCCGTCCTCAGGTAAAATGGATCCGATGAAATTTCAATTATGGCAAGAAAATGTTGAATGGAGGAAAAATCGGTTGACGTAGGTAAGTTAATAATAGCCATTAAAATTAATTGACTTAGGGCTGATTTTTCAATCGACAGATAATTCTTATTCGTGGAATAAAATTGACGTCTGACATATTTTGTATGGAAGAACTGTCAAAAATTCAAAATTATTCCTCCGATAAAATTTACTGGCGTTGGAAAAATCAGCCGTAAATATATATATATATACTAAATATATACAAATGTATAATAAAAATAATTAAAGACACAGGAGCTCATTGGGCATCAAAAAATTCGTCCGCATCGCTGTCAATGGGATAAGTGCCCAAAAGGCTGGCAGCATTACCACATTGGATGGCAATGCTTATTCTTTGGGCTAAAAATAGGCCAGCCCTCTGGTCACGCGAAGAGTCAACCAAACGCTTGGCGATGTCTCGAAATATTCGATGAGCAGCCGTAAATTAAATAATTAATTTCAATACTTAATTCCTTGAGAGATTTCAAATTAGACGCGAGGGAAATTCGTAGAGAAACATTCGTTTGATAAATTGTTCTTTATTTTCTTGAGTGTAATATAAAAGCAGCTAGAATCTTTATTATTGAGTTACAGTGTCTTAACAACTAAGTGGCTTTTTCTCTATGTATTTGATAAAATCTTATAATACGCAATGAATAGTCCGTCCATGAAGAATACGTCGTAATAATTTGCCTACTTTATTTCACACACCAACACAAATGAGGCAATAAAACATCTCGCCGAAACTGGACCAAATAAATAGACACAAAAAAATGGTCCACCCCTAAATGTATTACCCAATCTCAATTTTAGTAAGACTATTTTTATTTCTAGCGTTTTGTTTCATGTTAAATGCGAGAAAGAATGTTTCCAAGTTCCGAACATTTTTCCTTTAGATTCTGGCATTCAGCCAGGATCCACCTTTCGCCTGGAGTTCGTACTTAGCCAGATTTGTGAAAACTGATACTGACATTTTCAACTCAAGCCTCCGCAATGATCAGTTTGAAAGACTTGGTTTCTTGGTAAAAAGAAAAATTCTTTCATATTTTTCTATAGTGTCAGAATTCATAAGTGAGAAACGCAGTTCCAAATCCTACTAGATACTTCTATCCAGAACAAAAAGTGTTGGCTTTAGGACTTCAAGCAAAGTACAGCTATTTACCTACTGAATAAATAAACTATTCTATAAATAAAACTGAAAAATCTATCGCACGTACGAATATTTACAAACTCCACTTATGATAGCATTAGAAAAATAATGGCAAATTATCAACAGTTATTGTGTCTGCAATGACAATAATTTCAACAGCAATTTCAGGTAAATAAATTACATTCTTTATACTTATCGTGAAATAACGGCGTTTATTATCCATACTAATCCATACAAATATTATAAATGCGAAAGTGTGTCTGTCTGTCTGTTACCTCTTCACGCTTAAACTGCTGAACCGATTTAGTTGAAATTTGGCATAGAGATAGTATGAGTCCCGGGAAAGGACATAGGATAGTTTTTATTCCGATATTCCCACGGGATCGACACTTATGCGGGTGAAACCTCGGGGCGCTGCTAGTAATGTATATATCGAAATAATGAAAGGGCTATCTTATAATCGGGTTATTAATATAACTGTAGGAACTACAGGTAGCCGCATACAGTGTAGCCGGTAGTTGCAACAACTTGTGTTTTGCATAGACTATGTAAGAAATATCACTGTGCTAGACTTTATATCCCGAAGAATGCCAGTGGGCAGGGTACATTGCTCGCAGAACAGATGTCCGATGGGGCCGAAAGGTTCTGGAATGGCGACCGCGTACCGGAGAACGTAGCGTTGGCAGGTCTCCCACAAGGTGGACCGACGACCTTGTGAAGGCCGCAGAAACCCGATGGATGCGAGAAGCACAGAACTGGTCGAAGTGGAGGTGCTTGGGGGTGTCTAGCAGTGGACGTCTTTCGGCTGAAATGATGGTGATGGTAAGACTTTTTACCGGACACTGGCATTTTATTTACAACCTTCTCCAACCACGATATCAAAGGTTCCAACAATAACCGATATTTTTCTAATATTATAATAAATGGAGTATAGTTATTTTTACACCATTTCAACAGAAGCCTTCTATGAGAGTAAATTCAATTTATCCGAACATTGGTCTAAAAGAGCGTTATAATCTAATAATACCTAACACTCATAATATTCTCTAGTTGACTTATAGAATTTCGCAGACTATCCGGTTTTTCTAGCATCCTAAAGTAACAGCGTTAGGGTTTTAAGTTATTCCAACCCACTTTTCACGTAAGCACCCCACGAAGGCCTTTGATATACGGTTCTGTTCTCCCAGATATTTGATTATCCTTACCTGCGGAGGACAACGATTTTTTTACGGACATGAACGAAAAATTTGCGAGGTTATTTCTTTTCATTTTTGCTGACGCAGACGGTGATATTATATATTTATTTTGGTTAAATACTTATAGAATTTGAAGTGAATTTAAATAAGAATTAGTATGGTGACGTTGTTATACATTATAGTTATAATTTTGGTTACTTAGGTTATAAAATAATGAAAAATTAAGTATAGTAAAAGACGCCCAAGACAGACCGTATGTAGACGGCAGAAAATTGGCTCGTGCGGTGCAACTTGGGAGGCGGTTATATCCAACAATGGACCGCGATAAGCCAAGTTAATTGATCGAAATCGCAATTCTTAACGTTGAATAGATCCAGTTAGATCAACCTTTATCAAGCTAATTCGATAAGTTTTAGCATTGGGATCTATAAATTTGTTTATTTAGATTCTTCATTGTCACCATATTATTTTGATTTTATAGAGAGTTCGGGTGCCTACAGTACTAAGCTTTTAATGGGCTTCATCTTTCTGATTGACCGACCCCTTGACAATTCACAACTGCCTGTAATTGGTTTATCTATACTAATATTATAAAGAGGTAAAATTTGTTTGTAAGTTTGTATGTAGGAGGTAATTTCTGGAACTACCAGTCGGATTTGAAAAATTCTTCCTGCATTTGATAGCCCAATTCTTGAGGAAGGCTATAGGCTATTGAATATCACGCTATGACCCTTAGGAGCCGAGCAAAAAGAAAAAAGTCAAAAAGAACGTTAAGTGATAACGCGGGCGGGTGATGCGATACGACGGGGTGGCTCGGGGGAAACAAGAAGTTTCACGCGAACGAAGTCGCGGGCAGAAGCTAGTTTGAAATAAATGCTTTGAGCTTAAATTCCGCCTATCCTAAGTTTACATCGTCCTCTTGCCCAGCTTTACACTTAGAAAGCCGTACCTAGCCCACGACATATTTCATTTTGAGTTAAGATTATCCAATCTTATCTAAATAATCTTCCTTTAGAACGTTCTAGCTTGGAATACCGGAATCCTTTGACTATAATTGAGTCGGTTCAGATATAACTACAAGTACGTTATAAGAGGAAGCCACAACCTAATTTAGATAGGTCAGTTTTGGGATAAAGTCCAGCACTGTAGTGTCTAATCTTATGTAGTTTAAGGGTAAGATAACTAAATAACTTCCTTTTATCTTATCACACTAATATTATAAAGGCGAAAGTTTGTGAGTGTGTGTGTTTATATGTTTGTTACTTATTCACGCTCAAACAGCTGGTAGCTGATACCCTGGATTATCATATAGGCTACTTTTTATCCCGATATTCCCAAGGGATCGATATTTACGCGGGTGAAACCGCGGGGCGCAGCTAGTATTATATATATTGCCTCATTTGGGTTAATTACTGTATCGTGTTTCATAATATATTCAGCCTATAAGGTTCCCACTGCTAAGACACGGGCCTCCTCTCAGTGAGAGGGAGTGGACCGTAATCCACCATTCGGGCCCAGTGCGGGATGGTAGATGTCACATGTTATGTCTGCGATTTTTAGCTTTTAGGACATGCCGGTTTCCTCACGATATTTTTCTACACCGAGCTTTCAAAACCGAGTCAGGCGCTTTACATTGTGTATTATTTCATACATAAAGTAAATATAGATAGATAGATAAACCATTTATTTGGCGCACACAAAAGACACAAAAGACAGCACAACAAACAAAAGTAGGTACATAGCACGGAATACTTAATAGTACTACGTATACATAGTAAAGCGCCTGACTCGGTTCATACCTATAACCTATAACTATCCACTGGGCCACCAATGCTCTATATCGTGTTTCATAAAATCAGGTAAACTATTTATTATGTAATTTGAAAAAATATAACAATGATAAAATAATTTTGCAAGATCTAAACCTAAACGTATCAACGTTCTCTTGACCTATCAGTGTGTTTTAGCGGCTTATCTGACGATCATCTTCGGTTACATTTCGTGAAAAGAACACGAAGAGTACTTCCCGGGAAATGTAGAAAATCTTTTAGATCGCAAGGCATAGCTAGTTAACTATTCTCCTTTTCAAAAACATAACTGCTATAAATAATTCCGGAGCCACATTGGGCTTTGACAAAAACTTCGAAGACTCAGTAAAAAGTTCCGAAGCACCGAACGTTCCACTCTTACTATCAACCTTAATGTTCATTGTACGTGATCCATTAAGGGGTGGGTAGGAGTAGTGGGATCGTACTAATTTAATACTTACTCAAGATAAAAACGGTGAGCGAGAAATTGGAAATGAAAATCTTTAGTTTTATGAAAATGAAGAATTGTTCTATGATGAGGGGGATTTAGAGCGTGGCTTGATGTCTGAGGAGTATCCGCAATGCCAAAGACAAAGCAAAGGTAGGTAGGTACTAATTTACTGCTTACTTTGTCAAGGCCTATTTTAAACCAATGGATAAAACTGGCATCATTATGGAGACTTGAACTAAGCATAGATTAAGTATTATTATGTTGTAGAAGTTTGTAAGAATACATAAAAGAATATTGGAAAGATTTACATAATATGTACAGTCACGTCTATAAGTATGTATACACTTGGCTTTATTTAAAGGCGATTTTCTCCTTTATTTTTGAATGAAATTTTATGTTATTACGAACATAGTATTTTCGAACCCATAGGTTTATGTAAAGTGTCGTATTTCAACATTGCATTCATTATTTCACGAAACTATCGCAATTGAAAGTTGCCAAATGTTGACATATTATTGCTCGTGACTGTACATACCTACCAATAGTTGTGGGCTCCACAAAAATCAAACTGTTATGCTGTAAAATACATTATCATAGTCTTTTGCCAACTATGTTGGGGTCAGATTCCAGTCTAACCGGATGCAGCTCAATACCAGTATACATTTTATATGGAGTGACTGCCTTTCTGACCTCTATATAACATAACACTATCAGCCTATAATGTTCCCACTGCTGGGACATAGGCCTCCTCTCGGTGAGAAGGAGTGGACCGTAATCCACCACGCGGGCCCAGTGCTGGCTAGCAGATGTCACATTTCTTCGAATTTTTGGTTCTAGGACATGCCGGTTTCCTCACGATGTTTTCCTTCACCGTTTTGAGAACAGTGGTGATGAAATAATTTACACAAAGTAAAGCGCCTGTCTGGGTTCGAACCTACGACCTACAACTCGTAAGTCGCGGCCATTACCACTTGGCTACCATTGCTCTCACCTCTATATAGATATATGAAATTTTGTGTAGTTTTTATTATCAAAGACACAAAACATGATTCAGAATACCACCTAAAATCCTTCGCACCTAGCCAGTATTTTGTTATGCCTACAACTTAATGCTGCAGTTACGATTAAACGATGCGTACATTGTAAAGAATACTATTCTTTAGTACAAACACAGACCAACATTATAGTTAGTACACAATAAAGTTTCAAAATAGCTTTCCATAACAATAAAAGGGACCGTAAAGTGAAGCCACAGATTTGTGTTGTGGACCATCGGGGTTATATTGATAAAAATAAACGTTCCCAATCTATTTGGAATTGAATTCGGTAAGAACGCATAAGGATCTTTATGGAGGGAGTTTTAAAAGTAATTCTTGCACTTAAGTGCGCCGGATCAACTGATTTTGGTTATGGAGATTCGATGTTGCAAGAACTGTTACTTGAGGTGGCAGAACATACAGACTGGCGATTAGGTTATCACATTAAACAGGTCAGCGGTTATTATAAAGTTTGTTATCAGTCTATTAAAAATGATAAAATAAACAATTTTACTGATAGAAAATAAAAATGTTCAAACAAAATAAATAGCTTAAAAATTGGCACGAAATAAACCACCCTTGATAACAAGGCACTAGACACGCGCGGGGCGATCCAAATAATCACAAATTAAGTTTATTGTTGTTAAATTATCCCATGGAAAAAAAATGGTCTTTCGGCTATTATTTTAATTATGTATGTTTAAAACATGTAATGTAGAATACATGGTTTCAATCAATGTGATTGCCTAATCACCACACTGTATTGATAGATGGTGCAATAGACAAACACAAAGCTGCAATTTAAGATGAGAGCTGGGTGCGTAAGTCGTTAGATAGTCATATTTTATTTACTCATTGTTTTCCAACAATTATGGCTTTATTTATCAAAAGGACAATGTTTAGGTGTCTACCAGTGCAGTTACTGAGTGGAAATTATTTCTTACTAGCTTCTGCCCACGGACTCGTGCGCGTGGATGTCGATAAATGTCCCACGGGAACGTGCTACCAGGAAAAAAAGTAGCCTATGTCATTTCCCAGGAAGTCATCTCCTTTCCATATTTTATCGTAATCCGTTCAATGGTTTAGTCGTGAAAAAGTAACATACAGACATAGTTACTTTCGAAAGTATAATATTAGTATGGATGTGAAAAAGCACGGGTTATTTTTGAGCTGAAACCCATGACATATGTACAGACGCCAGCATATCAAGCTACTACAATCTGTCAAATTTCAACTTTATCGCTAAAACATTAGGTTCAAAGTTGACTGCGAAAATTTGACAGTTTCGGCTAGATTGATGTGCTGGCGATGGCGGCTGTACTCTACGTAAAAATTGAGTTTGCAGACCGTATACCAAAAGCAATTGCGGCCACCAAACATTTTCCAAAGAATCTCGATCGAAGATTACGAGCAGGTCGACTACCAACCTATGAAACAAAGTTTACAACAGTCTGTTTTGGACACTGCCTACAACCGCTACAAACTAAAACCAATTACATTTTGTGCTCGTAAATCTTAGTTGTAGTTCACAAATCATAGCAGATTGCCATCCCATCGTAGACAAAAACAACAGTAAACTATTTGTCTTGGTCTGCCATCTTCTGAGCCAATTTCCTAAGTTTTTATGGGAGTTGATTTATTGTCCATATTTTATAATTATGACTGTGTAATTTACAGTGGCCTCCAAAATTTAGTTGACGTTTTTCGTCTTCTACAGTGATGCCACATTATGATTTAAAATGAAATAAAAAATCAAGTATAACATACTTTAATAAATAAATGAAGTTCAAAATAATATCGAAAATAAGAAAATTAAATCCTAATTTAACTAAAACTAGGTATACACAAACTGAAATTATAGCGTCGAAAAATTCATCCGCATCGCTGTCGACTAAAAATCATACTGTCAAAAATCAAGTATTCCTAAGAGATTACTTAATTATTTGTTATGGTAAGTCAAAGGTAGTTGAATAAGTCAATAATGACGCTACAGCGACCTTGTGGAGGCCGCAGGAACCCGTTGGATGCGAGAAGCACAGAACCGGTCGAAGTGGAGGTGCTTGGGGAAGGCCTATGTCCAGCAGTGGACGTCTTTCGGCTGAAATGATGATGGTGACGGTATAGCGCTTCAAACATTTCATCAATAGAATTTTAAATCATAATGTGGTGTGTTATAGCCGTGGGCACGGTGTCCTAAAAGAGCGATGACCGCCACATAGCGTCCACAATTGATCGGCGAATGACGTCACTACCACGTTATTTATGAAAGTAGCTATAAACATACATAAGAAAACTCCTAGGAAGCGTCTTTTGACACCGTAAAGTCAAACCGCGATGCCATCATCTTCATTACAGTCGTCACTTCGGCTGTTATGTGGCGGCCAACTCTTCTGGGAAACCGTGCCTTAAAAGAGTGACCCCTTACTAATGAACGTTGTATAGCGTCCGAATAGTTACACAACGCTTTGTCTTCTTCTTTCGAAAGTCAAATTACTGAAGACTGAAAGAGAGAAATCGGTGTGTAACTATTCACCTGATATAATACGTTTATTAATAAGAGGGTTGGTATTAATCACGACGGTTGCTCACTTCGTTTTACTTAATATACATAATAATTATTAGTATTTTTTAACAAAGGTTTTCCTTTCATTTGGCTTTCTTTTTTAAGTTTTACAGGTACTTTGGACATTCTTTTTCTGTATCGGATCGACAAGCGATTGGAATATCTCATCCAAGAAGTTATGTTTGGAGTCAGTTTTCTACCCGCAATGCAACTTTGAGAGTTGCCGAAAATCGAGTTGAATGGCGTGCAATAGAAAAAAAGAAAGAAAATACGTTTATCTGCGGTGAAAATGACGCAAAAAAGAACATAAACACAAAAATTAAAAAGGTAGGGGAAACATGCGTCACATCCACGCAAAACGCAAATAGGAGAGGCCTATATTATGTCCAGCAGGCTGATGATGATGATGATGAATGCAACTTTGACCTGCCACCACCTGACCCAATTTTCCAGGAATTAAATGACCCACCAACATCATTCAGGGGTTAAAAAAACAATTTAACTATAATTTAGTGCCGTTTTTATTTTTCAGCTGAATATTTTGTCACGTACATTTAATACCATAAATCGACGCAGTTGTTTTGGTCATGCCGTAGGTGAGTTTGATTTAATAGACTTGACATTTATAGCTTGCCTGCAATATATTGCAGGTTTTTTTAAACGATAATTGGATTGGAATAGCGTTAAAAAATAACATGTCCAAAAAATTCCTGCGATATTCCGAAATAGAATTATAAATATTTTATTTAAAATAACAACCTGAAAAGTCCTACTGTTTTCCGTAACGTACAGACATAGAATTTATATAAGCGAGTTTGAGGTCAATCACCCCGTACCCTTACACTGAATATTCATTATATGGAAAATCTCAAGTGACGTTTTAAAAGGGAGTAAAAACGATTAATCGCTTCACAAAGTACGTCAGTAACAAAATAATACTTTACAGGCATGATGTCAGAAACAATCATTTTCGTAAAATCCTGTACTTAGCAGTCGCAATGCGCTTTTGGAAATCCGTTCAAGTTCGTTGAATTGAGAATGGCAATATTGGCAATTAACATTAACCTGAAATTAAAAGCACTTTGCGCTGTTTCTGAACAGAACGCTCGGGTCAGTGACGCTGAATCGGGTATGCTCGAGTATTCGGCGTTGTAACACGTATCCTTGGCTCCAGTCGTAAGTTACCACTTCTATCTTGTATATGTGGTGTCACAAGTACAGTCACGTCTATAAGTAGGTATGTATACAATTAGCTTTATTCAAAGGCGATTTTCTCCTTTATTTTTGAATGAAATTTTATGTTATTACGAACATAGTATTTTCGAACCCATAGATTTATGTTAAGTGTCGTATTTTAACGTTGCATTCGTTATTTCACGAAAAAATAGCAATTGAAAATTGCCAAGTGTTGACATATTGGTGCTCGTGACTGCACACACCCGCTTTTTTTCTCAAGTAGAACAGCAGCCAGAAATAATTTGGAATAAATTATTCACTTATAGACTTCCATTTACAATAGCAATCGTCATCATCATTTCAGTCGAAAGACGTCCACTGCTGGACATAGGCCTCCCCCAAGCACCGCCACTTCAACCGGTTCTGTGCTTCCCGCATCCAGCAGATTTCTGCGACCTTCACAAGGTCATCGGTCCACCTTGTGAGAGGCCTTCCAAAGTGAAGTCTTTCTGTACTGACCTTTCGGCCCCATCGGCCATCTGTACTGCGAGCAATGTGCCTTAAGTTTGCCACTTAAGTTTGGAAACTCTCCGGGCTCGACATAGCCCTTGGTTCCCTTGGAACACACAGTAGCAATACCGTTGTATAATCCAGCATATTACGATTACCGTATCCAATCGCAAGATTATTATTAAATAAGTACCTTCTCTTATATCTACCAACCAAAATATCATCCAAAATCCAAACTGGGCTTGGTCTTGACAACACTTGGCTGTTAATCACAGACCAAGTCGCCAGAACTCAAAACAATCTGTTATTGAATAGTTGAAAAGGTTATGCCAGACTTATTAAATTCAATAAACCCGGCTCTGCGAATTCATGCCTTTATTTGAGGCCCAGTTTCTAGTTAAATCAATTGAAGTTTATAATAGACTGGTGGACTAACAAAGCTTGTTCCTTATGGACTGAAATTAATCTCTTTTTATCATCACACTATCACACTAATATTATAAAGGCGAAAGTTTGTGAGTGTGTGTGTTTATATGTTTGTTACTTCTTCACGCTCAAACAGCTAAACTAATTTTCATAAAATTTTGTATGGAGGTAGCTGACACCCTGGATTAACATATAGGCTACTTTTTATCTCGATATTCCCACGGGATCGACATTTACGCGGGTGAAACCGCGGGGCGCAGCTAGTTATAAATAAAATAGCTGCACCCCGCGGTTTCACCCGCATAAGTCTTGATCACGTGAGAATATCAGGATAAAAATATCTTACGTCCTAATCCAGGTCATGCTCTAGCCATATGCCAAATTTCATCTAAATTCATCCAGCCGTTTTAGCGTGAAAGCGTAACAAAAAATTCACAAAAAATATAATATTTTCTCTTAATAATATTAGTGTAGATATGTTTAGAGTTTTTGATTATCAAAGGATAAGCACTAACAATCAAACGTTTAATAAAAGAGACGACTACCTAAATATAAGAAGAAATTTTTTATTCTTCTATTTTCCACCTAATAAATATGTATTGGGGTAAAACCACTGAACGTATAATATTGAACATCGTGACCTATAAAAACATAACCTCTTAAACTTATCCGAGTTTAGGGCAAGGTACGGAAGTAAGCGGCTCGGATGTCGTTCAAAATAACGTTCTTTTTTACAGATTGGGTTAAAGGTTCTTTTCTTTATGTTAGAAGTTGCATCTATTGAGATAAAAGTGACGGGCGGTAAGTATGTTCAGCAGTACAGTCTATTCTGTAAAAATCGCACTGTGGTAGAGGTAGAGGTATGAGGAACAGGGTGTAAAGTTCACTCATACTCTGTAGAAAAGGGAGGATCCTCTGACCAGACGGGTGTTGTATCTGGCGGGCAACTGAATGATGGGCCATTCCGCGCAATTAGGCCGACTTTTGTTTGGAAATGGTAAGGACATTTGGTGCGTGTTGATTGCAATAATAAATTAAATAAAGGTGTTATACTTTTTTAGATAGCGGCGCCATACGTAAAAACATGTAAGAAATGTCATATAAAGTAAAAAAAGAATGCAGCTATGATATTTAATTTATTATTAGCATATATTCGCCGTTACTGGATTTCCGCGGAATGACCCTGATTCATGTCGAGCCATTGTATCTATGCTAGTTACGCGGTAAACTGTGCTTGTGAGATGCAGGATTTGCGTGACGTCAGTATGACGCGTTGTTCGCATGTGGTGTTGTTGATACCGCTACAACACTATTGACAGCTAAGTTTTCACGGTGGAATTAACAGAATAGACCGTCTTAAGGTTTTTGATGAATTGTATTTATTTATTTTACAATTTATGTTCACACAATAAAATACATAGGGATACGACATAATTATAATATTTAAGTACAAAGGTAGGTAGATACTGCATATTTCTTAAAAAAAAATATTTTACCTGATACCTGAATTTTAAATGTTTATTTTTATTATAATCTTATCATAGATGTTTCACGGAGTATGTATCCACTGTTACGTACTCCGTGAAATATCTATGTAATACGAAAAAATAATTTGAAGAAAATGTCTCAAAAATAAAACCAGAAAGGAAATTATCCGGAAAGGAACCGGTGTAACCGACATAGCTTGCAGAGTAAGAAAACTGAAGTTGCAGTGGGCTGGTCATGTTTATCGAAAGACCGATGGCCGGTGGAGCAGACGCAGCATAGAGTGGAGACCGCGTATCAGCAAGCGTGGTGTGGGACGCCCCCCACTAGATGGACCGACAACTGGGGCAGATTGAAGGCGGAAGGCGGAGGTCAGGGTGTTGTGGTGCAGCATGGGAGAGGCTTACGTCCAGCAGTCGACTGCGATAGGCTCAGTTGATTAATTGGAATTGGGGAATTTTGAAAAAAATATAAAAAAGAAAATTTAAAAAATTAACCAAATATTTAGCTACTTACCTAGAAAAAGAAATCTCACGAGTATGTAGCATTTCATTGGCTTATAATGAGATGCTTACGATTAACTTTGTAACTAAAAACCCGCAAGGTATTGCGTAACACATAAACAGTAGCAATGGCTTCCATTTTGACAGCCCAGCAACATTCATTGCGTTATTTACGTTGCTGAGCAGACAAATTTTTCGACATATGAAGCAATGGATTAGCTTATTATGAATTAGCGAATTGAAAGTGCGTTTCGCAATTAGGGTCCCGTCTTTTTACGTTAAACGGATACCTATTCAACTTGGGTAGGTATTCTAGTCAATGTCGAGTTTAAAATTTTTATCCTTTCAAAGTTTTATGATTGGCTTAAAATATAATTTAATTTGCGAACAAGAATTTGCTTGATTTGATTTGGTGAGTTCGGTTCACAATTTGATTATCAAATTGCCTTTGTTAAATGTTCTCTTGATTAAACTTGAGCTCCATAGTCGGTTTCGAATTGCTTCGGTCCATGAAGTACCAATTAAGAAATAATATTTTGAACAAACTGTTTTGTCAGTAAATTTTAATGAACTGACTCTATAGCACAGTATAAATTCTATAGGCAGGATTAAATAGGTCCTGAAAATGGTGGACCAGCGAAATGAAAGACGGAATGTGAAAAAATACTGTGGTATTTTACACCATATTGATACATTACGATTGTCTGTATACATCATTTACTAGCTGCGCCTCGCAGTTTCACCCGCATAAGTCTCGATCTCGTGGGAATATCGATATAAAAAGTATCCTATGTTCTAATCTAGGTTATGGTATACCCATGTGCTAAATTTTATTTATCCGAAATCCGGTCAGCCGTTTTAGCGTGCATACATCAAATCTTTTCTCTGTATTATTATAATATTAGATTAAATAAATTAAGGTCGCTTTTTGTGTCTGTCTGTAAGACCACGTTGTTTTTTTTAAATTATGAAACAGATTTTGATGCGGTTTTCGCCATTGTTTAGAGAATTTATTTCTGAAGACTTATGCGCAGAACACATTTATATTAAACACTAGCAGCGCCCCGCGGTTTCACCTGCATAAGTGTCGATCCCGTGGGAATATCGGAATAAAAACTATCCTATGTCCTTCCCCGGAACTCAAACTATCTCTATACCATATTTCATCTAAATCAGTTCAGTGGTTTAAGCGTGAAGAGGTAACAGACAGACACACTTTCGCATTAAAACTCGATGTTTAGTAAAGTCTAAAACCGTGCGAACTGCTATTGCGTAATAAACTAATTCTAGTACGAACTTGGCATAAGAGTAAAATAATTTTTAAACTGATACATTTTGTCCAAACCAATTCGGTAAAGAGATCAATAAACCTTCATAACACACATGTTTACTGAAATCGCAACTATATACATCCCCACTAACATTTTAAACTCTAACCACTACACTTTTCGAGTAAACAGAGCTTGGAGCAAGTGCGTCCATGTTTAAACTTTCAGTTCGAGTTGGAAGTCAAGAGGGCAAGGCTGCGACGCTCCCAAACGCAATGGTACTTGACGAAGGAGCGCTTTATAATGCTCTTCCTTTTAAAATAGCTGAGACGGAAATATTTAGGGGAAATAAATTGCTTGGCGCGAAAGATATAGAAGATAGAGATAGTGGTGGAGACAGATGGCAAATATATGGTGGCAAAGGATGTAATAAAACTGTAAAGAAAAAGATGGAATGTTAATTAAAGTCCTAAGATTATGAAAATAACGATAATTTTAGCAGAACTTTTACAGTTGGGTTTAATAAACGAGGAGGAACTTCGAAAATGTGAATGAAAAACCGATGTTTTATCCCCTCCCTACCTCTATTGCAGCGAGTGGGCATTGATCATCACGCTTACTCGAGAGGGGTTGGCTATAAGTTCAGGTGTCTTCTCGATGTTTTCCTTCATTGATGTCAGTGATGTCCAAGATAAACATAGAAAGTAAATATACGAATTCAAAAAGTTACATTGGTACAGACTCCAGCACATCAAGCTACTAAAATCTGTCAAATTTCTTTAATAGATTTTCAACTTTATCGCTAAAACATAAGGTTCAAAGTTGATTGGGAAAATTTGACAGTCTGTACTTGCCTTGATTTGAATCCACATCCTTGTGCATGGATTACTTCCATTGATAAATATCTAATATAGCATGGGTCACATAATTGTCCATTGAATTTAATTTAGAAAATAAATAATATAATTCTAGAAAATAAAGTAAATGTTTAAAGCTCGTATATAACATAGGTTGGTTGTTTTAAAACCTTGGAATGTCTCCAACTGGATTTTGGGATCGGTAAATGTATTTGAAATTTTAGGACGCCTTAGTTTATAAGTGCGACCGGTGAATCGCGAAAGTATGTCCAAGTGAATACAGAAACTGGAATATAAATGCTAAAATGCTTGTGTTCGTTATGAAGTACTAGCAGCGCCCTGCGGTTTCACCCACATAAGTGTCGATCCTGTGGGAACATCGAGATAAAAAGTATCCTACGTATTAATCCTGGTTGTAAACTATCTGTGTGCCAAATTTCATCCAAATTGGAAGTTTTTGCGTAAAGAAGTAACAAACATACAAACACATTCCCAAACTTTCGCCTTTATAATATTAGTGTATGCACACATATCAACTTGAGCCATTCAGTATTATTTGTGTGAAACTCCCTAATGCAACGCACACTAATCGGAATCGTAACGCGATCGCCTCGCCTCTGGACAGTCTCACGAACCGCGATGCGATGCAAGGGTGGTTGCAAACAAGGCGGGCGTTAAAATAGCACCGCAAGGAAAGAATTGGCCAGTCAAATAAGGTGTTGGGTGTGACTATGCAGGATGCGCCGAGCGCTCGATTCAGTTGAGTAACTGGTGGGACAAACTGCGCTACACGAGGAGGCTTTTTCATGCATCCAAAAAATGCAGTCTTTGTAGGTATAACCCCACAAAACTAATTTAATTCGACGTTTATATCTAATGTAAACATAATTTGTAAGTTGATATCAAAAATAATATTACATTTCTGATATCAACCGGTGATCTAAATAGAACTTTTTTCTTTTCGGTAACGCTCTCGATAGAAAAGCTATAACGAGTTTTCTAACTTAAATTAAGTAAGCACTTAAGTTGGTACCATGTTTTTTGCGTATTAGGGAAAATTTTATCTGTACCGCTGCTGCCCGCATCTACGTGCAGCTTGGTCTTTTTAGTTTCAAAGATACATATGTGCACTTGTGCACTGCCTTCCGTAGTTCCGAAGTAAAATCTAATGTAGTTAACACAAGTCTGTAGAACTTTGTAGGAATGTTATTCTCCAGTACTTTGCAAGAAGAAAAATCCATAACTGTATTCTGCAGTTTGACGTAACCATAGCCTTAAAGGGGAAATGACGCAGTCACCACGTGGGGCAGGATGATTGATGACCCTACTTATATGTCCTTAGGGTATCCTAAAAAACTGAAACAGATGGATACCCTACCAGCTGATATCCACCTAAAAGACGAAGACGCATGAGAAACACCCTTAATTTTGATAACTAGATTAGATTTTTGCCAGCATGGTGACAGAAATGATTATGATGGTAGAATATACCACTTCCATCGAAAACTATGAATGTCCGGTTTCACATATACTAGGTGATACCAAAACGAATGCCTAAATAAAAGCGCAATGTTGGATTATTGACTCTTTACCCAGCGCAAAGAGTTCCAAATCCAACCAGTACAAAATGTTGGTGTTGATTTAGGTGTTTTCTAGTGTTAGCTAAAAAGGGTAGCAGTGTTGAACGAAGATAGCAAACACACTATTCTATTATATAGGGCTCACATTTCAACCCTTCCACTTTTATTCTCAAACTCAATTGAATGCTTTCAGAGATTCCTTTTAAATGATTCCACTGCATCCAATATTCAATCGAGAGTCTTCATAAACGTAATATTCTTTCGCATGTCCAGAGATACCATTGTGAGAAGAGTTCATTTCGTATGTAGGAGCTTTTATATAAAATCCTTCTGAACTGTCAGTGCTACAGTTTGATTCAATTCTGTATACGTGATTGTAAGGACTGCAATTTTGCCATTTGAAATAATCGTTTATGAAATAGAAAATAACATTTTTCAGACAAACTTCATCATCTGCCTAGCCTTTTCCCAACTATGTTGGGGTCGGCTTCCAGTCTAACCGAATGCAGCTAAGTACCAGTATTTTACATGGAGCGACTGCCTGTCTGACCTTCACAACCCAGTGACTGGGTAATATGATACCCCTTGGTAAGACTGGTTGTCAGATTTTCGGACTTCTGATGACCCGCAACGACTGTTAAGGATCCACGAATGACAGCCGGGACCAACGGCTTAACGTGCTTTCCGAGGCACGGAGGGGTGTTGGTATTTAAAGATGGTCATCCATCCACAGATCAACCGCGGCAAGCGTAGCTTAACCTGATCGATCGACCCATGCGGCTGATATTACTAAGCTACAAGCCCCTAATTTTTGCCCCCCAAACATGTTACGCACAGGATCCACTTTTATCACTTCCCAAGTGAATAAAAGTAATGACTCAGTGTGGCAGTACTTAATTTTGAAAACATGATGAAACTCGATAATAATCACAAATCCTCCTTGTCAATTTGAAACTAAATAGATTTATTTCCTGCGGCCTTCACAAGGTCGTCGGTCCACCTTGTGGGAGGCCTTCCAACGCTACGTCTTCCGTTACGCGGTCGCCACTCCAGAACCTTTCGGCCCCATCGGCCATCTATTCTGCGAGCAATGTGCCCTGCCTACTGCCACTTAAGTTTAGCAATTCTCCGGGCAGGCACTCGTTGGATGCGAGAGGCACAAAACCGGTCGAAGTGGAGGTGCTTGGGGGAGGCCTATGTCCAGTAGTGGACGTCTTTCGGCTGAAATGGTGATGATGATGATGAGATTTCTTTCGTAATTTTAGTACATTCAAGATCAGCCTATAATGTTCCCACTGCTGGGACACAGGCCTCCTCTCTGTGATAGGGGGTGGGCCGTAATCTAACACGCGGGCCCAGTGCGGTTGGTAGATGTCACATGTCTTCGAATTTTTGGTTCTAGGACATCGGTTTTTTCACGATGTTTTCCTTCACCGTTTTGAGAGAAGTGGTGATGATAATACTTTACACAAAGTAAAGCGCCTGAATGGGTTCGAATCTACGACCTACAACTCGTAAGTCGTGCCGTGACCACCACTACCCAGCCCACCCTGTGGTAGCCCAGTGGCTACCACTGCTCTAAAACTCACTCTCTGTAGGTAACTTAAGTAGGTTACGGTTTTATCTACTGCTAATTGCAGAAGGTTTAAATTCGTCTAAAATTTAGGTGGGTCAGGTAATTGCTATCACCGACTGTACATAAACACAAATACTAGGAGAAATTCATTCTGAACTAACCACCCAGAATCACTTATTCAGACAGCTGATAGACGTTCTATCCTAATAATGCAGCTTCCGACAAGAACAACTATCAATGGAAGACTAAAATGTCTGCAAATGCGGGATTTAGAATCCCGTGAGGGGTGTAACCCCGGAGAGAAGCCGGGACGTTTGACAGCACTAGTGGGTGCATTCCAATCAATAGCATTGGTGTGACACTGAACATTTTCAGACTAAAAGCGGTTTATTTTAGTTTGAAAATGGTTTATTTGTCGCTAAAACTTTTACGCTGCGTTGGGCGATGTCCGATTTAATAAATCGAGTCTGTTTGATTTATGTGCGTAACTGTTTTTTAAATGTTGGTCATCAAAATGGTGGTTTTAATCTATTTTTGCTTTCGTGGTGTTTTTTTTCATTCGAGGCGATTTAAGCAACTTTGGCACTTATGCATACCTCGAATATTCCAAATACTCTTCCGTTTATGTAAAATACTGGATTTTACTTTGAGCGAGGAGTAGAGGAGTTTTGTAGCTAAGTACCTCGCACGGGTCGATCGATCAGGTTAAGCTACGCTTGCGGCGGTTGGTCCGTGAATGGGTGACCATCTTAACATACCGAGACCCCTTCTTGCCTCGGGAAGCACGTTAAGCCTTTGGTCCCGGCTGTCAATCTTGGATCTTTGACAGTCGTTACGGGTGGTCAGAAGCCTGAAAGTCTGACAATAAGTCTTAAACAGTCTTCGTTCTCGATACCGACTTATTATCTGACCTCCATTGCACAGGGAGCCGCTCTGTGTAAAATACTGGTATTCGGCTGCAACCGGTTAGACTGGAAGCCGATCCTAGTATAGTCGAGTATAATATTGTATTTTTTTTTCTTGTTTTTGGCGTATTTTTTTATAATCAGCCTATAACGTTCCCACTGCTGGGACACAGACCTCCTCTCCGTGAGAGGGAATGGGCCGTAATCCATCACGCGGGCCCAGTGCATGTTGGTAGACGTCACATGTGTTCGAATTTTTGGTTCTAGGACATGCCGGTTTCCTCACGATGTTTTCCTTCACCGTTTTGAGAGCAGTGGTGATGAAATAATTACACAGTTTTTGACGTAATGTGAATGATATTCAGTTCATCCGCCATTTATTCATCGAGATGACAATGATTGCACACACAATAAATTATCCACTCGTTTATTATTCACATTGTAAACTTACACAGTAACTACATATACGAAACAGACATGCAATCTCGCTTAGAGAATGTAATTCTAATTCAAGAGTTCTGTCAAAGTAATTAGTTGAGAACGGAGCAGCGCAAGACATACTTAATTAAATACACATTATACAAAACTTAACAAGGTTCGGTATCTTTGAACAGTTTTGGTAAAGTTAACACAACCATCTGTAATCATTCATCTATTTACTAGGCTTAGTGAATATTGATGTGTGCAAACAACGCGTCATACTGACGTCACGCAAAATCCTGCATCTCGCACGCAGAGTTTACCGTGCAATAAGCATATATACAACAGCCCGACATGAATCATGGGGCAGTTGCCCGCCAGACACGACACCAGTCTAGTCGGCGGATCCTCCCTTTTCTATAGAGTATGAATGAACTTTAAACCCTGTTCCTCATACCTCTATATTACTATTGTTAGAAATTCAATCAATTTTTGTGGCCATAAGGAGAATCCATGATCTGGACCCACCATTGCTTTATTTACTACCGGACTACCAGACGTACTGCAAGGAACCACGCGCACTTGGTTGATAACCCGACCGGTCGTACCTACTCAGCGCTTCTCCTCCACATTTTTATACGCGGAGTCAAAGTGTGGAACTCTCTGCCAGTGTCTGTGTTCCTTTCCACATTTAAACCGTCTACCTTCAAAGCAAGAGTAAACAGGCATCTTCTGGGCACGTTCGTTCCATCACAGACCTCATCCATCCCTTTCCATCAGGCGTGATCAAGATCAAGAGCAGGCTGAAGCAATAAAAAAATAATATGTATACGGATATTCACATTAAACAAGGACATAATACGGACTAAGCTGATACGTTCATAATAATATTGATAATGAAGAGGACCCTGTGAGGTCTCTAGACTCCTGACCGCTGGTTTCCTATACCAATGAGCTACATTTGTATTAAGTATATGTTAAATTATGTTTTCTTTCTGAAATATTTAAAACACGTATCTAATATCTATACCTTTGAAAGGAAAGAAAAATTATTTATACTGCACAAACTAAACGCACATTACGAAATTTATACATACAAAGTAGCCAAAAGCCTCGTATTCAACTAATGAAAGTAGAAAAAAAATAACGGAAATAATGGTCATTATAGTATTAATTCATCATTATGCAAATCCGTCATCAGTCCCAACATGCTATAACGAAAAAAATATTTCAACAAAACATGACGCCCGAATGAGCAAGGAAATACGGAGGGGAAAAACAATTCCATTTATGTAATGAATACTTTTGACTGGGCTTCGGCTCTGATCCATGGATTAAATAGAATATGAATGCACGTAATTCAATACCAATATAGATTTGGAAATATTAACTTTAAATATTATTGAGGTTGGACCTTTTGTTGGTTTGTTATTGTTGTTTTTATAAAAGGAGGATTTTGGACTATATGACGTAAGAGAGAAAGTATAAAATATAATATTTTGTTGTGTAATTAATTTAATTATGTGTTTGTTCAACTAACTTACTTACTTGATGTTAGGTGCATAGTTAACTTGTTTTTTTTTTTAATTTTTATGCAGTCCATATCGAGACATTCATAAACCTTTTTACTATTGCCATTATTGTAACATATTTTTGAATGCAAATAAATACAGGGTCCCCATTAAAATAGGTGGACAAATTTTAACACAGCGCTCAGTACGTCTAACCAAAGATATCCAAGCAAAAAAACACAAATTAAAATGATTTTATTTTGACCTATAATAATAAATTGGCGCACATTAGTGTATTTTCGTTAGCTGATTATTTTTCTTGTAAATACACACATCAAAAGTGTCTAGGGATCAAGCATTTTTATGCGGATTTCTTGAGATTGAGATGTGGCTTTGTAATAAATTTATGATTTTATAAATTTATATGGATCCTTTTTGGTGCATTTCATAATTTGAATCAGGAACTGTGAATCAAATTCGAGTAAAAGATGAAAATCAGCTGTCAATATTTTCCCTATAAAAACATACAACGCATTGAAGACATTATTAGTGCTACTGTTTCCCTACTACTGATTAAAACCAACGTTATTATGGAGCGGCGACGTCATTTAAGCAGGGAAGAAATGCTCAGAGCCGTGGGAATGATAGAAGCTGGTTCCCGGCAACGTACTGTGGCTTTAGCTCTGAATACAAGTCAGAGTGTTATCAGTCGACTTTGGACACGTTAACGAAGCACTGGTACCGTGGCTGAGCGCCATGGAGGACGGTATCGCTGCACCACACGGAGACAAGACCGATACATTCAAATCTTAACTCGAAGAGCTCCAACAATAACCGCCATGATGTTAGCCGTGAGGCTTCATCACTCTTCAGGGAACTTAATTAGCGACCAAACAGTCAGAAACCGCTTGCATGAAGTGAACCTTCATTCCCGAAGACCGCTACGGGTACCACCTATAGCAATGCACAATCGTAGGATTCGATATCAATGGGCTCTTGAACACAGAAATTGGGCAGAAGAACAATGGCGTTTCGTGTGCTTTTCTGATGAGTCTCGTTTTGGTATGAGACCGGATACAAGACGTATACGACACTGGAGAACCCCTGGACGCCAACAGCGATTAAAATCCTGCCAGGAAGTCCATCCTTATAGTGGTGGAACCATCATGGTATGGGCGGGTATTTGGATCGGCGGAAGAACTGAGTTGATTTGGATCAGAGGCAACCTCAACGCTCAAATTTATGCTGAGACGATTGTATCAGACGTCATCGTTCCTCTACAAGTGCAAATCGGTCCCTTATTTCAGTTAATGCATGATAATGCACGACCGCACACCGCAAGAGTTGTAAGACAGACTCTCGCCGCAGCTAACATCAATGTCCTGCCCTGGCCTGCTCAGTCGCCAGACTTGAACCCGATTGAGCATGCATGGGATATGCTACAGAGAAGAGCTCTGCCGAATATGGAGGGTATCCAGTCGCAAGAAGACCTTTTTTTGTTGTTGCAACGAACATGGGCGGCCATTCCACAGCGTGATTTGGATGAACTCATTTTGAGTATGCCAAACCGATGTTCTTGTGTTGTTAGTGTTCGCGGTAGAAACACGGATTATTAATTGTTTAAGTTACCCAATAAAATTTTAAAGAAAACTGTTATTTCAGTCTTTTTTTCGAACTTTTGTGTTAGTGGTTCAAATGTCAAAAATCCCTTTATTAGGAAAATGGCAAATTTCTTTATTAATGCAAAGGTGACTTGGTTTATCGTTACTGTGACAAACGAAAACACTTTATTTGATGAATCCTTAAAGAAAATTTTAATTAATATCAATCAGGAGAAAAGTTATTGCAAAAATATATGTTGATCCCTAGACACTTTTGATGTGTGTATCTAATGCGTTTTTCTTATATTTTTTTTTTACCATCGTCCTTATTTTGGTGGTCTGAATGATATCTAAAAGATTGTCCGTTTATTTAAATGGGACCTTATATGTATATTCTATTCTACGCATTGAAGTAATATTAACATTACATTTAAAAATAATATTTGGTTTTCATATAATTTATGCAATTCCAATAAATAACAAATCATGGTTGTTTCAATTTGTATAAGTAGGTACTCGTATCTGTCCGTAAATACAAATAATTTGAGGTTTTTGTTTCGATAATTGGAACAAAAACAGTACAACAAAACAAAATAGGCTAATTTGAATATCAATGCTCACCCAATTAATTTTACGAACAGATACACCACATCTGGAATTATTTATTTGAGCCCATATTATTTACGTTATATTGTTATAAAGAGTAAGCACAGACACCAGCACATCAAACTACTACAATCTGTCACATTTCTTTAATAGATTTTCAACTTTATCGCTCAAGGATTAGGTTCAAAGTTGATTGGAAAAATTTGACAGTTTCGGGTAGCTTTATGTGCTGGCGTCTGTACCTTGGGGTGACCATGTTTACATACCAAGACCCCTCCGTGCCTCAGAAAATACGTTAACCCATTGGTCCCGGCTGTCATTCCTGGACCTTGACAGTCGTTACGGGTGGTCAGAACTTCAGAATCCCGAAAATCTGACAACCAGTCATACCAAGAAGTATAGTATTACCAAGTAACTGGGTTGAGGAGGTCAGAAAGGCAGTCGCTCCATGTAAAATACTGATACTCAGCTGCATCCGGTTAGATTGGAAGCCGACTCCAACATAGTTGGAAAAAGGCTAGGCAGATTGTTGTTATTGTAAAGAGTAGTTAAATGAGAGGAGTCGTTAAATATTATTAATTAAAAAAAAAAATTAAATTATTCATCTTTGTCATTTCAGATTAACAACAATCTGAATTCAGTAGAAGGAATCCAGCACCTAAGAGTCTTTCACACTATCAATCTGAATAATTTTGAAGGATATTGCTAATAAATTGCTTCATAATCATAATGTTCGAAAAATGTGTCTGCTCAACAACATCCTTCCTTATTTTATTTTTTTCTATAAACAACGCAATGAATGTTGTTGAACTGTCAAAATGAAACCCATTACTTCTGATAGTTTATTACGCAATTTCCCCGCAGTTATGTTACCATAACATCACACTTTGTTTCCCCGAAAGGTAAGGCCGAGGTGTGCCTATAGTATTACATTAATTTACCAGTTATCTTTAAATCCCCTGTACCTGGGTGCTTACTCTTGAATTTAATTCCGATAGATATCAACATTACAATTGTGACGTTTCGTACTTTTGAGTTCGGTTTAATTAAACTAAAAGGTAAAATTGGGTGTCCATTTTGGTGAACTAAGTGGAAATTAGGGCCGGGCTCCAAAATCAATCATCCAATTTTACTTTTTAGTTTAAATAAACCGAACTCAAAAGTACGAAACGTCATAATTCTAATGTCGATCTATCGGAATTAAATTCAAGAGTAAGCACCCTGGGATGCTACTGAGAAATTCCAGATGAAAAACCTAATAACACTGCTCAAAATACGAGTGTGCCTACACCCACCGCACAGGTTTTTTTTTTAACAACACAGACACAATCATTTACCAATACTCATCGCAGCTGCTTAGAATCGGTTTTATACACGCAATTGATTAATCCGAATAGATTGATCGACTCAATTTAACTGTGGATTGGCCCCAAATTGTTAATACGGACAGCGTCAGAGAAAAGGAACCCCCTTTGGTAATGAGTCGTTACCAAAGCGGGTTCCTTTTCTTTGACGCTGTCTGTACATTAGCGGAACAAAACAAACCTTTAATTTGTGAGGATAACAATAAAATATACCATGTAAAATAAAAATGGATGTAAAATTTATACCTTATAATATAGAGATTTATGTACATTTAGGTTGGTAACTGATTTAGGCCTGATTTTTCCAAAGGCAGATAATAAGAATAATTTTGATTTTTTTTTAAAGTTCTTCCATACAATTTAAATTTTATGTTTTCAATTTTATTCCACGAGTAAAAATGATCTGTTGATTGAAAACTCAGCCCTTAGAGATTTATTTAGGAAGATAAAAATGTATATAATCATACTTCTAATACTAAATAAACGATTAAAATAAATAGTAGATTGTACAACTAAAGCATAAAAGAAACTATTTTACCCCAAGACGTTTATATCCAACCAAGCCGCAGGCGAGGGTGGATAGTTAAGTCGAGGGGTAAAATGGCTTGTTTATGCCTGAGTTGTACACTCTGCTTTTCACTTCGATTGCGAGAAAATGAAATAGGCATAAAGTATACAGTACATAATTAATAAAAATGTTGCAAAGCATAGCTAATTCCCGCCGCCACAAATAGCACCGCCAAAAAACTTTTTAATTTTTTTTTTTTTATTTTCATCATGTGTCATTCGACTTGGGTACTTCATACTGCCAAGTTATAAACACGTTTCTTTGCGTTTTTAAATAAATAATGACAACTATTTTACCTGATTTGATTAAATTAACGATAGAAAACACGGAAGTGGTATAAATTAAAGAAAATGAAATAAATCACGACTTTAATCTGCGAAGTTTTATTGTGCGTGTGGCTGTTGGGCCTGATTACCTTAGTCTTAGAAAAAAATTTTACTTTATGTACTAGAACATAAAAAGCGGTTTTATGTCGCCTAAGCACAACATAACGACGAACTTTTAGAGCATGAGAAGTGAAAATTATAATATCATAGCCTAAAAATAGAAACCTAAAATATTAACAAACTCAAATATGACGTCAAAAAGTTCCTCCGCCTCACTGTCGACTGGTAATGTAGCCAAGAGACTGGCAGCATTGCCACGTTGTACGGTAATACTTAACATACTCAAGCTACTACAATCTGTCAAATCTCTTTAATAGATTTTCAACTTTATCGCTAAAGCATAAGGTTCAAAGTTGATTGGGAAAATTTGACAGTTTCGGGTAGCTTGATGTTCTGCTGGCGTCTGTACATTCAAAGGTGAACCGAAAGAAAGTTGACTTTAAGACAATAACATACCATGCTTGTTATGTTAACTTGACCAAAGAAAAATTGAGTTCAAAGAAAAATAAAGATACAACTAAAATCTAAAATCATATAATCTCGAACTATCTACTTTAGTATACGGCGACGATTTATGAAACATGAATAACCTACAAAAGAATATCCTTACATAATAAGAAAGAGTACGTTTTCCAAGAATGCGTCGCAAATCTAATACCAGCTGACTCAGGAAGAATTTTTATAAAAGAAATGCCACGTTAAAATGAGTACAGACATGATAAAACCTGTTTCTAGTTTTATTTAACTCGACAACACTAAAAGTGGTTCTGCACTACATTCGATCCGAATCCGAGAAATGCCGGTCCGAAGTGACCATAGTCCTATTTGTATGAGGGTTAGCGCACTAGATCCGAACAAATAGAACTATCTATACATATAAAATTCAAAGTCCTGTCAGACTGATATATCAACGCACAGCCTAAACCGCTGGTCCTAGGAGACATGAAATTTGGAGAGTGTGTTCTTTGTGAAGAGTAGGTATCCAATAAGAAAGGGTTAGTGGACTATAATTATCTCGGATTCGGATGTAAATATTTAATTCCAAAACTATTAATAATATTAAAACAACCAACGAAATCCAGAACATTACCCACATAATAAATAGCGGGTGTAATGCTCTGAGAACAGCTATAAGACGTGTTAAATTGAACGTGAAAAATCTACCGTAACCCAAATATACATAAGGTCTACGATTGTAATCGCGAAAATATAACCCTTTCTTTAATCCAAACTAATATTATAAATGCGAAAGTAACTCTGTCTGTCTGTCTGTCTTTTCTTCACGCCTAAACTACTGAACCGATTTAGATGAAATTTGGTATAGAGATAGTTTGAGTCCCGGGGAAGGACATAGGATAGTTTTTATCCCGATATTCCCATGGGATCGACACATATGCGGGTGAAACCGCGGGGCGCAGCTAGTAATAATATAATAGTAGAGGAAAAAACTGCAAGATTATGAAGTGTCAGGTTATCTTTTGAGAATTTTAATTTTTATGGCACTTCGTCTAAAACAATAAAGTCAAAGCATTTATTACAAGCTAGCTGATCCGGCGAACTTCGTACCGCCTTTGAATTTTTCTCATGTTTTAATAATTATTCTGCTACTCGGGGCGAAAACAAATCCAACAAATCAAAGATCATAAAAATCGGCCTAGTAATTCTTGAGTTATAAATGGTGTAACTAACTTTTCCGATTTTGTTTTATTTAGGGCTGATTTTTCCAAGGCCAGATAACTTTATCGGAGGAATAATTTTGAATTCTTGACAGTTCTTCCATACAAAAACTGTCAGACGTCAATTTTATTCCACGAATAAAAACTTATACATACATAATCAGCCTATAACGTTCCCACTGCTGGGACACAGGCCTCCTCTCTGTGAGAGGGAGTGGGCCGTAATCCACCACGCGGGCCCAGTGCGGGTTGGTGGATGGTGGTGGATCACATGTCTTCGAATTTTTGGTTCTAAGACATGCCGGTTTCCTCACGATGTTTTCCTTCACCGTTTTGAGAGCAGTGGTGATGAAATAATTTACACAAAGTAAAGCGCCTGTCGGGGTTCGAACCTACGACCTACAACTTGTAAGTCGCGGCTGATACCACTGGGCCACCACTGCTCTAAAAAACTTATGGGTCGATTGAAAACTCAGCCCCTAAAGTCACATAAAAGGCACTTTTGAACGTCAAACAAACATGAAATGGCGAAAAAAATCTGCTGTTCCCTACATTTATGTTCGCAAAATCAAAATGTAGGAAACAGCGGATTCTTTTTTCGCGATTTCAGGTTTGGTTCCTTAAGAAGTTATCCATTAATTACGGGACACCCTGTATGTAATAGGGGGGCGTCAGTAGGGACTGGTCATCTCTTTGCTGCCATGGCTTATTTTATTTTAATTTAATATTTGAATTGTTGTTTTTTCTCATCTTTTCATTATGGACGCTTTTAACGTTCTGCATCGTTCTCACATGTATAATTTTTAACATGAATGATGTAACCAAGACTTTGTAACCATATTATTTTGATTTAAAAGAGTGTCCATGGAGTTTCTTGCCCGTTCTTCTCCATAGGTACCTACGCTTTGGAATGGGCAACTAGTATCATCTTTCTGACTGACCGACCCCTTGACAATTCAAAAGTGCCTGTAATTGGTTTAATTGAAATAAATGCTTGGAGTTTTGAGTTTGAGTTTTGAGTTTGGGGCGAGCCTATTGCCATCACCAGAGCACAAATTCAAACTCCGGGCTGCTTTATAGAACTAGGAGAAAAACCCAATACGTATAGAATAACATCGGCTCAAAGTCTCCCCGTAAAATACCCGCAAGTTTTGTTTTTTTATTGTTGTTTCTTGAACACGTCCTTCATCCAGTAAAACAAGGCTTTACAACTTACAGGTAGCCCGCGTTCTGTGGCTTTACTTTTAGTGTCTGTTCTCGTTTATCAGCAATATCTACGTGACATTTCTTGTTCTTGGCTCGGCTAGAGAGCGGTTTAATAAAGCGAATGTCGCCTCCGCTAGACAGAACTAACTCACAATATAACTGTTAGTAACTCCCGTAGTTTCTCAGCACGCTAGATCTCATTCATTTTATAGGAACTTATTTTTCGATGAATGCTTCGTTTGTCTAGTGGTCGTAAGCGCTACTGCTGAGATTGAGGTCCTGGGTCTGATTCTCGGGTCGGGCTAAATGTTATTCAATTTGTTTTTTTGATATCCCATAACTCAATATACCCTCTTACTAATAAACGTATTAAGTATATCAGATGAATAGTTACACACCGATTTCTCTCTTTCAGTCGTCGGTAATTTATCTTTCGAAAGAAGAAAACAAAGCGTTGCGTAAGTATACAGACGCTATACAACGTTTAATAGTAAGGGGGTTAACGTTATTCTACATATAAGTAAAAAGAATACAAAAAAGTCCTAGAATATGTGGTTCTAAAATGCATAGTTTCGAAGATATCTAAGTTTCATTAATAAATACGAGCAATTCATTTTCAAAATGCGACGTTGGCATATTTCACGTAAGGCTGTTTTACATTAACAATCGTGACTTTATCGAATTACTTTGTATAAAAAATGAAAACAATAAAAATAAATGATAATTGAAAAATAATTCACATGCCAGTTGATTCTTTGATATGGTCTCATTCACACCCTAGAGTTATGGGATATGAAAAAAAAAAACACCTTGTATATTTTCGATAACATCCTCTCGTTAAACTTGTCTTAAAAGTTTGGTGTTGCTAATAACGACGCTTGGGAGGTCTATGTCCAGCAGTGGACGTCTTGTGGCTGAAATGATGATGATGAATAATTTCATGATTTGTTTATTTGACGCCGGCTGTCGCTGAAACCCAGCGCTCGTGCTCTGTCTCGCATAAGGTCTTAGCATTATGCTGAGCGATGGCCGTTTTGCTTGGGATATGACGCATATTTCCCTCAAATTGTTCTATTTTTGTGTGTGTGTTCTTTCTCTGCGTCGTAAACAAACATATTTTCTTTATTTACTTTCAAATACGCTGACATGACGCTGTTAAATATATCGACAGCAAAAAACGGTGAATACTGAATACTCGTAATACCATTCGTGAAAGGTTTACAAAGCGTACCTGTTTGTTTTCAAAACATCTGTTACCGCATCTAGTTTTTAGATATCGGTGATTGATGGTGTGTCAAAATTTTACATTTGTTGTGGCGTGTGCCTGAATGTGATTTGGGAATAGGAAATGCATGAAAATGTATGTGTTTTGGTGGCAGGTAATCTTTTTGAGAGTGTGAAACAGATGCATTGTGTTATTACGTTACGTTTAGGAACCGTTGAACAAGAACATGGTTTATTACAAGGATATTAGAGTTGAAAATTAAAGTATTGTTTAGGAGTTGACCAAATTATCCAAACTAAAATATTATTATTATAAATGAGAAGGTAACTTTGTCTGCCTGTTAACTTTTCAGGTCTAAAGAATTTGGATGAAAGTTGACACACGGATAGACCTAGGACATAGAATTTAGGAGGCTTTTTATCCGGGTCGTACGTTCCCTTGGGATAATTTCCGACATCGAAAATTATGTGTACCCCATATTATTTACCTACCCCGGTCAAAGCCGCAGGTAAAAGCTAGTTCCAAATATTATAAATCGTTACATACAAGCTATGGTCTTCAAAGAAAATGGTTTACCATTGCTCTAGAGTTTCTATGCACTTTCGTAAGTAAATTGTCGTCTTTTGGCAGTAGTTCTCAAAACTACTAGTAGCGGTCCAACAATCTTGCTTAAGACGTTTCCTGGGTTTACGTACGTAATTAAATACAAATGAAAAAACAAACAGTTACGAAGTTTTCTTCAAAGAATCTTTAACAATTTAATCAAGGAACATACAATGCTAAAAAACTTATTAACAAAAAAATTAAACCTCCGAAAAAACTGAAAAGCAAAAAATAAAAACCTTTTTTATTTTACCTTAATAAATAAGTTCTTAAACTAATGCAAGTATACCTAAAAAATTTTGAGTCGGCGCCAAACAAGCAACTTAATATCGTTGCGAGTGGTCGTGCGGAGAGCGCATTTTTTGTTTGGAATGTTAATATTTAGCGCTGGAGATTTCACGTTGCATTATTAATTTGATTTGGCTATTTCTATAAATTTAAGGTAATTTAGTGATCTTTGTTCATTGATTGTTTGGCGCCGACTCAACATTTTTTAGGTATACTTGTATTAGTTTAAGAACTTATTTATTAAGGTAAAATAAAAAAGGTTTTTATTTTTTGCTTTTCAGTTTTTTCGGAGGTTTAATTTTTTTGTTAAAAAGTTTTTATTTTATAATTTTTGAAGTGAAAACTTCTTTAGCGGCGTTGAACACTTTTTGTAATGGGTAAAAAATGTTAAACTCGCGTCAGGGCATCGCGTCAGGACACGTGACCGTCAGGAGAGATTTCCCCCCCCCCCATCTTTTTCTACGGCGGCGCCAACCGAAGTGAACCAAGTGAGACACGACAAAGATGGCCGAAGAAAATGACATTTGACGTACAAATGTTTGAAAAGTCAGTTTCGTAAACAATAGTACTTCGAGGAGCCGCAGTTGTATTTAATTTATTTTGAACTTCTGTTTAACCAATTTAGTTTATTATTATATACCTACCTACAATACAAAATAGAAGCGACGAAAAATATAACGAAGCACATTATAGCAACAAGAAATACTGTGGGACATTGCTGCTTTTGTGTGAAAACAATGCTTCCGTGTCGACCACGGAAGTTTACACCCTGCAGGGAGATGCTCCAGTAGGGTGTGGCTGTGAAGCTATGTTGCAAAACATGCTCCACTTCCTATCCTGCCTTATTTGTCCTACCCAAAACATGCAGTCAAAGTGACCTCTGCGCTGCCACCGACGACAACGTGGAAGTGGCAATAATTTGAGCCAACAAGATCTAAAGTAAAAGAGAAGAAATTTAGGGAGTAGTTCATTAATAAAAAGCTTGTATACAAATATCAGTTTATTTTTATAATACTTGTACGCACCGGGACTTACAGCTTAGTACGGCTGTTATTCCAAATGCATACAGTGTGGCTAAGTTTGTAACAATTGAGCCTGGTATCTATGGTTACCTCACCCTACTGATTATAAACCTACAGCAACTACTTAACACCCTAGTTATCCTAACACCCTAACCTATCATACAAGCCTACGGGAGACCTACGGGAACATACAGAATTTGGGTAGGAATAGGGGTTTGTGTACGTCGTGCAATGTGTACACAGGAAATAGTTTTGTCATTGCCGGTCCCACAGACTCATAGAACTGGTGATGGCTAAAGGTGTCTTGGCCATAGTGAGAGGAATTATGGAAGATGAATCAAACTCTACTCCAGCTTGATGACTAATTTATTCATTTACTAATTACTAATTTATGTGGAACGAATGTATGTCGCTCTTGATGCTGACGCTGGCGTATGTAACTCTTGCCTGTTCACGGCTGAACAATACTCTAAACTCTAATTTGGCTTCTAAAACTTGTGCAAGCAGAACAACATTTTTAAAATGTTTGCTTTTCATTTGCCATCTGTGCCATCTCTTCTGTAGGCCGTTTTATTTTCTGCTATTCGTAGTGAAGCACCATCTTTCCTACTCCTAATGACCTGAAATACAAAACTAATGTTATAAATTCTTTCTCTTCATTATCTTATTTATACTGATTTAATTAATCAGTAGCGGCAACAAAATAACAGTCATTATTATTCTTATGGCGGGTTTTTGTTTTGTTACAATGAGTTTTGTATAGGCAAACGAAGTTCTTCGTAAAATTGTAAATTGGATAGGCACCTAATTCGTAAATCATGCCAGGCTGTCAGTGTTTTTATTTTCTATTATGGAGACCTCTCCCTGACCAATTCTTCCAAAAAATCTAAGGATTAGAAGCAAAAGCAAGCATAAGTATAAGAAATTGAGAATGTTTACAAAACATAACTTACTTTGAACACATTTTAGCTGTAACAGTAGGTACACACCTTATCCTCCTCCAACCAATATTCAATTCTTTGCCCTTTATTGCAACTAGTCTCCGGTCTTAATTTCATTTATTTTAAATGGGTAGTTCTTCAGGGACAAAATTTTCGATGTCTATGCGTTTATTTCTGTAACCAACTAACAAAACGGCATGTAATTTTTTTTTATACAGTTTAGCTTTATGCCTTACTAGGACAAATGATATTTTTTAAATAATTGCTGTCTAGGTATAAAATAAAAATATTTAAAGTTGGTTCTTCTGATTCATATAACGCGTCCGTTTGCCATTTTCCGGAACAAAATGGTCGATGTCGCATTTTCCCTTTGATACATCAATATAAATTATAATTATATCGAAAGCAAATGAGTTGTCCTCTTACAAAAAAAATGTGTATTGGTTATAACTACGCTAGTTTGTTTATAAATAAGTAAATAAGGAGTGTCCGGCGTATAATACTGATTAATGTGGCGTAAGCTTCACTTGACCGTACTTGGTCGGGTAATAATAATGAGAGCCTGGCTTCCCGCGTGGGGGGAAGCCAGTCGTGCAACGGACGAGTTAGAAGGTGGACCTGCGGCTGGTTGGCTTAGATCCCGGTGTTACGAAGGAAAATATCTGATTCACCTGTGTTTGGTTCAGGTGGCATTATGATTACAATGCCTACTTTATAAAATTTATTTTATTGTTTTAAAACTTCAATCTGTGTTTCGTGTGATGCTTTTGGGTTATGGAATCGTGTAGAAAAATGACAATAATGAAGTCTGTATGTATGATGAGTTATGCATGATTGTAGGCAAAATTCTGATTCAACTGTGCCTGATTCGTATGGTCAAAACCCCCATATGACTAATGAAATAAATTAGATTTCCCCTCTCTAGCACGAAAGGAGTGCTTTTGTTACATTATAATGTCCAATGTTTGACCGTGTACAAGTCAGTAGTTCTAGTCTTATTTATTACTATTTTCTTAGCTATAACCTTTTGAATAATTAAAAAGTGACAGGAGTATAAAACTGTTCTAAATATGACACTTTTGATATGTCTTAGTCTTAGTTAAGAATGAATAATTATTGTTTAGAATTATCAATCATAACTAACGGTGTATTTAATACTTTTTGTTTCTGTTTCTGATTCATCTGGGCACAAAATATTCGAACGTCGATATCTTGAAAACTACTTTATAAAAACGAGTCCCTCATACAAACATATGTTATTTGGTATGTCTATTTTCATATGAACATGTGTTACAGAGCTGAAAGTGAAATTAAAATTTGGCCATATGGATCAGTCGAAGAATCAAATTTCGAAGAACTACCCAAATACAAAAAAAAATATTCTAAAGTTTTTTAGTTTGACACATACAATATCAAATTCATTCATTGACATATTCATTTTGTTTCCATGACGACCATGACGTTGTCGCGTCAAAACTGTTGAAACTGTAGACAATAAATTAGTTTTTCATACGTAATAATGTCTATGGACACAAATATTCGGTTCGTAGACAGATATTCTCGTATGCCGATTTAATGTGTTGGCCAATTTGTTGGATGACTTCATTATAATGGCAACATTTAGAAGTTGTAGGACATTCTAGTTATAGAACGTTTATGAAGCGTTTATGAATACAAAATTTTATCGAATGTTTTAAAGGCCTATTGAGCATTTTAACTAATGAATGGTTTAAACCTTCAATAGGCTTTTTGAAGTGAAAACTTCTTTAGCGGCGTTGCACACTTTTTGTAATGGGTAAAAAATGTTAAACTCGCGTCAGGACACGTGACCGTCAGGAGAGATTCCCCCCCCCCCCCGTCCCGCCTCTCTTTCAACGGCGGCGCCGACCGAAGTGAACCAAGTGACACACGACAATGGATGGATGGACAGCTGATGGCTCGACCGTCTGTGTAGTAGCCACACTGCTGTGTATTCGTAAAATTCGTGTATATATAAAATGTTTAAAATATGGAAATTGAACAAAGTGCATAGTATTAATGAAAAAAGTGACGCAGAAATAGTGAAAAAAAATGAGTTATACTATTAATTAAATTGAAGTTAGCTAGAGTGAACAGGCATCTTCTGGGCACGCTCGATCCATCATAGACCTCATCTATCGCTTTCCATCAGGCGTGATCGGGGTCAAGAGTGCGCCCATTTAGCAATAAAAAAAAAAAAAAAAAAAAAAAAAAAATTAATAATTGATTTATTTCAACGTTAATATTCAAGTTTTCAATTCTGCCGGCACTCCCGGAGTGCAACCCGTCTTTTTTTAAGGCTATAATTTACTTATTACTGCATGCTTAATTTTTGATTACTTTTAAAATGGCTACCTACCTTACTTTAGATATTAACTGTTATATAATCCTACTTTAACTATTATTGTATAGTAAAATACTTAAAAAAACAGGCTTTATGTACCAACATAGATAGGCCTTTAATTTTAATTGTAATACACAGCTCAGCATTAAAATCTGTGAATGAACAACAAATCACCCCTATTTTCCCACCCTTAGGGTAGGTTTTTTTTTCCAAATTTACATGGGACCAACTTCGAGGTATGTTCTATCCATTAAAAAAAGAATTATCAAAATCGGACTAATCTGTAAAAAGTTATGCGTGGTCATACATTACAATCAGTGAGTAAACTATCAATCATCCCCTGTTTTCCTACCCTTAGGGTTGGATTTTTTTTTTCCAAATTTATATGGGACCACCTTCGGGGTATATCCTTTCTAATCAAAAAAGAATTATCAAAATCGGACTGCTCTGTAAAAAGTTATGCGTGATCATACATAAAAAAAAAAAAAAATATACGCGTCGAATTGATAACCTCCTCCGTTTTTTCGTCGGTTAAAAACAAAGTCAGTCTAACGAGTCTAAATACAAAAAAAAAACAAAACAACATCGTAAAATTAATAAGAATACGACCTAGTCGCAAGACGCAATGTACACTACGGGCCATTGTGCTGGGGCCAACAATAGAGTTTAATATAACTCAGTGGTACAATAATATTGAGCTGAAAACGCAATATTCAATGTGGCCAGAAAATACGAAACGTGGACCATTCAGTTTTACTTACAGTGTAGGTTTTATGAGCGGTTTTACATTATTAGATTTTCGAGATGGATTAACAACGGGTATTTTTTTGCACTCATGAATCAGATGATTTTATCTTAGGAGTTATGAAGTACCTACTGTATGCGTAACGTAAGTGCTTTTCATAGTATTTCTAATTATAAGTTCTCAATCACCTACGGTGCTCTGAAAAGTGTTTTTGATGTATCAATAAGCAGATTGGAAATCATGTTACAATTATTTTTTTTAACTAAGATCTGCCCGCAACTTCGTCTACGTGGAAGACAACTTATACTATAAAACTTATATCACGGGACCCGGCAATAGTGAACCTTTAATCAATGAAATATTTTTTTTAATCGGATGAGGAGTTTCGGAGATAACCCTCCTCATCCAAACTTACAAACTTTACCCCTTTTATAATATTTGATAGATGGAAAAGGAACAATATTTAAGATAAGGTTCAGTGAAGTACTAATAACTCGCCTTTTGGTCGCTTTATAGGATGAAATTGAATTCATGGGCATCCTTTTAAAGGGTCATTGTAATCATCATTATGAACAACTTTTACTATGGGACTATACCTAAAGTCGCGAAAAAAAATCAGCTGTTCCTTCCATTTATCACACTAATCACACTAATATTATAAAGGCGAAATTTTGTGAGTGTGTGTGTGTGTTTATATGTTTGTTACCTCTTCAAGCTTAAACCGCTGAACAGATTTAGATGAAATTTGGTACAGAGATAGTTTGAGTCCCGGGAAAGGACATAGGGTAGTTTTTATCCCGAAATTCCCACGGGATCAAAACTTATGCGGGTGAAACCGCTCGTCAAATTGTAGGGGAGAGCTGATTTTTTTTTTCACGATTTCAGGTTTGGTGCCATAGTAAAAGTTGTTCAAAATGACGATTACAATGACCCCTAAAAGGATGCCCATGAATTCAATTTCATCCTGTATTCTGTTATATGAAGACCCTAAGTATCCAGACATTTTTTACACCAACTTATTATGCAGAAAAATTGCTGTTACATTCGTTTTACTTTCAAGCAAGCATTAGTGCTATAAAAATTCAAGAAATGAATGAACGTTAAAACTTCTGTTGACAGAAACTGTTATGAAAACTAACAGGAACATTAAATTTATAAAAGTAATTGCTAGCAATCATAGCGGCACTTAATGTTAACTGAATTACAAATTAATTAGCAGAATCCATTCGAGACTTTTAAGGCGCCAGGAATCTGTGAACTTTAGTGGACACAAAGAGATTTAAGATATGTACAAAATTTTATGTCTTTGAGTGGACATTCGCAATTTATGACCCGTGACATTTTAATTCTTTATTCAAATAAACTTGACGATTTGTCTCTGTTGTAAGAAGAAGAAAATAGGTTGTGTCATGTAATAACAGCCGCACGGATCGATCGATCAGGTTAAGCTACGCTGTCCGCGGTTGGTCCGTGGATGGGTGACTATCTTTACATACCAAGACCCCGCCGTGCCTCGGAAAGAACGTTAAGCCGTTAGTCCGGGCTGTTAGTCATTCGTGGATCTTTGACAGTCGTTACGGGTAGTCAGAAGCCTGAAAGTCTCTGACAACTAGTCTTACCAGTAACTGGGTTGTGGAGATTAGATAGGCAGTCGACAACATTTTAAGAATGGCTGCCATATTTTTAACTAGCAGTTACCCGAGATTTCGTCTGCGTGGAATTTTACAAAAAAGCTTTTCTTTTATTTCCTAAAATTAAAGTAGCCTACATTACTCCTTATTACATCAGCTATCTGCTAGTGAAAGTCCCGTCAAAATCGGTCCAGCCGTTTCAGAGATTAGCCGGAACCAACAGACAGATAAAAAAATTAAAAATGGTTTTTTGGTAGGTATTATACAGGATGAAATTGAAAACATGCGACAAATCGAAATGGAAGATTGTACTCATCATTATGAACAACTTTTACTATGGGACCAAACCTGAAATCACGAAAAATAAATCAGCCGTTCCCTACATTTTATGTTTGCATAACTTATCAAAGTGTAGGGAACAGCTGATTTTTTTTTCGCGATTTCAGGTTTGATCCATATGCATTTAGTATAAAAATGTGGTTATTTTAATATTACAAACAGACACTCCAGTTTTATTTATTTGTATAGATAAAAATATCAACAGACACTCTCAACTACTCTCAAAGGCCTACTTTACAATGAGAAAGTACGCCTTGCCAGGCTGGCTAAATTATAGTTTTAGGTAATGGCCTAAAACTATAATTTAGCCAGCTAGCCACTGCCTACAAATTACAACTTAAAGCATTCAATTTGATCACGAGATGACCCTTAAGTAAGAAGGTCGGAAAAACAAACGGCCTTTACAATTGGTGAGGGCACCGCTCTAGGACTCCGTAATGCTATTCGGCACACTAGCATTATACACTGTGTTTTTGTGTCTCAGCCTACTTTGCAAGGGATGAAACCTAAGAGCTGTTTTAAAATGGGAGTGGGAGCGAGTAAAACTTACTTGAGGATAGTTTGTTTGCTGTTGATCGCACAGCGCGCATCATACATAATGGACGAATCTTTTTAATAATAATACTTATTAAATAATACTAATACTTATCTTATTTTCTCAAACATGCTTGAAAAATTTGAGCATTATTTTGACAACTTTCTTTTAAATAAATCGAAATTGCTGCACTGGCCAAATACATGCGAGCAGCGGCCGGCAAAAGTTGTATGAAATCCATATCTGTCGTGTTTTAGCGTTGTATGAAAATCCATACCTATCTGTCGTGTTTTAGCGGCCAAATAAAGTACATAAGTATTAAACTCATATCTGTCGTGTAATTTAAAAATAGAACGATCTTTTAATCCGAAACATGGCAACTAAGTAGGTAACTTATCAACGGTTTTATTTAAATTTTGAAATGGCTTGCAAATAGAAAGCTATTCATTGAAACAAAAACAAATGAACACTTTAACGCGGGAAAAATTTCGTTCTTCGTCATTTATTTTGAAAAGTAATTGTATTTGACAAAAAAAAATCTGTCTAGGTACTACTTTGTTTTAATTTCCGCGCATTGTTTGAGAAAAGATACAAGCCTTGGCCACAACTAGGCATTGATGGACTTACATATGTATGCCTCGGCTTCGCCTCAGCCCACATTTGCACGTTCGTCCATCAATGCCTCTTTTGAAGAGTTTGTTTGAATGCGCTAGTCTCTGGAACAACCTGTCGGCTATAAAAATGTTTTTTTGGATTTGATAGCCAATTCTCGAGGAAGGCTATAGGCTACTTAACATTACGCCAGGACCTTTAAAAGCCGACCAAAAACAAAAAAAAAGTCAAAAAGAACGCTAAGCGAAAACGTTACCTCTATAATTGTAATTTTGAATTATGAAATAAACGATTTTACTTTACTTTTTACCTAAAGCCGTAAATTAATAAAAAAAAAAACTTCCAACAAATGACTAAAAAGATAATAAAAATTCAAATTAAAAAAAAATATTTACCAACCCGCAGGCTTCTTTTAACTTGACACCTATTTTGCTGATAAGGGTTGACAATGCGACACTTGGAATAGTTGGGAGCAATTGAATAAATAAAGAAGCACACGAAATTAAATTTCAACATAGCAGCTAAACGAAAAACGAATATCAACATAGCAGATAAGGAGAAAAGCAATTTCGGGGAAAAAGATACAGAAAGTAATATGTTTGCGTATGTTGTTAAGAAAAGAAATTAAGCTAAAGGTGTGAACAGAGCTTATATAAAGAAAAATATTGGGATTTTAACAAGTCGAACAGTAACAAAAAAGTATTGTATAGACACAACCTTGAAAGAAATAACGACGAAAGTATAGATTGAAGAAAACCAAAAATAAAAAATACAAGTAACAAAATCTTGATAATTGGCGATTACTTTATCAACTAACAAGTTTTATACAAAAACTTTCCAACTAAAAGCTCCTTTATAAAATCTTACAGATAACTAAGACTCTCAAAAGCTTTAGAGACTATCTCAATAATCACTCAATCCAAAATACCCGCATATTTTTCTACTTCAAAAGTTCACGAGAAATCAGTACTTCAATAGGGATTTCTACTGGTAAAAGTTGAGAAAAGCTCAAACGTTGGCGGTCCCTTTGTGTTGTCAGCCATTGAAGTAAACAAAGACTGCTCTGAAGTCTGAATCACACGATACGTGTATTATGATTTAAATAGTCGTTGGAACTTAACTTTTTGCGTTTCATGTTGAGGCATTGACTTCGTTTGATAAACATTCGTTGTGCTATGCTTTGAGATTTGTGTGCTTACGTAATTTCTTAATTTTTTAATTCTGGTTCAATTCTTATTTTACTTCAGTTTAGTTATTTCATTGTGATATTATGTAGTGTCTGTCGTATGATGTATAAAGGCGGTTCATACACTTTTCCAAAATAATAATGAATGACTTTTCCGATCCATTTTTTAGCAAAACTTACAGCTAAACAGATACTGCAAGTAATATATCAAACAAAATAAGGCCAATTACAAGTTTCCACGTGTAGTATATATAATACATAATCATATATAATATAATATAAAGTACATATAATCATAATTATGAAACAGAAAATAATTTTCTGTTTCTGTGTCTTATATATTTATAGTCTGTTAACAATTATTGTTAACAGACTATAAATATATAAGACAGAGCAGAAAAAATACTATTTGCGCTCGAAGAAGCAATCAGATAAAATTTTCTTCAATTTAGCAACACTAGTATTGAAAATGTCGATATCAGCTTCCTGGCAGGTTGCTTTGTGCATACGACTCGCTCTCACCATGTACCACCACTCGGGTGTGTAATAAATGAGGTCTACGCATTAAGAAGCGAAAGTTAACAGTGAAAGGATAACAAAAGTCTAAAAATAGGCCGAAAGTGATATTGATAATAGCCAATTATCCAATTAAAAGTTCCAAGAAGCACAGACTGTTGCTACCTGGTGTCAATACCAGGACTTGGACTACCAGGACTTTACTATGTCAAAGCTCCAAGGGATTAGAGAGTATAAACTCAACTTTGCATAACCAGAAGCATATTATAGTAATCTCTTGGGACATGGTGAAACTAAGACCGTACTTTAGCCGTAGGTATAATAATATATTTACCATAAACGTATTTTGGCTACGTAGATATATATTTTGAACTGGACGCGACCGCACTCTATCGCACTTGAACAACAACTGACAAAACGTCAGTTAACGTCACATAGGTAGTGTGCGACAGAGATAACGCTCTACGAAGCCGAAATTAGCCGATTGTCTCTTTCCAAAGATCGATGTGCAATATTTATCGCCGGGTACTGTACAATTACGTACAATCTTTCCTTATTAGCTAATACGTAATCTATTTATAAAAAAGAACGTCGGGTTAGTTACACCATTTATAACTTAGGTACGGGACCGATTTTTATGATCTTTGCGTCGGTTCAAAGGTAAAACTAATTTTTTGGCATAATTGACTAATGGAGATAATTAAGATATTGCGTTTTTTTAGTCTGAAAAATCAAAAGAAGGATATTATATACTTACACTTTTTTCAATTCACAGTTTTGTTAGGGAGCACAATACGCACATAGTGATTTTTTCTTATCGTAGATTTTCTCTGTATAGAAGCAAAAGTACCTAGTAAAGTCTCATTTTGGGTCAAAATGTCACTTAGTGTGTTTTACCTTTGAATCGACGTTTGGTTTGTTGTCTCTACCACGAATAGCAGAATAACTATTAAAACATTGAGAGAATTCACAAAGACAAAATAAAAAAAAATCTCATAGATTTTGTACACATTGGTTTTTGATTCTGTGGCGGTACGAAGTACTAGTTTAATTATGACAAACTGCTAAGTACCTATAACATTAAGAAATCGCCCAATAACGTCTTTCTTATTCACTTTATATTAAGGGGAAGACACTTAATAAAATTCACGTGAAGGAGGACGGTTAAATAGGAGCAACCAAAAACATGTTTTATTTCCAAAGACTTAAGACTTACTGAGAATTTGTAATTGTCTGCTACCCATTTCGAAGAATTGGTTTGTTATTTCAGTATTTTGTATGTCCGTATTGTTCTGTTCAAGAGTAGATTTTATTTTAAACATAAAATGGCCAAGGCCAATTGTTACATTCGTTAAAGATACAAAAACATAAGCTAAGTACAATAACGAAAGTATACAAGTAGTCGACAGTCATATGCTCATCTCACAATACTCCAAACGTGCTGGCAAGATCTTCTTCCATTCATCCGCGAACACATCACAGTCAGGCTTAGCATCCAAGAGAGCGTTGAGCGCAGAGAATGTGCCAGAATGCCTGATATCATCATCTGCCTAGTCTTTTTTCAACCATATTGGGGCCGGCTTTCAGTCCAACCAGATGCAGCTGAACCACCACCAGTATTTCACATGAAGCGACTGCCTATCTGACTGGATAACATGATACCCCTTGGTAAGACTGGTTGTCAGACTTTCAAGGTTCTGGTTACCCGTAACGACTGTCGAAGTTCCACGAATGACAGCCGGGACCAAATGGCTTAACGTGCTTTCCGAGGTTTATGTATATATAACTAATCAAAACATTGCTTTCAATCAAGAAAAGCACTAGATTTTATTTCTAAAAGACGTATTACCATAGTTTGATCAAGAAACCACTTAACTTGTTTATAGTTTACATGAAATTCTTGCTTGGTTAGCCATTCTTAATGTACTTAATGCTATAGAGCTATTTGTCTTCTTAGTGGTTCAAGAAAACAAGTCGTTAATCTTTTGTGTTCAAAAATTTCGGGGTGGAAAATACGTCTTGAGATTGCGTTAGTTTAAATTTTGATAAAATCTGTGAAGAGTTGGCAAGGCATCAGAATTGTAATGCTTTATAGGTGAATGAACTTTGGAGGAATGCTGCAAGGTTTTTTATTCAATGACAGATTCATCAACAATCAACATGGCTAATTAGTTTTACTGCAACAGAGGAGTTGTCATCGAACATGCAAATTATAGTGATTACTACCATGTTCTATGACCATTTTATACCAAGACAGAACGTAATGTTAATAATCGTTGTCATTATAGTTAAATAACCGTTTTGGGTGAAAATTGTTAAAATAATACTAGAAATCAAAAATTTCACTTGAAAACGTCCCTAAAACAATATAGGAATATTGTTGACGCTAATGGAAACTATAAAAAAATAAGATTGAATCAGGTCTATTTGAGAAGTCTTTAAGCGTCAAATTATACTCTCGCGAAAGCCATTACGCCATCCTTTGAGTCCTCTACTTATCTCAACTATTTTCCTGTTAATTTGAAGCATCTGATCATAAGGCAGCAGTGACAGGCTTTTATAGAATCTCCCGAGGCCATAATAAAAGAATATTTAATAGAATTCTGGAAAGTGCTGGAAAATATAAGCAGTCTATACTTTCCGGTCTCCTTTTTTTATATCGAGGACGCGACGTTTTTAATAACGTCGTATTTTTTTTTATATGAACATAGACAATTATGAATTCAACAACATAACTGAAAACAATAAATAAACACGTCGTCATTACTATTCCCCCAAAACAATCTCATAGACAACAGCAATTTCGATTCGAGAATTTCAAAATCACAAATCAAGCTTATCCGCGACACGAATGCAAAGGAACACACATCTAAATCTCAGCTGGAAAACGGTCGTAAATTTTGGACACAATTCACTAGGATCCCTACTGACTGACAATGAACTAGAAACGACACTTAACACAGAGTCCCGTGGAGTCTTTATGGGCTTGAGCCAAACGTACTGATTACTTTGACATTGTGTGTAGATTAAATTCGTAATTTACTTTAGTAATATTCTTTTATGAGATCGTTTCTTGTGTTTAGAGTCTTTAGTCTTTTCTTTTGTTTACAAAAAAAAAACGTATTTCACGAATTTTTCACCATTAAGGGCATCCAACAAAGTATTGTGATGTACCTATCTGCCATAATACGTATTAATTGAAACAAAATGGCTGCAAGCAAGTAGGTAACACTCAATTTATGCCTTAGGCATCTTCTGGGCACGCTCGTTCCATCGTAGACCTCATCCATCGCTTTTCATGAGGCGTGATCGAGGTCAAGAGCGGGCCTATTCAGCACAAAAAAAACCCCGAATATGGATCTAACTAAGCACACCATTACAAAACGAAGTAACTTTACAAAGTTAACCAACCATATTTCAAAACTTCACCTTCATCAAAAGTCAATACTCAAAAGTAACATACCTATACGTCTATACTTTAGAAGCATTTCAAATACTTGTACTGATGAGTGGGGGCATGTCAATACGATGGAGAGTCTGTTGAGTGACTGATGTGGAAACAGGCGCCTTTTACATACATACCGTGTATATTTTACAGTACACGTCAAGTTATACATTCCTAGTATAATCTGACCTCGCATTGAATGGAAAGCAATACATTGCGGGACCAGGTTATACTGGCAAACATATAAGTATGGCTTGATATTTATCCGTATGTACCTCTAACTACCAAGTATTTTGTGTTCCTGTTATCGTCGTAAAGAATGTATGGAATAAGTTTATTATCATTTTGAGAATTTTCCTTATAAGGTAGATATATATGTAGAAACACTGTGGTTCGTTTGTTTTAAGGCTTTATATAAAGCCTTGGAAGACTCAGGCTTTCTAAAAGCTAACGGAGCAAAGGAGACAGTCTCTTGGGAATTACATGATTTAAATATAATCTATAATATGTTGCAGCCAACTGGGTAAATTAGCCGTTTAGTTAACCGCCTGCCTTTCAAATAAACGGCGGCCGTTCAACTAACGGCCTGAATGATATTCAATATTATAGTATTGGTTGGAACTGTAACCAAACACGCGAGAGCCGAATTGGTCGTAGTAACAAAGCCAGGGCACCCCGACCAAATGAGTTAGGTAAGCTTAGAACTCTGATCCACCGCGTGCGAGCAAAGTAAGCGAAGCGAGGCGAGCACTACTTCCAAAGGCCAGACGGTTAACTAAACGGATAATTTTAAAAGTTGACTGCGACATATAATTATAAAATTCAAAGTCCTGACTGGCTGATATATCAACGCACAGCCTAAACCGCTGTTCCTATATAGAGACATGAAATTCGGAGGGTGTGTTCTTTGTGAAGAGTAAGTATCCACTAAGAAAGGGTTTTTCGAAATTCCACCCCGAAGAGGGTGAATGGGGGGAGGGTGAAATTTCACGCGGACGAAGTCACGGGCAGAAGCCAGTGTAGGTATATTCAAGATGTTTATTTGGGCTATCTGCGTTTTAGATTTAGAGATACAATGTATTGTAGATCTTGTTTTCCCAAAACTTCGCCACTTCCACGGCGTTGTCGGTGGCAGCGCAGAGGTCTCCTTGACTGCATTGGGACACAGAGGGCAGGATAGCAGATGGAGCATGGTTTGTGACACAGTTCCACAATCACACCTTACTGCCGTTCCGTCAGGGTAGCCCCACTTTACCAGGTTAAACCTAGATTTGTCCGGAGACGGTTCAAGGACTTCCAATTGGACCACGGAAGGTTATTTCAATTTATTATCTCTACTGATGTGCAAATAGTAGGGATTGATAATGTTTGTCTGTGTTGTGTATGTTTCTCCTAAATAGGTTATTTTGTAACCTATCTAGGAGAGCAGTACGGCACCCACTAATATTAAATAAACTTTATGCTTGTGTTTTATAGTATACTAGCTGCGCCCCGCGGATTCACCCGCATAAGTTTCGATCCCGTGGAAATATCCTAATCTATGTCCTTTCCCGGGACTAAAACTATCTCTATACCAAATTTGATTTAAATCGGTTCAGCGGTTTAGGCGTAAAAAGGTAACATACGTACAGACAGACAGATAGAGTTACTTTCGAATTTATAATATTAAAGTATGGATTACTTTGCCATGTCAGTCCTAGTTGAACAAAAAATCTTTATTATTATAACCTAGATTTCACAAAAATACCGTCATTATTAGTTTTTTAATGCTACGACATAGATAGCTATATAATAAGTTCTGACCCTCACAAGTTTTTATATAGAACGAACGTAAACAGCCTAATGATACTGACCATAACCCCAAATAATTCACATGTGTCGTATCTCCGAAAGCTGTTAAATCGACAGAGTTATATACCAACACACAAAGCGTGTCCATCTAGATTAAATATAGTAATTGCTCGCAAATAGTGATAGATTGATTGCCCATCCCTAAGGACCCGCACCGCGATCGATGTTTGGCTACAGTTAAAACTGTTTCAATACAACGCGTAAAGCAAACATGGCTCATGAAACAACAGTTGCCACATTTTTATTTAAAAACTTTATCGAACATAAATAAATAGATTGACTAAAGTAGGGACTAATGATCGGACACGATTCAAAAAACGAACTCATTTTGATTTTGAAGTAACCTCGTGGATTGACATCTCGACACCGTTCGAATTTTGAAAGGTTTTATTGAGGCTGATTAGGGCTGATTTTGCAATCATCTTTATTTGAAGAATAATTTTGAAATTTTGACAGTTATTCCACACAAAAACTGTCAAACGTCAACTTTATTCCTCGAATACGCGATGCGATGGAAAAATCAGCCCTAAATAAAATATGATTCGCGAGCGTAACAAGTATGCATTTACAGAATCACACTAATATTATAAAGGCGAAGGTTTGTGAGTGTGTGTGTGTGTGTTTATATGTTTGTTACTTCTTCACGCTCAAACGGCTGGACCAATTTTGATAAAATATTGTATGGAGGTAGCTGAAACCCTGGATTTAAATACTTTTTATCCCAATATTCTCACAGGATCGACACTTACGCGGGTGAAACCGCGGGGCGCAGCTAGTTATACATAATCATTAAAATAATCAATACAATTCTCTAAGTTCATGTACTCGTATGTAATTATATCGAATGACTATTTCATGAAATATCAATGCAGCAAGCAGGTAGCGGCAGGCAAGGCAGTTCTGGTTGCGATTAATATTTTAATCAACATAGGTACAACCAACACTGACCTGCAAATTGTAAAAAACGTAAGTTTTGAATTTCGCTGGCTACCCTAACGCTTATAGCCTTAAGATCGTGCTGATAATGTCATACTATACTCCATTTGAAGTAAATTAGACATTTCAATAAACCTTTTTTGCAATCTGTTCAACCGATTTTGACTTCTATGCCGTAGGCATAACGATGGCATTAAAAGCAAAAAAGTGGTTACAATACCAACTGTTTACTGCAGCTGCCATTTGTCATGCCAACAACGCAATAGAATTCAAAATCGGTTGAACGGACTGTAAAAAAGGTTTATTTAAATGTCTAATCTTATTTCATAATTCTGTCCCATTTGTCTGGATGACAGAACCTATATTGACATTGTAAAATAAGCCCTCAGCGAAAAACACTACAGGAACGACAAAAAGTAACTGCCACTCATTGAACTTTACAGTTCATGACAAGGAGCCGACACAATTTATTTTCCTTTCACCCTAAAAGCAGTAAGGGTAAATAATTTTACATTTTCACCAAGAAATTGCCAATGACGGTTTAATAGACTGATGGATGACGTGCCTGTTTTTATTTTTTGGCAAAATGGCCGGTTTGTTTGCCTCAATCATTGTTTATGGTAAAGAGTTTTTGCGGAAATCATTTAAGGCATCTGTTTTTGATGGGTGATGTTCGGCACTCCACCGTAACAAAATAAGGTCCTGAATAAGTAAAAGTGTTTTCGGAAAAAAAAATTACAAAATAAACAACCGACTTCAAAAAAAAAACACTACAAAGTGATAAATAACTTTTATTTTATAAACTTAATTTTGACGAGTTACCTAATACCTATGCAAAAATAAATTTGGGGAACAGCTGATTTTTTTTCGCGATTTCATATTTGGTCCCATAGTAAAAGTTGTTCATAATGATGAGTACAATCTCCCATTTCGATTTGTCGCATGTGTTCAATTTCACCCTGTATACATATATGCTTTTGCCCAATTACACTTTACGCCTGTGATAATAATTATTAGGTTAGTCTAGATCATATAAAACTAACGACCCGCCCCTGCTTTGCACGGGTAAATGGTAAGATGTCAAAAATTCTAGATTTCTGTGCTTTATCTAAGTTAAATATTAATATATCTGCCTAGCCTTTTCCCAACCATGTTGGGGTTAGCTTCCAGTCTTACCGGATGCAGCTAAATATCAGTATTTTATATGGAGTGACTGCTTATTGGCATTTAACTCAGTTATTGGGTGACACGATACCCCTTGGTAAGGCTGGTTGTCAGACTTTCGGACTTCAAACTACCCGTAACAACTGTCAAAGATCTACAAATGGCAAACAGGACCAACGGCTTAGCAAGCTTTCCAAGGCACGGAGGGGTCTCGATATGTAATGGATGGTCTTACCCTTTTTCGGCTGACCTCGGTAAGCGTTGCTCATCCTTGAAGATCGACCCGTGCGGCTACTATCATTCAGCCACGCCTTCCTCCTGAGTTAAATATATTTAATACTAGCAGCGCCCCGCGGTTTCACCCGCATAAGTGTCGATCCCGTAGGAATATCGGGTTAAAAAAAGTAGCCTATATGTTAATACAGGGTGTCAGCTACCTCCATACAATATTTTATCAAAATTGGTCCAGCCGTTTGAGCGTGAAGAAGTAACAAACCTATAAACACACACACACACACTCACAAACTTTCGCCTTTATAATATACTTTAGAAACGAAGTAATTGGGTAATTCGAGACAGTCGATCACTTATCAAATTAGTGAATCGTGCAATTATTGAAAGGTGGTACGAAATTGAAATATCGATGCTTCGTTTTCTAAATTGATTGTACTTTGTAAATAGACCTACTCCATCACTGCTAAAGTAGTACTTACTTTAATTTCTTCTAGGCACAGACAATGGTCGTTGCGAGTTTTAAATTAGCAGTATTTTTTTATCAAAAGCAACGCGTACGACCCGATGAGCTTTCGGTACCGTCCAAGACATTGGCGAAATTGGAAGTGTATGTGAGTGTTTGCGCGTGTGTGTGTGTGTGTTATGTGTTGACTACAAGTAAAGTGCTGAAAGTAATTTTATTTTTTGCGGACTACCTTTTCATAATCTCGCTCTTAAACACTTCAGCATCGTGTCATCATGTTATAATATAAGGTCAAAATAGAAATTGCGAAAAAAAAATTTGCTGTTCCCTACATTTACGTATGTTCGCATAACTCGTCAAAATATATGGAAAAACAGTTTTTGTTTTTGCGATTTCACGTTTGGTCCATAGTAAAAGTTGTTCATAATGATACTCATCATTATGAACAACTTTTGACAATGACCCCTTCAGATATTTCGTGTATGAATAGATAGACCTTATATAGATAGTTGCTTCATGTTTATCTAATGTCATTGTGCATTGTGCTAATTAATTTCCTAAAGATGGAAGATTCCTATGGTATTAAATTATAATTATTAATATCTTAATTATAATAATCTCGTTAATTTATTCCCATTACATCATACTAGAGAGCACAAACCCAAAAACTAAACAACCAACTGCAAAGCCAACGCCAAAACTTGTAGAGAAGTAGCCAATAAATCACATTTGTGACTCAACATCGCTCCTAGGATTAACCCAAGCGTTAGAACGTGTAATCCTAGTTCCAAAACAGGGACAACCGTGCATTGCAGGTACAACAGAATAGTACAGAAGATTGACTTTATGCAACGAGAGAAAACGTATGCGCATGTCGCAGGCCGAGTTTATGATTCGGCATTATACACACGGCGCCGTCCGTTTGTATACTGGTCACCGTTAAGTATAATGCCTAAGGCAAATTGATGACGCTTGTGATCGCATCCGTTTCGTCAAGAGTCATATGTTAGGGTAAGCATGATTATTAACAAGTTCAGCAGTAGAACAACGTAGTAAACTGTAGTCCGCGCGAAACTAGTTGGCCGCGCCTTAGGTATGTGAGCGTTGGGACGGAGGGGCGGGGGCGGATTACTCAGTACTTGCGTTGCGAAACGCCGCCTCACCCCTGTCCCCACCTCAGCGGCCACCTAGTTCCGCCCGGACTATAAATAAAAATACGTCATAACAATTTAAATGGGTAATTAAATAAATATTAAGCAGTAAAATGGCTTAACGGGTAATTACGTGTGGGTAGTTAACAAATCAGAATTATTTTGTAACAAATCCAACTTGGAAGTAGCGCTCGCTGTATGCGTTATACATTTGCCTTAGGCTATCACACATAATGGCGAAAGTACGCAAACGGACGGCACCGTGTGTATAATGATTGATTATGAATACTGCCTTCGACACAAACATGTATATTGGAAGTCTTCACGCAGGTACAGCAAGTGCAAGCGCACTCGTGACTGTATTTTTTAAAAATTGAATCGGTTCGATTGACAGTTATGTCACTGGCTTTTCACTGACTTCAAGTACAAATTTATCTGATCACAGTTCAGTTAGTAAGTTAGTAAGAAGTCTTTGTGAATCAGGTACTGAACTGACTCACAAACTCGCGCTGTATATGTGTATGCGCTTGTGTTCCTTTATTGTATGAAGCTGACCTTCTGTACCCATCTCATAATCAGCTTATAACGTTCCCACTGCTGGGACACAGGCCTCCTCTCTGTGAGAGGGAATGGGCCGTAATCCACCACGCGGGCCCAGTGCGGGTTGGTAGATGTCACATGTCTTCGAATTTTTGGTTCTAGGACATGCCGGTTTCCTCACGATGTTGTTGTTGTACCCCTCTATTTTGTCCATATTATACGTGCAATTTAAAGCTGATTCTAGAAGTCCCAACTTTCAAGTCCACATGGACTTTGCAACGGTAATTAAATTCTGTATGCATCTATATTCATTTAATTAGTTGGAGAATGTACTATGTGAAAAATTTGCATGTCTCCGGCTTAAATTCTGATGTGGTTAAATTATGCATTTAGATATAAAGTCTTGATAATAATATTAGTGAGGCAGTCAGTTTTAGACACGAATTTTGGTTAGGGTGATAAGAGAATGATATTGTAAATGGAGTAGAAGTTTTTTTATGTTACAGTATTGTTTGTAGATGTAATGGTTGCAGAATTCCATTTCCCCACGTTTAAAACAAGTTATAAAACATGTTGTGAAACGTGTCCGTATAAAAGCATATTATAAGATTAACGACTACGTTAAAGACAAGGTAGATTGGCAATAATTCCTTCTGCACATGTGGCTTCCCTGGTACTTCATTAACGACATAAATGTCTATTAATGCTCCCAAATTACGATGTTTATTTTTTATTTGTTTTTTACATGCTTTGACATAATCTTTTTTATTATTGACATAATATACAGACAATTCTAATTTCAACTCTTTAATAGTGGTTGTAATTGTAATAGCAATCATATCATTTGGTATTAATAGGTTTATATATTTATATATCTTTTTGATAGTTTCTCTTATATTTTGTGAATGTGAGAACGTTGTAGTCCTGCAAGGTCTATGAATACGAGTATATATAGTGGCATCACACTTGAAGTGGATAAAAATTTCAACTAACTTTTGGAGGGCACTGCATATGGGTTTTAACTGCTGTAAACGCAGGTTTTGAACTGAAATGACGTTAATGAAAATATAGTTGTAATTATTGTACCTACTGTTAGTAATGCATTTTGATATAAATTCTTGCTAACGGTAGTTATGCCCATTAATGTAGTTACACTAACATTGAACCCACCTATTATAATTTTACCAAATAAGGTTTATTTGTGGGAGTATTTTAGCAACATTTGCAATAGAATGTTGTTTCTGCTTCCTTGTTTATTGCAGCAAATATTTCAGATACAGACTGACCTGTTTTGAAATAGGTACGGAACATTGGCATAAAGTATTTGCTGGATGGTATACTTATTTCCCCTTTATTCATAAACGTTGCTTAAAGTAATGATTAGCGACTGAGCGAACTTTAATCATCGTTTATATACAAACCCCGTCAAAACCAGGACAAATATATACTTTGCTGCTTCTCATCATGTGTATTATATATTTCATATTGAATATTGTAACCACTATTTATGTATTTGATTTAACAAATAACATTATTTGCCAATAGAATATTATTTCTAAAGAGTAATTTTTCATATTCGATTACATTTCGATTGAAATCAGCTCCATGCAATTTGCTCCAATCATAAAAATCCAATTGTTGTAGAGGGTCACTCGCGTCAGCAGCACAAATCGATTTCTCGTATAAAACTAGACTTTTGTAGCTACGATTATCCATATCAGAAGTTTTTGATGGATTATAACGATTGGTACAATAATCATTTTAGTTTTCTTTGTGATCACTGATATCTAATATTATACAGGTTTATTTTTTTATCACCATCCAAATTTTTACAGGGTGTTCCACCCATGAATATGAACAACTTTCACTATGGGACCAACTCTGAAATCAAGAAAAAAAAATTAGCTGTTTCATACATTTTGGTCAAGTAGGTATTGAACTTTTGTATGAAACAGCTGATTTTTTTTTCGTGGTCCCATAGTGAAAGTTGTTCATATTCATGGGTAGAACACCCTGTGAAAATTTGGATGTTGATAAGAAAATAAGCCTGTAGTTATACAAGCCGTACGCCCAATGGCAAAAAATGTTTTCCTATCGGCAAAATGTCGAACTCCCACACCAACTTTCATCCTCTATTAACCCGTTCAGGGATGAATTTTCAAAAATCTTAGTTCTCGCCTTCGTTACAAAAAGGAACTCCTGTGCAAAATTGTATGTCTTTGTCAAGCGGTGTAGGTTGATATTTATGATTTATACTAGCTGCCAGTGACGAAGGGTGAATTTATGACAGAGGTAAGCCGGAGCAAAAAAAATTCCAAAAGAAAATTTCAATGATAAAATTGACTATAGAGTGGCTATGTTCTGAATTTTCGAAGGGAAGCCGGTGGAAATCGAGTTGTATGGTACCTTCGCCACTGCTAGCTGCGCCCCGCGGTTTCACCCGCATAAGTCTCGATCCCGAGGGAATATCGGAATAAAAAGTATCCTATGTCCTTTCCCGGGACTCAAACTATATCTATACCAAATTTCATCTAAATCGGAAAGGTGAAAAGGTAACATGCAGACAGACAGACAGAGTTACTTTCGAATTTATAATATTAGTAAGTATGGGTTACCTAAGTAGATTTGAAAGAGCTAAGAAAGTTTTGCTATGAAAACAGAATCGATAATTATGTGACCCCTAATGAACCAAAGAGTATCCATGACAACAGTTTGTGAACCACGGACGAGGCGTTCGTTACCTTGGAGATCAACATTTCTGAGTAATTTATCATTTTGTTATATAAATATTATCTTATATTTTCTGAGAAATGTATATTAATAATATTCAGTAAGTTTTGTTTAATCTTGTTCTTATTAATTTCATCTCAACTTAAACCATTTACCTGCTATATTTAAATTAATTATGAACTTTATACTGTTAACTCGATTTAATAATGTTACTGGGAGGCTGATAACAAGTTTGTATCCCTTAGTTCATCAAAATGTCAAGTGGAATAAAATTGTGATATTTTAAAATTATGTTTTCATTTTCCCTCAATAGCATTTTCTTGGGGTAGAATATTAGGTAAGTGTTTTAGAAGTATCTACTTATTTGTTACAAGTTCAATATCTTCTTGAAAATAAACATCTAATAGCAACAATAGAATTGATAACACTGTACCAAGATAGTAGGTCAATTCTAAAATATTTAAATAAAATAATTTTGAAATTAAGGCTAACTAACAGTGTAGTTATTTACGAACAATATTTGATTTAATATTAATAAAAAAAACTCCGTTCCGCAATGCACATAAATATTATTATAATTATCTTATTTAGACTGAGATAATTAAGAAAATCTGTTTTCCGAGGGTCACTACCTCACTGAAATCTGATTTTTTATTTTCTAGACCAAAATGAGGGCTACGATCGACCTTTTTTTGTTAACATGGCCAAAAAATCCAAAACCTAAGGCCAAAGCCTAATCCTGAATATAATTCCTGACACAAAACGGGCACGCGTGCCCTAAAATGACAACAAAATAATTCCAATTTCAAATCACGCTAAACCATAAACACATTAAATTTCAAACGTGGAACATGTCGCCATCGCCAGTATTAATATGTCAAATCAATTTCTGTTTAGTCGGCTGCTGACAGTTTCGCAGAACTTTGCACTCGCCCTGTCAGTCTATGTACCCCTCAAATGTACCCTTAGATTATTATGGCGTGCCTCCCTTTGATCGGCGAATTTTCATGAATATTTTCATTTACATTTGCATCCTATAAATTTTGTTTACCCTGGGATGCTTATCGGAAAATTCTTCTTTGAAGTCTTGTCTTGTTTTTATTTTTTTGTTATTTTGTGTGAAGGGTTAAATGCGAAATTTATTCAGTGAATTTGTATTATGTAATGTTGGTACCAAAGTGGCTATAAGTCAAACATTGTGCTTGACAATTTAAAATTGATTAAACTTAAAAATTGCGAAAATGAGTGGAAATCTAACCGACCGTGACAAAATAGGTACTGCTTATTAATTATTAATATTAATTACCTACGGCCAGAGAGGATTCTGTAAACACTTTTGATTAACTTAGAAACATCGCTAATGAGTTTATATTTTGCAACTAAATATTAATTAAACTCGACATTATTTCGGTAACCCGAAATTAGGGTGTTTGGTAAATAGGGTGAAGAGAAAATACTCACTTTTCGTTCAGAAAATCCTCTCCAAACAAAACCAATATTCGTGAAAACTTTCTCAACTGTACAATTTCACTTCATTTAAAGTTACACTCAACAATGTACTAGTCACTTTCACTTGGCATACAAATATAGATAACCGTCAAATAGACGTTACTATTTTCGTAACACAACTTGAGAACGGGACGCGCGTCCTATCCCGGCGGCGGTCAGGACAAACTGAGTTGCTTCGTCATACACAGTGCACCGAAAACGGGCAAAGATTCAAGTCTGTTCAGCCAAGCAGCAAACTTATTGAAGCATAAACAGGATAATGCTATAAATCTGAGGTCGGTCATATGGTTGTAAAGTCGTATGTAGTAAAACAGTTAAACGTGCTTTGATCTAACGTCGTGGTCTGTTTAAATAATATTTTTGTAAGCGTCTCACTGTTTAAAGTTTATTTTGCGGTGTTTTAGTAGAAGTTAAAAAAGCTTGCGTCTGGACTGTCATTTGCAATATCTTGTGGTGTGATGATTTCTTAATGTTGTACATCCATTTTTACTGTAGATGGTTTGTGAAATCTTTCTTAGGCTAAGCGTGCACCACGAAATTTAATCGTTGCGAAAATTCGCCAATCTGTGTCCATTCCAAGGTTGCCTGGTGGAAGAGACCGCGGAAAGCGATAAAGCCGCCCATTGTATATTTTGTAGTGGTCAATGTATTTTTTGTTATGTATATTTGTAGTGTGCAATAAAGTACTTATATATAAATAAATATATAAATACCAATATACTAGAGTCCGCGCAATCGCTTGAAAAATTATATTATCGTTCTCCGATTTTATTTCGCATGAACAATGCAATTTAAAAAAACGCATCGCAGTGCGCGCTTAGCCTTACCTACCTAGTCCGTTCCATGATTATCTGTAAAGGTCCATTTTTATAGAAAATCTGTGATTGAAAACGTATAATTACCAACTGGTTGGAAGTCAGTCTTGGGGAGTTTCTGAGATCAGGGTTAGCAGTAATTTGTTTTTATTTTATTGAAGTGAAACTTCTTTAGGCGCGCTTGACTTGGGGAGTAAACTGGCGAATGCGTTACGAAAACGTGTGATCGGGCGAGTAGGGAAGGTACGTGTTTATGCGACCGGGTTTTTACACCAGGTGTTTGCTTCCAAGTACGCACACCAGGTACCGACTCAAAATACTTGCAAGACTATAAAGTATCTTATACGGCTACTCGCTCAAATACGTAGGTACTCAACCGCGTTAGTTTTCGCAAATGCGATCATGCTCCTTATCAGTAAGAGTCTACAGAACAATTTTGTATGCAAGTATTTTTTACTTTAATGGTTTGCAAGTATTTATTTGTAAACGCGATTTTGCTCCTTATTTATAGGAAGTCATTGATCAATTTCCTATGCAAATAGTTTTACTTCCAACGGGGCTTTTGAATACGCGATTGTTCTTTTGATTGTATGAAGTTATGGATCAATTTTCTATGCAGATAGAAAATATTTGAAAGTATCTCGCTCCGTCGTGCGTCGACGCTCGAGTACGTAGGTACTCAAATAGTTCAACAACCGCGTTTGTTTTTGCAAATGCGATCATGCTCCTTATCAGTAAAAGCACAGAATACTTAATAGTACTACGTACAGAAAGGACACTCCCTTCCTCGACCTCTTATCAGATACCGCACCTCACCCCGCACTTCGAGGTATTCGTCGCCGACTCTAGCAAGGGCGCTCGCGAACCGCAGCGCTGTATTGCTGATACAAACACACAATTATGCGATTTAAAAGTTTTATTTGAGTTTTAATAACGATGGTTGGATATTGTGATGCTTTCCCGAATTCGTATTTACATAAACTGTTTGTAAGATTTCGCATTTTTAATAACATGCGATTTAATAACCGATTATTTACAGATAAGTCATTTAAACTAACCTATTTTAGTGTTTTTATTTCACTACGAACCCGACTATATAAATAAACAATTGAACTACATGGTCTTTTTATAATAATGCACACGTTCGGGCAGCGCCGTCGTCGTTCGGTTCCCCGACACAAATTGCTTTTCGCGCCAATTTTTTTTACGCTACTAGATTTCACGCACACATTTGCACGTATACAAACGTCATTTGTTTATGTAGTAGTAATAGGTAATTATTTTGCGAGCGTTGTATGGAGGGTCCGAGGTGTGGTAAGATTTTACGGAACAATTTCCTATGCAAGTATTTTTACTTTAATGGTTTGTAAAAGTATTTATTTGTAAACGAGATTGTGCTCCTTATTTATAGGAATTCACGGGTCAATTTCCTATGCAAGTACTTTTTACTTCCAACAGGGCTTTTGTTTGATTACGCGATTGTACTTCTTATTTGTATGAAGTTATGGATCAATTTACGATGCAGATATAAAATACTTGAAAGTATCTTGAGCCCTGGTTTTAGGCCCTGGTTTCTTAAGGTGGACGTACTTGGAAGCCCTGGTACTCGATTTTGCAAGTACGACCCATGTCTACGGGCTACGCGAACGGGAGTTGAGTGGGGGATATAAGCAAGAGAAAGCAGTGCGCGCGCACATTTTCTTTCTCTCTTCCTCTCATAGCCAAATACGTTTGAAGTTTCACTTCAGTCGTGTGGTCATAAGCACACTCGGTTTTTTTTGGTCTTTTTCTTTTATTTGTTGTCTTTCTCGTTACCCCGAGGCTTGATCTATACCTGCCTTTAGAAAATCTTTAATTGAAAATGTATCATATTTTATATTAAATATTCTTGCCAGGAAGATTTTATCAATAGAAAAGTTAATTCCTGACGCTAGGCGTCATTACCGCAACGCGTTTCTAAGCCACTTGTCTGTCCGCTCTCTAAAGATTCAATTTTTTATTTATGTAGTTCATTTATTTTGTAAAACCATAGGAAAGATTAGGGTAAGATTTTTGTTACATAAATTAAACTTAGTCCCTTAGTACAGTCAGCATCAAAAGTCGATTAACACTATCATTTTTACATGTTAATAAATTGACAACAACTTTTTTCAATAAACAAATTTTTAGCTTTTCACATAATAGACAAGAGTATACATATATTCTAAAAAAATTCTTCTGCTGCAATTTTAAACAAATATTTTGCTCAATAACTAAGATTTAAAAAACTGAAGTGTTAATCAACTTTTGATGCTGACCGTGTCTAACTGTGCCCAATATAACTTACACTAACAGCGAATTGAAATCACCAACTACTTAAATGAATGGACCTTTTAACCAGATATTAAATTTTGCATCTACTTCATTTCGAAATCGAAAGTTTAAAGCGAACAAATCAATCAGAATGATACGATATCTCAAATTGAAATGGCTGCGATCAATTACGTCACAACTTTTAAAGGGTTCCCATGCGCTACCCTCTCAACTTTCTCATTCTCAAAGGCTTAAAACTCCGGGAAAGTTATCTCGTAGTGATTTTATTAGAATATTTAAAAGACCAGTGAATGTAGACCCTCAGGACTTCAATTTGATTGCGGGCGTCAAATAAAATGTGCCGAAGATGTCGCCCAAGGAACGCTGGATGCTGTTTCGTCTCGACATCTGCAAACCTGAGGTTTACAAAACTAAACTCCGAATATCTTATTTCTGAACAAAATCTGTAATTTTCGCATAATTTTCATACAAGTTTTGGATGTTCTTTAAGAAAATTACTTGAGCATTGAAGGTCATTTGTGAATATTTTGAGGGTAGTTATTAAATTGATAAGTTTGAGTTAATTTCATTTGCACATAATAATAACTTTGAACAAGTTTAAAAGAATGTTAACTCATCAAATAGCGACATAAACGCGTAGTTTGCAAATATGTACCTACTAAAATAAATATAATTATTTACCTATGCCGCAAAATATAATATCTATTAATTCAAATTAAAACACTAGGGCCATGGGGCTCGAGTGCCCAATTGGTTTTTCGAGATATCGCTAAGCGGTTGGCCGATTCTACACGTGACCAAAGGGCTGGCCTACTTTTTGCCAAATAATCAGCATTACCATAAAACGTGGCAATGCTGCCAGCCTTTTGGGCACTTGTCCTGTTGACAGCGATGCGGACGAATTTTTTGACACCCTATGATTCTTTTCCTTCTTTTTAGGGTTCCGTAGTCAACTAGGAACCCTTATAGTTTCGCCATGTCTGTCTGTCCGTCCGTCCGTCCGTCTGTCCGTCCTCGCTTAATCTCTGTGACCGTTAGCACTAGAAAGCTGAAATTTGGTACCAATATGTATATCAATCACGCCGACAAAGTGGTAAAATAAAAACTGGAAAAAAATGTTTTATTAGGGTAGCCCCCCTATATGTAAAGTGGGAAGTGATTTTTTTTTTAATTTCAACCCTAACGTGTGATATATTGTTGGAAAGGTACCTATTTAAAAATGAATAGGGGTTTACTAAAATCATTTTTTGATAATGTCAATAATTTCGGAAATAATCGCTCCAAAAGTAAAAAAACAATGTGTCCCCCCCCCCCCTCTAACTTTTGAACCATAAGTTTAGAAAATATGAAAAAAATCTGAAAAGTAGAACTTTATAAGGACTTTCTAGGAAAATTATTTTGAACTTGATAGAAACAACAGTTTTTGTACAAAAAAGACAAAAAGTTGTACAAAATCATTTCTGGACTAAGTTCGTAGTATAATCGTATATGCAAGCATTTTTTTAACTTCGTTTACATATTTTATTATCCTGAACGTATCTTTTTTCAAACAAAAAAAGAATTATTTAAATCGGTTCTCGCAATCCAAAATTACCACCGAAAACTTCTGGCACGTCTATGTATTAATTAGTGTCCCTGAGAGATGGCGCTGTAGGTACTTATTACATTGGGTCGGGTATTGTCGAATTGTACGTGGGAACACTTATTGTGACGGACGGGAAACTACGGAACCCTACACTGAGCGTGGCCCGACACGCTCTTGGCCGGTTTTTTTTATATACTATGTTACGACTAATAGCCGAAGTGTGGTTACACCTTGTTTTAACCATCCGTAGACGGAGCCCCGCTTGACGGGGCTCCTATTTCTGTGTATAGGGTTTAAAGTAACCTAACCAAACCTAACCTGGGGGTGCCCTTCGCTCGCTCTTGCATCCATGTCACCTATCGACCGACCACAACCATGCAACCGATGTCACCCGAAGTACACACGAACCGCATGTGGCCGGCTGCACCTAGTTGTACCCGGCTAAAACTAGGTGTAGCCGCTCCGAACTTCGGCTATTAGCCGTGACATATAATAATACATGTACCTAGATACATATTATTAATATTATGTATTTTTTTTTTATTATCTTGTTTAACCGGTCAAGCGTCGCGGTTCGCCGATCGGCGACGAAACAATAGAAAATCAATTGTGTCTCATTAGCGGCGCTTGACAGATTAAAAATAAAAATTAAATCTGTATGATAATGTGTCAATTTAAATCTGTACATGAATTCCATTAAAATGTTTCAGCAAATATCTATGCAGATGACTTTGTTACCCGATATGGTTGAGACGAGAAGAAAATACAACTACCCGAAAAAATCAGATTTATCATTTTATTAAAAAAAACTGCTTTCTGTTCAATGTTATTAGATTCGGTAAAGTGAGAGAAAACATCATTAGAAGGGACAAAATTAATTTGTTGTTGAAAGTGAAAAAAAGTTTTGCAAAGATTATTATTTTTTTCATCTGAATAAGGGGTACCTACTCCTTAGATTTTCTTGAAAAACATTAGTGTAGGTATAATTATTTTCACTCTAGAAAACATTAAATTGTTTACTTTAAATTTTTCCTAAAAATAGAACTTTACGGTGACAAAAAACAAACATTTTCATTGTTAATGTTAGCATTTTCGCGATTTATTACATAGATTTTTTTAATCTGCACAACCAAATTCATTTGAACAGACTTAAAGATTGCACTCATTTTGATTAAAATCTCGTCCAACAATTTATACCAAAATTGTGTCCACTTCCCGACTGCTCAACATAAACAAAGCCACCCATTCAACTCTCAATTATGACGTAGTACCATAAGTTATATCTCATCATCTCTGTAAACCACTTGACATACTCCCACCGGTCCCACAGCATCAGACGGACCGCCTCGCGAACGGACAGTCCTGCTGTAGTCCTGCTTATTTTCATATTGTGAAGAGCATTCATCGTGTCATATACTTCGACAGCGGACGACAAATCGCAGTCGTTTTGACAGCGAAATGAGGCGATATCGAGGGAATAAACGTCGGATTTTCATTAAGTCTGGCTGGATTGAATGTTGGACTGATGAATTTAATATGGATTGTTTACGATATCGTGTGATATCCAGCATTGGTTTTCAGAATAGGTAGGCACTAGGCCGGGTCTAGTTAGTCTAGGCAGACGCGGACACTAATCAGAAAAAAAAATGTATGGTCAGGGGACCCCCAGTAGGAACTAAGTTCAAAATGAAAATAATTTAGTGAGTTTATTGTGGGGCACGCACGCTAAATGTAATTGATAGGCTTACGTTGATATATCGAGGTAGGCACTGCTTATATGCCTATATGCAATGCACGCCACTGCATGCTGTAGTTGATAATATCAAAATCAAAACATTTTATTTCACATAAACCTACATGGGGACTTATGAAACGTCAGAAGCTAGGTGCACGGTCCCAATTGGTCGTTTCCTATGGAGAAGAGCTGGCAAGAAACTCCACAGTCACTCTTTTATACATGATTGAATTTTTCAATGTTTTTAGCTTAGGCCTGTCAACAAGTACCAGGTACTTAGTAAAATAAAAAATGGTCAACAGATCTTAAGTCTACAAGGCCTGCAAAGTCATCTCATTTATAAAATGTAAAAGAATCTATCAAAAAGATAAATAAAATATTAAAACCAAATGATATGATTGCCATTACAACCACTAATAAGAGTTAAAATTAGAATTGTCTGTACGTAATGTCATATAATAAAAAGATTATTTCAAAGAAGTATGTAAAAAATAAACATATCGGCCAATCTTGACGACGTAAGTTTTATTTATTTAAATGACAATTATAAAACCTTCACCTATGAAAATAATGTGAAGCCAAAAGGGTCCCTGAAACGATCAATTGCAACTCCCAATTTTTACATGATAAGTACACATTGATGCGTAAAATGATTATCTAAATAATGCAATTGAAATGAATAAACACACAAACACAGATTCCTTTGACTCTATATTTCTAAATATAACTCAAATCCCTACAAAAGCGTTAACAATTAAACAGTATCACGCATCGAAAAACTATCTACTAACCCAAACAAATACTAGCCGAAACAATTTTATTGACTACAATACACACAAACATTCCTTAACAAAAACACGAGCGACGAACGAACTTGAAGCCGAAATCCTTAATAAAACTGGGTTTATATTTAGAAAACTATTTTTATACCGGTCTGTCTTTCGCCCCTTTGAGAGACGGTTCACGGCGAACCAAGGAAGCTGTGTGAAGAAACTTGATCCATAATTCTACTGAGTTTGAGCCAAAAAATCTCCGTAATGGCCCATTGTCTTGAAGTTTGACCTTTAAAAGAGTAAATTATAATTTATACTTGCTCGCCTGTTATGACAAAGTTTTGAGCTATGAGGTTTCATAGCTGAATTTCGTGTGTGTCTTTTTTTTGTCTTTTTATTATTAGCACAGAATACTTAATAGTACTACGTAGTTTTAGTCTCAGTGCTTTGGATATTATATTTACTGGGGCAATTAGGTACGATAGTGGGTATTTTCCGTCGGATGATAATTTCTACCAAACATAGTGGCATTTTTAACCAACTTCAAAAAAGGAGGAGGTTTCAATTTGGATGTGTATATATATTTTTTTTTTTAATATAGTAGATATGAAACGGACGGCGGGCGATAAATGGCTTCTAATCAATATGTAGCCAATATAAAAATGCCGTTGTGTTTGGTAGAAATTATCATCCAACGGAATACACTTACTATTGTAATTGCCCCAGTAATCTCTGTGTGTAAAATATAAATAAAACACTAAATTTTTTCAATAAAATCTGAATTCCAAGACAGATTACTTTTTCCATAGCAAAAATATACACGGAATGTAACCTACCTAAGTTAATCTAGCGTTATGCCCCAGAACTGATATAGGCATGAGGCAGTGCCATCTATCACAATGGAATTGAACCTATATTGAAAATTGAACGCAGGTGTGACGTAGATGTATCGTATCATCGAAAATTCAATACACTGATTGATATTTTCTTCCTACATCAGTTTGCAAAAGAAATAAGGGTTCGTTCGCGACTCTAGTTATTTTTCTGTTATTTCTAAAACTAAATCGGTATATCTAAGATAGGTCGTAAAATATTACCCTTATTTCTTTTGCAAACTGATGTAGGAAGAAAATATCAATCAACCCTAAAAAAAAGGGATAGTGTCTAAGATCTTGGCCCCATCAAAATCGTTCACAAACTCGAACACCACTCCATAAGTCCCCGAAATACGACAAACAAATAGTTGGACATAAAACATTTCTGCCACGTCAAATGTTTGACCAAACATCGGTTGGTGGGGAGTGTCTGGCAACCCGCCAATAAACATGAATCATCGCGCTCGGCACAAACCACCGGCGATTTGTCAGCATTACGCTAGGGAGGCGACACAGGGGACATGTGTGAATGAAGTGTGGGGCACTTTTTTGCCGCAGTTCCCTAATTTTTGTAGTTCGGTGATTAGTAATGGTGATAAAAAATCAATAGCCTACATTTTGGTTTGAGTGTTGATCGAGTGATCTGTTTAATTTTGTGTTAAATATTACATTGAGAGTAAAATTCCAAGAACTAAGAATGATTATTATGGTGGTAATTTTTAAATTCATTTTTGGCACCACTTGATTTATTTATTTAATGTACAATGTACACAGCCATAGTTACAGCTAGGCTTAAACTAGTGAGTACATGACCCTGTTAAGGCGCAGCAAGATAATAAAACTAATAATATTGTAGTGAGTACCATACTGTCTAATATAACATAGATTAGGAAATTTCACAGTTAAAAATATATTAGTAAAACTTATATCTATTGAGGCAAAACTGTGGAAAATATATTTTACTTTGTCATAAAAACTGCAGCATTAGATCATTAAAAAATAGCTTCAAAATGATGCTTCTAATATAAGGTTAAATGAGTATATAGTAAAAGAAGTTTAATTTTATTCAACCCACCTTTGCACACAGACTCCGCCCATCTCTAGAGACATCACGGCAACTAGTTTTAGACACGCATGTGTGATAATTATGACAAAGTGTCGTTTACACAGTCTTTTTTCGTCACCGTGTCTCATGTAAACTATAATCAAAGATTTCATGTTCATATAAAGTTTTATTATTTCTTAAACATTGCGGTTCAACCATAGAAGAGTAGGAGCCATTATAATGTTTGTTATTTCAGCAAAATTCAGATATCTAAACAAGAGTAGCCGTTATGATTTTAAATAATTATTTATTTAATTTTATTTATCTTTGCACGCAGAAGTCTGTCCATGTCGAGAGACATTATGACGAGTGTAACAGAATTTTCACCTGATTGCGGCAAATCTCATAAGGAAAGTAATATGGTTAGTTGAAAGTTTATTTCATTCTGTTTACCTTTGCACACGCACTCCGCCCATCTCTAGAGACATCAAGGCGACTAGTTCCACCCATGTGTGATACGACAATTGTCGGTCTTTTTTGCCCCACCATAATTATCTCAACGATCTTTTTGTATTTGTCATTAACGTCCTTTTTTGCGTGTCTCTAATGTTTTGAATTCTGTTTTGTAGTAAGTATGTAGTTATTAACATCACACTATCACGCTAATATTATAAAGGCGAAAGTTTGTGAGTGTATTTGTGTTTATTTGTTTGTTACTACTTCACGCTCAAACGCCTGGACCAATATTGATAAAATTTTGTATGGAGGTAGCTGACTCCCTGGATTAACATATAGGCTGCTTTTTATCCCGATATTCTCACGGGATCGATATTTACGCGGTTGAAATCGCGGGGCGCAGCTAGTATATCTATGTAACTACCTAATCATTTTACATTGCAATGACGGCCTTGTGCCTAGTAGATATTGAGTAATTAAAAAAATTAATTAGTAATTGCAAATTAATTCCTACTAAATTTACTTTTGCACACACAACCCAGCCCATCTCCAGAGACATCACGGCGAGTCACGCATGTGTGATATGACAAGTGTTACTGTTTTTTTACCCGACTGCGGCCAATACCAAAAAACCGGTCAAGTGCGAGTCGAGCTCGCGCACCGAGGGTTCCGCACAAATTTGTAGGTATGTAACTACAAATTTACGGTTTTCGGATTTTTTCCTTTATCTGTACTATAAGACGTTGCTTCGTACTAAATTTCAAGATTCTGAGTTCACGGGAAGTACCCTGTAGGTTTTGATTCCCTTGCGAGTGTCGAAAATTTCCGGAAATTTGCGGCATAAACGGCTGTATCTTTTGATTGCGTTGGCTTAGAAGTTTGATTTTTTCACAGCTTCAAGGGACAGTAGACCTGAGTATTTAATATAAATTCCAGCTTGATATCTCCACGCGTTCCTGAGAAAAAGGGTTTTGGCAGACAGACAGACGGACGGACAACAACAAAGTGATCCTATAAGGGTCCCGTTTTTTCCTTTCGAGGTACGGAAACCTAAAAAGAGGGTAATGTAATTGTAAATTTATTTAATTCTATTTACCTTTGCACAGAGAACTCAGCCCATCACTAAAGACATCACGGCGACTAGTTCCAGCCGCGCACGTGTGATATGACAAGTGTCACAGTCTTTTTTGCGCCACCATATCTCGACCATCTTTTTGCATGTGTCATTAACGTCCTTTTTCGCGTGTCCCTAATGAATTCTGTTTTATTAGTTAATCGTTTTAAACGAGACACGGCTCTCTTTGAAGAGATGATTTTAATGTAGCCTTTTTGAAGATGTGCAGATATTATAATTTGATTTATGTCGTCGTTTTAGTGTGTTGAAATACACGTGTCTTTTTAGATAAATTGTTTTTATGCGTTATAAAGTACTAAGTTCCAAGTATACACTGAGACACAGACGGTGTTGTAGATATTGAGTCGTCAAGTCTATAAAAGAGTACGTGTCACCGTTATTTTCATTGACAGAGGATGGAGAATTTGTGACTTTTTTAAAGGGTTCCGTAGTCAACAAGGAACCCTTATAGTTTCGCTGTGTCCGTCTGTCCGTCCGTCCGTCCGTCCGCAGCTTAGCTTATAGACTCTTAGTACTAGAAAGCTATAATTTGGTATGGATATACATATTAATCACGCCGACAAAGCTGTAAAATAAAACCAAGAAAAAAAATTTTTTTAGGGTACTTCCTGTACAGTCACGTCTAAAAGTATGTGTACACTTGGCTTTATTCAAAATTTTATGTTATTACGAAAATAGTATTTTCGTAATAACATATTTTTTATGTTGTGTCGTATTTCAACGTTGCATTCGTTATTTCACGAAAAAATCGCAATTGAAAATTGCCAAGTGTTGACATACTTTTAGACGTGACTGTACTCGTAAAGTGGGGATGTTTTCTTTTTCTCGTCTAGCCCATGTTATGGGATATCGTTGGATAGGTCTTATACGGAACCCTTCATTGTGCCTGGTCCGACACGCACTTGGTCGATTTTTACACGTGGCAGTGTGTAAATGCTAGTTACAACTGGAATACATATTTTGATTTGAAATGTATTTACAGTCTGTTTACAATTATTATTTTACCTCTGTCAGCAGCAACCTAACAGAAACCTTATCGTAATAAGAATAAAGCTCAGAATGATTTTGCTAGACTTGTCAGTGACAGCAACCTTATTAGTATGAGAATAAAGATCACTGATTTCGACAGAAATGCAAAATCAGAGGTGAAAAAACTGTGTTGCGTCTGTCACAGGTCTTTTCAGTCAAAGTGAAATCACTGTTGTTGATTCACGCAACATCTTTGTTTTTCATTTTATAGGTGTTGGCAAACAAGCCGGTCACACTGACTCACCTAATTGAAAAATAAAAACTTTTTTACAAAAAAAAACAACCGACTTAAAAAAAAACACTACAAAGTGATAAATAACTTTAATTTCGGAAGTCGGTGTCGTTGGTTCCGCATTTTCGTTTTTTTGACACCGACTTCCGAAATTAAAGTTATTTATCACTTTGTAGTGTTTTTTTTTTATGTCTGTTGTTTTTTTTTGTAAAAAAGTTTTTATTTTTCACTTTTTAGTTGTACCTACCCCACAAAAAAGTAAACGAAAAGATCGTTAATGTAGAAAATGTAGGTAAATTTTTAGATTTTTGTTCATTTTTCAAAAACCGCTTGTCCAATTTCGATAAAATTTTCATGTAACCATTTAGGAAGTATACCCTTTCCAACAAAAAAAGATTTTTTCAAATCGGTCCAGGCGTCTTTGAGAAATCGGGGAACATACATAAAAAAAAAAAAAAAAAGATTCCGACGAATTGAGAACCTCCTCCTTTTTTTGAAGTCAGGTAATAAAAAAACCGGCCAAGTGCGAGTTGGACTCGCCCATGAAGGGTTCCGTAGCAGCAAGTAACATACCTAATATAAAAGTTCTTGGAGTTCGTTGTAACTTTGTGAAAGGTAAATTGCGGTTTTCGATTTATGACGTATTAAAAAAAAAACTACTTACTAGATCTCGTTCAAACCAATTTTCGGTGGAAGTTTACATGGTAATGTACATTATATATATTTTTTTAATTTTATCATTCTCTTATTTTAGAAGTTAGAGGGGGGGGGGGACACATTTTACCACTTTGGAAGTGTCTCTCGCGCAAACTATTCAGTTCAGAAAAAAATGATATTAGATACCTCAATATCATTTTTGAAGACCTATCCATAGATACCCCACACGTACAGGTTTGATGAAAAAAAATTTTTGGAGTTTCAGTTGTAAGTATGGGGAACCCCAAAATTTATTGTTTTTTTTCTATTTTTGTGTGAAAATCTCATTGCGGTTCACAGAATACATCTACTTACCAAGTTTCAACAGTATAGTTCTTATGGTTTCGGAAAAAAGTGGCTGTGACATACGGACGGACGGACAGACAGACAGACAGACAGACAGACAGACATGACGAATCCATAAGGGTTCCGTTTTTGCCATTTGGCTACGGAACCCTAAAAATGGTCACCACCTTTTGGCACCTGCAACAGCACAGATATAGATATACCTAGATAACGCAAGTATCACGAACTGTATGAAAACTAAGCGTGCCACTTTTGGACTACCTCCTATGACGTCAAAAGCTCGCGCTCTCTCGCTCACGCTCACCCAGCCAGCAGTACACAGGACTAAGCGCGAAAGTGGCGGCTTATGATTTTCGATCGTAAACTGGTGCGATTTTTGGCACGCGAAGTAGGTGCTCTTGCGTTATCTAGGTGTATCTATATCTGTGTGCAGCACCAATGCAATAAAATTATCGTGACCAATTCTGAATGTTTCATGGTGATTGTTTAGGTAAGTGGCATTCATATGTTTGGATGTTTATTTTGAAGAGATTACTTCTTTAGGCGGTTTGGGCATTTTTTGAGATGGGACAAACCATTGAACTCGCGACACTGTTACCAACACCGCGCTACATTCGAATGTCTTTGGCTGCCCTCGGGATGTACGCGGTTTTAATGTATTTCCGATATGTCAGTAAGTGATGGCAAAGTATTCTGTTTGTGTTTTGTTTATATGACGATTCAAAAAATACACAAGTAATTGTTCAAGTTTTCACTTCTGTCGGCACTCCCGGAGTGCCACGGTTTTTTTAAATTTATTTTTTACATACTTCTTTGATATAACCTTTTTACACTTTTGACATTATATACAGACAATTCTAATTTGACCTCTTTATTAGTGGTTGTCATGGCACTCATATCATTTGGTTTTAATATGTTTTTATATTTTTATTTATCTTTTTGATAGATTTTATATTTTGTAAATGTGAGGACTTTGTAGGCCTTGTAGACTTTAGATCTGTAGACCATGTTTTTATTTTATCAAGTACCTGGTACTTGTTGACAGGCCTACGCTGTCCTCCCATACCTATTAATACTGTAATTGTAAAAACATTGAAAATTTCAATTATATATAAAAGAGTGACTGTGGAGTTTCTTATACGAAACGACCAATTGGGACCGTGCACCTAGCTTCTGACGTTTCATAAGTGCCCATGTAGGTTTATCAAATAAAATATTTTGATTTTGATGCCATCGAAAGTAAGTATCGTTCAAAATCTTTAAGGTCGAGATCTATAAACGTTACTTCAGTCAACAATCAATTCGGCCTATCGCAGTCCACTGCTGGACATAGGCCTCTCGCAGACTGCGCCACAGGACTCTGTCCTCCGCCTTCCGCATCCAGTCTACCCCAGCCACCTACTTTAGGTCGTCCGCCCATCTAGCTGGGGGACGTCCCACACTGCCGGTACGCGGTCTCCACTCCAGGACTCGTCTGCTGCACCAGCCATCGGTCCTTCGACAGACATGACCAGCCCACTGCCACTTCAGTTTGCTTACTCTGCAAGCTATGTCGGGAACTCCGGTTCTTTTCCGGATAATTTCATTCCTGATTTTATCCTTCAGACTCTGAGCATAGCACGCTCCGTAGCTCACTGAGCGACCTTGAATATGTGGACCAGCCCAACCGTCAGTGTCCACGTTTCAGCACCGTTTGTCATGACGGGCAGGACGCACTGGTTGAAGACGTTAATTAGATCGTGCTTTAATGTCAAAGCACGAGCTAAGTAACGTTTATCTATCTATGAGACATGAACGTAATCTATGTAGATTACGGTCCCGTCGCTATCTTGTACACAGTTCTGAGTCAGAAGCAGGAATAACGTTTAGCCTCTACTAAGCAACGTTTATAGATCTCGTCCTAAATCATCAGCTTCAATAAATCCAAGACTCATAAACGTGTAATTCACTTCAACTGTACCGGGCTTAAATCCCTAGTTTCACAGTCAACCATTAAATACTTGCTAAAACACCATCCTGCAATTAGCAACAAGATTAACAAAATAATGCCCATCGCACTTAGACTAGCAAAGGAAACTAAAATTATAAAGTGAAGATAGTATTATGAGCTGTTAATGCTCTAATAGCCGGGATACTCTAGCTGAATGCCTCGCAAGCTGTTAGGTTTTATTTTAAAAGACTACTGTAATGGAGGTATAAAGTTGTAGAAAGTCCGCTACTGAGTTAGAAAATAATATGAGCTTATATACTTTTACTTAACTGAATTGTTACCTGTGGCTCGTAGCTATGTAATAATAGCCGCACGGGTTGATAGATCAGGTTAAGTTGCGCTTGCCCAGGTTGGTCTGTGGACAGGTGACCATCTTTATATAGGTACCGAAACCCCTCCGTGGCTCGAAAATCACGTCAACCTCTCACATGCTTGCCCACCTACCTGTCAAAACACCTGACGCGTCGGAGTAGTTGAATGGGCGCAGTAAAGTCATTGTTTTAGCAATAAAAATGACAATAGAACAATGACAATGTTGTGTACACTTGGTGTACCGTTGACGTTTCGAGCACTTTCTCTTATGTACACTTGGTGTACACTTGACGCTTGAAGGGTGCCATTGGTAGATCTTTGACAGTCATTACGGGTCCTCAGAAGCCCGAAAATCTGAATCTGTTTTCCAGAACATTCTGAAATTCTCTTTTGTATCTACGCTCGAATATTTTAATATTTTTAATCCTTGTTAACGTTTTTCGATGCTGTTACTTTTATTTCATTAAATGCGGTTTCAATTGAAGCTTTTATTTTTAACAAGGAAGAGGAAAATAAATTACTCTAGCAAACAATAATTCTGGACTATTCTATGGAAACACGTCATTATGAAAAGGCAATTTGAATGCTTTAGTAGATGAAAAAGTATATAATAGTACTACCTATTATAATTATTATATTCTGTGATATAATTAACATCTGGTTTAAAACAACACGCTATCAAATCTGAACTGCTGCAATTGGTGGACCGAAATAACAACAGCCAAACAAAAGGCTTGACATGAAATTATTGATAGTGCCATCCACGAAGAAGCTACAGACAGACAGACACACTTTCGCATTTATAATATTAGTATGGATAAATGAATGCAGCTAAACCGCCTTTAAGTTCCAATAAAAATGTTACCTCCTCAAGCACACATTTTCTTCTACCTATTTCTACTACAATCTCACATATCTAAAAATCCTATATTCAAAATCTCAGTCATACAAAGTGCAGCACAAAAGATCATTAACACAGACACACAGGCACACACACACACAAATAAGCCGCGACTCGACACCGCGGGTGTGCAAATAAATGCAATTAGAATTCACTTGCGCCACGTGAGAAATATCTTTGAAAATCTGGTGTGGTGCAAGGGATAAGAGACATATAATATTTGCTTGTCGTTCAGATAAATGTATACAGATTTTTTTTTTTGGATGGGAAATCGCCAAATGGCCCCGCTCTGAGTGGATCGGAACGGAGTGTTAAACTCTTACTGACTAAAACCCACCCGTGTTCCTTCCTTAGCCCTTTATGTTGCGGGGTAGCGGTAACCCTTTCGGACAATCCCGCAACCCCGGCAGGCTTCGGCCCTAACAGGCCCCTTCCTTTATGCTGACATCTCTTTATACATAAGACACATAATAAACACAGAGAGACATATAACCATGAATTCAGCAGATGATTCTAGACCCTCAATCGAAAAACTTTTTCGTCGGTTATCAAAAAAAAAAAAAAAGCTGTTGCATACAAAAGTGCAATACCTACGTAGTCAAACTGTACGGAACAACATTTCGGGATGCATGAAGAAGCCTCCTCATGTAGCGCAGTTTGTTCCGCCAGTTACTTAACTGAACCGAGCGCTCGGCGCATCCTGGACAGTCACACCGAACACCTTATTTGACTGGCCAAATCTTCCCTTGCGGTGGTAAAGCTAAAGCCCGCCTGGTTTGCGACCACCCTCCCACCGGAGTCCGGCGTCAAGCAGCCTGCTGTGTTTCGTCGATGCGTGGAAGTTCCAGTGCCTTAGGCATCAACTGGGCACGCTCGTTCCATCATAGACCTCATCCATCGCTTTCCATCAGGCGTGATCGAGACCAAAAGCGGCCCCATTCAGGAAAAAATAAACGACTGTATTTTAAATCTTATTTTCCCAAAACCTTGTCACTTTCACGGAGTTGTCGGTGGCAGCGCAGAGCTCACGTTGACTCCATGTTTTGGCACACAGAGGGCAGGATAGGAGTCCATGGAGTTTCTTGCCCGTTCTTCTCCATAGAGATCTACGTTTTGGAATGGGCTTCAACTAGCTTCAACTTTCTGACTAAATGAACGACTATTTAATTTTGACAATTCAAAAGTGCCTGTACATGGTTTGCTATGGAAATGCTTTGAGTTTGAGTTTGGAGGTGGAGCATGGTTTGCGACATGGCATAGCTCCACAATCACACCACTGCCGGTCCGTCAAGGTAGCCCCAATTTACTAGGTTGGACTTACATCTTCCCACTTGTGTCCGGAGACGGTAATAATACACTGAATTCGTGGCCAGTTTGTGCATCGATATCCCTGCTAACCCTGTATACATTTATCTGAACGATAAGCAAATATAATAGTTGTTTTTCGCAGTAATCTACCTACTGCTCAGGTTGTATGTACGTATGTACAATTCATAGAATACCCTCGGCCAAGCCGTCTACAAAAATTAAGTAATTGAATCTATTTTCGTCAATGTTATTTTATAGCTTCTCGGAATCGTTATTTCATCGACCTTCAATGTCTGGCCTCCCTCGCAATATACGACTATAATTATTGAGATCAAAGCCCTTGTATCCATGCAAAAATACTGCCCTCTTAAACAGTCCTCGCAAAGGTTAGCCATTAGGAAGATCATTGCCCTCAAAATCCTATCCCCGGTTATCTTTTACTGGATCTAACAAACCATGGACGCTTCAGGACCAATGAGGCGTCCCTCATAGGCCAGCTTAATATAATGGGCCATAAAAAAAGGTTAAAGGCCATTCACGAATTGGCGACTAAGTCCAGGATTTAAGTGCTTGTTAGTAGGCTGAAACGTATTATGATATTTATGGACGGATGGAGCAAGTGATTTAGGAGATTGGACAAAATAGAGGAAATGTCGAAACTTAAAGGTTGGCAATTGTTTCTTCATCCATAATTATTATAAATGCGAAAGTGTGTCTGTCTGTTTGTCTATTACTTCTTCACGCTTAAACAATTTAGATGAAATTTAGTATAGAGATAGTTTGAGTCCCGGGAAAGGACATAAGATAGCTTTTATACCAGAAATCATCCTTTAAGGGGGTGTAAAGTTGGTAAAAGTTTGTATAGGGAATCTAACCGCTGAACCGATTTAGATGAAATTTGGCACCTGCGTAGACCATAACCTGGATTAGGACATAAAATACTTTTTATCCCGATATTCGTACGAGATAGAGACTTATGCGGGTGAAACCGCGAGGCGCTGCTAGTTCATGATATCTGAAGAAGTGACTAAAGTTGTTTTGAAAACTTGCAATCCACCCCTGCTTTGTACAAGTGCAATAGCAACATGTCAAACCATTGAGAATTCAATGGTATAGCTAAGTTTTGTATGTATTAATGTCATAATTTTCAGCCGAAAGACGTCCATTACTGGACATCCGCCTCCCCTAAGCACCGCCACCTCAACCGGTTCTGTGCTTCCCGCATCCAGTGGCCTGAGAATATTAATATATTTTACGCATAAACCTTCTGGAATACATAATCAGCCTATAATGTTCCCACTGCTGGGACACAGTCCTCGTCACTGTGAGAGAGAGTGGGCCGTAATCCACCACGCGGGCCCAGTGCGGGTTGGTAGATGTCACGTGTCTTTGAATTTTTGGTTCTAGGACATGCCGGCTTCCTCACGATGTTTTCCTTCACCGTTTTGAGAGCAGTGGCGATGAAATAATTTACACAAAGTAAAGCGCCTGTCAGGATTCGAACCTATGACCTACAACTCGTAAGTCGCGGCCGATACCACTGGGCCACCACTGCTCTCTACCTTCTGGAATAAATGTTCCAAATTATGGTGAAAACCGCATCAGAATCCATTGAGTAGTAAATACAGGGTGTTACGGAAAGGGTATATCAATACAAACGGGTTGAAGAGTGTATCAGGTCTAGAATCTCTGTACAAAATTTCAACTCAAAAGCGTTAACTTTGAAAATGCTTAATATTTTTTTATTTCGACATCACGGCGCTGCACTGGCGCGCGGCGGCGTGATGTGCGTGTACTAGGCGCACAGACACACTACAGATAATGGATAATGACCCTCGTAGTGCGGTGACACGTTTGTTATGATTTCAATTTAATAAACTATCGAAATAAACAACAGAACAAGAACAGTGTAGTCAGGCAAATGTAACGAAATATTTTGGTAGTATTAGGTATTCCATTAATATTACATCGTCGTTGCTACCTATAAACTATGCTTCATGTAGCAAATCATCAAATTCTCTTTGCAGTGGCGGATTTGCTTTGCCTTGAACCTATCGTCGGGCTTAGAGAAAATCCGCTGAGTCATAATAACTAATGTGTATGGAAAACCCATTAAAACGGTCATAGCGAGCGCCAGTTTCACAGGAACTAACGTTGCTCTATAGATTCGCTTTCCAGTTTAGGTGTATATTTGGAAATATCCTCGTTAAATCCTCGAGGCTTTAATCTATACTATACAGGGTGTAAATTTAATCACCGTTTTCCTCTTAAGGGGTGATTGTACTCATCATTATGAACAAATTTTACCTTGGGACCAAATATGATATCGTAAAAAAAAATCAGCTGTTCCCTACATTTTTTTTTTTTTTAACAACTATCACACAACGTCATCTAGTCCCAAGCTAAGCAGAGCTTGTGTTATGGGTACTAGACAACTGATAAACATACTTATATATTTCTAAATACATACATTATTATAGATAAATTACACCCAGACACAGAACAAATGATCGTGCTCATCACACAAACATTTGTCCTGGGTGGGAATCGAACCCACGACCTCCGGCATAGCAGTCAGGGTCACTAACCACTAGACCATCAGGCCTGTCAATTTTGACGAGTTATGCGAACATAAATGTTTTCAGGTTTGGTCCTGATAATGTTCTTTGTTAGTACTTGTTGACAGGCTTATATTGTCCTCCCATACCTGTTCAATACAATTGGAAAACATTGTAAAAACTAATTATATTTAAAACAGTATCCGTGGAGTTTCTTCCCGGCTATTATTCATAGGAAACGACTAGTTAATTGGAACGGTGCACCAAGCTTCTGAAGTTTCATAGGTTTACCGTCTATGTGTAATAAATTATTTATTTATTATTTTTATTAGCCTGTGACGTCCCACTGCAGGGCAAAGGCCTCCCTACTCTCTCATGAGAGAGTAGGGGTTTAGACAAATAAACCCACCGCGCTTGTCTAGTGCGAGTTGGTGGGTGTATATGTGGACCGCCTGACTGGGTCCGTGGGCGCCGCCTTTGACGTGCTAGATGTTCATCAGCCGCCGCCCTGAGTTAATATCCTGCACTAATATCGACTGTTCCCTCCGAGCCTATTTGAGTGTATTTATCCCATAGCCTACAGGTGGCGTTCTACATTTATTTCAATACTAAATGCACGACAGTTTAAAGTCATATCGAGGACTCTCGTAATAAAATATTATTTTAATTTTGAATTTTGCTTCTGCCAGCAAATATCGTGTAAGCAGTATTAGACCTCTATTTCTAACCCACAATAGATTGGCCATAATCAGTTTGCTTTGAGGCATTAGCTTGGTAATTAACTGACGGAAAAGGGAAGTAGCTGCCACATTATTAATTACCTTCTTTTGTATTAAGATCCTTTTCCTTGCTACATTTTCCTTGTTTGACCAACAGATTTCATAGTCATCTGTTTTCAAAAGTTGTATTTAATCTTTTAAATAGTTTTGAACGCATGAAATCTTTCAATAGGATTATGTGTAGATGAGAGCAGTGGTGGCCCAGTTGTAACGGCCGCAACTTACGAGTTGTAGGTCCTAGGTTCTAACCCAGACAGGCGCTTTGCTTTGTGTTTTACAATAAAATAGGATTGATTCTAGTTGCCCATTACAATAAAATAGAATTGATTCTAGTCGCCCATATTTTCTCCTACAAAAATTTTAACACCTGACTGCTTCTGTCCTTATTTTAGGATCCTCCTGTGCTCATGGCCCTCTCGAGCCGGGGCCCCCTCTGGCTGGGGGCCCGTGGCATTTTGCCCCAATGCCACCTTATAGTTACGCCACTGGCCCCGACTCACGTGTCGTAGATCGTGGGTTCGATCTTTCACTCAGACAGGCCCTTTACTTTGTGTAAATTATTTCATCACTACTGCTCTCAAAACGGTGAAGGAAAACATCGTGAGGAAACCGGCATGTCCTAAAACCAAAAATTTGAAGACATGTGACATCCGCCAACCCGCACTGGGTCCACGTGGTGGATTACGGCCCACTCCCTCTCACAGAGACGAGAACTGTGTCCCAGCAGTGGGAACATTATAGGCTGATTATGCGTAGATGATACCAACCCAGATCTTCAAAAAACCTGGTATCTACATACTGTAACCTACTATGTAGATTTTTACCTTACCCATAATTTAGGGATGAAAAAGGATCGAGAATATTCCGAGAAACATTAATCTTTGATCGATGAGTTTCATGGATGACTGAACTTTGACACAGGACGAGACGAATGAATATTGGAATTTTAAGAATAAAAATGCTATTAAGTATTTTATTGCGATTTAAGCTATTTTATATTATAAAAGCGCTATCAAGTTTTATGGTATTATAGAGATAAATTGCATTTCGATCTTAGTGCTTGGCCAGACTGCAAACGCGGACGCGGGGCGGGTGCGGCGCGGCGTACTCAAACAAAAGATCATTTGAGCGTCCGTAGAGGGCACGCGGGCGCGGTGAGCGGCGCGGCTGCTTGGCGCGGAAAGCGCGCGGGCAACTCACGCCATAGCTCGTTCATAAAAGTGACCGCAGTGTGTGCGCGGTTCGATACGGGGTTCTCAAACTAGTTTGTGTTTTTTCTAGTAAAAATAAGTTTTCTTCATCCATATTATATTTTGACAAACACTAGACACGACAAAATTGAGAACGGAGGCGCGCTCCACTGCGGACAGGCAAACCGCGCGCGTTCCCGAACCTCCCCGCCCTGCGCCGCTCCCCGCCCCGCGCCGTTCCCCGCCCCGCGCTGCCAGTCTAGCCAAGCACTGATAGAGTCGTTAGATCAGCTTATGTGAAACTAAAGTCAGAATAGCTTATATTCTGGAGAAAATAACTTCGCAATATGGGTTGGGAATTTAAATTTGATCGATGTTCATGTATTTTAGACGGTGTCTACTACCGGAGCAATTCATCTTCCAAATTACAACAACCTGCAGAACAAAATTTAATTTTATTAATAGAAAACAAACAGCTCTCGAATAAAATTTAATACTATTAATAGAAAACAAACAGCTTATTTATCAAATTAAATTTCAGTTGACAACATCCATCGGTTTCTTACTAAACTTCAACTATATCCGACCATCCTGCATACTTATCACTTTTGTTGACTGTACCTATGTAAAGAAATATTTTCTATTTTCAATGTTAAATAGTACACATTATTAATTCAAACATTAAACTTGCACCACGCAACTAAATACGTCTCTTCATGAAGCCGCGACCGAGGAAACCGACAGAAACCAACATAGCTTTGACGCTTCACTTAAATGTATATTTATCTGGCCTTTTACGATCTTTTATGTACTGAAATGATATGACAATAAAGCTGAAATTAGAGTGGCAGTGGTGGGCAATGGCATGTTCTTAGCTTAGAGTACTGGTGATACATTGGCGTCTTTTGAATGTGCATTTAATTGTGGTGTTTATTTCGAACTAGCTGAACCCGCGACTTAGTTCGCGTGCATGACGGAAAACGTTTTATTTTTTTGCGCGGAACCCTAATTCTTTTTCTAAAATAAAAGTAGCTTAAGTTACTCCGTATAACATCAGCTATCTGCTAGTGAAAGTCCCGTCAAAATCGGTCCAGCCGTTTCAGAGATTAGCCGGAACAAACAGACAGACAAACAAAAATTTAAAATAATGTTATTTTGGTATATGTATGTACCGTGTATACATCCATATGCATTTAGTAAAAAGCGGTTATTTTAATATTGCAAACAGACACTTCAATCTATTTATTTGTATTGATGAAGAAATCTCAGGGTTTGTTATTTTGTCACAAATTACAACGGGCTCTTTGAATCATTATATTGACCCGTAAACTCCGCTTTATTTATTTATTTATATTTAAAAACAAATAACAAGGACTCAAAAAAAATGTTATTAACAATATTTCTTAACAACTACGTTAGTAAATTTAACCTATACACTTAACCTAACACTGCAATTTTGATTCATGCAAATCCCTGCTACAAGCTCAACACCGATGTGGATAGCTTGCAGCAGCGATTCACATATAAGCAGTCCAGTCTGCTCGCTATACACCGCAATATAATGTTGGGGCTGGCCCGCACCCGGCGCACCAGGGAGGTGCTCTGCAGATGGATTTCAGTAGATTGACGTCAATCCAAGTATCGATGGTATTTGATACTTCTCCCACAGTTAAATTCAGATTCATTCAGCCGTCATATTGAGAAGAAGTTGTATAGACGGTTGAAAAAAACTGGCAAAGGAGATTTTCATAGAAACATTAGCATAATACTGAAAAAAACTGTTCTTCATCAATCATCATCATCTGCCTAGCCTTTTCACTATGTTGGGGTCGATTTCCAGTCTAACCAAATGCAGTTGAATACCAAGACTTTATAATTATGGAGCGACTGCCTATCTGCGGTTACTAGGTGATACGATACCCCTTGGTAAGCCTAGTTGTCAAAGTTTAGGGTTTCTGACGACCTGTAATGACTGTTAAAGATTCACGAATGACAGGCTAGTCGGGACCAAGAGCATAACGTGCTTTTGAGGCACGGAGGGATCTTGGTGTGTAAAGATGGTCACCCATCCACGAAAAAACCTGATCGATTGATCCGCACGGCTGTAATTGCTTAGTCAAAAGCACCTGCCAAAAAAAAAAAACAATATTTTTTTTGTAATATTTAATAGCTTAGGTATCATCTCTTACAAAACAGCCTCATGCAAAGAATCGTAGCAGTTACTGTCTGTTTTCCTTTCATAGCTTGATTGACTTCATCAACCTGCGAATGTCTAGCCCTGAATGCCGTTTCCAATGGATCGCAAGCACTAACGACTGGTGCATTGAGCCATGTTGCCGTAACTTTTATTATGCACAGTCGATTGGTGATTGCGCTGGGTAAAACTTTACGTAGAAAAAATGTTCTAGTGAAAATGATTGTGCATGGCATGTTTTTTTTTGCCTACACTGTCCCACTGCAGTGCAAAGGCCTCCACAAATCCTTCCAGGCATCCTTTTTCATCCGTGAAATGTTTTGCTCCCCCGACCCACCCCGTTGCATGATCGCATCGCATCGCCCGCCCGCGGTACTACTTCGTATTCGCTTAGCGACTTTTCTGACTTTTTTCCTTTTTGCTCGGCGTCCAAAGGTCGTAGCATGATAAAAAGCTTATAACCTTCCTCAAGAACCAAACGCAAAAAGATTTTTCCAAATCCGACTGAATTACCCCCTACATACAAACTTCAAACCAACAATTTATCTCTTTATAATCTTTTATTTCATTATGTAAGTATATATAAATTATATTTTTAAATATTAGTATAAAAAATATATAAAAACATTTAAAAATATAAAAAATAGTAGCCCACCGGTGTCGGGAACAGGGTCCAACCTACCGCGGCGGTCAGGGCTCTCTATAATATTATTAAGTTTAGTATAAGTATAGATTACAGTAAAAGGACGATGAAGATGCCTTTTCTCTTCACTTCTTTGAAGACCAAAAAACACAAGAAAGACTACGTATAAATATGTAAAAGTACGGTAACCCATCAAGCTCTTAATGCTACAAAGACAGTCACCACAAAGTAACTTTATAATATTTTATACCCAACGCTTTCATTGCACTTCACATAACATCTTAGCTTTATTGCAAAAATGGTACTTGTACTGCTCGTCTGCTTGAGTAAACTTTTATAACATCAAAAGAAATAAAAAAATACATTCGGATTAAAAATTATTATCTTTGAGGACATTCGTTGGCATGACAACGGTAAGGGTTTCGGAGTAATTGCGCGTACCTGTATAGCTGCTTGAAACTGTTTGGGTTGTACGTAAAATAATTAAATTAGAGTAAGCCTTTTGGTTTAAACCTTAATAGTACTTGATTTCCCGAAAATAAAGCCCCATTACGCGATGCCGTAATCCACGCGGGCCTACTCCCTCTCACCGAGAGGATGCCTGTGTCCCAGCAGTGGGAACATTATAGGCTGATTATGTGTGTGTTGTACGATGCATGTTTCTTGCCAGTGGCATTCAGTGAAATTAATCCAACCAATGGCGTGCAACGTTTTAAAATTTTTGAAGTGAAATTTTCTTTAGGCGCGATGGGCATTTTTTGAGATGGGAAAAAACCATTGAATCCGCGCCACTGTATATCTATAGATGGACAAACTTTTAGAAATCATTCAGACCACCAAAATAAGGACGATGGTAAAAAAATATATAAGAAAAACGCATTAGATAGACAAGAAAAATAATCAGCTCACGAAAATACACTAATATTACAATTTATTATTTTAGGTCAAAATAAAATCACTTTAATCCGTGTTTTTTTTTTTGCTTGGATATATTTGGTTAGACGTACTGAGCGCTGTGTTAAAATTTGTCCATCTATTTTAATGGGACCCTGTATACAACATTATTTTTAGTATATGCGAAACCTGAATATAGTTTGTTTAGAATAAGTAACTGAATCGATTCCAGTAATTTTTACCCCATGTTATATTTAGGCCCAAAAATATTTAAAAAAGGTAAAAAGTTGGACGCCGAGCGACATTAGTAGGTAGTTTTCTACCATACCCATACACAGTAGGCGCGGCGCGGGCGCACAGCGAGCGGGGCGAGCGGGGCGGGGGTGAAGCAACCCCTTCAGTCGCCCGGGTAGTACAGATTGGCGCGCACGTGTCGCGTTCCCGTCCAACTGCATAATCGCGAGCGCGCGGCCGCCGCGGGCCTTACAGTTGTGTTTCGGTTGATCGTGTACCTATCGTATGTAAAAAGTGTCGTGTAACCATGACTTTCTCATACACAAACGTCCAGTACACAGAAACGGTACGTACGCTAGCGGTTTGTGGTGATAACGTATCCCTGGCAGTGCGGCGGTAGGAGGAGCAATTCGGCATCAGAGTATCGTGGAACACAATGCTTTGCCGTGATGATTAACATTTTTAAACACGCCAAGATGGTTAATTGTAGAAAGTTATTATTTGTACCTACAGCCTGCTGTGGTTAAGTAATGCGATGTTTAACACTTTTCATCCACTTTGAACTTTAAGTGGTTGACATAAGGTGCAACAAGTCGCATTGACTACATTAATTGTATCACTTACAGCTTACAAATAAGTAATTACTAATTCGTAGCTTACGGCTGCATTTATTTACGAATAAAGTACATTATAATAACTACCTACACTTGACCATTACGACAGTCCAAAGCCTGCAAGTGTGATGGGAAATGTTATCACCAGTTAATTACAATACAATCGCCGCGCCGTACGTTTAGGCACGCGGTGCGGGTGAGCATGTTTTTGTACGGACAAACAGGTAACATAACAAGCTTATAACTTGGTGATTATTCATGATACAGTTTTGAAATTTTGTACATAGATTCTTTATATAAAAATACTAGACACGTGTTTCGGGTTTCGCATATACTAAAAATAATGTTGTATAGATATGTCAGTGGCTGATGGCAATGTTTTGTTTTCACTTATGTTGGCACTCCCGGAGTGGTACTGGTTTTTTTAGACGGTGCAACATTTAATGTTGCTGCAACATATTATTATGGTGTGCTACAGAAGAGACAATTATTAAAGCGCATCTCGTAAATCATACTAAATTTGTCTGTTTCGAGTCTTGATGTCCCACTGCAGGGAAAAGAGCTTATGACTAACGTTTGTGTAATGCGAATTGGCAACGTCAGACTTTTCATCATTTTGAGTTCAATCATTGAAACTTTTTTTTTTTTTTGAAGCCAAGACGCTACGTCCGAACATTTAAATCGTTAGATTCGCCCTACCGCGTCAAAATATAGTCGCGTTTCTGCTTCGCTTAACACAGCTGATACACACAATAAGATAGTGACTTGATTGTCATATAAACGCCATCTTTATTTTTGTGAACTCACTCTTCTCAGTATAGACACTTTTTCCTATAAAGTTCCTACTGCTGGGACACAGGCCTCTGTGCCCCGTCTCTGGGCCCAGTGTGGGTTGGTAGATGTCATTAATGTCTTCCAATTTTTGGTTCAGGGACATGCCGGTTTCCTCGCGGTGCGCGGTGTTTTTCTTCACCGTTTCGAGAGCAGTGGTGATGAAATTAAATAGGTACCTACCCAAGGTAAGTGCCTGCTTGGGTTAGAACTCACAACTTACAACTCGTATGTCTACCACTGCCCCCGCGACTAAGTACAGACGCCATCACATCAAGCTACTACAATCTGTCAAATTTCGTTAATAGATTTTCAAGTTTATCGCTAAATTATAAGGTTCAAAGTTGATTGGGAAAATTTTACAGTTTCGGGTAGCTTGATGTGCTGGCGTCTGTACCATGAGGGTAAGTCCCACAATTTAAATATTTGGTTACGTCTGATACTGATAAATTGTTTGATTGGCTAATGTCGCCATAAGTCAACATTGAAATTCTGTATGCAAGTTATCGAAGTTCATATTAATAGAAATAGGAGCCCCGCTGTGCGGGGCTCCTATTTCTGTCTGCAGGGTTAGAAGGAACCTAACCAAACCGAACCTCGGGGTGCCCCTAACGTCGTTTAGTATTATGCGAATTAAATTTATGCCAAAACAAATTAGTCTTTAAGATGATTATGCCAACATAAAATGTATGCCTAAAAAAATTATGCCGAAGTATTATTATGCCAAAACAAATTGTGCCAAAATCGTTATGCCGAAGTATATTAGGACAAAGAACATTATGCGAAAAGAAGGGATCCCCATTTATCTAGTGCTATTATTGATCGAAGATCTGAACTATTATAACTACTATACTTTTTTTTGTATCATTCCTATAGTTAGAGGGTTTACTGAAAATTCAATGCCTTTGCACAAAATACGTACTGGATATAGAACTAAAAAATTATTTTTTTCGTTAATATTCTATTCATAAACAAAAACTGCAATATCGTATAACATGCATGAATGATGGGTCAAACCCCGAACAAAAACCTCTGTTTTGTTGAATATGATACATTGCGTGATATGAACTTTAATATTAAAACTGCTGGTTTGTTTTGACCAAAGCTTTGTTATTTTTCATAACAACGCCATTGCACACAATTTATTTTTCGTGGTTACATGGAAAAACACTGAGAAAAATGTATAACTATCTAAAGGCCAGTTGATGGATAGAATACTCTTTATTATGTACACAATATATTAATGTTTATTTACAGACGCCAGCACATCAACCTACCCGAAACTGTCAAATTATAGTACCTATAGATAATATAAATATTGGTATCTGCACATTCTGCACTGTTCCGAAATATAATAAATCACTTAAATTTAACATCTATAAACTTATTTATTTTATTTATAATTATTCAAATAATCGTCATGTTTTTGTCAATTTTTGAAAAATTACAAAATTATTGTCAGGGAAAAGTCCCTGACAATCAATTAGGTAGTCATTTTCCAAAAAAAAATATGTACTTGTTAATCAATTTTGGTCCCAAATAAGACTTTAATGAAAAATTAAATAAAATTCTAGTATACCACCTGACCGACTCCTGTATTTTTCAAGTCCCTATACAGTAATCAAATCAACGTTATGCCGGTAACGCGGCACGTGTAGTCGAGTGGGCACTCGATACCGGCCGATATCGACAGCTTTATCGATTAAAATACTCGGTACTCAACGTATTAAGCAGAGGTGTTGGCTTAGAATTGATAATAATGGAATTTTTTTCTTTATTTGATTATAATTATTTACATATGTACACACACACAAACTAAAATATACAGGGTGAATTTTTCAAGTGGGCGTGGATGGCCAAATTCTAAACTATGAGGAATAGCGAAAAGTACTCAAAGGAGTCGCGGGCTCGATTTTGATGAAAACTAAAACTGCGTCATTGGATTTTTGAAAAATCAATATTTTTAGCCAGGAATCGAACCTGTTGATTTTGAAATAAAAAAAACTCACTGTATTATTACACCATTCGATAGTGTCCCTAATAAGGATCAAATTCTGGGAAGTAATTTTAATGTTTTTGAGCTGAAATTTTGTACAGAGATTCTAAACCAGATACACTCTTCAACCCGTTTGTATTGATATACCCGTTCCGTAACATTAACATTATTACAAAACCCCGTCGTTCGCCCGTTTCGGGCGGGTGAATTCATGCGAATCGACAAATAAGCCCCTAAAAAGTCACTGAATAATTCTAGGACTAAACTAGGTATAGTTACGAATTTATAATGTTCTCTTATCTAATTCAAACTTACGAGCGAAGGAAATGCATCACCGTATTAATGGACTTTTTCCCTCCAGATTATAATGCAGTACGGAAGCACTTAACTTTTTCTGCATTGTTCGCAGCACAAGCACAGGTCTTTGTGGTTTCTGAATGTTAGTATTGTATTCTTAGTAAACGTTTTCAAAGAAATCGTTGTGAATGCTGTTTTTGTGGTCACATTTTTGGTTGATAGTTTCTTTACGTAGGAATCTAGTTTCAGGGATGTCATTTTTTAATTAAAGTCCTTTTGTAGCCTTCTAAAGAAGTCGTATTTATAATTTACATCGTTGTTTTAAGCGTGGTCATGGTGTGTCGATGTAAAAAAAATACAGAAGACTAATTGCCGTAACTAATAAAAACTTTTTTACAAAAAAAAAAACAACCGACTTCAAAAAAAAAAACACTACAAAGTGAAAAATAACTTTAATTTCGGAAGTCGGTGTCGTTGGTTCCGCATTTTCGTTTATTGACACCGACTTACGAAATTAAAGTTATTTTTCACTTTGTAGTGTTTTTTTTTTGAAGTCGGTTGTTTTTTTTTTGTAAAAAAGTTTTTATTTTTCACTTTTTAGTTGTACCTTCCCCACACAAATTCAATTAAGACTAGTGCATTGAAGAATTGAAGACACGACTCGAAGAATCATCAAAATTCCCATAGAAATGCCGGAGATGCAGTACATTTATGCATATAACTTCGTACATAAGAACAATTACCTAATGTATTATATACTAAAACCTTCCTGAAAGTATGTAGATCACACTAATGAAAGAATTATCAAAATCGGTTCAGCAGTTTTTGAGATAATCGCGGACATACAAATATACATACATACATACATACGGGTCGAATACAGAACCTCCTTTTTTAAAGTCGGTTAAAAATAATCAAAATCTATTCGGGTTGGAGTGTGGCCACTATGGCTCAAATACAACTTTTCGAAATTTTCGTTCTTTTTTCGGAAATTTCCCAATTCAAACTCAACTCAAAGCATTTATTTCAATTAAACCAATTACAGGCACTTTTGAATTGTCAAGGGGTCGGCCAGTCAGAAAGATGAAGCTAGTTGCCCATTCCAAAGCGTAGGTACTGTAGGAATTAAATCAAATTCCTATTTATTTGTTCAGGATATATTTTAAGATACTTTTATCCCATTTACATATAAATTATATTATTCGACTTATTTTATATACGTCAAGCCTACGACTCTCATATGACATCTGCTTGAATATTCGAAAGGAACTTAATACAAATATAACCATCGAGTTTTGTAGAGGTGTGGCTTTCCAGCCAGGTTTGCTTTAGAGCCGACCTCTACATGAGCTACGCCCACCCTTGAATAACAGTCTGGGCATAGGTCATGACTTTTATTCACACCATTCGAATTTACAAGCCCTATCTACCTATCCTATTATAAGTTTACCTAAATCCGAGGAAGAAATTTACAAGATGAGGTCCGTCTCTTGCAAGAGTAAGCTTAAGTCAGGACGCACGAATCGCGAATCCAACACTACGTTAAGTGTCAAGCAAGCTAACATCTATATGTGCCAATATGCACCCATACAAACTAACGTCGTCATGCTTAAACCTCGTCGTGCCAAAACCTCGGTAAAAGGCGCGACGCGGCCTCCTAATTATTAATAATACTTGATGTGAGAGTTCACATCGACCTGGAAGAGGCTTAAGAGAATTAAACGATCTTAGCATCAGATTCTTTTAACTCCATCGGACGGGATTGAGCCAGAGGGAGGGAAAAGTTTAAGAGGCCAGGGTTCAATAAAAAAACTAATATATTGTGCTCGTACTCCAGAAATAAAACTTTAAACTCCTACTACGTTCTCTAAAATTCTAATATCATTAAATATCAGTCAATGCTGATAAAACTGTGTGTCCTCAAACACAAGTTGAACCAAAAGTGTCAACCAAACACACTTTGCAAGGGTTATACCCCTGTTAGCAAAGTCGGTGACAACTTATGCTGAGTGTCTGTCACTCCCCCTTCTATAGGAGTGACCACAGTTTTCACAATAACTATCCTCCTATCACTCGCGTCATTAAATACTGGAGTACGAAACATATCCTAGGCCTACTTGTAATCACGTTGAAATCGACAATCTATTCAGGCCTCCCTTTGACCCGTTGCAGGTGTGAGGGCGCACCTCACAGCCCTCTGGGAGGTGCGGATACCTCACACGCTCCCGGCCGCGTCCGATGTATTTTCTCACAGCATATGTAACACACAAATGGACACATATTAATAAATTGTAACAATCATACAAACAAAAATAATGCACTAAAATATGATGTTTACATTCAAGTGACATATTTACATTACATGACAAGATACATGACAATTAAAAAAAACAACAACTATTAATTAACATACTAATATGAAAAGGTTTTAATCAATTTTAAAAAGGTTTCTATCTCTAAACTTCCTTTTTCTGAATTTATATTTTAAAATCGAAAACTTCTTTATAAAATGATGCTTGTTTACAAAAAATGTTTTTATAAAATTATTAATTATTAAAAAACTTTTTTGAAATGATCTTTTAGTCTTAGTTTTTTTGAAAAATGGGATTCTTTTCTTCTTTCGTGCTTTTCTCTTATTGTTTGTAGCACATTGCAAAAAAAACTTATTTAAATTAGGGACATCTACATGACATATTATACAATTACTACGATTACGAACTATAACTTCATCCGTAGGAAAACTAAATGAGTCTATTGCTTGTACGGAGTCGTTCAACACCTCTGCATCTCCATCTCTGACTGCGTCCAAGTTCATATCATCCTCAACTAACTCATCTTTAGTCACCTTATTATTACTATTCATGTCGATGATGAAGTGATCTTTCTTCTCTATTTTGGAAAAATCGGAATGACCATTCTCTTTTATTTCGGACGAATCGATCGACACATTATCCACATCAAAATGATCAGCGGCGATGTTAATTTTATTTATTCCCACATCGCGATCATCGTGCTCATTCTGTGGCTCTGAAACATTGCTAATTACATTAATAATTGGACAGAACTGACCCGATTCGTTGTTTTCATCATTGTGTTCGCTCTCGAACACTTCTATCGGCTCCTTCTCCTCCTCTGCGGGGATGCACACCTCGCTGCTGCGCTCGACACCATCTTCTCCATCACCTTCAACTTCCACGCTGCTTTCTAGGCAGCACTGCTCGTTCTGTAGCGGGTCATCTTGTCTTCCACTAAATAATATAGAAGCATCATTATCTAAATTTACAATATTTACAACATTTTCTTGTCTGCTTTCCTCAGACCGATCTTGTGCTATCTCGACTACTTGCACCTTATTAAATCTTTTGTCTCTGTGACATCTGCAAGGAAGCTCTTCCCATAACACATCACATATAGCCTCAAATGACATGTCATCCTCATATTTCCATTTATGGACTGCTAGGGCAGCACCCTCAAGATATGCCATTAATATGAGCGCCCAGTCGCTCTCACGCCATTTATTATAGGCGGCAACAACTTCAAATCGCCTAAGAAAATCTTCCAGGCATACACCGTCCGTGCCCGTAAAAACTTGAGCCATCTTACTCTTTTTATATTAAAAAAATACATATATCCACTTAGCTTTTTCTCCTGGCGACGTTTCTTCACATCTAATAAATACTCACAGTATACTTTGAGGCCTCGCTTGGCATGCAAGAGGTATATATAATATTCACTTCTATGAGTGCTGAAACAAAAACTATTTCGCAAGCTTAGCGAAAATCCGGCGACCTTAAATGGTCCTCCACCATTTATAGGAATTAAATCAAATTCCTATTTATTTGTTCAGGATATATTTTAAGATACTTTTATCCCATTTACATATAAATTATATTATTCGACTTATTTTATATACGTCAAGCCTACGACTCTCATATGACATCTGCTTGAATATTCGAAAGGAACTTAATACAAATATAACCATCGAGTTTTGTAGAGGTGTGGCTTTCCAGCCAGGTTTGCTTTAGAGCCGACCTCTACAGTACCTATGGAGAAGAACGGGCAAGAAACTCCATGGAAACTCTTTTAAATGAAAATAATATGGTAACAATTTTATTGCAGTTTCGGGTTAACCTTCACCATGGAAACTATTTAAGTTCTGAGAACCATGGCCCTACAACGCACCGTTTCCGAATTATGGGCCTCCGAATTTTATTGTATTGTATACAGGATGTCCCTGGAAGTATGGAATAAATCGAATAGGGGCGTGGGCAAGGTCATTTCCAAACTTTTTAACCATGAGAATGTCAGTGAATTATTTTACGGTTCAAAAGTTATGATCGATTTTTTTTTTTTTCAATTACTTCGCTTAGTGCTCAAAGAAAATAATCATAAAAAAATACTATCAGGGCTATCTAAAAAAAATAAATTGATAGCCCTGATAGTTTTCACGAATTCGATTTTTCTTCTCTTTTTTTTTAGTACTTTTTTTTTATTTTTTTTTTTATTTTTTTTTTATTTTTTTTTTTTGCTAAACCGTTTGGAAATGACCTTGCCCACGTCCCTATTTGATTTGATCCATACTTCCAGGGACATCCTGTATAAAAGCTCTATATTTCCAAAATGTTGGGTCGCCCCTAAGACGACCCACTGATCTCTAGTCACAATCCCATCTGGGCGACAATTAATGTCAAAAATGTAAGGGCCAAAGGGGGAATCAAAGGTATTATGCGACTGAGATCAAATACAAAAAAAGAAACGGTTAAAATTCGGAAATTTATTTATTTATTTAATACTTCAAGCACATAAATGTACAGAGGCGGACTTAATGCCATAGGCATTCGGGTTCGGATTCTTAAAATTACGGGAATCACCCCTCTGATCGGGGATGTAAAATGATTGAAATTGTTACCTCCAACTAAATCGACTGTTGTATCCTCCAAACATTTGTTAACAAATCGTTACATAATATACAATACATAACATAAAATGCATCCGGAAAATCACAACCAATCATAAAGTATTCATCATTATATGGATAACAGCGTCATGTTACATGGATATTGGCAATATTTTGATGGAGAGATAAAATTCAAGTTGAACCAGCGCGGCAGCGGAGCGCAACTATAGAGTAGCCAATCAGTACGGAGCAAAGCCGAGTACGGTCTGAAAAACAAATTAAGAAAAGATTTTTAACGATATTTTTCGCAATTATTTTATTTGAAGTACGACGGAACAAAACTTTGTATATGTTTTACAGACAGATTACTGCTACAGGTAAATATTTATTTACTGTGTTACTGCATTGAATTTAAGTAGATATTTATTACTAGTGTGATTTTTGAAGTGTAAACTTCTTTAGCGGCGTTGCACACTTTTTTGTAATGGGTAAAAAATATTAAACTCGCGTCAGGACATCGCGTCAGGACACGTGACCGTCAGGAGAGATTCCCCCTCCCCCCCTTCTCTTTCTACGGCGGCGCCAACCGAAGTGAACCAAGTGACACACGACAATGGGTGTGGGTGTGGGTGTGGGTGTGGATGTGGGAGTGGGTGTGGGTGTGGGTGTGGGTGTGGGTGTGGGTGTGGATGTGGGTGTGGGTGTATGGATGGATGGATGGACAGGTTATGGCTCGACTGTCTGTGTAGTACCTACACTGCTGTGTATTCGTAAAATTCGTGTATATATATACCCCCTTATTCATAAAACTTATCAAACCTATTTTAGTTAAAATGGGATTTGTCTCTTTCTTACACACAGAAATGACAACCTGACAGATAAAGACAATCGTTCTATAAACCTATTTTAGCTAAAATAGAGATAAAATAGGATTATGAATAAGGGGGATAGTGTTTAAAATATGGAAATTAAACAAAGTGCATCTATTAATGAAAAAAGGGACGCAGAAATAGTGAAAAAAATGAGTTATGTTAATTCAATTAATAATTGATTTATTTCAACGTTAATATTCAAGTTTTCACTTCTGCCGGCACTCCCGGAGTGCAACCCGTCTTTTTTTTATGTCTGTGAAGTGAACTCAGCCACGACCAGCAATATTAATATGACTAAAAATCTGGTGTTCCTTATATTTTGTCGAGATAATGTGATATAATATTTACAAGACAGACGTAGTAGAAACGCCGGATGGGGATGCCCGAGGAGGACATAATTATGTCGTTGTGGATCGTCAATTGCCCGAAAGTCTTACAACCAGTCTTACCAAGGGGTATCGTATTACCCAGTAACTGGTTTGTAGAGGTCAGATAGGCAGTCGCTCCATCTAAAATACTGGTATTCAGCTGCATCCGGTTAGACTGGAAGGTGACCCAATATAGTTGGGAAAAGGCTAGGCAGATGTCGACAAGTGTGTATAGTATTTTTTTACGACAAGTTTGAAATTGTCTTGCTGCATCAAGTAAAATTAATACAACGACATCACACTAGTGTAAAATAAATTACGTATACACTTTTGTCATACAAAAAGGATTTTGACTGCGGTACGGAAACGGCGCGTGGCGTCGGCTGACAGTTCTTTTCATTATAAGGTTCGTGTGGCAAAGGTTTTCGGGTCAGTCATATACCTAATATTATTTCTATGTGAAAATAAGCCAACCTATCTAAACTAATATTATAAATAAAGAGAAAATATTATTTGATTTTTTGTATGTTCGTTTGTTACGCATTCACGCTAAAACGGCTGAACGGATTTAGATTAAATTTGGCACATCGGTAGACTGTGACCTGGATAAGGACACAAAATACTTTTTATCCCGATATTCCTACGGGGTCAAAATTTATGCGGGTGAAACCGCGGGGCGCTGCATTAATAACATAAAACAAATAATTTTATAATACCTATATTAAAAGTATTCAGTGTTTATACGCTAAAAAGCTTTTTAATTTTTGAATTCCCAGATTGCACAAGAAAATTCAGTCAAATATATCCAATAATTTAGTTACTATATCGTTAAAAATTGGCAAAATCCGTAGTCGGCCGATCACTACTATTGACAAAGTGATTTTTTCAAACAAACTGATTGAAAAAATCACTTTGTCAATTTCGGTATTATGACATATTTGAGAATTTCAAAATACTCCTTTGCCAATGTTTTCATTTATTGTCTTCTCCACGTTGTATACTTGGAAACCAAAAGGTCCTTAGCGTAACATGTAATATATTTACACAGCTTTCCACAAATTTTCATATTTTTTTGGCGGGAACGAGCGAAACCCGCTGAAGAAAAAAAAAAAAAGTTCATTGTAGCAATTTTAATTTATATTCCTTACTTATAAGTTATCTGAAGATGGAAACATCAGCCCATAATCTCCTAAATACTGACTAAAAAAAATCTGAACAGACAAATTAATTTCAGTATTTAATGCGATTCAATTACACTCACATAATATCTCCAGTATCATGACATTTAATTAAGAAGTCGCTCAAAAACTTGAGGAAAGCCCTCACGGAATCATTAACCCAGATAATAAGAATATAAGAGGGGGCGAGGAGGAAAATCATATTATAACCCTGTTTGCCACTGATGTGTTCCGACAGTTAAAGGTACCACTCCATTTGTGAACTGAGATTATGGACCAGGAATACGATTGTACATATTGCAAGATATTTTTTTCATAATCCTAAGTTTTTTTTTCGGTGAATTAATTGGTGAATAAATTTTGAGGATTTTGGCGGTCATGTGAATTGTAGTTTTTATTATTTCATGTATGGTATTTTTGTTCAATTTCTCTATTTGAAATTGACAATCTCTATTTCTTCTTATTCTTTACTATTTTAAAACATGCATTCATGGTTAATATAACAATTTATTAAACTACTCTTAGGTCTACCAATGATTTTTGCAATTCAAAAACTTCTTATTTTATTACTCACTAGCTGCGACCCGTGGTTTCACCTGCAGGTCATGGTCTACCTATGTGCTAAATTTCAACCAAAACCATTCAGCAGTTTTAGCGTGAAAGCTTATCAAACAAACACACAAAATCTAATATTTTCTATTTAATATTAGTTTAGAGGTATCGGAGAAGGAAAACATTGTGAGGAAACCTGGACTTTCAGTAACTAGCTTCGTCCCGCGGTTCCACCTGCATAAGTCTCGACCCTGTGGGAATATCGATATAAAAACTATCCTATGTCCTAATCTAGGTCCTGGTCTACCGATGTGCCAAATTATATCCAAATCCGTTCAGCAGTTTTAGCGTGAAAGTGTAACAAACTAACATACAAAAAATCAAATCGTTTCACACCATTTCATAACAAATACGTACTACTCTGACAGAACTACCAAATAATATTTATTATGTATACCCTCAACGTGGTTTATATTCATACCTTATTACCACAAAGCAGTGTTTATCATTTCTTCTTCTTAGCGTGTCGATAGCACTCTAAATGGACTCGGCCCAGAATTCGGCTACTTGTTTGGTGCCATCACCAGCGTCCATCAGTTCCTGCAACGTGCAGCTGACACGACACGCAGGACACGATGTTAAGTGTCCCATCGTTTGTGGAACAACACCACATTTACACTCCAAGGCGGAGTCGTCTATAAATCTCCACCTGAACAGATTTTCCTTGCTTAGCCAACCTGGGTCCAGCAGAGTCTGTTTAAAGACTTCCAGGTTACCCAAGGTATGCTCACTTAAATGTCTCACTGATGGTGGCACGTGTGTTGGATCATTCGGTTCCCTACAAAATGGTTGAGCTGGATGGTGCTGATCCATGCGTCATGATCGTGAACGGGCGCCGTCGGTTGAGACTTGTTCAATGTAGAAGATTGATTTTTGTTTGCCGTGATTTTTTTAAAGAAAACAACGTGTAGTCATTATGCCGGTTTATTCGCAACTGTCATTAGTGGACTGTATGATTAGATAGTAACTACTTAAGTATATATATAGGCTCACAACACACAAACGCTAATCTATTTGGACATTCCGCCCCCCAAAGAACATAGTTCTTTACGTTTAGTCCACTCTCGTCCCCTCGACTAACTATAATTTATAAAAAAATTAAACTCAAACAATGAAACAATAGAAAACTTATGCGTAAAATTAACCTATAACAAGTGTAAATACAAACTCTTAAGAAACATTCCTCTCAAAATCTTAAACAAAAAAAAACAATCAAATGAATAACAGAACAACCTGTATCTTTATTATTTGCAATAAGTAAATACATTCAATGATTCAACAATTAAGCAACGTAACACGTGCGGCTTAGCCGAGCGTATTCAGTTAGGTAGGTATATTGATAACAAACACGGTTATAAGTAGATCATTAGTACATAGCTCAACTGAACTTAACGATGCAGGTAAAGAGTTGGTTTGGGAGAACTCATCATAGTGCTATACTCGTATAAAACATAAATACATTTGTTTTTTTTTTTTTTTTAACTTCATTAATTGAACAGGTTGGTAATTAAACTCTGAACTTGAAAGCAACTAAAATAGGTTTTAAAGAAAATCTAACAATATACATAACAGAAAAATTAAGAAATATCATTTAGTTATAACACAAATTTTGCTCACTGGACGTTTGTATTCTCCGGTTTTACATCTTACGGATACAACTCGGGTTACATTATCAGGTCCAGGATATTTTTTGATAATTTTACCAAGTAACCATTTAGCTGGTGGTACATTGTCTTCCCTTAAGACACAAATATCACCTATTTCTAGTTCATCACGTTTAGTGTTCCATTTATACCTTTGATTTAAATTGACTAGGTATTCTTTATACCACCTATTCCAAAAATCTGTTACAATTTTTTGCGTCAATCGCCACCTATCCAAACCAACAACATTACAATTAGTGTAATCCTCATCTGCAATATTTAACAATGGTTCGCCTACCAAGAAGTGACCTGGTGTCAAGGGTAGAGGGTCATTTGGGTCATCGCTCAATAAAGAAATCGGTCTCGAGTTTAAACACGCCTCCACTTGCGCCAGGACAGTCGACATTTCTTCGTACGTAAGTGTACTATTTCCTACTACTTTTTTCAAATGTGTCTTAGTACTGCGCACTGATGATTCCCACAGCCCGCCAAAGTTAGGCGAGTGGGGAGGAATATAATGCCAGGTGGTTCTTTCTAAAGAAAGTAGCTCTGCTATTTCTCCAGGAAGAGAAGACTGGGCACTATTAAACATATCTCGCATTTGCTTATCGGCGCCAACAAAATTAGTGCCATTATCACTGTATAAATCCTGACAATGGCCTCTACGAGCAGTAAATCGCCTAAACGCAGCAATAAAACCTTTGGCAGTCATGTCGGTTACTGCTTCTAAATGGACTGCTCGTGTAACCATACACACGAATATGCAAATGTAACTTTTGTAAGACTTAGCTCCTCGGCCTGGCGAAAATCTAATAAAAACAGGACCACAGTAATCCACACCAGTCGATTTGAATGGCTTACTGGGTTTCAACCTTGCCTCTGGAAGCAGGCCCATTAGAGGAGTAGTCTTCCTTGTGGAGTATCTCAAACAAATAGTGCACTCTCTGAAATATTTTTTAACCCGTTCCTTAGCACGTAAAATCCAGTACTTGGTTCTAAGGAAGTTTAACATAGCCTGTGGGCCACCGTGTAATGTTTTCACATGAGCATCCGCAATTAAAACCTTGGTAAAATGATGGTTACCAGGCATAATTATCGGGTGCTTCGTGTCGTAACACGCGTCCGATTGTGCTATGCGTCCACTTACTCTTAGTATCCCCTTTTGGTCCAAAAAGGGACAAAGAGATCGTAATTTACTCTTTTTAGGCACACATTCTTCAGTCTTTAACCGTTTTAATTCGAATGAAAACTCGCGTTCTTGTACTTGTTTAATGCATGCTAATAAAGCCTCGTTCATTTCGCTTGGTGTTACAAATTAGGTAGTTTAGATCTGTTATCCTTCTTTAATTTATAATTCAAAACTCGTCTACAATAGGATACAATTTTTAATAGTTTGTTTAAAGATGAATATTTTGACCAAACAAATTCTTCGTCAACGTTAGATAAAACGGTTAAAGATTGGATTCGTTCCTCCTCGTGTGTGTCTTCAATCAGTTTACTCTCTGTGTTTACTGTAGGTTCTGACAACCATTGCGGTCCTCTCCACCACAATGTGTGCTCACTCAACTCCTTAAGCTGCAGACCACGCGAAGCACAGTCCGCAGGGTTTGTCTCTGATGAGACATGACTCCACTGGTGGTAATCCATAATATTTAATATAGTGGACACTCTGTTGCTAACAAATGTTGCCCAACGACTTGAGCCTCCTTTGAGCCATGCTAACACTATGGTGGAGTCGGTCCATCCATAGAGATGTTCCTTAGGTATCTCCAAAACTTGTGATACTTCACATATAAGCTTGGCTGCTAAGGTGGCGCCACACAGTTCAAGTCGGGGTATAGAAATCTCCTTTACGATTGGGGCAACTCGAGTCTTTGCGGACAGTAAATGTACATGCACTCTATTCGAACTATCAATCACTCGTATGTAAACGGCTGCCGCAAACGCTGATTTTGAGGAATCTGAAAATACGTGTAACTCTCTTTTGCACTTTTGTGTAAAATTTATCCACCTAGGTACCTTAAGATTTTTTAAATCTGTTAGATCTTGTCTGTATTTTAGCCACTCACCATGTAATTCATCTGTCAAACTCTCATCCCACTCAAGACCAGATTTCCACAGTTTCTGAATTAAAATCTTAGCATTAACTATCACTGGGGAAATCCAGCCTAAAGGGTCATACAATCTCGCTACTTCAGATAATACTTGTCTTTTAGTGACTAAATCTTTAGGTTCCGTTAAGTTTACTACGTATTGAAAATTATCATTCTTCCTATTCCAACTCAATCCTAACACCTTGATTAAATCATTTAATTTAATAGGTTGCCTTTCACTCAACTCAGTTTTCCCAATATGCTCTAAAAACTTCTCATTATTACTATTCCATTTCTGTAGTTCAAAACCACCACTCCTCATTAACTCATTCATCTCCTCATAAATTCGTATGGCCTCATTAACCGTGTCAGACCCGGTCATTAAGTCATCCATATAATAACATTGTTTTGTTATTTTCGCCGCTAATGGATATTTCTTCCTTTCTAACTCAGCAAGTCGGTGCAATACTTTGACAGCTAGATATGGCGCGCATGCTGTACCGAACGTTAAACGTAACAATTTGTAATGTTGTATGGGTTCCGACGGATCAAATCTCCAGACAATTCTCTGAAAATCCGTATCCTCGTCCGCTACTCTCACCATCCGATACATTTTGACAATATCGGCTACGATACAGATTTTATGATGACGCCATCTCATCAAGATGTGTCTTAAATCTTGTTGTAACCTTGGGCCAACAACAAGCTCATCATTTAGTGATACACTATTGTCACCTTTGCTCGAAGCGTCAAAGACGACTCTCACTTTAGTAGTGTCTTTGTCTTCTCTCACCACAGCATGGTGAGGAAGATAGACAGCTTTAGAATTCTGCTGCAACTCACTCTCCGAAACCAGCCTCATGTGGTTCATACTCAAGTACTCACTCATAACTTTATTATATTCTTCTCTTAACTTTGAATCTTTCGATAGCTTTCTCTCTAAATATTCTAACCTCTTCACTGCTCTCTCTTCTGTATTACCATATTGACACTTAGGATCGTCCGTTGCAAAAGGTAATCTCACTATAAATCTCCCTTCATTATCTCTCACTGTAGTTGAATCAAACAAATCCTCACATATTTTCTCGCTATTAGTCATCTCTTTCTTTATTAAATTAGGCTCATCTTCCATGTCCCAAAATCTTTTAAGTAACTCATCCTCTTTCATCTGTATGTGCATGCTAATGAGATTATCTTTTGCTAACGTTCGAGATCCCTTTGACATTCTCCCTGACAAAATCCATCCAAACACTGTATTTTGTGCTATTAAATTACAATCAGGATGCTTCATAACGCCATCAAGTAATATTTCGCTATAAACCTCTGCACCTAGCAAAATATCTATCTTACCTGGCGTCGCGTATGTAGGATCAGCTAAAGGAAGATTGTCAATTTCCACCCATTTGGAAGTACTCATGTTGGTTGAAGGAAGTAGTGAAGTTAAAGAATGCAACACATAAGCGTTAACTAGGATGTAACTAGCTGGATTATGACGTGATTCCAGGCGAAGTGAAACCGTGTTTTTTATCCTCGTACGGCCATCTCCTAGCCCTGACACCCAGCCACTTACTGGTTTGCGTTCAAGACCTAATAATTGCACAGTTGACTCAGATACAAAAGATGCCTGTGACCCTTGGTCAAGTAAAGCTCGAATTAATTGTTTAAAACCGTTAGAACGGAATACCTTAACCTTCGCCGTCGCAAGTAGCACGCTGTTGGGTTGTAGCTCTCCTCTAGAAAATGTAGCAGTTATGTTTGTGTCACCTCGTGTTGTACTCGCTTTCTCCTGTTGTGGTTCACTCGTTGACACTGCGGCTGCCTCCTTCAGGCTACTGGCTGGCTCCTGGTTCTCTCTCAGAAAGTGTAACATCGTATGATGTCTTCTCCCACATGTCTTACAGCTGAATGACTGACGACACTTAGCTACCGCATGAGTTGGCGCCAAGCAATTAAAACATAATTTACTCGTTTGAACGAAGTCCTGTCTTTCCTTAGGTGTCATAAGGCTAAAACGCTTGCACTGGTTGAGATAATGAATTTCATGACACATCGGACACTCTGCTTTAGCCTTAGACTTATTCTCTTTCTCCTTCTCTACTGATGCGTGAAACGATTTCGACTTAGCAGCAGGCTTAGCTTGTTGTGCGGCGCGATTCCCATTCGTATCTAGCATTTCTAACGTCCTGAATCTGTACTCCAAATAATCTCTCAATTGTATCCAAGTGGGCAACTCATCACACATATTTATCTGCTGTTCCCATTGTTTGACGGATTCGTTGTCTAATTTTGAAACGATTAAGTGAACGACAGACGCATTTGCGTAACTGGATTCAGTACTGATGCCCAAGTTTTCCAAAGATTTCAGACAAGTAGATGTTGTATCCAACAAACTCCTAATTGCATTGGCTGACTCGGTTTGAATTTTCTTTATGCCAAATAAAGTCCTCATAATAGCATTACAATTATAACGCTTGTTATTGTAACGCCGAACTAGCTGCTTCCATGCTTCCTCATAATTTGCATCAGTCGTCGAAAAATTACTTAATAGATTTAATGCTTCTCCACTCAAATTGGACTTGAGGTAATGTAATTTTTGTACCGATGAAATATTCTTATTATTGTGTATTAATGAGGAAAGATGTCGTAAAAGGTTGGCCACTCTTCATATTTACCCCCAAAAGTAGGTAATTGTATGCGGGGTAGTTTCACATCACTGCAATTATTGTTCGTGCTGTTGATAACTCCTGGGTTAGGTAACTCGGTAACTGGCGGCAAAAACTGTTGCAAAGCTTCTCGCAAATTTGATTTATACTGCACATATAGCTCCTCAAAAATCTCATATTTTCCTTCTGTAAAATATGCTTCCTTCTTATTTTTCGCTTTTGCAACTACCTCCTTGTGTCCATCCTTAAAATCTTGAAATAGCTGTTCTAACAACTCCAATCTCGTTTCTAAATACTGGCGTTTCATTCTATCTTTCGGAGTTTTCTTAAAATTTCTCTCAGCTTTTATCAAATTTTCGATCAACTCATCTTGTAACGACAAAAGTGCCTCCATTGTAGTAACAAATAAACTCGCACAGCAATCACAGCAAACAACACTCCGATCAGTCACTTGTTTTAGGTAATAAATAAATGTTCGCAAAGTATTTAACAGTTTGTTTATATTTAATCTCTTTAAACACTCACTCAATGTACTTATGATTTGCACCAAAGTCACATACACCTTGTAAACAAGTAACAGTTTAAAGTCAATCAATTTCACTGTAATAACTCGTTTTTTAAATGTTTTTATAACTTGCACATTAGCTATTAGCAAAACGTGTCACCCGATGACTCCTTATCGCACTCAGGTAATATTCTTTTGTTCTCGCGGGTCGGTCGGGGTCGATGCTAATTAACACTATCCGGTTCGATTATGGACCAAATGTTCAATGTAGAAGATTGATTTTTGTTTGCCGTGATTTTTTTAAAGAAAACAACGTGTAGTCATTATGCCGGTTTATTCGCAACTGTCATTAGTGGACTGTATGATTAGATAGTAACTACTTAAGTATATATATAGGCTCACAACACACAAACGCTAATCTATTTGGACAAGACTGGTCATCCCTTAACTGCCAAGGCTTATTTTTAATATTATTTCTTGTATTGTTTCTTCATTTGTGTTTTTTTTTTTACATTGTTCTCACATATAAAAGCAACAAGAATAATGTACCAAGGATTTTGTAATATCTTGATTTGAAAAGAGTGTCAATGGAGTTTCTTGCCCGTTCTTCTCCATAGAGATCTACGCTTTGGAATGGGCAACTAGCTTCAACTTTCTGACTAACTGACCGACTACTTAATTTTGACCATTCAAAAGTGCCTGTAATGGATTAATTGAAATAAATGCTTTGAGTTTGGGTAACTCATGTCCAGGTGGGAGATCTTCAGCGGATAGAACAAACAGTTTGGGTAAGGAAGCACTGTCTCGCCACAGCTTCAGTCTATCTTGTGATCGTTCGCCAGTGTTCTTTGCGGCACAAGGACAAGGATGTTATCGTGCAAAGACATGACGTTTATCAATTGTCTAGGGTAAACACCTTTTTAAAACGACATCATTATTATATTTTGACGTCACTGATATTAGACACACGTTTAACGAGTGCTTAATTTTTTATAGTAAGACCCATAATTTTTTAAAATTTGAAGGAATAATAATAATAATAATATAATTTTCAGTTTAATTAAATTTTAGAAGCAGTTTTATTGTGAAATTTTACAAGCAAAGCCCAGAAACTCAATTTTTAATAATTCCAATCGAAAAAGTACATATAATGAACCATAATATTCGAATCTTTCACCAAAAACTACCGAACCGGAGAGGTGACATCTGTCATGTCACCTCCGGTAAAACCAGATAAATAAAACCACAAAAATGTTGACAAGATCAGCCGCAAGACGCGCACGCCTACCACCTCCGGACTCTTCGCTCAGCTCCGCCTCGCCGCCCGCGCCGCCGGTACCCAGCGCCACTGTGAGCGCTGTGACGACGCCGGCCGCGGCAGTTGCGTCGAGCTCGAGCGACGAGTATTTCTCTCCGCCCACGACGCCACCACCTGTTCGTCGACGGGGAGGACGCCGGCCGCCGGACGGCTTAGGACCTCGAGGCCCATCGGCCTCTGATAGGGTCCCAGCTCCCGGCGGAAGTGTGCAGCGCATGAGATGGACACGATCCATCAATGAAAATGTCATGCGCTCATACTATGGGGCTACAGAGGGGGGAAACAATCTGACCGCGTATCGTGTTCGGATGCTTTCTCTTTTTCAGGTGCTTGAACCAGCTGTCAACGTTTCGACACAACGACTATCGGATCAAGTGCGGGTCATCCAACGTAATCATATGTTGGATGATACTGAGGTGTTCAAGTAAAACAAACGTGTAGCTAGTACCGTGGTTTATTGGGGACTGTCTGTCCTTGACACGACCGCCGCATCGGCGCATACACACTCACATATAGATACACATACATCACACCTTCACCCTTAATCTAAACATCCTTATATTTATACGTATTCAATTTAGTACTTACATAACTAACAAAACCCATAACATTAGTTATAATTAGGTAGCTTATTTAATAATACATATACTTATACAATTAATAACTTACGTAACTAACAAAAGAGGAAATATGACTATCATATCTTATAACTAGGTGGCTTATTCATTCTACATGCTCGGATGGGACGAGACTGGGTCGGCTCAGGAGAAGGCAAAGGAGTCTGTGTTTTTGGTTCGACACAATCATCAAAATGCTCTTGTTCTCCGTCACCCGGAGGTGTATTTGCTGCGGCTGAGTCGTCGAAGTCCCTGGGCGCTTCCTGGTTCCCAGATACATCCACCATCTCTGGTTTCTCTCTAACCGGGCTAGAAGGACAGATTAATGAGCTCCGTATCCGTTGCTTTAGCTGATCAACATGTTTATGGGATTCCCTACCTAAAGCATCTACTACTTTGTAATCGGTGGTTCCCATCTTAACCGTAACTTTCCCTGATAACCATTTATCCTGTCCCCTATACTGACGCAACCAAACTTCATCCCCCGGATGCAATTGACGTGACCCAGTTGCGCCATACTTTTGTTGTCGCCACTGTGCGTCCCTAACTTTATTGTCCCTATTAGGTCTCAGGGCGTCGAATTTAGTACGCAACCTGCGGCCGAACATGAGAGACGCCGGAGTTTCACCTGTGGTACAGTGTTCCGTGTTCCTGTAGTATAGGAGGAATTTATTTATAAATAAAGGTATGTTTAAATTTTCCCTAATGGCCTTCTTAATAACCCTTTTCACTGTGTGAACTGCATTCTCTGCTGCCCCGTTTGAGGCAGGGTGATATGGTGCTGAAAAGATGTGTTCAATGCCATTGGCATTAAGGAACTGCGAAAACTCATGGCTTGTAAAGGGTGGCCCGTTGTCCGAGACTATTTGTTTAGGTAAACCAAAACGTGCGCACACGTCACTTAAAACGTTTATTGTGTGACTAGCCGCTGTACTAGGTACTTGACTAACTTCTAGCCACTTGGTTCTAGCATCAACTATAACTAAAAATATCTGCCCCGAAATAGGGCCTAAAAAATCTACATGTATACGGGCCCACGGTCTATCTGGCCATGGCCAAGGGCAGGGCATATGTCGCGGCGGCGATTCACTTTCTACAGCACAGACACTGCAAGCGCGGCATGTGTTTTCTATCGCTTCGTCCATTCCCGGCCACCAAATGTAGCTCCTAGCAAAAGCTTTCGTTTTAACTATGCCCATATGGGCTTCATGTAAACCAATTAGAACCTTACTCCTACAAACCTCAGGTACGACCACCCTATGGCCCCACATCACACAACCTAATTCCTCATAAAGTTCTTTTCGGCGATTGAAATAAGGCTGGAGCGATTTTATTTCGTTATCGGATGGCCATTCGTCACGAAGATATCTTAGAACTCGGCCTAGTAACTGATCTCGGCTCGTCTGTTTTTTAATTTCGTTATAGTCTAATAGCATTGCATTTTGCGCGAAATGTAAATATGACTGTTCCGGAATTGTATTTTTTTGTTTACTCGCAACCGCAGCTGGCAATCGTGATAAGCCGTCCGCCCCGTTCTGTTTAGAAGTGACGTACTCAATATCATAGGTATAGGCTGACAACTTTATAGCCCATCTTTGTAATCGACTTGCGGCCATCGATGGTATACCTTGTTTAGGGCCAAAAATAGTGACCAACGGTTTGTGATCCGTGCGTAGTGTAAAACGTCGACCGTATAAATACTGGTGTAATTTTTCTAAACAAAACACAATAGCTAATGCCTCCCGCTCGATTTGCGAATAATGTTTCTCAGCCGCATTAAGGCGAATGGTTACGCCAAACTTCAAAGTAGACCTCTCTTTGAAGGCCTACTTCTCCCAAATGGATAGCCCAAATATATTAAAAAAAATATATGATATGTGACATATGTTTACAAATATAATTTAAGTTTGATTTTTTAAATATTACTGTTAGTTTTAACAATAAAAAATCATATCCATCCTCTTATTTTACGCAAGAATTTTCTTTCTACTTCCAAACGCCTGAAGCGATTTTGATGATTCTTTCACCAAATTATAGCAAATTTAATGGTTTATAAAAATTAAGTTTGTTTTTTTTAATAATTATTATTTAAGTGGGAAAAAATCAGTAACACCATGGTTTTACCTATACGGGCGCGGGCAGCAGCCGCCCGGTCAGTCTCGCTGTAGCGTTCGCACGGGGAGGTTGTGTCGCATGTCGGCTCGCTCCGATCTGCATTTTTGTAGCAAAGACTAAATAGCGCAGATAGTACACTCGGACTGTTCGTTTACGCTTGGACGTTGATAGTATTAGTAGTAGTGATAGTTTGTTTGCGAGTGGACGATATATTATTGTCTATTGAATACTAATATAATAATAATATCAATAAAACACGTTTATTCAGTATACAGATCGTTTATTCACGTATACAAACTATAAAAAATACAATTACAAAAAAAAAAAAAATAAAACTAACTTATGACTAATACCGCTCTTAACAGTGGTAGTTTTTAGGGTTCCGTACCCAAAGGGTAAAAACGGGACCTTATTACTAAGAGTCCTCTCTCCGTCTGTCTGTCTGTCACCAGGCTGTATCTCACGAACCGTGATAGCCAGAAGAAGGGTTATGTTTTTCGAGAGTATATAATATACAGGGTGAATTTTTCAAGTGGGCGTGGATGGCCAAATTCTATACTATGAGGAATAGCGAAAAATACTCAAAGGAGTCGCGGGCTCGATTTTGATGAAAACTAAAACTGAATCATTGGATTTTTGAAAAATCAATATTTCTAGCCAGGAATCGAACCTGTTGATTTTGAAAAAAAAACGCACACTGTATTATTACACCATTCGATAGTGTCCCTAATAAGGATCAAATTCTGGGAAGTAATGACATACGGCAAACTTAAGGAAAATGTTGAATCTTAATAAACTGCTTCTTATTTTAAAGTATTCATGCCTCGATTACGTACCTTGTTCGAAATGATGCTCAATATTTTTATTTTACTAACACACCCGCAGCGCAGTCACCTTCACAACATTATGTTCCAAATTCAAATTTCTTTTACGATCTTTGGAAAATATTCTAATGGAATCACTAATATTGTAATGCTGAATGGCAGTACAATCCTTGAGACGTCGAATCCAGCTATGTATTGAAAACAATGGTCGCGTCAGGACACGTGACCGTCAGGAGAGATTTCACAGGGGAGAACTACTACTCCTAACTACTAAGTATCCCCCTCTCTTTCTACGGCGGCGCCAACCGAAGTGAACCAAGTGACACACGACAATGGATGGATGGATGGATGGATGGATGGATGGATGGATGGGTGTGGGTGTGGGTGTGGATGTGGGTGTGGGTGTGGGTGTGGGGTGTGTGTGTGGATGTGGGTGTGAGTATGGGTGTGGGTATGGGTGTGGGTGTGGGTGTGTGTGTGGCTGTGGGTGTGGGTGTGGGTGTGTGGGTGTGGGTGTGGGCGTGTGTGTGGGTGTGGGTGTGGGGGTGTGTGTGGGGGTGTGTGTGGGTGTGTGTGTGGGTGTGGATGTACGGATGGATGGATGGACAGCTGATGGCTCGACCGTCTGTATAGTACCTACACTGCTGTGTATTCGTAAAATTCGTGTATACTCGTATAGTGTTTAAAATATGGAAATTGAACAAAGTGCATCTATTAATGAAAAAAGTGACGCAGAAATAGTGAAAAAAATGAGTTATATTAATTCGATTAATAATTGATTTATTTCAACGTTAATATTCAAGTTTTCACTTCTGCCGGCACTCCCGGAGTGCAACCCGTCTTTTTTTTTCTCATAACCTATCGAGTGGGGTATCAAAATAAAAGGTTTTAAAAGGTGATTACAAAAATATATACAATTTATAATATGGTAAAAACTAATTCAAAGTGACAAATCGTAAAAAACACCTACCAAGAACTAAATCGTCAGCGAAATCTTTCACATTTGTAAACTAAAAAGCAGGAAATAAAAAAATTACAAAACCCGACTGCAACCTTATACTAAAACTAACTGAAAAGCTAAAAACAAGCCCATTTTAAATTAAATAAAAGTTGGAAGCAGGCGGGACCCATTTGAGTTTGTAACTATAATAATGGTATTCTTCTGGCAATCACGGTTCGTGAGATATACCCTTTGGGTACGGAACCCTAAAAACTACCACTGTTAAAAGCGGTATTAGTCATAAGTAAGTTTTTTTTTTCATAATTGTATTTTTTTATAATCTGTATACGTGAAAAAACGAACTGTATACTGAATAAACGTTTTTTATTGATATTATTATTATTTTTTATTTGTCTCTAAGAAAGCAGTATTTTTACTGTAAGTACAATAGCATTCATACTCACAACATAAATATTGTACGTATTCTCGATCCATCTACACTCAGTAAGTAGGTAGCATCATAAAACTGCCTAAGACAAAATGCATCCCACGCCGCATCTGCATGCGCTACGTACGAGTACGACACTCTTTGACATTGGGGAGGTAAGCGGGCGCGCGGGGTGAGGCACTGGGTTCGCCTATGCTCCGCCCAAACACTCAAGGACATTCGAGGCTATAATCGCCTTAAGCGCGCGCGACACATACACAACCGGGCGCTCGCGCGCTCCGCCTGTGCTGCTATCCTGCTCGCACATCTGGCTCAGCACGCCGCCTATGCCTCTCGCGCTCGCGTCGCAAGTTAAAAACAACGGTTTGTTTGGTTCATAATGAGCCAGGACGTCCGCACTAATTAAAACATTTTTAATTTTCTTAAAGGCTGCCTCACATTCCCTGTCCCATTTCCACGTCATTCCCTTCCCTAATAACCTATACAACGGCGCCAGCATAGTGCTGAGGTTGTTGACGAATTTGGCATAATAATTTATTGTTCCTAGGAAAGCCCTTAAGTCGGTGATATTTTCTGGTCGGGGAATGTTTAATATACCTTCTACCTTTTCTGGGTCCACTTTAATACCCTCGTCGGAAACAATAAATCCTAAATACTTCACTTCATTAGTCATAAACACACATTTATTTTGTTTTAGTTTCATTCCGTTATTATGTAATCGCTCTAAAACTTTTTCCAGTATAACTAAATGTTCCCTAATATTGCGTGATCCAATAATGATATCGTCGAGAAATACTTCTACGTTTGGGATATCGTTGAGTAGGTTGGCCATAATTCTTTGGAATATGCCTGGGCTCGAGGATAGGCCATAAACTAACCTTTTATACTTAAAAAGACCCTTGTGGGTATTAATAACTGTACAATTGTCGGGGTCATCTAATTCGATTTGATTATATGCCTGTGTTAAATCAATTTTCGTAAATATTTTAGCACCGTTTAATTTAACTAACAAGTCATTAATACGTGGTAACGGATATTTGTCAACCAGTAGCACGGGATTTAAGGTTATTTTATAATCAGCACAGATACGGAGTCCACCATCAGCCTTACGTACCGGTACAAGTGGAGTAGCCCAGTCCGAGCTCTCCACGGGCTCGACGACACCAGCGCGCAGCATACCCTCCAATTCTGCCTCAACGCTCTCGCGCAGCGCGTACGGCACAGGCCGTGCGCGGCAAAATACCGGCACCGCTCCGTCACGTATCCGTAACTGGGCCTTGCCTCCCGTGAAACGGCCCAGTCCCTCCGAGAACAAATCCTTATATCTGTGAAGCAATAATGTTAATTCTTTATTACAGGAGTTATTACAATTCGATCTGTCTGTGTTTATGGTCAACATATTTTGATACATTGGTATTTTAATACCTAATTCTGTAAGCCATTGACGACCTAACAAAGACGTGGTACCCCCATCTATCACAAACAACTCCATTTGTTTCGACTTATTATTATAAGTCACTAGTGGCATTATTACCCCCATTGGTTTAATTATAGTGCCATCATAGAATCTAAACACCAATTTAGAATTTTTTAAATGTCTATGTCTGAACAGTTTATAATACATTTCCCCACTGATGCATGACACTAACGACCCCGTATCAATTTCCATACCTAACTTGATTCCATCGACACACATGGTTAGGCTCACCGGTTTGTAACTGTTTAAGCTGAGTTGGTGGACGTCTTCCACCGCCTCCCAATCTCCCTCGTCTGACAACGGCGCTTCATCGTCTCCCGACTGGTCCGCAGAGGTTCTCGGCCTGGCCGCTTCGCTCGTTGCCTGCACCTGCGCTGCCATGTTGTTGGTATCACATCGATCTAGGGGCTGTCGAGCCCCTCTTCCCATTGGACATACCCGACGTAGATGACCTTTCTGCCTACATCTCCCGCAGATAAACCGATTGTATCTACATCCTTCACTCTGATGATTTGAGGCCCCACAAGCTGCACAGCTAATCCGCGACTCCTCGGTATTGCCCTTCCGCGTGCCCGTCGATATGTCGCTCCGTACATCACGGCCTCTCCGGCCGCGGCCACTGCGAGTCGACGTGGCCACCACGTGCAGTGCTCCTGCCGTGACGTCACCGCCATTGCCCGGCTCGCCATTACTCCCGACTGTGTGTTCAACTGCCGCTGCATCTCGTTCCGCCGCTTCCATAGTGCACGCTATTTTCACAGCGTTTGTATACTGCAGATTTTCTTCAGTGAACAGTCGTTGTCTAATCGCCTCGCTTCGCAACCCACATACTAGCTGATCCCGTAGGTTCTCCTCTAAAACTTCTTTAAGTTCGCAATATTTCGACATCTTCTTAAGCTCTGATATATATTGTAAGATCGATTCACCCGCATTTTGCCTTCTCTGTCGGAAACGATATCTCTCTGCCATGAACGACGGTTTTGGTTGCAAATGATCAGTCATAATTTTCACCACCATCCTATACGTTTTTGCACTCGGTTTGTCCGGACTTGTTAAGTTACTCAATAGTTCGTAAGCTTCGTCACCCATTGTTGCAATTAATGTGGGTAACCAAAGTTCCTCCTTAACACTGTTCACTTTAAAGAACATTTCCATACGTTCCACGTACATTGACCAATTTCCCGATCTTACATTATACTCCGATAACTTCCCGATAGACATATTTGAATTTATTTGTCAGCCCGCTTTTAATTAATATCCTCGTCGCCAGTGAGGTGTTCAAGTAAAACAAACGTGTAGCTAGTACCGTGGTTTATTGGGGACTGTCTGTCCTTGACACGACCGCCGCATCGGCGCATACACACTCACATATAGATACACATACATCACAGATACTACACTTGATCGCCTGCGAAATGAAATGCAGAGTAGCCATGTCATCGCCCCCCAGTCGCAGACTACTGTAATACTACCGCAGACTAATACAAGTCATGCTGACGAGGGGAGTAATGATAGGGCTACAAACGTAAGTACCCAGTGCAATGAGGAATTGAGGAGTGCTTTGGACGATGCGATTCAGGAATATCGCTTCATGTCGCCCGAACTTAGGTCACGCTTGCCTCGTTTGCCCATGCATAACAAAAATAGGGCGCTGGTGGCGGTCCTGGATTCGCAGTTGTCAAAATATTTTGATACCTGCGAAGACCTCACCGATACTCATTCGATTCTGTACTGCGCGGCTGTAGCGGCATGTCGTGTAGCTCACGTTAAATTTACCAATGACTTTAGAGCTACACGTCCGAAACCTGCCGTACCAGCTTGGCAGTGCAGAATTGAACGTCGTATTGGTGGGGCCAGAACGCTCATCGGCAAACTAATCTGCTTCAGGGAGGGCAATACTCGCCCTAGAGTGATGCGCTTTTTGAGGCGGGCATTCTCGGGGACTGATATCAGTCCTCAAGACTATATGTCCTGTGTCACATAGCGCATCGACTTCCTGAAGCAGAAAGTATATGCATGGGCGAACCGTATCCGTCGGTATAAGCGGCGAGTAGAGCGATACACTCAGAATCGCACCTTCCAGAGTGATGAAAGGTGGGTTTATAGGGGTTGGGAACGACCGGACCAAGGTGTGGCTGACACGCACCTGCCGGATGATGATGCCATGTGTTCCTTCTGGCGCAGTATCTGGTCGGTGCCTGTCAGTCACACTGAAGGTGATTGGGCTCGAGAGGTCGAGCGAGCCTGCGATCCAATACCAGAAATGGGGGCTATAACCATCTGCCCTCAAGATGTAGCTCGTGCAGTCCGTCCATTGCCCAACTGGAAGTCTCCAGGGCCGGACGGGCTGCAGAACTTTTGGATAAAATGGTTTACAAGGTCGCACGCCCGCTTGGCATCTCAGTTCCAAATTGCTTTGGAATCTGGTTCGGTACCCCAGTTCCTAACGACAGGAATTACCCACCTGCTCCATAAATCAGGTAGCACCGCGGAACCCAAAAATTATAGGCCGATCACGTGTTTACCGACGGTCTATAAAGTTCTTACATCCATTTTGAGAGCTAAAATTAACAAACATATAGACACCAACTCCATCATATCTACCTCTCAGAATGGATGTAGGAATGGGTCCCGCGGTACTAAGGAGCTACTCCTCATTGATATGGCCATTAGCCAACAGGTTCGTCGCTTCCGAAAGGATCTGTCGACATGTTGGATAGATTATAAGAAGGCCTATGACTCGGTGCCACATACATGGCTCATGAGGGTGTTGGAGTTGTATAAAGTAGATACAACTCTGCGCACCTTCCTGATGTCGTGTATGGGGCAATGGAGGACGGTCCTTCGCTATCCAGGATGTCGAAATATTCAGAGGAATAGCGAACCGATGAGGATTGAGCGAGGCATATTTCAGGGTGATAGTTTGAGCCCGCTTTGGTTCTGCTTAGCCTTGAATCCTCTAAGCAAACTGCTGGAGGATTCAGGTCTAGGCTATCGGCTGAGGAGAGGTGGTCAGGTTATATCGCACCTCCTTTACATGGATGACCTAAAACTCTTTGCCCCCAACAATTTGCAACTGATGGAGCTACTGAAAGTAACTCAAACTTTCAGTAACGCCATTAGGATGGAATTTGGTGTGGACAAATGTGCAGTCATGCATGTAAAACGAGGGGAGATTGTGGAATCCGTGGGAACTCAACTCTCGGATTCCACAAACCTTAGAGCCCTCTCCGCATCTGAAACCTATAAGTATTTGGGTATGTCGGAAGCGTTAGGCATCAATGTTACTGACATGAAGCAATCGTTGAAGGAGCGCTTCTTTGGCCGCCTGAAAAAAGTACTTAATAGTCTTCTATCAGGCGGAAACAAGGTGCGCGCCTTCAACGGTTGGGTCATGCCGGTTTTGATGTACTCTTTTGGCATACTCAAATGGACTCAAACCGAACTCGACGCCCTGGATAGGAGGGTCCGTACACTGTTGACTGCAAATCGAATGCATCACCCACGGTCATCGGTAATGAGGTTGTATATCCCGCGAAAGTGTGGAGGTCGAGGGTTTTTAAACACTAAGACCCTCCACAATCGCGAGATATGCAATCTCAGGGAATACTTCCAAGAAACCGACGTGGGGATGCATCGAGATGTAGTCATAGTGGACAAGGGCCTCACCCCGCTCTCCTTGGCTAAAGAGAACTGGCGCAAACCAGTAGTGCTTGACACTAATGATCGCATGGAGGTATGGCAGAGTAAGGAGCTTCACGGACGCTTTTTCCGGGCCCTTCATGGACCCGATGTAGACCTACTAGCGTCCGTAGCCTGGCTACGTTGCGGTGATCTCTTTGGAGAAACCGAAGGTTTTGTCTGTGCAATTATGGACGAAGTTGTGATGACGAACAATTACCGGAGATTTATTGTGAAAGACGGCACGGTTGACATTTGTCGGGCATGCCACCGGCCGGGAGAATCAATCAGGCATATTATCTCCGGGTGTTCTCGTCTAGCTAACGGAGAGTACTTGCATAGACACAACCTTGTAGCCAGGATAATCCATCAGCAACTTGCTCTGAAATACAGCCTTGTGGAATCGGAGGTGCCGTACTACAGGTATGTGCCCGACCCAGTTCTCGAAAATGGAAATATCACATTGTACTGGGATCGATCCATCATCACTGACAGGACTATTGTTGCCAATAAGCCTGATATAGTGGTGATGGATCGATTAGAGCGGCGCGCAATGATTGTTGACATAACCGTCCCGCATGATGAGAACCTCGTGAAAGCTGAGAAAGATAAACAAATCAAGTATCTTGACTTGGCTCGCGAGGTTGTCGACATGTGGGATGTTGACTCAGCAATCATTGTGCCGATAGTCGTCACAGCCAATGGGTTGATTGCCAAGAGCCTCGACCAACACCTGAGGAGGCTCACGTTGGGCAGCTGGATCAAGGGCTTGATTCAGAAAGCGGTACTTCTGGACACGGCTCGCATTGTCAGGAGGTTCCTCTCTCTGGAGCCCTGACCGCCGGTAGCTTGGACCCTGTTCCCGATACCGGTGGGCTACTATTTTTTTTTTTTTTTTATATTTTTAAATGTTTTTATATATTTTTTATACTAATATTTAAAAATATAATTTATATGTACATAATGAAATAAAGGAAATAATAATAAAGCCTTTATTTCCCAAAATACAATATACATAATTCCATAACATTTCCATGCAAATTACAATACCAATTCATATAAAATCCTAATTACATTCTACGAGTATATTCGGTTAATTATTTACATGCTTTACCTTTTATAGATCTAAATTATATTTGATTTTATACAATATTATTTTAAATTAATTTATTTTATATTATTTAATTTTGTATCATTATTTATATATTATTTTTAAACTCATGCTTTCATTTCATATTATATACTTGGTAAATTATATTTTTTATTCATATCAATTTTGAAGGAATAAGTATCTATTAAATTATCAGCTCTTTAACATATTGTATCCATTTTAATTACAAATGACAGATTCTACGATGCATACGTGGTAATTATAACAATAATTTTGATTAACAAGGCAAGGCTATAATTACAACTTGTTATCAACTCATATAGTGTTGTGTTGTTTGTAACAAGGGTCTCCCCTACGCACAGCTGTTCATTTTCAAAAAGAAATTGTGGTTCATAGTCGAGTTCTTCCATAAATATGGGTGATTTCTTTGTCTTAACGCTCTGATATCTGCGATAGTGTCGAAGCGTTTTTGTTCATAACTAAGTACCTATTAAGGTGTCGATTTGAAAAACAACACAATAAAGTGTACAAGTATTTTTCATTCTCTTCAAAAAGGCAGTTAGTTATTTTACTATGTAGCAACTCACAATTTTCTGTAAGGTATTTCGACCTTTTAGTATTTTCTCGTTAAGTATGTTTCACTCATTTAGTTAATTAGGTACCCATAATAATTATAACAAATAAATCAGATATAGCTATTTCGTACATTTTTGCTGTCCGTACCCAACGTCCGTTGGATTGGGGTTACTTTGGTGGTTTAATTCAATGTATAAATACATCATATCATACCTACACAGCATGTACAGACGACAGCACATCAAGCTACTTCATCAGTCAAATTTCTTTAATAGATTTTCAACTTTATTGCTAAAATATAAGGTTCAAAGTTGACTGGGAAAATTTGACCGTTTCGGGTAAATCCGGATTGCTGATGTAGTTCTGTCTGCAGCTGTCCATTCCAGTGCATGATGGCAGTAGTTGCAGGAATTTATTTTCAAATAGCTGGGCCAACAGACGTTGTGCTGTCCGAATTTCAATATTTCGTACAAAAATCATTTAACACCTTCACATTTTCAACTTTTCCTGCATTTTCCAATTTTCCGGGGAACTTTAACTATTTTTCATTCCCTAAAAATCTTATGCGGACTATTACAAACATTTAAAAAAATTACCTAATTGGTCATTCTATTTTCAAGTGAAGCGCTTACCAGCGGACAGTATTTTAATTTATGTAGAAAAAGCTGAAAGGGGCTTTAGATGTGGTGCGCTCTATCTAGCCTAAGCCCAGGTTCACACGGGCACGTTTTTCCCGCGATGATTTTTTTTTGGCGCACTTGATTTTCAACGCACTGCCTAACGGCGAGAGTTTAAAATCCAACAGTGTGTTATTTTGACGCGCTAGGATGCGCTCTATTGGATTTTCAAGGCTCGGCTGAACACAGAAAGTTGAAAATCCAGCACGTGATAAAATTCCGCCACGATATTTCTACGTACGTACAGACGCCAGCACATCAAGCTACTACAATCTGCCAAATGTCTTTAATAGATTTTCAACTTTATCGCTACAGCATAAGACTTAAGGTTGATTGGGAAAATTTTATAGTTTCGGGTAGTTTGATGTGCTGGCGTCTGTACATAAGAAACCCCAAGTCAAAGTTCAAAGTAGGAATATTATTTCGTGCCCCCTATAATTATTTTCCCTACCTTCAAGACGCACAAAACATCAATTGGATTTGACTGCTTGAATCAGACACCATTCAAGCCAGCTATTATCGTGGGGTCAGTTGCCCCACGTCATCGCCCCAGCTGTAATTTCGATATCAATCATATATTGTAATACTAATGACGCATTTGTTTGGGGTGATCAGAGTTACCACATAAGGGGGAGTGTAATGATACAGTATCTACAGGGGAATATACACAAAAATCTACAGGGTGTTACGGAAAGGGTATATCAATACAAACGGGTTGAAGAGTGTATCTGGTCTAGAATCACTGTACAAAATTTCAGCTCAAAAGCATTAACTTTAAAAAAGCTTAATATTTTTTTATTTCGACATCACGGCGCTGCACTGGCGCGCGGTGGTGTGATGTGCGTGTACTAGGCGCACAGACACACTACAGATAATGGATAATGACCCTCGTAGTGCAGTGACACGTTTGTTATGATTTAAAAGACATGGACAAAAAAGTACATTCCAAGTACACATACATAGTAAATAATATTGTATATTAAAAATAGAAAAATGAATTAAGACGTGGTTTTTAACCTCTCTGAACTCGTCAGTGTTTATTTCAAAATATTTAGTAATGCATGATGAATTCAAAGTACCGTTTGTCAACTTCCGCCATAGTGGACCATAGAGAAAGATAAATATATTAATGGGCGTTCCATACCATGCATACTACTTGTAGACATGTGACGTGGACGACAAAATGCTCATATTAGGAACATTTTATTCTTACGAAACTATCTTCATTGGTATTTGTTGCATTTAATAAAATTATCTTTTCATAATATTGAAGCGTAAGATAGTTTTTTTTACATTTCACAAACAAAAAAAAAACATAAAACGGAACGCGTTTACTTATTTGACAATGACAATGTGCGTTGTCTATGTCGAATGTCAATGTAATGAAAATAATGAAATAATCACAAAGTACTTTTTGATTGGAATTAATGTTATTGCATATTCTTCATTGCGTACCTACTGTGTTTATGTTTTTGCGAATATTCCTATTTGTCCCCTGCTTATTCCTACGGACTGATACCTTCTACCACTCAATTACCTTGCTATTAACACTGGACTCTGATTTGCATTGCGTTTCGGATTTGTTTTGTGGATCAATATGAGGTGCATCAACTGCGGAATAGCCATGCAAAGGTTGCAGAGGCATCTCATATCCTCGCTTTCTGCACACCATCAAACAAGAGTTTCGCGTTGGATAACCAATGCTCAAACCGAGGAAGCTGTCTGTTGGAAGCTATTTTAGGGTACTATTGTAGTTGTCTTGTAGGAAACAGGACCGTTAGTTGTTGTTGTCACGTTCTGACAATTATCTGGTACCTTAGTTGGGCAAGACACCAAAACAATATCCAAGTTCCAGCTGGATTTTTATACAACATATTATTAACAATTCAAGAATATTAAAACAATCTAACAAAAGGCTAATCTTTCTTGAAAACCATAATTACAATTGTAAAACAATAATATATAAATATGCTTGTATTTTTTAACATGTCTGGTTATGTTTAAAGCAGCTATTTATGTAATTACTAAAGCCCTATACTTCCACTTAATCCAGGTTACTGTATTTGTGAAATAAAAATTCTCTATTTTATACAAGCTGGTTGATTGACCTCACTCGGTATCTTCATTAACACTATCGCTGCAATTTATGTTATTTAGGTAGACATTTAAGATATAATAATTATAATATAGGTAGCAAAATATTTTTATTATTTTCTCTAATAAATAAATAATTATTTTTACTCTTTTGCTTTATTTTGTGCTTCTCTTTTTTATAGTATATTGAACTACCTATTTAAAAAATATAAGGGTAATCTGTAAAAATGTACTTTAAAGAAAACCATTAATTTCGAATAAAATATACTTTGTTAATTGTTATTATGACTGCCTCGTTGGTCTAGTGGTCGCAAACGCTACTGCTGAGCATGAGGTCCTGAGTTCGATTCCCAGGTCGAACAAAGAGTTATAAACCCCATATCTCTCTCTTAATTTTTTCATCAGGAATTTCCCAGTAGTAGCCCGGAGTCTGGACTTGTGCGCTTAATGGCAATCAGCTCGCCCATGGTACTCAAAATAACTGGTGAAATGTGGCTGTACTACACCTCTGACCAACCCTTCGAGGAATATATAGGCGCGATGTTATGTTATGTTTGTTATTATTGTCAGATTTTTTGAGACTATCACCCAGTTTCATAAAAATGTTAATCAATATGCAGTTTAAAATCCTTCATTTAGGTGGCCATCACTTTGTTTAAATGCTTAATAATATTAAAACCATATCAGTTATACGTAATAATATAATTCACAACTGTTCGCTATTTTAAAGCGCCTTTAAGTGTTTTAATAGCAAAATTATAATCTATGCACCTTATTGCTAGCGATCTGATTAAAAGGTTTAATGAAACTGTTTTTTGTCTAGTTTGTTGTACTGACAAGTTCTCTGAGTTTTTTATTTATAGCAATTTAATGAGCAAATATTCACGAATATAAAACACCAAAAATCATAGGTGTACAATAAATTCGATAACTATGCCGACGTCCTTACAAAAACTGGCCATGTCCTTTAATAAACTATCGAAATAAAAAAATGAGATGAAATGAGAAAACTCAAAAAATGTTTTCAATAACAATTTAATTTAAGAGTAATTACCAAAAAAATATTAAAGATTCGTACAATTTTTTTTTTCGCCATCTAATATATTTTTATCGGCAATGGCCTCAAAAATACTATATTTGATATAAAACAAGTCAGCAACCCTAGTCGCCATTAATGACGACGAAAAGAAAACCTTTTTTTGACAGAATAATCCATTACACTCGTCATGTCCGTTGTTAATATTCATCAAGTGCACTCCCAACGTTTCAATCAGCTCGCAATACGAACATAAATAGTAGAAGCACAACATATCGTTGGGGTCACAGGTATAGACATACCTAGATAACGCAAGAGCACCTACTTCGCGTGCCAAAAATCGCACCAGTTTACGATCGAAAATCATAAGCCGCCACTTTCACGCTCAGAACTGCTGGCTGGGTGAGCATGAGCGAGAGAGCGCGAGTTTCTGACGTCATAGTAGGTAGTCAAAAAGGGGCACGTTTATTTTTCATACAGTTCGTGATACTTGCGTTATCTAGGTATATCTATATCTGTGGTTGGGGTTGTGAAAGCTGCTTATTTCGTAATATTTGCTATAAGCCATCCATCAGCGTGAGGCAATTGCCTGTAGGCTGTGAAATTTATACTGCATTCAGGTTTAGAAGTCAATCGGATTGAATAATAATAATACCGAAACTGTAAATTCCATTCTCTTGCATTGTCTCTTAATTAAACTAATACTGTATTTAAATTGAGGCATTGTTTTGTTTAATTTATGTTGTGTTTTTATAAGTACTTGCATGACACTTAATACAAGTTGTATGTACCTAGAGGAACTTTATCTCCTAAAACACAGGCTTTGGCCTAGTTTAGGAGGCAGCAGTTTGCCCTTTTAATGTGTCTCTATTGTACAATGTACCTAATCCTGTGTGTGTGTACTTATGTATGTTTTTCAAAGTGTGTACAAATAAAAAAATTATAAAAAAAGAAAGTAAATAATGTAAGTAATACTATTTACCTATCGGGGCCTATCAGAATAATTAGTAGACAAGTGTTATTACTCTATAAAAGACTTTTTAGCAGACAAATCACTGCTCCAATTTAATACAGTGTCCCTCAGTCCTGATGCGTTCACTGATGTGTACCTACTCAAATTCGTTCCCCTTTATTTTTATATTTTTTTTATATTTTATGTGACATCTTAATCATTTTTAACAATAATGTAAGTAAATTTAATTTAATTTTTATGTACCTAACTATTGTATGCCCTAAGGGCATAGCTGATCACTAATTAATTATTTAAGACCTGTATTGTATACCTACCATACCTACCTATGATCCACAATAAAGACATTGATTGATTGATATTTCATCACCACTGCTCTCAAAACGGGTGAAGGAAAACTTCATGAGAAGACTTTTTTACAAAAAAAACAACCGACTTCAAAAAAAAAAAACACTACAAGTGATAAATAACTTTAATTTCGGAAGTCGGTGTCGTTGGTTCCGCATTTTCGTTTTTTGACACCGACCCCGACCGATTCGACCGGTTCGATTGACCGATTTCTCGAAGACGCCTGGACCGATTTGGAAACTTTTTCTTTTGTTTGAAAGGGTATACTTCCCAAGTGGTTGCATGATCATCAGGTCAGGATCTGATGATGGGATCCCAGGGAAATCGAGGGCAACCTTCAAATTTTATAGGCACATAGTACCATTTTCATATATTTTCTGAAGCTGTTTAAGTATTTGCATCTGATAATCATCATCTCAGGTGGATGAGCTGATGATGGAAGGTACAACTCCTCAACGGCTTGGAGTTAAAAGAAAATTCTTTCAAAATTATTTATAGTAACACTCGTGCATTTGCTCTCGGAAAACACCATTTGGTGAAGTGAAACTGATGATGAAGACCACAGATGGCCACCGGAACTACTCAATAATATCTCCGTACCTACTATTTCACGGGTTGCGATTCGATACTTTAACATGGTTGCTAAGCAATTTATGTTCGTCACAATGTGAATGGTGATATGGAGCTGATGGTGGACCAGGAGAACTCTTCAACAATTAACTTCCCTGCATCGGTAAAAGCAATATTTTGTAAATGGCGATGAGAAAGTTGACACTAGGCTATTGTAACTGAGATAAATTATAAGCAGACCCACTAAAAAGCGTGAAATAAAAACTTTTTAACAAAAAAAAAACCGACTTCCAAAAAAACACTACAAAGTGAAAAATAACTTTAATTTCGGAAGTCGGTGGCAAAAAACTAAAATACAGATCCAAAGACACCGACTTCCGAAATTAAAGTTATTTTTCACTTTGTAGTGTTTTTTTGGAAGTCGGTTTTTTTTTTTGTTAAAAAGTTTTTATCTTATATATTTTTTTTACCATCGTCCTTATTTTGGTGGTCTGAATGATTTTTAAAAGTTTGTCCATCTATTTTAATGGGACCTTATACATATCTTATTTACGCATTTTCGTGGGTTTCGCTGAATGACGTCATTGCTTCGATCATCAAGGTTCTAAGAGATGCAATAGCCAAAGGAACAGGACTACTCCCGGGAGATAGGGTCCGAGGGGTCGCTACTGTCCAACAGCTCGCCATATACTGCCCTGCGGGATTCTGTATCTCTCTCGGTCTGGCTCCTTACCCTAGACAGGTCTAGGTCAGGTTCCGGCAAGGTTAACTTTACCGGTACAGGCCCTTTTTTTTTCCTTGCGGTGGAAATCCTCATGGACTTCCTCTATCGTGGGGGTGACAGAGGGGCATGCCGGACTCTTACTGGCTAAAACCATAGCGGTGTTCCACCTCTACCTATGGCCGGGGGTGCGGGGCATTCACCGCTCCCTACAGACACAGGCCTAGAGTTCGGAGCGCGCAAGCCCCACCACGACGTCAACGTAGGGATACGGTGGTGGTGGTGTTATTATTATTATTATTATCTACCAATCAAAAACCTAAACAACCTTAAACAAACATGTAACTAATTCACCCATAACTCATTTATATATTCAAATGGAATAGTTGTTATATCGCAATCAAAGTTTACCTGCTAGTACAAATGCAAATGAATTTTAAGCCTCATAATGAATTAACGTTCGGCTTAATGAACACATATGGCTGAATAATTTGAGCTGCAGCTGTTAAATACCTGGCCACTGGTGGCACGGGATGCCAAGGGATTTTATGCGACGAATAGAAATGTACCTTAATAGTATGACAGTAAAATTGAAATATCAAGAATCAATCAATCTGTCTAGTCTTTTGCTAACTAAGTTGTGTACGGTAGGATTTGAAAAAAAAATCTTGTATCAAGAAATTTCACGCGGACGAAGTCGCGGGCAGAAGCTAGTTTTAAAATAAACAGACTCATAGAGGGTTAGGGTATTGCTAATAGCTAGCCTACAAATCCATTCTCCAGCCTGTTACTGCGAATTGGTTAATAACTAGACTGTAACATACAACACAAACTGTAACTTTGTTATACCTACACTAACTGTGCCCCGCGGATTCATCCGCGATAAAAGTATTATAGTCCCTTTTTATTGATTCCCTTTACAAATCTCCGTTCCCCTTTTTTCAGCCTTAAGGTAAAATTTTGGGGATAAAAACTATTATATATCCTTCCCCACAACTCAAACTATCTCCCAAGAAACCAAATTTCACCTAAATCGGTTCAGCGGTTATTGATTCCTCATACAAACTTCCACCCCCCTTTTCACCCCCTCAAAGGATGATTACTGGGACAAAAAGTATCCTATGTTCTTCCCCGGGATGCAATCTATCTCTCTGCCAAATTTGATCTAAATCCGTTTAGTGGTTTAGGCGTGAAAAGGTAACATACAGACAGACAGACAGAGTTACTTTCGAATTTATAATATTAATATAGTATGGATTATTTCAGACAGACAGAGTTACTTTCGAATTTATAATATTAATATAGTATGGATTATTTGTGGTAACACTTGCTCTACGAAAATCACCCTAACTGCTTCGATATAAAGACGCTGCTCGTTGTCAATATCAAATACTGTCCAACAAGGCATTCTCTTGACTCGCTAATCTACTCACAGATCATTATTACTAAATTATCCTAACTATAATATTATAATCTACTATCGAAGTTAGTAATTAATAATACAATGGGGCTTAATTTAGACACATGAATAGACAAATCGGGTTTAACAAGCCGTTGAAACAATTTGACCGTTCAATCTGTGGTATTATATAATAATTGGAAATTAATTGAAATCCTAGTTCTCCTAATATTTCAAAGAGACTGTTTGCAGATAATTATCGGGCTATCCTGAAGTAGTGATCAAATCATAAATCAGCCTATAATGTTTCCAATGCTGGGACACGGTCCTCCTACTCGATACAAGGGAGTGGACCGTAATCTACCACCAGTGCAGATATCCTAGATTTTTTGGTTCCAGGACATTCCGGTTTCCTCACGATGTTTTCGTAACCTTCACCAAAGTAGTGATCCTTGTCAATAAATTTAACAAAATCACTCGATGTCAATTATTATGTAATATTTCTTTATTTATAAAGAAGTTAAAACACAAAACCGTTTTCACGGTTTGTCTTTGTGATAATAGACCATAGAAAATAAAGTTCGATCCGATCCGAAGGTCCGCTCAGGACCAGGCCCGTGCCGGACGGCGCGTACGTGTTCCGGCTTATTCCACAAATCCCCCCTAAAATCCCCCCTGAGGGGGATAAGTGGAATCTATAAAGAAAAGTCTATAATTCCCCCCTGAGAATCCCCCTTAGGGGGGAAAAGTGGAATCGAAAAAAATACTTATTCCACAAATCCCCCCCAAAAATGCCCCTCGAGGGGGAAAACTGGAATGTAAAAAAACAAAGTCCAGAATTCCCCCCTGATAATCCCCCTTAGGGGGGAAAACTGGACTCAAAAAAAACAACGTCCAGAAATCCCCCCTGAGGTCTTAAAATTGGCGCCGATTTGTTTGCCGGTGCTGGTTGCCAAAATATTTACCGCGGGCCCCGCCAGATATTTTACCTAGATAACCTAGAATGCAGGAGCGGGCGTAAAATACTCACTTTCGCATTTATAATATTCAGCGACCCGCAGTTTCACCCGCCCAAGTAGCGATCCCGTGGGAATATCGGGATAAAAAGTATCCTATGTCCTTTCCCGGGACTCAAACTATATACCAAATTTCATCTAAATCGGTTCAGCGTTTTAAGCGTGAAGAGGTAACAGACCGACAGACATACTTTCGGATTTATAATATATAATTATTGTAGTACGAGTATGAATAGCTGACCCCGCAAACGTTTTTTTGCAAAAATATTTAATAAAATAGCCTGCGACCTATTCTCAGACCTACCAAATATACACAAAAAATTTCATAAAAATCGGTCAAGCCGTTTCGGAGGAGTTTCTTCATTGAATTTATTATATATTGGTGATTAGTGTGTAGTATTTACTATTTAGTATTAGAATTGGGTGTGTAATGTTTGGTATAATAACAAATGCACTAATTTTATTTGAAATAACGTTCATATAATATAATTTTCATGTGCTATAATATCAAATAACCTAAACTCATATGACCTAATGTTTAATATCATATAATTTTCCTTTAATATATTATTATATTTAGTATAACGTCCATTTTATATAATTTTCAATATATATAATATTCTTTTTATATAACGTTCATTTGACCTAATGTTCTTTTGGCCTAATTTTCATGTTTAATGGTCACAGTTCTAGCCTAACTCAAATGGCACCAAAACCAAACCTTAAAATATTATATGCATGGTCGAGGGTGGGCTTAGTCGACGGAGCCCCGCTTCGCGGGGCTCCTACTTCTGGGTGGTTTATAAAAAAATAACCACGAAGGGGATGGCGGGGTCTATTCGCTCGCTTCGCTCGCTCACACGACCCCGCCATCCCCTTCTAACCTAACCTGTCCGAGTCGGGGTGCCCTAAAGTCCAGATTGCATCCAGTTTCTCCTGGTAACAATCTACTTCATTTTTACTTTCTGCAAATTGCCGAAAAACTTGAAAATTGTTTTATATCCAGTGAAGTGATGCTTGCTATTAAAGGAAACTTTCAGGGAGATTATTATGCTAAATAATTTAGTATTTCTAGGTAGGTACTTTGTTTAAACTGTTTTAATTGTTATTTTGGCTAAAATCAACCGATATCCCTCATCGCTGTTTGTTTGTGTTTGTTTTTACTCTTCATCACATTTTATTAACAAGGTTCTTTGAAAAAAAAAAGTTTACTTTAAGAGCAGAGCGTAGAAACTAAAACTAAAAAATAAGGGGGAAAAGTGGAATAATCAAAAATGAAAAGGGGGATTTGTGGATCTGTTTTACATTAGAGTCCAGTTTTCCCCCCTGAGGCAGATTCTCTCAGGGGGGAAAAGTGGAATAACTCAAAATGTTAAGGGGACTTTCTGGACATTTTTTTCATTAGAGTCCACATTTCCCCCCTGAGGGGGATTCTCTCAGGGGGGAAAAGTGGAATAAGCCCGTGTTCCACGCGCTCCTTAAAGAGATGTCAGCACAAAGGAAGACGCCTGCCAGGGCACAAGCCTGCCGGGGGTGCGGGATTGTCCGAAAGGGTTACCGCTACCCCGGAACATAAAGGGCTAAGGAAGGGACACGGATGGGTTTTAGTCAGTAGGAGTCTGACACTCCCTTCCGCCCCACCCAGAGCGGGCAAATCAAATGACCCCTGTCATTTGATGATTTCCCATTACATTAATAAAAAAGGCCGGTATTATAATATCACATGGAAACAAATTAAACACATTGAAGATGAAGTGTGATTTAAAATCCCCATAACATAGTAAATGACCTCGTGATTAAAGCATGATTAAACCGTCTATCCAAATATGTATGTAGATTGAGTTGCCAAATACAATTACAGGCACTAGTGAACGTTAGTATTGATTGTAATGAGCTTATTAGAGCATTTAATGACTTTGCTAACGAAGAGTCCACACAATTGGAATGATGATAATATAATTACCATAATTATCAGCACCCTAATTGCGTAACACAATATCTATCACAATCTGAATAGTTTTGAAGGATATTGCTAATCCATTGCTTCATATGTTCGAAAAACTTGTCTGCAACAGCATAAATAACTCAATGAATGTTGTTATACTCCCAAAATGAAAGCCATTCCTACTGTTGCATCCTTTTAAGGGGTCATTGTAATCATCATTATGGACAACTTTTACTATGGGACCAAACCTGAAATCGCGAAAAAAAATTAGCCCTTCCCTACATTTTGACGAGTTATCGAACTGATATTATAAAGGCGAAAGTTTGTGAGTGTGTGTGTGTGTGTGTGTTTATATGTTTGTTACTTCTTCACGCTCCAACGGCTGGACCGATTTAGATGAAATTTGGTATAGAGATAGCTTGAGTCCCGGGAAAGGACATAGGATACTTATTATTCCGATATTCCCACGGGATCGACATTTAATCAACCCTTAAAAGGATGCCCATGAATTTAATTTCACCCTGTATAGAATATTGTAACAATCCAAAATGACAATGTACTTAATTTTGACATTGATTTTAGAGTAACGACTACCTAATTATAATAATTCATATTGGACTTATTGTAAATAAATAAATCTTAACATTATCTAATTGTACAGACGCTAGCACATCAAGCTACCCGAAACTGTCAAATTTTCCCAATCAACTTTGAACTAAACGCTTTAGTTATAAAGTTGAAAATCTATTAAAGAAATTTGACAGATTGTAGTAGCTTGATGTGCTGGCGTCTGTACATGAACTGTTACCATGGTGATGATTTGCGCGTCGATGTCCATGATTGATTTTCACTAGGTCAACATTTACACAGGTCGAAAAAAATTGCAGGTGATTAGAACTAGTCATATTTTTCATCAGTCGACCTTAATGCGGCGACTGAGCATTTTCACGGTCGATTTCGCACCCAGAACTCGAAACCTAGTCTAATTTGAAACTTGAGATTTTAGTCACCTGCGGCCTACAGTCCGCGCGGAACTGGTTGGCCGCTAAGGTAGGGACAGGGGTGAGGCAGCGGTTCGCAACGCACGTACTGAGTAATGCGCCCCCGCCCCTCCGTCCCACCGCTCACATAGCTAAGGCGCGGCCAACTAGTTCCGCGCGGACGATAGCCAAATTGCCATTAAGGTAGGCTATAGTCACCTGTTTAAAGCTCGCATTACGCCGTCTATACGTTAGGTAGGCATGAACAAAAATTTGATGAAGGTTCCACGAAAATTCAACAAGTTCAAATTAATGAAGTTTAATGAAACCTAGCTACAATGAGGTACGTCGGGTCGCAGATGCCGAGCGATCGATCATCCATTCGTCGCGTGGCGTGACGCTCTCATCAATCACGGCCTCTAATCACGGGATGGGTTCGGGACGGGAAGACTGCTGGCTGAATTAAGAATTTAGATGCATGATTTTTATTAAGAGTTTTTGGTTTTTTGACTTTTGACTCCCGCGAAGAGGAGGAAGCGTCGAGAGTGGTAGAGTTTTGTATGATGGCTGCTCCATAGGACAATCTAGAATCTAGACAAAATCAAACTGGTTGCTAATAAATAAATTGTATTTTTTTTATATACATTGATTTACAATCATTACTCACACCCTGACTTATTGCTTGTTATTTTTTTTTTAAATCGAAATCATTTACTTGTACCATGTTTGTAAATATGTGAGCACCATGTATCTATCAGATAATTAATTTATATGTCATGGTTTCTTTACCTATTGTGGTACCTATAGTAATTTTATTTTAGGTGCATCGTCCTCACATATTATTATTTTTCATGCCCAAGTGACGGCAGAGCATGGAGAACATTACTAAAACATGTATAACATCTATACCTACCCATGTTGGCAAAAAATAAACGATTTGATTTGATCTAAATAATAATCGATGTCTTATTTACCCACAACACTACATAACCACAAGACAAAACCGTTAATCAGCTACTTGCAGTACCCAAAACACCACATAAATAACGAAGGCTTATCTACAAAACTTCTAACATCTTGTAATGGGGGTTGGACATCGCGTATCGATGCGGGGATCTCGACAGGCGAACATTTGTCTTGTTTGGCTGGCCATTGGACGTACAATTAAATAGTTCGCAGAAAGAGGCAGAAGGAACACTGATGAGAAGATGCGCATTGTATGTTACTGAAATATATCGTCATCATCATTTTTACTATTTTTATTTCTTATTTTATTTTTTACAACTTTAATTTTTATTATTTAATTTTTTACTATTATATTATTTAATATAATAGTAAAAAATAAAAAAAAACTGCTCTCAAAACGGTGAAGGAAAACATCGTGAGGAAACCGGCATGTCCTAGAACCAAAAATTCAACGACATGTGACATCTACCAACCCGCACTGGGCCCGCGTGGTGGATTACGGCCCACTCCCTCTCACAGAGAGGAGGCCTGTGTCCCAGCAGTGGGAACGTTATAGGCTGATGATGATGATGATTATTTAATAACTATTTTAATTTTTACTATTTTAATATTTTACTATTGTATTTTTCACTTTTTAACTATTTTATTTTTTACTATTTTAAAGAGATAAGTATGCAGGATCGTCGGATATAGTCGAAGTTTATTAAGAAACTGATGAATGTTGTCGACTGAAATTTAATTTTATAAATAGCTGTCTAATAAAATTTTATTTTTGCAATTTTCTTGGGAGATTGCGACTAGATTTTAAAAGTTTGAATTGGCCTTCTGAAATAAAGACCTGAAACAATCAGGAAATTATTTGTTTGAAGTGGAACTTCTGCACCTTCTTAATTATACGCGTAAAATATGTCAAGGCCGATGGCTGATTGTAAACGGACATTGTAAGACTCTTTTTGCGGGCATAATAAAATGGTTTACTTTGCCCTCGCTCAATCAGTTCTCAGTTACTGTGTAACTACATGCTCGGTAACCCACAATGCAACCATGTTGTGGCTAGAGAGGGCTCAGAGAGCAGTTTTAAAAGTACTGGCAAAAAAACCTATTAGATTTCCAACCTCTGAACTGTACTCACTCTGTAGGTCCTCACAGTGAGATAGTTATTCGTCCTACAAACAGTTTTTAACAAACACCCGCTTGCATCCGTGTTGTATGTACAGGGTGTTACGGAAAGGGTATATCAATACAAACGGGTTGAAGAGTGTATCTGGTCTAGAATCTCTGTACAAAATTTCAGCTCAAAAGCAGTAACTTTGAAAATGCTTAATATTTTTTTTATTTCGATAGTTTATTAAATTGAAATCATAACAAATACACCGTACTACGAGGGTCATTATCCATTATCTGTAGTGTGTCTGTGCGCCTAGTACACGCACATCACGCCGCCACGCGCCAGTGCAGCGCCGTGATGTCGAAATAAAAAAATATTAAGCATTTTCAAAGTTAATGGTTTTGAGCTGAAATTTTGTACAGAGATTCTAGACTAGATACACTCTTCAACCCGTTTGTATTGGTATACCCTTTCTGTAACATCCTGTATAATGTCCTGTTGTGCATAACAAGTTGGTTGATTCGCCGGTGATGCTGGTTGGATAAGTTTTGTTATAAACCATTGTAACCCGGCCCGTGCGTAGTTTACAGAAATTAATTGGAAACAAGCTGATGATGGTTTCTATTTGAACTATACTACTCACCACCGTGCTAAAGTAAATTTATAGGGTATACAATTAACTGATAAACTGTAATTAATTTACTAAACACAAAGACCAACGCCATCTTGCGTCACGTAAACCACCATGACGTACGCCCGCTGCTATTCCACGACAGATGTCGCTACTATTTAGTTTTGCAACGTCACACCAGGCCTTATAGTACCTACTGTTTATTATAGTTGTTTTTTTTTATATTATGTTAGATCAAAAAAACGAAGACTGCAAACCAATCTTTTAAGTCAAAGTATAATAAAATTGCCTCTGCACTTATATCTGCAAACACAACGTAAGTGCTTCAGTTTCTATACTTTTAAATCATATCATTTCTAAAAGTATACTTACACATTGATCTCAACATTCTCAACGTAAAAGCCTTTTAAAGTACGAGTAGGAAAGTTACAAGGATTCATGATAACATTTATGTAGAAAGCACTTAAACGTTGAGCACATACTGAAGGCAGAGAGACATCTAAAACGATTAAGTTCTGTCTTGAACATCTAATTTAAGTCTAAGCTGTGTGAAATTAGAATGTAGCAGTTTTTAGCACAGAACGCGTCTGATGCATGCTTTGAATGTACTTAACCGGCGGGGCAATTGCGTAACACTTTATCAATCGGAATCGGTTTCATTTCGACAGTTCAACAACATTCATTGCGTTATTTACGCGTTGAGCAGACAAATTTTTCGAACTTATGAAGCAATGGATTAGCAATTGGCTTCGACATAATTCTGATTCCGATTGATAGTGTGTTTCGCAATTAGGCTGCGGGTGGTCAAAAAGTCGTGGATCAAACGAAATGGAGAGATAAAGGAGGTCATTTTCAATGCTTTTAAAGTGAGAAATCATTTTTCGTAACGCTTCAAAATTTTTGGAAAAAAATTAATTGCTCTTGGAATTTGGTACCCAGAGCCGCCATAAAACTTTTGTATTGCTGATACATTATCTAGTAATAATACAACACCGTTTGTTTCATTGTTTTGTATCATATTTTTTTTTATTAGTGTAACAATAACGTGTCTATTTACTTATTCTTTTTCAAAAACTAACTTACAACACTAGCTATCTGCCAGTGGTGAAAGTCCCGTTAAAATCGGTCCATCTGTTTCGTAGATTAGCCAGAACAAACAGACAAACAAAATTTAAAAAAACATTTTATAAGTAATAGTCCATAGTCGAAGAGACGATTCTTAAAATACTCACTTGGTAAAATCATGCAGTTGCTTTTCACCACAGTCATGAAAGTCAAAGTACTAACAGGACACACAATAAAGGTTACTTTACACCGACCACAATCACCAAAATTCTCTTCACAAAACTCCAACTGCTCCCAAAAGCCCTGTCCCACACATTTCCCCGCTGCACTTTTCTAACAACACAAACTTAACTTCAATTTGCAACGTCAAGTTTATTGTAAGCCGATAAAACTGTTTCCTACGACAAGGAACTTCTCAATGTACCAGCTAACTATAAACTGCAATAATATTAAATTAAACGTCAATTTTGTAATGAGAAAAAGAATTTATTGTGGTACGTTCTCGAGTTAAGATTTTTCTCCAATTTTAGACACAAGTTATGCTGGGGAAATAAATATTGCACGTGCTACCGTGAGTGGGGATTTTTTCGCAAAATATACTTTACGAAGGTGAAATGAAAATGTAGTGCATATCGTGCTATCTACGGTGAATAGACTGCAGCATATTTTTCCGTGAGGGTCTTTGCGCTTCTAGGATTAGATATTTTAGGAGATAGGAAGATTAGCTCCATGTAATATAGTTGATACTATCCATAGGCAACTGTATTTTATCTAATAACTATAGCTTCTGTCCACGACTTCGTCCGCGTGAAATTTCACCCTCCCCCATTCACCCTCTTAGGGGTGGAATTTCGAAAAACCGTTTCTTATTGGATACCTGCTCTTCACAGAGAACATACCCTCCAAATTTCATGTCTCTAGGACCAGCAGTAAACCGCTGGTCCTAGAGACATGAAAGCTGGCTGTGCGTTGATATATAAGTCAGTCAGGACTTTTAATTTTATATACAGGGTTACTTGTAGTTCGACGTTTATCCATCAAGAGCTAATAGTGGGGCCAAAATGCAACAAATTGAACCCCCTATATGTTTGGCCAAAATTCAATACTTATCGAGATATTTGAATTTTAAAGGTTTTTCGATATAATTCCAAATAAAAAAACTACATATTGACCGGGTACCATTAAAAAATGATAGTGTAGCTGGCACTTCAATGAATTAAGCTACGAACATAATTAAAAGTAAGTACTTAATTCAATGAAATAATTAAAATGATGAGCACTTTAAGAATAATAATTATCTTACCAATATTTTCGTTTTACGCTTCAAAAATGTTTCAAATATCTTAAAAACTATTGAATTTCGGCCATACACAGGAGGGGTTCAATTTGTTGCGAAACATTTTTGAAGTGAAAAAAAAATGATGGTGGTACCTACCTATTGAACAGTGGTGGCCCAGTGGTAACGGCCGCGACTCACGGTCGTAGGGTCAAACCCAGACAGACACTTTACTTTGAGTAAATTAATTCATCACCACTGCTCCAAAAATCGTGAAAGAAAACATCGTTAGGAAACCGACATGTCTTATATCCAAACATTCGAAGACATGTGACATGTATCAACCCGCACTGGGCCCGCGTGGTGGATTACAGCCCTCTCCCTAGCACCGAGCGGAGGCTTGGTTCTCTGCCATGGGAACAGCATTGGACGATTATGATACCTACTAAACCCCAGAACAAACTGCTGCACAAAATTACAATCTACCGAATTCAAGTCACATGCCAGAAACAAAGTAAACCCAATAGACTAAGAAAACGCTAAACCGGCAGCACTAACTTAGTCTAAATTCTCAAGCTTGCAAGGAAGCCTCCTCATAACTCGTATATTTATGATGTTTGTGCATTCCGTATGCATTACCTACGTCCGCACACATTTTGTTGGCAACGCATCGTTCTCAGTAATTTATATCGATGTGCCAGCAATCGAATAGAAAATTATACTTCGCATGTAATCTGGGAGATGGAGTTACAATTCTGATCGTGTATGTAGATACGTAAACAGACATAAACTTAGATTTATTTTCGTATCTGAATAGAAAATATTTCCAAGTTATAAATGAAAACTGTATTAAAATACCTCTTAGGTAATTTTAGCCGGAGCAGGAAGGAATGGGAATCTCCAGAGAAGGCCTTCACCTTCAAGTAAATGAGGGGTTTTTACCGGCGCAGAAGTTTAAAATAAGTTAAACTTTATAGACTTTAAGAAATTTTAGTTCATTTAGAAAGTTAGTTAATTATTTTAGAAAGTTAGTTTTTTAATGAGTATATTTTTTAAATACCTATAAAAGTTTTTAGGTATGCAATTTATTGCATCCATAATTTACACATGCGTGGTGGTGGGCATCTTTAGACTGAATTGAATGGTATCCTATATAACACTAGCCCCCAAATAACAAACGCACCAACGAATACCAAACCCCATAAACTATAGTCTTGCAAGTTATCTATCAAAAGTACTAGGAACACATGTTGTACAAGTAGTTTGATCAATAGAGCGTCAATGTGAGATATGGCGATCGACACAGACCGAACAAATAGCGTTGGTGAGCCAATGCATACAGATCTAGACGGCACTGGGATGAAATGGAGCTAGAAGTGACACCCGAGCATGGTAATTTCTACGAAAGCAAAGTAAATAAATAAATGCAATTGGGTACGGCGAACTCCTAGCAAATATGCATATTGATTGCAGTCCGGCCGTCGAGAGAGTGCGTTCCTGAAACCTATCAGTGCGACAATTCTAGAGAGAGTAAAAAGAGAGAAAAAAGAAATAGTAAAGAGAAGAGGAGAGTCAAGAGTATTCTATTCTATTCTAGTAGCTTATAAAGATCAAATTCGCAAAACACGTATTCGTTTATGAAACTGACAGCTGAAGGCTAATTCTCGTAATTTAAAACGTTCAAAATCTAGTCGCAGTCTCATCTCGGCGACAAACAAATGTCAAAAACTTGTCAAAATGTAGGGAAATTAGAAGTATTTTGTGACAGATTGAGACTGAGATCACACTGTGAACGTTCTTAAAATTACGAGAATTGCCCCTCTAGTGTTAAGAACGCATTCTCTCATCGGCCGTACTGTAATCTATGACATTCCACTTGAGTATTTGACTACTGTTGACATTCTACGAGCGCTTCCTATCTCAATTGTCCGATTCTGCATGTCATGTAACCTAATGTCAGTCTTCTTGACAGAAACATCGAAAGTAACATCATGTTACTGAAAGGTAAAAATCAAACTATCATTGGAAAGGAGCAGGAGTGGCCCAGTAGTAACGGCTGCGAGTTACCGAGTTGTAGGTCGTAGGTTCAAACCCAGACAGGCGCTTTACTTTCTGTAAATTATTTCATCACTAGTGCTCTCAAAACAATGAAGGAAAACGTAAGGAATCCGCCTAGAACCAAAATTTCGAAGACAAGTGACATCAATCAACTCACACTGGGCCCGCGTGGTGGATTACGGCCCACTCCCTCTTACAGAAAGGAGGCCTGTATCCCAACAGTGGAAACATTATAGGTTGACTAGCTGTGCCCCGCGGTTTCACCCGCATAAGTCTCGATTCCGTGGGAAAACCGGAATAAAAAGTATCCTATGATCTTTCCCGGGACTAAAGCTATCTCTATACCAAATTTCATCAAAATCAGTTTAGCGGCTTAGGCATGAAAGGTAACATACAGAGAGACAGATAGACAGACAGAGTTACTTTCGAATTTATAATATTAATCTGTCAAGCTCCGCTAATGAGACACAATTGATTTTCTATTGTTTCGCTTGACCGGTTAAGTAGATTAGTATGGATTATGATGATATAAAGGGACACTAGTCAAACTCAAACTCAAAGCATTTATTTCAATTAAACCATTACAGGCACTTTTGAATTGTCAACATTAAGTAGTCGGTCAGTTAGTCAGAAAGTTGAAGCTAGTTGCCCATTCCAAAGCGTAGATCTCTATGGAGAAGAACGGGCAAGAAACTCCATGGACACTCTTTTTAAATCAAGATATTACAAAATCCTTGGTACATTATTCTTATTGCTTCTATATGTGAGAACAATGTAAAAAAAACACATAAATGAAGAAACAATACAAGAAATAAGATTAAAAATAAGCCTTGGCAGTTAAGAGATGACCAGTCTCAACCGACGGCGCCCGTTCACGAACATGACGCATGGATCAGCACCATCCAGCTCAACCACTTTGTAGGGAACCGAATGATCCAACACACGCGCCACCATCAGTGAGACACTTAAGTGAGCATGAGTAGTGTCTGTTCCATTTTCTCTTATTCTGTGTGTCTGAATGTCCCAAAACTGTAATATATTATAACAACCAATAGTGTAATCAATCTTCGAAGCAATCAGCCTCCTTCAAGTTTATTTCACTTGTATGTAAGAACAATAGAGAATCAATTGACTACGTGACCGTCAAATGTCATGGAGAAAATATATTGAAGACTGAAAAAATTTTTAATGTTTGAATAGAAAGATGGAACAATAAATATTTATTGTAAACCATCAATATTCTTATTGTCTTGTTAGTTTCGAGGTCGCGACTGCAGGGTATTGGGTTCGATCCCCGGAGTTGTGCACTGTTACTGGTTTTCTCCACACGGAGAGAAAAAAAATACTAAAATGAAGTTTATTATTAAAAAAGTAACAATACAATCTAGCCAAATTCGTAGAGCTCGTAGATATCATGTCATATTAAATCGGGTCACTGAATAAAAATTAATAAGTTAATGTATTTGAGATCGGTAAAGAAACGGAACTGTTAAAATCGCATGTGACTGTCGATGATGAGGTGGTGTTTGTGGAGAGTGCGTTTGCGCACGCCATGATTGTGGTTCAGAACGAACATGAAGAAAATTAAGTAGGTAATTAGTTTACTTAGGTACACATTATAAAATAGTCACCGTTTTCAATGTTGATGATGTTATAACTAAACAAAATCTATACTAATAATAGAGCTAAAGTCCGGCCGCGGCAAACTTGCCAAAGATGCAAACAACAATGGCCGCTCAAAATTGAATAAAATCGATATACAAGAACATTTATTATTAGTAATGTCTGTTTTCGTCTAAATTTCCGAGCTTACTAGACAAAAACAAACATTACTTAAAATAAATGTTCTTAAAAATCGATATACATCGATTTTATTCAATTTCGAGCGGCCATTATTGTTTACATCTTTGACAAATCTAACGCGGTCGGACCTTAAAGAGTTTGTTTTTTGTTTGAACGCGCTAATCTCTGAAACTCCCGGTTGGATTTGAATAATTATGTTTTCATTTAATAGCCTAATTCTTGAGGAAGGCTATAGGCTACTTAACACATTGAAGGAGACTGAACGAGACACAATAGAAGTTTTATTGTTATTACGTCGAGGGGCGTTAATTGTCGCGCAAAGTGTTAATATCACACTAGGACTCTCAGGAGCCGAGCAAAAGCAGTTTTTGCTCAGACAGAGATAACACTTAGCAAAAACGAAGTAATAGTGCGGGTAGACAATGTGATGCGACGGGGTAGGTCGTGGGAACAAGAAATACAGAAGGCTGGTATCCTAACTATCCATACTAATATTATAAATTCGAAAGTTACTCTGTCTGTCTGTCTGTATGTTACCTTTTCACGCCTAAACCACTGAACCGATTTAGATAAAATTTGGTACAGAGATAGTTTGAGTCCCGGGAAAGGACAAAGTTTTTATCCCGATATTCCCACGGGATCGAAAATTACGCGGGTGAAACCCCGGGGCGCAGCTAGTATTATAAATGTTAAAGTAAGTTTTATACGTAAGTTTGTTTGTTTGTTACCTTTTCACGCCTAAACCACTGAACCGATCATCCTGAAATTTTGCATATAGGTACGTTGTCAGGTGTACAGAAACGGACAAAGGGTACCTTTCATCGCGAAAAAAAAGTGCTGTTCCCGAGGAAAACAACAATAAGGTTATTATGATAATAGGCGGCGCCACGTGTCTATTGAACTTTGTCACATTATTTAATTCTAAGGCGGTACGAAGTTTGCCGGGTCAGCTAGTAATCTATACAATAGGCGAGGTTCACCACGGAACACGTACAATGTACAAGTACAGACGCCAGCACATCAAGCTAATACAATCTGTCAATAAACAATCTGTCAAATTTCTTTAACAGATTTTCAACTTTATCTCTAAAAAATAAGGTTCAAAGTTGATTGGGAAAATTTGACAGTTTCAGGTAGCTTGATGTGCTGGCGTCTGTACATACCTCCCTAAATTCACGATCGTATGCCATTGTTTCTAGAAACGGCCAAGAGAATTTACAGGTGAATAGAGTTCGATGAGGGTATTACCTATTCCATGGTCTGGAAATTAATTATACCTACTAACCTCAATTGCACAGTGTATTTCGATCGTTAGGACGAATATTAAATCCCAATATGACCTAAAAGAGAAGCTCATTCTTTTTCGAATGAGCTTCAATGAAAAATGAGATAAAAGTCGATTTTCGTCTGTCTGTGTGACCGCATTGTCCTTCTAAACTATAATACGCAACGGATTTTGATGCGGTTTTCACCACCGTTTAGGGAATTTATTCCGGTTTATATTATATTAATATTTAACATACATAACGAAACCAAACGAAACCGAAAAACGAAACGAAACGAAATGTTATTTCCGTTTTTAACGAAATCTCGATGTTTTGTGAAGTTGTAAAAACCGAGCGAAGCTGGGGCGCGGGTTGCTAGTCCATACTAATATTATAAATTCGAAACTAACTCTGTCTGGTCTGTCTGTCTGTATGTTACCTTTTCACGCCTAAGCCGCTGAATCGATTTAGATGAAATTTGGTATAGATATAGTTTGAGTCCCGGAAAAGGACAAAGGACACTTTTTATTCCGATATTCCCACGGGATCGAGACTTATGCGGGTGAAACCGCGGGGCGCAGCTAGTCGTTTTTAAAAACACATTACAACAACTCTCACATTCACCTTGCCACCCTTTACAGTACAAACACAGAAAGACAAACTCGCACAACGCCAGCCAATCTCCGTAATACATGCTTTTGAACAAAGCCAAACACTATCTAGTAAACAATTCTAAAAGATAATTAACTGCTGAACAAGACAACAGAGCGCCAATAAGAGTAGAGAATTTGCATTCCTAGTCTGTTCTATGCACGTTGATAAGAAGGACCCCTACTGTGGGTTGCGATGAGTGAGTTTATGTGTGAGAAATGTTAGAAAGATACACAGAACATACACACACACACATCCTCATAAAGGTATGATTCTTTTTATTAAACCGACGTCAAAATGGACGAGTATATGACGTTTTGTTGACACTACAGGGTGAAATTGAATTCATGGGCATCATTTTAAGGGGTCATTGTAATCATCATTATGAACAATTTTTAATATGGGACCAAACCTGAAATCGCGAAAAAAAAATCAGCCCTTCCCTACATTTTTACGAGTTATGTGAACATAGGAACTCGATAATGCGTTCTAAAACTCAAATTGCCGATGTAGGTCACACGGCTGCCAAGCTAAAATGGTCACATCTGTCGCATGCCGGAGGAGCTATGGGCTAAAGTAACCACACAATGGGTCCCAAACAGCAGCAAACGGCAGCGCGGCAGGCCCAGAATGAGATGGCGGGACGAACTCGACTCTTTCCACAAGGATTGGCGTGTAACAGCACTGGATAGGGATAAGTGGAAGGAGGGAAGGGAGGCCTTTGCCCTGCAGTGGGACAGAAATGGCTGATAATAATAAATAATACGTACGTCGGCAGGGGAGAGGCCGGCCACCGAAGAGCTTGGGACTTAGGGGCCAACCGGCCCCGAGCCGGGTCCCCGCTACCGGTGGTTGTGTGCAGCGCATGAGATGGACTCTGTCTATGAACGAGAACGTCATGCGCGCATATTACGGGTCTACAGAGGGGGGAACTAACCTCACTGTGTACCGTGATAGGATGCTGACTCTGTTCCAGGAACTGGAACCAACCGTCAACGTCTCGGCCCAACGACTGTCGGATCAGGTGCGGGTCATCCAACGCGATCATAGGTTGGATGATATCGCACTCGATAGGCTGCGCTCAGAGGTACTGAGCAACCATATCGTCTCGACTCCGACACAAACCGCAGCACAAGCGTCAACTATTGATGCCATCCCGCCGCAGTTCAATCGTGTTGAAGAAGAGGATGATAGGGTTGACACAGTAAGTAGCCAGTGCAACGATCGACTGAGGAGCGCACTGGAGGATGCGTTTCTCGAGTATAGATTCACTCCGACCGAGCTTAGACCCCGATTACCACGGTTACCCATGCACAAAAAAAATAGGGCGTTGGTGTGTGCCTTGGATTCGCAGCTCAAGAATTTCTTCGAGAGCAGCGAGGATCTCGTTGATACACACTCGATCCTGTATTGCGCGGCTGTGGCGGCATGTCGTTTAGCTAACGTCAAGTTCCCAAGTTGTGACGGAGCTACTCGACCAAAACCAGCCGTACCAGCCTGGCAGCACAGGATCGAGTGTCGTATCGATGAGACCAGGGTACTCATCGGCAAACTATACTGCTTCAGGGAGGGCAATACACGACCACGAGTGATGCGCTTTGTGAGACGAGCATTCACGGGGACTGGAATCAGCCCTCGAGAATACATATCCCGTGTCACAGAGCGCATCGACTTCCTGAAGCAGAAAGTTTGTGCATGGGCGAGCCGAATTCGGCGGTATAAGCGGCGGATAAATCGATACACGCAGAATCGCATGTTCCAGAGCGATGAAAGGTGGGTGTATAGAGCTTGGGAGCGACCTGAACAAAATGTGACAGATGTATGCCGCCCGGATGATGCCGCCACGAGTGCATTTTGGCGCAGCATCTGGTCGGTGCCCGTCTGTCACACTGAAGCTGGCTGGATACGGGATGTCGAGCGAGTGTGTGAGACTGTACCAGAAATGGAAACAGTACTAATTACGCCATTAGACGTTGCCAAAGCCGTCCGTCCGTTACCGAATTGGAAATCGCCGGGACCGGACGGACTGCACAACTTTTGGTTGAAATGGCTAATTAGTTCACACACTTGCCTGGCATCTCAGTTCCAGTCATCTTTAGAGTCTGGGTCGCTACCGCAGTTTCTAACAACAGGCGTTACCCACCTGCTCCATAAGTCAGGTAGTCCCGCGGAACCCAAGAATTATAGACCGATCACGTGTTTGTCGACGGTTTATAAACTTCTTACATCCATTTTGAGAGCGAAAATTAATACGCACATTGAGAGTAACTCGATTATGTCTGCCTCTCAAAATGGATGTAGGAATGGGTCCCGCGGTACTAAGGAGCTACTCCTCATAGACATGGCCATTAGCCAACAGGTTCGTCGATCCCGCAAGGATATGTCGACATGTTGGATAGACTATAAGAAGGCCTACGACTCGGTGCCACATACATGGCTCATGAGGGTGCTGGAGTTGTACAAGATAGATGCAACTCTACGCACCTTCCTTGAGTCGTGTATGGGGCAATGGAAGACGGTCCTTCGCTATCCAGGATGTCGGCAGATCCAGGGGAATAATGAACCTGTATGGATTAAGCGGGGAATATTTCAGGGCGACAGTTTGAGTCCACTTTGGTTCTGCTTAGCCCTGAATCCTCTAAGTACACTACTGGAGGATTCAGGTCTAGGCTATCGGTTGAGGAGAGGTGGTCAGGTCATATCTCACCTCCTCTACATGGACGATTTGAAACTCTTTGCCCCCAACAAATTGCGTCTGATGGAGCTACTGAAGGTAACTGAAACTTTCAGTAGCGCCATCAGGATGGAATTTGGTGTGGACAAATGTACAGTCATGCATGTAAAGCGAGGGGAGATTATGGATTCTGAGGGAATTCAACTCTCGGATTCCATAAACCTTAGATCCCTCTCCTCATCTGAAAGCTATAAGTATTTGGGTATGTCGGAAGCGTTAGGCATCAACGATGCTGACATGAAGCAATCGTTGAAGGAACGCTTCTTTTGTCGCCTGAGGAAGGTATTAATTAGTCTTCTTTCGGGCGGAAATAAGGTGCGAGCCTTCAACGGTTGGGTCATGCCGGTTTTGATGTACTCTTTCGGCATTCTCAAATGGACTCAAACCGAACTCGACGCCCTGGATAGAAGGGTCCGCACACTGCTGACTGCAAATCGGATGCATCACCCACGATCATCGGTGATGAGACTGTATATCCCGCGGAAGTGTGGGGGTCGAGGCTTTTTAAATGCAAAGACCCTCCACAACCGCGAGGTGTGCAGTCTCAGGGAATATTTTTTAAAAGCTGAAGTGGGTATGCACCGTGATGTGGTCGCAGTGGACAAAGGGCTCACCCCGCTGTCCATGGCTAAAGAGAACTGGCGCAAACCTGTAGTACTTACTACCGATGACCGCAAGAAGGTATGGCAAAGCAAGGAGCTTCACGGGCGCTTCTATCGGGCTCTTCATGAGCCCGGTGTAGATTTCTTAGCGTCCGTATCCTGGTTACGTTTTGGTGATCTTTTCGGAGAAACCGAAGGTTTCGTCTGTGCAATTATGGACGAAGTTATCTTGACGAATAACTACCGCAGACATATTATGAAGGACGGGACGGTTGACGTGTGTCGGGCATGCCACCGTCCGGGTGAGTCTATCAGACATATTATCTCTGGTTGTTCTCGTCTGGCTAACGGCGAGTACTTGCACAGGCATAACCAAGTAGCCAGGATTATTCACCAGCAACTTGCTTTGAAATATAAACTTGTGGATTCTGAGGTACCGTATTACAAGTATGTGCCCGACCCAGTTCTTGAAAATGACCATGCCACGCTGTACTGGGATCGGTCTATCATTACTGACAGGACTATTGTTGCCAATAAGCCTGATATAGTGGTGATAGATCGATTAGCGCGCCGCACAATGATTGTCGATGTTACCATTCCACATGACGGGAACCTCGTGAAAGCTGAGAAAGAGAAACAAATTAAATATCTTGACTTAGCACACGAGGTTGTTGACATGTGGAATGTGAGCTCGGCTATCATTGTGCCGATTGTCGTATCGGCCAATGGGCTTATGGCCCAAAGCCTCGACCAACATCTGTCGAGGCTCTCGTTAGGCGGTTGGATCAAGGGCCTGATTCAGAAGGCAGTACTCCTTGATACGGCTCGTATTGTGAGAAGGTTCCTGTCTCTGGAGCCCTAACCACCGGTAGCTTGGACCCTGCTCCCGACACCGGCGGAATACTATTTTTTATATTTTTAAATGTTTTTTACACGTATTTTTTATATTTTAAGAAATATTTAAAAATGTAAATTAATATGTACATAAATAAATAAACGAAATAATAATAATAATAATAATGCGAACGTAAATGCAAGGAACAGCTGATTTTTTTTTCGCGATTTTAGTGTTAATCCTGTAGTAAAAGTTGTTCATAATGATGATTACAATGACCCCTTAAAAGGATGCCCATGAATTTAATTTCACCCTGTATATCAATACAAACGTCAAATTGTTAAAATGTTAGCTCGATTGACAAAGTTTTTATGGCCAATATTTATTTTATTTTTTAAAACGTTCAAAAGCTTTTTATCGTCCTACATAATTAATTTTTAATTTACAACAATTGCTTAGCTCGATTGACAAGACAGTTCTGAAGGCCAATTTTATTCCCTTATATAAAAATGTTCAAAAGCTTTTTATCGTCGTACATAATTAATTTTTAATTTACAACAATTGCTGTACCCCTGAATGACAAATTAAGTAGAACTGTAGACCATTTAATTTTAATTCAAAATCGACAAGCCATCACAAGGAAACAGGATGCCACGCCAGGACGACTCAATTCCCAACATAGTTTGTTGCAGTTTGTCAACTGTTGGAAGTGGACAACCTCTCTGAAACTGTTCAACAATAATTAAACTGCCAACAAGTATGCCAATATCCTGATCGAATAACTATGACGGAACACTTAGCTAGCTCCTGTTTTGCTGAGCGTAAAGTTTTAAAATAAAAGTATTTCTAATATTATTTTTGTACCTACTCAGCCTTATTATTACAAAACCCAGGCCATCAAGCCATTTTTAAATTTTGAACTGTAACAATTTAACCTGAGTGTAAGTTGTCAATTTAAACTTTACGCATGTCGGAATAAAGTTCAAAATACAGTTGCTGGATCAAAGGTTTAGGCTAGGTCAAAAGTTAGAACTAGTTTTTTGTTATGTGGGTACCTACTTATTTATAATTAACCAATAAGTAGGGTAAACTAGTGATTAAGTTTTTTACATTAATGACTGCTGCGTCAGTCCAATATATGAGCTTGTACGTATCGGTTACATTATTTCATCTCCACCCCCCTTCTTCGGTTATAACAATTGGCGACGAGGACAAAGTACAAGTTACGCGTATACCGTAATTGTAACATGGCAAAAGCTACAGTTTCGGTCGGCACAGTAACAGTGTTTAACCATGAGCATCAAGAATGGCAATTGTACAAAGAACGACTCGAACAGTGGTTTCTTGCAAACGAAATTGGGGCAGATGTGGATAAAGCCGGTACTAAACGTCGAGCTATTCTGTTGAGCAACTGCGCGGAATCAAGTTATAAATTGATTCGCGATTTGGCTTTACCGCGGCAGGTCGGTACCTTGAGCTACGTTGAAGTAGTTGCATTATTGGATGGACATTTCACGCTAAAGAAGTGCACGTTCGCGGAAAGGTACAAATTCCACAGTGCCACGCAACATGTTGGCGAAGGATTGCCGGAGTGGGCGACACGAGTACGTGGTTTATCAATACACTGCGGGTTCGTGGCGTCAAGTCTTGATGAACAGCTTCGTGACCGATTTGTGCTGGGCATGGCACCAGGACCAGAGAGAGATAAATTATTTACGAAGGCGATGTCGGAGTTGACGCTCAGCAAGGCCTTGGAAATAGCTGAAGGGGTACGCAGTGCGCGTATGGGGGCACAAGAAACCATCGGGCAAGCGAACACGGGTACAACACTTCAAGTGATGAAGATGGACACGGCAACACAGCACGGCACAGCACACGGCAAGGGAGCGCAGCGGCGCGGGCATGGGCCAGCAACACCCACAGCTAGCGGCGAGCACGTTCGAGATGGCGGTAGCGGCTGCACAGCCTGCGGCTACGCAGGCCATGAGGCATCAACGTGTCGGTTTGTGCGGTATAAGTGCAAAAAGTGCGGCGTTCAAGGACATCTTAAGCGAATGTGTAAAAAAACTGTAAATAAACAACACTATGTGGAGTGCTGTGGGGATGAAGACGACGATGGTAAGCATGTGTGCTATAATATCCGCACTTTACGCGGTGAACCGATGCGGGAATCTGTTTGCGTCAATGGAATAAATCTAATTTTTGAAATAGATACAGGTTCACCAGTTACCGTTATTTCTGAGCAAATGTATCTTAAACACTTTGGAAACATTAAGTTGGAAGTCAGTGATGTTATTTTGCATAGTTACAACGGCGATAAGTTGCACATTGTAGGTAAACTAAATCTCATGTTCACTTATAACACCAAATCATTCACAATAGGAGTATATGTTGTACAGAATGGAGGGCCACCCTTATTGGGCAGGGATTTCTTTTTTCGTTTTAACTTGCAAATATGTTCTGTAAATAACTGCAACGATTTTTTATTGGGTAATTCTTCTAAATACCCACAGTTATTCGGAAGTACATTGGGTTGTTTTAAGGGCGTTGAGGTAGATTTACCATTAAAACCAGATGCAAAGCCAATATTTTTTAAGGCTAGACCGTTACCTTTTGCTCTTCGGGAAAGCGTAGAAAAAGAACTAAATCGTCTTGTAGGTTTAGGTGTGTTAGTGCCAGTAAAACACGCAGAGTATGCAAGTCCAGTGGTGCCAGTATTAAAGCGAGATGGTTCTATACGCCTCTGTGCCGACTACTCTGTGACTATCAATAAGCAGTTACTTGTCGATAAATATCCATTACCTAGGTATGACGAGCTGTTTAATAAATTACATGGCGGCAAGTATTTCAGTAAATTAGACCTTTCGCATGCATATAATCAGTTATGTCTTAATGAGAAATCACAAATGATTACTTGCATTAACACACATAAAGCTGTTTAATAAATTACATGGCGGCAAGTATTTCAGTAAATTAGACCTTTCGCATGCATATAATCAGTTATGTCTTAATGAGAAATCACAAATGATTACTTGCATTAACACACATAATATAAGTATACACGCTTAGTGTTTGGTCTGGCTAGTGCGCCAGCCATTTTTCAGCGTAATATGGAAGCACTACTATCAGGACTAGATGGTACTCTTTTATTTCTTGACGATATTTTAGTGTGCGGGGCGGACAAAGACCAGATGATGAGTAGGTTAAATGAAGTTTTCCGTAGGTTACAGGAAGCTGGCCTAGTTTTAAACATAGAAAAATGCACTTTTTTCCAAGAATCCGTTTCCTACCTGGGGTTTGTCATTGACCGTAATGGTATACATAAATCTCCGGAGAAAATTAAAGCCATTTTTCAAAGTCATGTTCCTACAAATACATCAGAATTAAAATCATTTTTAGGAATGGTTAACTATTACCGACATTTTATAAAAAATGCTTCATCAATTTTAAGCCCACTACATGATTTGCTAAAAAAAAATGAGCCTTGGTCCTGGACCAAGAAACATGACGAAGCAGTGTCGTTCATTAAACGTGAATTAGTTTCCGAAACCACCTTAGCGCATTTTAATCCGGAAGCTTTGTTAATTGTAACGGTTGATGCGTCACCGAGTGGTTTAGGCGCCGTTTTATCACAGGTTGAGGGTGGTATAGAAAAACCTATCTCGTATATGTCCCGTTCACTTAATGCAGCAGAAAAACGCTACAGCCAAATCCAAAAAGAGGCTACTGCTATAATATTTGGAATAAGGAAATTCCATCAATACTTGTATGGTCGAATCAAGCCTTTTATTTTAAGAACTGACCATAAACCTTTAGTTTCAATTTTTAATCCGGGCAAAGGCATTCCCGAGATATCAGCAAATCGGTTACAACGTTATGCTATTTTTTTGTCCGCATACAATTATAATATTGAATATGTAAGCAGTGTTCATAACTGTGCAGATTTCCTAAGTCGATCAGTAGCGCAAGATTTAAAAACGACTGATACAAACTCAGTATGCGATGAGTCATTAGTCGATAAATCTAGTTATGTGCGTTTTGTTTACGAAGGTGAAAGATTTATGTCGCTGACGGATATCAAAGATGCAATTAAATTAGATAATGTTATAAAAACCGTCATCGAGTATCTGACAACTGGTTGGCCAAATAAAATTAAAGAACCTTTCGTTATGGATTATTATAGCCACCGGTCGGAATTATCGGTTGAAAATGGCTGTCTAATGAGGGGTCATAGGTTAGTGATTCCTAGAAGTCTGCGATACAAAGTGTTAAACGAGTTACATTCAGGTCACTTAGGAATCACAAAAGTGAAAGAAGAGGCACGCAATAGGTTTTGGTGGCCGGGAATGTCTGTCGCTATTGAGCAGCACATCGGCGCGTGCGCCGTGTGTGCATCGCAGCGCGCCGCGCCCCCGCGCACCCCTCTCACACCCTGGCCTTTTCCTGCGCAGCCGTGGCATCGCGTACACATTGATTTTTTAGGCCCGATTAGCGGCAAAACATTTTTAATTATAGTGGACGCGTATTCAAAATGGGTGGAAGTATTTGATGTTTCAACAAGTGGTACTTCGCGAGTAGTAATTGAAAAACTATGCGAAGTAATGTCACGATTTGGCTTATTTCATACGATTTGCTCAGATAACGGCACTTCGTTTGTATCGCATCAATTTAAACAATTCTGTACTCGTAACAATATCACTCATTTAACTTCACCAACATATAATCCGGCTAGTAACGGACAAGCGGAGAGTTATGTTAAGATTATTAAAAAAGCAATAAAATCATACTTGTTATCAGGTACATGTTTAAGAGATTTAAATATTAAATTATCAGAATTTTTGCTAAGTTATAGGAATTCCAAACATTCAACCACAAACAGATCACCCGCTGAAGTTTTGTTCGGTCATAAGTTGAGATGTAGACTGGATCTCCTGACACCGACTACCACGACGCCATCCAACGCAGCACTCGACACAGTTGTAAAGGTCAAACAGTGTTCGCAGATTGACAATTATCATGGTAATCGTAAAGTTTCGTTCAGTGTGGGTGACCAAGTCGGGTTATTGTACATTCGTCACAAAGTAAATTCGTCACGAAAAAAAGTATGTGTAAACTCGCCACAAAACTATTTTTATGAAAGAAAATCCGCCATATTGTTTATTTTCGTACAGACAGCAGAAAAATCAAACAATAAAGAATAAAACGTTATTTCTTTATTTTTCATAATCACAGAAATTCACATAAAAATCACAGTTCTACTTACAGCTAAAATATTGTCTGGTTTTTAAGCCCGCGTTGTCAAGGACAGCGTGACCTGCGTGACACGTCTAATCCTAAATAAACATGTATTGCAAGTGATGAGCTGTTTTGCTTACAATATTATAATTATAAGAAAAATAGTAAAAATATACTTAATTAAATCACAGTAATAATCACATTTTTTTTGGTAATTTGCATCTACATAAAAAAATCACAGTTTTACTTACAACTATACAAGGTGTCATTTAAATGGTGTCGGACCTGAAAAAAGCCATTGTACTCATCATTATGAACAACTTTTACTATAGCACCAAACTTGAAATCGCGAAAAAAAAATCTGCTGTTCCCTACAATTATGTTCGCATAACTCGTCAAAATGTATGGAACAGGAGATTTTTTTTTTGCGATTTCAGGGTTGGTCTAATACTAAAAGTTGTTCATAATGATGAGTACAATGGCCTCTTTTCAGGTCCGACACCATTGAAATTACACCTTGTATACAGGGTTATTGGTAAAACACCAACAACCTCGAGGTCATTGTACTCATCATTATGAACAACTTTTACTATGGGACCAAACCTGAAATTGCGAAAAAAAAACCTCTTAAGAGGTTGTTGGTGTTTTTCCAATAACCCTGTATATCTATTTATTGCAATAGGCTGATTTGTCTGCAACATTACAATTATAACAAAACAATAGAACGATAATATTAAATCACCGTAATAATCACATTATTTTTTGGTAATTTGCATCTACAGCGAGCGAGCGCGTGATAGCATGTGCAGGAGCGCAGGAGAAGAAAAATAATTTAAAATAATTTTCATTTCGAGCGCTAAAAATCAATAACTTTGTTTTCTACCAGTACTTTATGCAAAAAATATGTACCTATGCAGACTTGTGACGAATTCACACATATTTTTTATGCATGTGACGAATACACTTTCAATGTATGGAGTTTATAAAATGTGACGAATTTACTTTGTGACGAATGTACAATAACCCACCAAGTCTTAGTGAAACTTTATAGTCAACAAAAACATTATTGGTCACGTGGCATTATTATCAAAAATGTTGGCAAAACAGTGTATTTAGTACAACTGAGTGAATCGGATCAAACGGTCAAAAGACATGCCAGTTGCTCAAATACAGAGGGAGGGAAGATGAGCCATGCGAAGAGATCATTCCCGCATTTGTAATGCCATCTCATCCGACGAGCTCCGGGCAGGAACCACCATCCAAAATCTCTGTTGATGAACTACCAGTTGAGTCTAAAACGCATGAATCAGCGCTTCTTCACAGCGACCATTCCGCTGAAAAGGAAGAGATTTCGGCAGCTCCCTCTATAGAACCAGAGCCAGACCCTCGGTCGAAACGAAATAGAACTGTTGTAGATTATAAGAAGTTTTTCTGATTAAAGGTGGAGGGATGTTATGTGGGTACCTACTTATTTATAATTAACCAATAAGTAGGGTAAACTAGTGATTAAGTTTTTTACATTAATGACTGCTGCGTCAGTCCAATATATGAGCTTGTACGTATCGGTTACATTATTTCATCTCCACCCCCCTTCTTCGGTTATAACATTTTTCTAATAAGACGGGAAGAGTTCAACTGTTCTTTTACGTTAATGGTTGGCAAAAAAGCACTGACTTGCCGTTGTTATCTGGTCACCACAGCGCCACCTATGGATATCTACAATACTGGTACTAAAGGCACCGCAGCTATACCATCCCAGAGAAAAGAACAATGCGGGTCACACACTACAACGCGACACGCGACGGGTCTAGTCAGACTGTCTCGCATCATTGTCTACCTATAGATACAGGGTCAAATAAAGTGAGCTAGCAAAACTCTGCTGACGTCATGGGTATCGATATCTTAAGAGGAGGCTCCCAAAACTCTGCTGACGTCATGGGTATCGATATCTTAAGAGGAGGCTCCCAAAACTCTGCTGACGTCATGGGTATCGATATCTTAAGAGGAGGCTCCCAAAACTCTGCTGACGTCATGGGTATCGATATCTTAAGAGGAGGCTCCCTAAATTTTACGTTAATTTGCATTAATATTCTGAAACAGTCACACATACAATCAAAATGGAACTTTAGTATATGATTCATTGGATCTTTTTCTTTCCATGTACAAGACAGTTACGTAATTGTAACATTTTCGCTCGATTCATATTTTATTAAAAAATCATGTCTTTTTTAAAGATTATTACTTTTTTTTTCAAGATTGCTTGGCCTTTATGTCTAAAATAAATGTTAACAGTAAGAAAATATAGTTTACTATCCAGCCACAAGATATTTTTTCTCTAGATCAATTATTACTTTAGTTATAAACAAAATAAGAATTGAGACTTACGACATTTAGTTTCGAGCTCGAACGCGATCAAAGAGCGCACGCGGTATTCAACCTTATTATGGCTACGTTAGCGTCTTTCACCATAGCGGTCTAACCGGTCTCTCATCTCTCTCTCTCATGCGTAGAAATTATTTTAGAGTGCCTGGTCTTAACAGAAAAAAAAAAAACAAAAACCTTCGCTTGTTTATTTACATAGAAAAGCGCCTCCTCGCCGGGCGCGGGAGACGGAGCCACCGTTTCCCGCGCCCCGTCGCGTGACACGTTTTAGTGTGTGATCCGCCTAAGAGTCAGATATGTAGGTGCTCTCATATTTTGCTTGTTATGTTAATTCCTACTGTCGTTGTGGGCGAATCTATAGCTGTAAACCTAATCCGAATCTAGACTCTTGTCTAAATAATATATAAGCATTTTTCTTTAAAAAAAAAAACATAGTAAAAGCCGGGAATAAAATATCTAAGAAACCATCGCAATTTTTCCCAATTGACCAATCAGACTGTCTCGAAACATTATCTACCTATACTAGGTCAAATTAAATTAGATAGCAAAACTCTGCAGTCGTCGTGGGTATCGATTAAACACTATTAATAAAATAAAAACAAAACAAAAGATTTGATGTTTTTTTCCGGGTTCAACGACTACTGGAGTTTTGTTAGTTGAATTATGAGCAGGGACCGGCCGGATACTCGTTGAAAGGGTTTTTGAAGGGGTTTTTTTAAGCGCTTCGAAAAAAAACCCTATGATACATGTTACAGCTTCGAACGGGTGTAGTTAACCCGTTACGAACGGGTTACCCTTTCAGCACCCTGTAACACTGTAACAGGGTAAGCCATTCCAACTCAAGACATTGTAATATGCACTGTTTACAATCTATATTAGTTTGAAAATTGCATAACCACGACCGCACGTGACATCGTACCGCGCCCGGCGGTCCGCCAATCTTGCGTGTACCGACTTGCCGAGCGACTTGTAAGGCGCCGCGCCGCACGGGTGCAAGTATCCTCCCACCTACATGCAGCTCAAGTTTATTAGGTAAATTCCAGGGTAACACGAAAAGAAACTTTTCGAGAAGGTAACCTCTTCAAAGGCTTAAGTCATTGAAGGGGTTAACCCCTTCACGTGGTTACCTTAATAAAGGTGTTAACCATTTCGCTGGGTTTCGAGGATGTACTCGAACAAAAGGTAACACTGCGATATGAGTTACCCCATGTACGGGTTACCCTGTCCAAAGGCTTAACTCTTAAGCGGGGTTGTCCGGTCCCTGATTATGAGTTAAGAAAATCTGTTTTCTTCACGTCTGTAAAGTTTACACAGTAAAAAGCTGATTTTGAAACTGATATTTCAAATAAATACCTACACTCTACGGTCGGTGAGCCAAAAAAAATCGTCAAATTAATTTCTTTTTTCTCTTACGTTTTTCGATATCGATACCCATCACGTCCGCGGAGTCTATCCAGCTAATTTGACTTAACTCTGTATTTTAGCTAAAACACTATATTAACCAGAACCGTCACATATACTCACCTGCACATCACTTTATCCAACTTACTATAATATTCAAAACTGTACCAAACACTTACCAAGTATGTCAATACCCCGATTAAACTAGCTCGGCTCATTGCCACGGTGACTTCGTTTCGAGTTCGACAAAGCTAAGGCCGTGGTTATACGAAGGTTTGTAACTAACTAAGCCATCAAGGTCATCATATAATATACATATGATTATGAATACAAATGTGTCTTCATGTCGTACTAGCGTAATGTCGATCTTCAGTGTGTCGCACAAGCGTGCATTCGAACTATGGTGAGTCGCAGTACAGTTTTGTCGCATAAGCGTTAATCGCACGTCCATTTGTCGAGCTCACGTAGTACACTCCTGTTATGCAGATTCTATTAGACAGCTCTGCAGACATGTGTGCTGGCACTGGCTGTTTACACGCTTGTATGGGAAATTGTGGCGTGACGTCAATTGTTTAAGACGAGGGCTGCGTGGAAGAGGTTTTATTTTTCAGGGTGTAGGAGGGTAAATAATTTTGAACGCCATGTTGGTTTAGCAGCCATCATGGAATTAGTATGTACCTACTGTAAAGGTGGTTGCACATTTATCAGCATCGTACGCGCCGCATTTCGTTTTTTCAATATTCGTTATAATTATTGCGATTCTTTAGCTTGTCAGCCAAATCTGACGGCCTAATCTCTTCTAATCTTAAACTAACTTCATATTTGTCTCGTATTTCATGCCAATAACTTTTAATTGACACGCGGAGGTTGCATGTAAGCACTAAAAAGTACCGGAGTTACCGACATGGCTTGCAGATAACCAAACTGAAGTGTCAGTGGGCTGACCATGTCTGTCCGAAGGACTGATGGCCGGTGGAGCAGACGAGTCCTGGAGTGCAGACCGCGTACCGGCAAGCGTAGTGTAGCACGCCCCCCAGCTAGATGGACGGAATACCTAAAGAAGGTGGCTGGGGTAGACTGGATGCGGAAGGCGGAGAACAGGGTGCTGTGGCGCAGTCTGGGAGAGGCCTATGTCCAGCAGTGGACTGCGATAGGCTGAATTGACTAAAATATAATAGGTACTATTCTCACTTTTCTCTCACACAGTCGACTCATTGAATTCTAATAATAATTATCTGTCAACGTTATACCAAAACATTTAAAAAATAAACAACTTGTTTTGACGGTGAAAAAGTTATCGAATCTTTTCGGAACTTCGAAACGAAAGTTAGAGTCTGCGAAATGCACTTAGCAATGTAAAATATTCTACTTTACTGAATATGAACATTTTGTAGGCACCCATATTTTTAAACGTTGGGCCACAAAACGAGAAGGAATTTAGAGGGATTTCATAACTGAGCTGTCACTTAGCTGATTAGCAGTACAAGTATTTATTCTGGATTCAATAACTGCTGTTTTTTTGGATTATAATCAGGGCCCAAATCTTCTTTCTGGTTATTTTTTTTTTTTTGACTTGATCATATATGATTTTTCTGTTTTAGTGTATTTTAATAGATAGTTTTTTTAAACTTCTACCTAGTTATCTACAAAGTAAAGTAAAGAAAAGTAATTATTCGCCAAATTGGCTACCAACTGAAGTTGTCTGTATATTCAAATCACAACTGTCACTCTTTGACAGTAGTTTGATGTGGCAAATTGATGTGGGGTGTCAATTTGCTTAATGATTAATTTTCCTGACTTTTCCACCAGTCGTCCTCCATGCAGAGGACACCCAACGTCATCATGGGAAACACTAGGTAGGACCCGAACAAAACACGATTTTTCGATGGCGGGACAGCCATCTAAACTCAGGGAAATTAATTGATAAGCAAATTGACTAGCAACTTAAATTGTCTGTTTTGTTATTCAAATCATAACTGTCATTCTTTGACAGTTATATATTGTGACTATATATCAGGGCTAGGTGGAGCGACGATCTTCGCAGGATGGCTGGCAGCAGCTGGATGAGAGTTTCCGAAAATCGAGTTGAATGGCATAGAGAGGCCTATGTCCAGCAGTGGACTGCTATAGGCTAATAATGATGATGATGATATCACGGCAAATTAAGTTTTAATGTGATGAACAATTAATTGCCTGCTGCCAGTCTTCTGGGCACGCTTCCGGATGACAGCGATGCGGACGAATACTTCGACGCCTAAGTGTCTATTCTACGATAAGAATAGTTGGTCGCCCTGATTAACTCAAGACAATTTTTATGTTCTTTCTCCAGAATTAGCTTACTGACAGGTTATATGAGTTCATATAATTGTTTTTATTTTATTTTTGTTTTTTTTTAGTTGAGAGTTTTAGTCAATTCGGTTTAATTTTATTGTAATTTATTTTTGACATAATCTACTCGTTTCAATGTCCTTTAATGAGTTAATTGCAATATGTGGTTAGCTAGCGACCTCTACGAATGATCATATTATTCTTGCTTGAGCAACCGGCAGCAAGTTCGTCATGCTCCCTTAGATGTCATTGCTTACGGTAGCGTCGGGGGTCGGGTTGCCTCCTTCCCTCAAATATGGCGCGGGGGTAATGGCTGATCTTTGCGTTATGCTCGTGAACGGGTGCTGCTTGTGGTGACTGGTCGTCTTGCTGACCATGGTTTTATTGTTGTTATTAGTAGTAATAACTTGTTTATTTATTTTACTTCGATGGTCCTAGTTTATCATTTGTGATTTCAAGTGACAGCTATGTAAACAGAACCCAGCATTGCATATATATGTAAGCTGTCACGCCCTTTATACCTGGAGGCTTTTATTTGGTCAGTAAGTTTTTTTTTTTTTTTTGGTTATATTTTTAATTTTTTTTTTGCTTGAGTACGTATAGTGTTTATTGTATTTGTTGGTATATTGGCGTGGATAGTTAACCTATGGCAAATAATTTAATTTAAGGTTCTGTGTCCTGTAATGTTAATTACTTTGCATACTTAGTATTGTATAAAATTAATTATTTTCTAACTGAACAGACAGCTGTGCTGCTGGGGAGTTTGTTCCGCCACTTCTTCTCCCCAGCGAAAGCACTAGGAAGTGGCGAAGGGCGGGCGTTTTGGGGGACTGTCTTTTGTAATTTTGACGTTCGAAAAGTGCTGATTCTCAGCCTAGTTTGAATAAATGACTTTTGATTTTGATTTGATTTGATTTTGATTTTGTCCTTTGTTTTATTTTTTTTATTTAACCGACTTCTAAAAAAGGAGGAGGTTCTCAATTCGAATGTTTGTATTTTTTTTTTTTTTTTTTTTTTTATGTTTGTTCGCGCATAACTCCGTCGTTTGCCAACCGATTTGAAAAATTCTTTTTTTGTTAGAAAGGGTATACTTCCCAAATGGTCCCATGAAAATTTTATCGAAATCGGACAAGCGGTTTTTGAAAAATCAACAAAAACCTAAAAATTTATATACATTGTTTACATTAACGATCTTTTTGTTTACTTTTTTGTGGGGTAGGTACAACTAAAAAGTGAAAAATAAAAACTTTTTTACAAAAAAAAACAACCGACTTCAAAAAAAACACTACAAAGTGATAAATAACTTTAATTTCGGAAGTCGGTGTCAAAAAACGAAAATGCGGAATCAACGACACCGACTTCCGAAATTAAAGTTATTTATCACTTTGTAGTGTTTTTTTTGAAGTCGGTTGTTTTTTTTTGTAAAAAAGTTTTTTTATATATTTTTATTGTAAGTTAGTTAGTCATTTATTTTAGTATCTAGTGTATATAGTTAGTTACTTATTATGAAGCAATAAAAACGAATAATTAATTTCCTAGAATATACTTCTATTTCTGCGATGGCATTTCGCTTGGAAGCCATGTTTTATGGCCCCAACTCACAAGAAGTAAGAGACAAAATGTAGGGCAAGTGAGCGGCCCAAGTTAGCAGTAGGGAAAGTTTGCAACAGTCCGGACTGTTCATGTAACGGATACTAGCAAACGTCTGCTCTGCATCGTGTACCGTGACTTAAACCTGCAGTTGTGATTCGAATTATTATCTTAATATCTACGAACATCGTTGCATGTAAGTTGACTTTGTGATAAAAATAAAGACAGTACACATAGCCTATAATGTTCCCATTGCTGGGACACAGGCCTCCTTTCTGTGAGAAGGAGTGGGTCGTAATCCACCACGCGGGCCCAGTGCTGGTTGGTAGATGTCACATGTCTTCGAATTTTAGGTTCTAGGACATGCCGGTTTCATTACGATGTTTTGCTTCACCGTTTTGGGAGTAGTGGTGATGAAATAATTTACACAAAGCAAAGCGCCGGTCTGGGTTCGAACCTACGACCTACAACTCGTAAGTCGCGGCCTTTACCACTGGGCCACCACTGCTCTCAAAACTGCCACTGCTCAAATAAAGACACTGAAAAGTTGAAATCGTCACATTTAGCCTAGCAAATTAAAACAAGTTTTCGACCCAGTGGGTCCCGCATATTGGCAAACGACATCACGGCACGCACAGAAGGAGATGGCGGGATGAGCTGGACTACTTTAATAAAGATTGGTCCTTGGCAGCTCTAGACAGAGAGTGGTGGAAAGAGAACCCTTTGTCCAGTAGTGAGACAAATATTTATGCAAAAGAAAATAAATATCAAGTACATACCTGGACGCTGCAAAAAACAATGACACATTTTAAAACCACTAGACTGTTTACCAAAGATGGCGATGGAAAAAAATCTTACCTATTAATTGTAGTCTAATAAACTGATAATTTATTGTAAAATCTCAAGTGTCTAGAGAGGTTATATTGAGGAATTCATAAACTATTCAAAATAGGTATTGTTTATTTATTTTATTTCTTATTTATATCATAGCGTATACTGCACTGATTCATCATGACAACGAAAACTAGCGCTGAGGTTCTGTCTCTCTTATGGTCGTAGCATTATGCTGAGCGATGGCCTTTTGCATGAATGTGACGCATATTTTCCCCCAACTTGTTCTATTTTGTGATCGTGTTCTTTTTCTGCGCCATGTTCCGCAAATAAACGTATTTTCTTTCTTTTTATAAAATTTCGAGCCAATCAAATATACGCCAGTTTTGGGGGATATTATCCTATATGAAATAAAAAAAATTGCCATATTATCGATAAAGTAGACTGTATGAACATCTATCACCATTTCAGGAACACACTATTTTAATTGAATGAGTGGACGGGAATTTCATTCATTCAAAAACACATTAATACAGGCGGGTTCAAAACCGCGATATCAATTCCGGGTTTCGCTCCTACACACCGCGGATCATTACTATCGCCGATTTTATACCGCAATAACAACAGCCTTTACCTATGTGAAAATTCAAATTTACTTACGTTTTTTTACATTTTTCAGGTCAGTGTCAGGTTACCACCTGAATATAATGATTTGCGGCCGTAACAAACATGACTTTACAAAATTATAATCATTAGAATGAGAAATCCAACTTTTTAAGGTAGAATTGGCCTCGAATATCATGATTTCATAAAATTGGCATTCATTAGGGTAATATGAACTTAGAGAGACGTATTGATGATTACACGATTGACAAAAAATTTTGATAATTTTTGCAGCCGCCATCTTGGATTTTCATTTTGACCTCACTATCGGCTTCAACACCCTCGAAAGCTATGAAAACGACACCTATAATGAAAATTTTGAAAATTTTTGCAGCTGCCGTCTTGGATTTTCAATTTGACCTCATTATCGGCTTCAGCACCCTCAAAAACCATGTAAACGACACCCATGATAAAAATGATTGCAGCCGCCTTCTTGGATTTTCATTTTGACCTGACTATTGGCATCAGCACCCTCGAAAACCATAAAAACTATCTCTCTCTCTCTATGTCTCTTTCTATTATGTGTAAAAAAAGTCGCATAACGCATTTTCGTTACGTGTAGGTTTCTTTAAGTATACTTCTACCGCAAGCTCCTTTGAAGAACTTCGTTTCAATATCTGTTATGGCCACGAATCATATTTAGATCGACTTAGAACCTGATACTGACCTACGAATTGTAAAAAACGTAGGAAAAATTGTATTTCGCGAGCCTTCTACATGAATATTTTATTCAGCCTTATTTTTCGTTTGTATGAGCAAAAAATAATAAGCTAATGCTGGGATATTAAATCAACGAACGTGACTGGAAAGCATCGTAAATTATGGTTTGGGCATAAAATCTGATAGCATATCGCGTCATAAAAAATACTGGGTAGGTGTGATGTTAGCTTTTGGGAGATTAAAGAAAATCTACACCATAATAATTATACAGGATGTCCCTTGAAGTATGGATCAAATCGAATAGGGGCGTGGGCAAGGTCATTTCCAAACGTATTAGCAAAAAAAAAAAAACTACAAAAAAAGAGAAGAGAAATCGAATCGTTTTAAAAAAATATCAGGTCTATCAATTTATTTTTTTTAGATAGCCCTGATAGTATTTTTTTATGATTATTTTCTTTGAGCACTATGCGAAGTGATTGCAAAAAAAATCGGTCATAACTTTTGAACCGTAAAAAAATTCACTGACATTCTCAGGGTTAAAAAGTTTGGAAATGACCTTGCCCACGCCCCTATTCGATTTGATCCATACTTCCAGGGACACCCTGTATTCTACTAACCCAGCAATAACACCAAACAGATCATCATCATCATCTTCCTAGCCTTTTCCCGACTATATTGGGGTCGGCTTCCAGTCTAACCGGATGCAGCTAAATACCAGTATTTCACATGGAGCGACTGCCTATCTGATCTCCACAACCCAGTAACTGGGTAATACGATACCCCTTTGTAAGACTGGTTGTCAGAATTTCGGGCTTCCGACGACCCATAACGACTGTTAAAGTTCCAAGAATGACAGCCGGGATCAACGACGTTACGTGCTTTCCGAGGCACGGAGGGGCCTCGGTATGTAAAGATGGTAACCCATCCACGTACCGACCATGGCAAGCGTAGCTTAATCTGCTTAGCCACAAGCTCCTCCGACACCGAACACAGATACATATTATATTTTATCTCAAAACTTGAAACATCCAGAAAGATTCAGTTCATAAAATCCCACAAATAGAACGAAAAATATTCCTTTGAAACCGACACTAAGAAGAAAACGTCCGATATAATTTCCAGTCCTTAATGAAACCCAACGGGTGTCATAAACGGTATTCCGCTGAGCACTGTGCATCTAAATCATAATGTACCTTTTACTCAAAAGGCGCCAGAAAAATCCAATAAAGCTCTTTGTGAGGCGATAGAGAAGTAGATTAAACAAGCACCCTGGGTAGCCAGCAGACGAGAATTTTCAATTTCATATTAATTGCTGATTTTTTGAAAGAGCAACTTTGTTTAATCAATATAAAAATAAACGTAGGTACGTATTTTTATGTTTTTATTTTCGTATATTCGTGTGTACGTAAATAAATAAACATTATGAACGGTATTGAAAGATTATTTCACGTCATTTGTACAACTATAGTCCGGCTGTTGAGAGAATGCGTTCCTGACACCTGTCAATGCGACAATTCTAGTAGTTCGATCAAATTCGCAAAACACGTATAATATGTTTGTATGAAAGTGGCAGGTATCAAGAACGCATTCTCTCGTCGGCCCCACTGTATTAACAAACCATCCAAAAAAATATTTCAACTATTTCCAATATTAATTTTAATCCGGTAAAATTCGCGCGTTTGGCAACACTATTGATACCCCCAACCTTCTCAATTAAAGTGTCGTTGAATAATTCAGTTGATAGTGAACCAATTTTGATGTGAATGAAAAATTTAAATTACTGTGTGAAAATTAATTTCGTTATAAGATATCATTGAAGAAAATTAATTAGTGTAGGTAACTAGAAATTGGTCACAAAGAAATACTTCAAATTGATATTGGAAGTTTTTTAGAAATCGAGGAGTGTAATTTATTAAAAAAAAAACGAGGAATATTTTTTTTAAATTCTTCTTTAAAGTTAATAAAATAGCGTAGCCTTTTTTTTTGTTGTGGATGGGGGAAATCATCAAATGACCCGTCCCGCTCTGGGTGGAGCTGAAGGGAGTGTCAGACTCTTACTGACTAAAACCCACCCGTCTAAAAAAAATATAGCCTAGCCTTAAATCAACCTTAATTTTCTTAGAAAATGTCGCTCATGGAAATGAAGACTGTCAAGATCAGTCATAATTATTTTTTGCCGTAGATAAGTAGTATTAATATTCCCCTTTTAAACTGCTTATCACTGATGATACCAATCATCCGATTTTATAATAAATTGCCTTACATTATTTACAGATACGTGGCTAAGTAATAACAGCTGTACGGGTCGATCGATCAAGTTAAGCTACGCTTACCGCGGTCGGTCCGTGGGTGGGTCACTCCATGCCTTTAGTCCTGACTGTCATTCTTGGATCTTTGACAGTCTTTACGGGTCGTCAAAAGCCCGGATGTATGACAACCAGGCTTACCAAAGGGTATCGTATTAACCAGTAACTGGGCTGTAGAGATCAGATAGGCAGACACTCCATGTAAAATACTGGTACTCAGCTGCATCCGGTTAGAATGGAAGCTGACCTCAACATAATTGGAAAAAGGCTAGGCAGATGATGATTTTGTACAGATAGGTATACACAATACAATTTCATCTACTAAAATGGCTTCATTAATAGTACAATATTGTTCAGTTTATTCGAAAATTCTACGAGAAATTGAACCACCAATGCGCTGGCGGGCGCGTAATAATTTATGAGAACCAAAATTCCTCCTGTGGTTTAACCAATAACCCACCTGGACGCAGCCTCTGAATAAAAATGTGCCATTACACGTTATTCACCTTGTGTCCCCTGAGGCAGGGGATCGAAGCGAGGGTCTAAACGGAGTTTAAAGTATTTAAAGAATCTTCCGTATCTAAACCAAACGCGTAGATGTTGGGTATTTATATTTTTCAGATTTTTGTGCAGCTATAAAACTGTTTTTTTACTGTCCCACTGCTGGGAAAAAAGCCTCCCCCATTTTCTTCCACATTTCCTTGTGTTGTGCCTTCTCCGTCCAGTCGGTAAGGAATGATTCTAAATCGTCACGCCAGCGTTTCTTAGGCCTGCTTCGGTGACGACGCCCGTCTTCATGCACCCACTGTGTGATGACTTTGGCCCATCTGTCTGTATGCATCCTATAAGTGTGACCCGCCCAATACCACTTCAGCCTCGCAGACTTGCCGCTAACATCGGCGATACCTGTCTTGGAGCGTATTGTGGTGTTGCGAATTTGGTCGGTGATTCGGCTATAAAACTTAGGTAAGGCAAAACATTGTGCGTGATTTCGGTAAAAATTGTACCTCTTAGCGATCTAGTCAATGCGGTTTCAGCAGTGTAGTTTATTTTAGTGACCGAGTACGGTTTTGGTAACTTTTTGTCATTGAATGGCAAACAAGCATACGCTCCACCTGCAGGCCAATTATTGCCGTAATTAAAAAGGTTCAAAATCTAGTCTCATCTCACGACAATCAATGTCAAAAACTTGTCAAAAATTTAGGGAAATTAGAGGTACTTTTGACAGATTGAGACTGAGATCAGACTGTGAACGTTCTTAAAATTACGAGAATTGCCCCTCAGATGGACGTCAGTACTATTACCCATTCTGTGCTGATGGTTAGTGGTTTTTATCACTTCTGTACATCTGCGCTGTGCTGTGCCCCCCTCCTCCATAGCACAGCATTATGCTGAGTGGAAGCCTTCTCACAGCCATGACGTGCAGTTTATTTATTTATCCTCACACTGGAACGCCATACGGCAATTACACCAACGGAGTAGTACAGTTGTCGACTATTTCTACTTTGTGCTCGTGGTTATTGATCATTTTGTTTTTATTTTTCTTTATTAGGTATTCGAGTTAGTTATCTTTTTGCATGCATGTGTTTCTGGGACAAATAAACCTATCTTTCTTTCTTTTTCTTTCATCAGCAATTCCAGAAGCATCGAGGGCGAAATATTTTATGTGCACCTGTACCCAAACCATTCAAACTGGACCAGAGCAACCCTGATTGACTGTGGAAATACCATAATCAATCCGTCAGTCAATCATAGCGTACATATCTAAGCAAACTTCTAGTCATTTTGCATCTAAAATTACACCGCTACGTATAAATAATCTTGTTTGTTCATTTAGTAAACGATGTCCGTTGTAAACGTTGGTCTGTGCAAATAAGAGCAGCTTAGTTACCGTTTCAGCCTAAAGCTTAGTTTGTTTGACTTGGCCCATGACTGCGTGGTTAGGTGCTGCAGTTTCTCCCATATATTTATAGCGGTGGTGAAACAATGAATTAATTTAATTAATCATTGATTGAATTCATTTTTACAAAACTTTTATAGGTACTTGAAGCCATTTTTCTCATTAGAAATATGAAGCTTTTTAAATTTCAAAGTCATCAAAATAAACTTACTTTTTCCTATTACTTTTGCTACGTTTTATTCAATTTAGCGCTAGCCAACGTTGCTAAACCTGGATGTTTAAGTTAGGTGCAACTTCCTGCTGTAAAACTAATTAAGAAGTTTCCGCTACGTTTTTCTTGCTCGTTTCATAGTTTTGCCGACTAACACCCGGTTTCTGATTTGAGAATTTGAAGTTGAGAACGTCTTAATCTGTACTTAAGTATAACTTAAACATTTTTTCGTTTCTGAATTAAGTTTTTTTAAACTCTAATCAAGATTTGAGTAATTTAACATCATTTACTCAAATTTGACAGAAAGTATGCTTAACTCATGCTTAAGGTCGTCTGTTGCGTTTCAGAACTAAGAAAAACGTGTCTGACAATACTCAAAGCATTATCAACGTCAAGTTAAGCAGATGAAAGTTGACACACCAATATCGGCTACTCAAACTGTAATCAGTATAGTAACTAGCATCGTAACTAGTGATTTTGTAAGTGGTTTTTCTTCAATTCTTCATAATGGGGGACGCCGATACTTCCCTGTCGTCTTTGGAGATGCCTCAACGCAGATTCGCAGAAGAATAGCAGGACATCGGCCTAACTTATTTATCACGCTAAGCGATGAACAATTTAAGAGTCGGTTCCGCTTTACGAAGGAGTCGGTTAGGTTTATTTTTAACAAAATAAAGCCTAAACTGACCTATCGTATTCAACGGCGGGACTGCATTTCTCCCATGTTGCAGCTACTAATAGCTCTTAGGTTTTACGTGACTGGTAGCTTTCAAGCTGTTGTGGCGGATACCGTGAATGTGAGCAAGGCGACGGTGTGCCGCGTGGTAGAGAGGGTGACTGGTGCGATAGCATTATTGCGACGGCAATATATGTTCATATGCCCACTGCACAGGAGAGACTATCAGTGGCGGCACGATTTTTTGATATAGCTGGATTCCCTAGCGTCATAGGTGCTGTAGACTGCACACATATAAAAATAAATTCACCAGGAAGGAGCAGAGCTGAGCTGTATATGTTTTGATCTGGTCTCTTACGACATTCTTTGGAAGAAGTTGAAGGAGATTAACTTTCCCAAAGAACTTATAAACTTATTTAAATTTTGGTATGGAGGCCAGGTAAATAGTGTTAAGTAGGCCGGTAACATGATAGCTCACAGGTTTGCGCGTTGTTCAGGGTCGGTCAAGCAGACCCTTTTCTGGGCTTATTGTACCTCTCTGTACACGTGCAGCCTGTGGGTAAATCACACTCAAAAAGCATACGAAGCCTTCCGCATCCAATATAACAACGCATTCAGAGCGCTGATGGGGCTGCCGCGACATTGTAGTGCCTCGGGCATGTTCGCCGTCGCTAGCGTCGACTGCTTCTATGCAACGATGCGTAAGCGAAGCGCGTCTCTGGTACGTAGAGTTCGCGGCAGCTCCAACAGCATGCTGGTGATGATAGCCGGCAGGCTTGACTGTCCATATATCAGATGCTGCAGTGACTTGCACGTCACCTACAGTCGTCGGCTGTCAATATGAAAATGTTTTGTGTGGTTATTGTTTTGTGTTGTACCTATTGTAATGTAATGTATTCAGTGTGTTCTAGTGTAAGATTTGTGCTATATTTAATTTCTGTGTATTAATGAATTCTTGTTACTTGATAAATAAATGAATTATTATTATTATAGGAACAGAAAAGGTTTATTCTATAAATGTTCAAGCCATCTTTGATGCCAATTTACAAATAATTAGTGTCATTGCACGTTGGCCAGGTTCCGTACACGACACTACTATTTGGAATGACTCAAAACTTGCAGCTCAATTTGAAGCTGGCAGATTTGGGTCATAATACCTTATTCTTGGAGATAGTGGTTACCCATGCCTTAGGTATCTCATGACAACCTTTTTAAACCCTGCCTCTCCATCCCAAGAAGTCTATAACAAAGCCCAGATATCATCACGAAACACAATTGAAAGGTGTTTTGGTGTTCTCAAAAGAAGATTTATTATAAAAATGTTTTAGCATTAATTCATCCCTAGGCCCAGTCGTGCATAGGCTATTGTATTCTTTAGTAATGCGCTTCCAGGCTTCCTGTTTCTTTTGAATATAGTAAGCCCCTGTCCTTTTGCACTCTATTACACTGAAATAATCACAAACATCTAAATAACAAACTTGGTAAAACGTAAAATTATATTATGGTAAACATTATAGGTTTTTATGTACTTACTTTGTTATTATTGAAAGAAGATGTTCTTTCTCCTCTAGAGTATAGTTAGGCGATCTCTTTTTCTTATCTTTATTCATTTTAATTGGTACAATAAATTGGTAGTTTATATAAAAATACAGAATTCCAATAAAATTTGTGTTTATTTACTTATTTACAGTTTGATTGACATTCACGTCACGATTCGGTTCATACAAACATGTCAAATATTAAATTGCTAAAATATGCTTTAGCAAATCTAATAGCATTTTTTTTTTTTAATTAATGCCGTTATTTAAAATTAACTAACGTTTTAAATCTGTTTTTAAATTTATAACAATAAAATTATTTAATATTATGAGTTTTTGAAAAGTACCGGTTTTTTAATGTAAATTGGAACGTGTTAGCTTTGATCAAGAATACTTAAGTAAATGATCAGTTGATTATGGTTTGACGAAATTCGATTTTAACTTGCGAAACGCAAAAAACTTAAGCACATACTTATGTATTTGAGAATAATCAGTTGAGTTTTGCTTCTTTGCTTAAATCAGAAACCGGGTGTAAGTGTTAGGTAATACTCGAGATATACAGAAAGCTATTAGAATTTAATTAATTATTTAAGTATGACTAAGAACTTCAATTTCTAGGCTTTTTCAGCTTATGGGTTTCTTATGTGGCTGAATATGGTTTCATATCATCCTCCTGTGTCGGTTTCCCTGACAAAATTTTAAATAAATAAATAATAAATTTATTTAGGTCCTTTTACAAAGTAATACATTTATAAACTTAAAAATACTTAGTAGTACCAGGTTCTTAATAGATTGTCTTAAATACTTATATAAAAGCTAGTTTAATTTACATGTTCTAATTACCTATGGAAGGTGCGCTGGTACTGTGGCGACCTGCCTGAGCTAGGTTAATAAAAACCTGTGTTTCAGGCCATCCCCATACTAAGCGATCAGCTGATTATTTGTCCATGGTTATTTTTTTATTCAAAAAATTCTAATGTGCCTGTAAATGTTTTAATTGAAATGAATGCATCGAGTTTGAGTTTGATATCAGATTTCTTCTCTGTTGGTAAGTTTCAAGCACGTGAAATGCTTCTCTGGGTCTGACGGTCTCAGGACGAATTCTGTAGATTCGTCCCGTTATGCACTCCAGGATTTTCACACATTGAACTAACCCGTTAGGTATTGATACAAACATACGATGGTTCTTAGGATGTAGGTACACACGGCGACATATCACGCTATATTTTTAAATTTCCAGTATAAGCTGACCTCGCATTGGTTTGGCTTACCGTACAATAAGAGGTCAGCTTGTACTTGATACGTAGCTGTGGGTACTTATATTTATTGGGATCTTTTGTGTGCTTTAATCATTTCTAACGTGACGATATTATCGTGAACTTCCACGTCCACATCACGTCATCCAGATAATGCAGAAAAATAAAATTTATGGAAATAATTATGAAGTCGCTTTTAAATTTCCGCCCACGATAACGTCATAACTTGTACGTATTTCCATACATTTTATGGACGTGGACGTTCACGATGACATCGACACGTTAAAAATGATAAAAGCGTTCATTCTCAAGACGTCCTTTTAAAAGTCATCGGAATAAAAAAAAAACAAACACGAGGTACTTCGAAGAACGGCTTCTGTTTAATAGACTTCGACGAACAAATTGAGCCATAACACAAAACCGTATCAAATCAATATCACATGACTGTAATTTGAGGCAAAGTTAAGGCTAGTGTAGACGAACTACATTACACGTTGCATATGTAGATGTCCCGCAAAATTACTTTTTGGGATGCATGAAGAAGCCTCCTCGTGTAGCACAGTTTGTTCCGCCAGTTACTCAACTGAACCGAGCGCTCGGCGCATCCTGGAAAGTCACACCCAACACCTTATTTGACTGGCCATTTCTTCCCTTGCGGTGGTAGGGCTAACGCCCGCCTGGTTTGCGACCACCCTCCCACCGGAGTCCGGCGTCAAGCAGCCTGCTGTGTTTCGTCGATGCGTAGGAATTCCAATGCCTTAGGCATTTTCTGGGCACGCTCGTTCCATCATAGACCTCATCCATCGCTTTCTATCAGGCGTGATCGAGGTCAAGAGCGGGTCCATTCAGCAATAAAAAAAAGTACTGTCCTTCCACAGTTATTATACCTGTGACAGCTGCAACCTAACAGCAACCTTCTTACAATCACTATAAAGATCACTATGATTTTGACAGACTTGACAGTTGCAGCATACCAACATCATTCTTATTGTCTGGAGATTAAAGATCATTTTGATATTGGCAGTGATGCAAAATCAGAGCTAAAATACTCGTTACTGCGAATGGACTGTAGTCATAAACTGTTATTGCCGCTTTTGTTTGTATTGACAGAAATTAAGACAATTGTATAATGCATTAATCTGCATCCTAATTAATGTAATTGAGATATTCATGACAATATATTCCTTAAACATACAACTAACCAAAACGATGTGCTTCACTTTCCCCTCTTTCATTTATATTAATGTGTAGATATTAAAATTCAATTAAAATGCAGTGTTACAGTCACTGTATGCCGTCTATTCCGGGCCTAACCTCAGACAGTTATAAATCCTCAAGAAATTAAGTATTTGACATGTGTAAGAGTTTCGTTTCGGAGTTCTCCGCAAAAAATGCACAAAAAACTTGTAAAAAACACAAACGGAACATGTGGTCTTGGCTAAGATGTTACTTTTGTGCAGGGTTACCAAACTTTTGATTTCTGACGGAGACAGATTTATTCTGTTTTAGAATAATATAAATATCTTCTGGAACTAAACCTAGATGTAGATAATATTAAGCCGACAGTACAAAAACAGATGTTTCATATAACACTTCTAGGGTGTTGTGTTATAATTATTTTTATTTATTATATTAATTAAGTTCTGTTTATTTTATTTTGCATTTACCCTCTTACCGATTTCTCTCTTTCGGTCGTCAGTAATTTGACTTTTGAAAGAAAAATACAAAGCGTTGTGTAACTATACAACGTTTATTAGTAAGGTGGTTAGTTTATAATAGTGTATAATGTCAAGTTGTAAAGATAGATTTAAGGTTTTATAATAATAAATAAATTCAAAACTTGTTTAGAAAATGTTTAGAACATTCTACGAATAGGTATAACATTACGCATATATTGTAGATCATGTAAAGCGTTAGTTGGAAGTAGTAACTTGAGCCAACAAACTTACTATCTAGAAAGCACGACACTGAACAGTGTTCTCAGATGGATAGCGAATCCTGGCAACAAGCCGCAATACTTCATGCATATCTTAAGAAGCAGGAATACCCCAACGACTGAGGCACGGAGTTAAGATGAAACAGTCGTGTACTCAAAACCCAATACCTCAAGTTCTGAGTTGAGCTGCACGATTTTTAACAAATGCGTGCACTGGCTGGACAGGCCCGCTCAATCTGTGTAGTTCTATCCTCAAAAGACCATATTAGATACTACCCTACATGGTCTTAACATGATCTGACCAAGATTTTGTCTGGACTTTAAAAGACACAGTGACCTCTGAGTTTGTTTCGGCCTTTCGTCTCAGAGAAGTCAGATAGGAAACGCCGACCTCATCTAGCTTAAAAAAATATGAGTGACGTGTAAAAGTGTTTGTATAAACCTACTTTCAGAAAATAAATCATTTATCAATCCCGTTGTTGACGTAAACGCACTGTTAGTACAAGCATAATTGGTATTTTGATAAAAATTTAAAAATATGTAATTGCCAGCCTTCTCGGAGAGGTGGCCTCTATCCCAGCAGTGAAAACATTATACTAGGCTGATTGTGTTTATGTATTATATTGAAATCCACATAAAAAGGGACACGTAAATTATTAGGTTTTAAAAGCTTTTATATATATTTAATTGATGTAGGTTTCCGAAATAGCCTTAATATATTCATTATGGACGCTTTTAACGATCTGCATCGTTCTCACATGTATAATTTTTAACATGAATGATGTAACCAATACTTTGTAACCATATTATTTTGATTTAAAAGAGTGTCCGTGGAGTTTCTTGCCCGTTCTTCTCCATAGGTACCTACGCTTTGACAATTCGAAAGTGCCTGTAATTGGTTTAATTGAAAGAAATGCTTTGAGTTTGAGTTTATACTTCAAAAAGGGTTACCCTACATTTAGCAGAAGTCGGATTAAATATATTTTTAAACCAAACATATCGTTAGTGTAAACAGCTAAATATTTGGATTTCGATCAGTTTTTTTTTCATTTGCTCTGTTTATTCAACCTCTGCCACTTGACTGACGTTATACAAATGTGTATATTGAATTTAAAATCATGGAGACGTAAAATGTTGAATTACTTAGGTGGAGGCTAAACGAGCGTAATTTTTTGAGTTGTGAGTGGTGTATTTTGAGTATCACAAAAATTCGATTAGGCTGCCAGACGGACGGACGTAACTTCGGGCATTCTGTAACATAACTGACGCTTGCCTCGCTGACCTCCTTCACCCCGAGCGCAATTCGGTTGAAATAACGCGCGTGAGTCAGCAGACAACTCATTTTGCGTCGCCGTGTGGTACAAACAGGACATTAGTATGAAACCGATTGCACCGTAAATTCCGCGACTCATTTTACGCGACTCACAGCTCAAAATATTACGCTCGTTTTGCCTCAGCCTTGTTCGTCATTACTAAACTTAGTCCAGATTTGTGGTAGATGACGGTAAAGATAATCTGCCTATATTGTTCCCACTGCTGGGACACAGGCCTCCCTCTTCGAGAGGGAGTGGAATATAATTTACCACGCGGGCCTAGTGCGGGTTGGTAGAGGTCACATGTCTTTAAATTTTTGAATGTAAGACATGCCGGTTTCCTCACATTTGTAGGTTTTTTAAACGATTACTAAATTGTGGGAAAACTATCGTTTTTTTTTCTTCCAAGACATTGTCATCATTATTCAGTGCATTGCTATCAATAATCGAATCCATTGTGACCAAACAGACCATCATTAGTGTATCACACAAATTAGTACTCATGAACATATACAGTACAGGGATTTTAAAAAAAGCTACTGACTAATCGTATTTTTAATTGGACAATTATATCCATAGTAAAACAATAATCAATCATCAATAATATAGACAACTTTTTTACAAAACAAACAACCGACTTAAAAAAGAAAACACTACAAAATGATAAATAACTTTAATTTCGGAAGTCGGTGTCGTTGGTTCCGCATTTTCGTTTCTTGACACCAACTTCCGAAATTAAAGTTATTTACCACTTTGTAGTGTTTTTTTTTTAAAGGCGGCTGTTTTTTTGTAGTTCATTAGTTTTTGAGAAAATCGCGGACATTCAAACATACATACATACAGGTCGAATACAGAACCTCCTTTTTTGAAGTCGGTTAAAAAACACCTCATAACGATCAAATCTCCAAAAACAGCTGGAACCGCTAACAAAATTAACATAAACATTACAATTTTTCCTTGCCTCTATATTGAAGTCATACCATAATATCAGCACCTCGTATCCGGCCCATAAAGCTGCTAATGTATTCGTTTGTGGACGCACCATTTACTGTTATGAACGCGGTTTCCTTGCCTTACGCTATTTATCCCGAACTGCGCACATACGGGAAAACAAAGTTACGATACTGGCCTTAAAATACACGTTTTGTAAGTAAACGACAAAAGAGTTGGTAGATGTATTGAACTTGTTTTTTTGAAGTGAAACTTCTTTACGCACGCTTGACTTGGGGAGTAAGCTGGCGAACGCGTTACGAAAAGTGTGATCGGGCGAGGCGAACGGGAGTTGAGTGGGGGATATAAGCAAGAGAAAGCAGTGCGCGCGCACATTTTCTTTCTTTCTTCCTCTCATAGTCAAATACGTTTGAAGTTTCACTTCAGTCGTGTGGTCATAAACCCACTCGGTTTTTTTTAGAATTGTGTTTGCATCATCGTCTGCCTAATCTTTTTCCAACCGCTAAGCGGGTGTTGCTGAATATCAGAATTTTACATGAGGTGACCCCCTATCTAGCCCCCACAACTCAGTGTGTATACCCCTTGGTAAGACTGGAATAATCAGATATCTGGGCACGCTGGTTCCATGATAGACCTCATCCATCGCTTTCCATCAGGCGTGATCGAGGCCTACAGAAGGCCCATTTAGCAAAAAAATATATATCTTTATCACAGTGTAAGCCGAGGGCCCAAATGCCGAGCAATTTAGAATTCAGAGTCTGAAGAAACTACTATAAAGCGACGTCTTCATAACCGACAAGAATTTTCCCAACAGCAAACGTAACTTTGTGATTCGGCCAAGAAATCATAGCGAGGTTGAAATGCCCTGGGGAACGGTACCGCGTATTTTTGGCACAAAAACAAATGAGTGCAGTTAAATTTTAAATGCGTTGTAAATTTTTGTAAATGCACTTCCCCATTTTGATATTCGGATGATCTTTATTGCTGTTCTGAAGGGTATTTTGTGGCATTATTGATGTTCACGTAGTTTATTCGAGTGCTTTTGTTCTGTAAAAGCTTTTAGTTTGTTTCGGCTATGTGTTGGCCTTGATTCTTTTTTGTTGGTGTGGCACGAGTTGGAAATGGTGCCAGTTTTTTTCATTTCGACGTGACTATCGACAACTGCCCGCAGCGTTTTGACAAACCAATTAATGGGATAGACCTCCCTGTTTGCCTTTTTCCCACCAAAGTCTGGCAGAGCAATAAAAGAGCTGCTACAAGTGTTGATACTTCGCTACCTCTGATACTCTCTGGGCAGTTACACTATCAAACATGTTGACTGGCTGTTTTTTTAGCCTATTTCCGTATCATCAACTCAGCCTATCGCAGTCCACTGCTGGACATAGGCCTCCCCCAGACTGCGCCACAGCACCCTGTCCTCCGCCTTCTGCATCCAGTCTACCCCAGCCACCTTCTTTAGGTCGTCCGTCCATCTAACTGGGGAGCGTCCTACACTACGCTTGCCGGTACGCAGTATTTCCGTATAGCTTTTGCTTAAAGAACTATTAGTCGTGGCTGTTGTAAATTAACCTACAGAACGACTAGATGTAGGTAGACTTCTGGTAAACTATACCAATCTGCGATCGCGATTAATTTGCCACAAATATAAACAAATATTAATTAATGGAAAAATAACTTTAATTCCTACACAATAAAAATCTGTTTACGCTACAAGTTCAAAAATTTTTATAACTTTTTCAATAGTGCTAGTCACTCTGAAATCAAATTAATTTTCATTGAAATAAAGTTGATATTTGTTTAACTTGAAATAGGGTGGGGGTGTGCAACACTGCGCACTTTTACTATACACCGTGTTCCGGACGATATACATAAACTTCGACCAGAAGTTCAGACCATGGAAATTATCATTTTTCATTATGGACACATTAGCGAATTCTTATTTTTTGTTAATTTTCATACAAACTAAATACCTTGACGTAAATCGCCCGATATGCATGCTTCTGTATCCGAATTGGCAACGATGAAGTATTTTCATTTATAAGATTTGGCGGGCTGCAACTTGTCACAACTGAGTTAAGACCCTTTCTTCCTGCATAGCTCAATTAAATTTCACTAAATGAAATTAAAATATCTTTGTAACGAAGCCTTTTCAAGTACTACTTCCTTTGTTAGATTTAATTTGTAAAAGCTATAGAAGCGTTTGACAAAGTTTATGGATATCGTGAAAAACACGGTGTATATGCATTATATCCTGGTATGCAACATCTTCAAACGGTAGTTCGTTTATGAACGCACTAGCTACTGTAATTCACAAATTAAAGCGTCCTTTTGAACTGGCAGCCATTTCCAAATTAATTTCAGACAACACTTTATAATATTTCTAAAGGATATTTTTAATGCTCACACCAGTGACATTATTTTCCCTAATATTAAGGTTTTCGGAGTCATAAAGGACAATTGCTATGTTCGGATCGTGCAAATTGTTAGAATTCGGGCAAAGGTTTCGGGTGTTCCTGTTCATGTTCGATGGGGTATCTTGTCGTTTATGAAGTGTCGTGGTGTTTAATGTTATTATGGTACGTGGGATCAGGAGGTCGTTACGATTTTCCTATAAGCAGTTTTAGTTGCGATAAAGATACCTAAACTGAAAGCTATTTAAAAGCTTTTGGCGCTTGTGTCATCTTTGTCTATTTTAATCGAATCAATTTACGTGAATAAATGCGGACATTTTTTGATGCTCGATTTTTTTGATGCCCTTTGATTCTCCCCCCCCCCCCCTTGATATACTTGTACATATTATTATTATTTTAGGACTGTTAGCTTTAAAATTATGTAAATACTAGCTGCGCCCCGCGGTTTCACCCGCGTAAATGTCGATCTCGTGGGAATATCGGAATAAAAAGTAGCCTATAGGTTAATCCAGGGTGTCAGCTACTTCCATACAAAATGTTGTGAACAAGAAGATGTAACAAACATATAAACACACACACTCACAAACTTTCGCCGTTATAATATTAGTGTGATTATACAATGCAATAAACCATATTTTTTTTTAATATTAGGTATTAAAAAAAACATAATTAATTAGATTAATATTTACGTGAATTATGTATCATCATCATCTGCTTGTCTTGTCCCTATCATGTTAAGGTTGGTTTCAAGTCTACCCGGATGCCGCTGAATACCAGGATTTTACATGGAGCGACTGCCTATCTGACCTCCCCAAACCAGTAACTGGGCAACACAATATCCCTTGTTAAAACTGGAATTATGTAACAACTGCACAATGATAATTAATAGTTAGAGAGTTTTTCTTCTAAAGACTAGAATGTTTTTGCAAACATTTTATTAAATAGAATAAGGAACGTGATGGAATGGATTCTATTTTGGTATGAAATCCATACCATTCAAGTTTGTTCCATCTACTAGAATATATATCAGTTTTTAGGCGCGTTATGGCGCCCTGTTTAAATGAATAAAACTAGATCCAGTTCTTATAGATGTGTATTTATATCACAACACAGTATCCAAGTGACAGCGGAAGAAATATGTTTACACAAACACCAGATAAGATTCTAATATGTTAATCACACAGAGCATATTGATAATCCAAAGGTTTACAATATTTTAGCTCACACTTTAATTTAAATCATCAGTCCTACGTGCTAATTCCTGTGTCATAGATATAATGCCATTTTTTTTTGGTGAAAATCCTCATGGATGTTCGCCACTCTGGGGTGGATGGAGGGGTCTGTCAGACTCTTACTGACTAAAACCACACGGTGTCCTGCTGCTACCTTTTATTGGCCTGCATGAATCCATGCGGACCCCATCACCCTCAGCGGCCGCAAACGGCCACCATTGCTCTAGAGAGAGGCGCGCGCGGAACGCGGTGCGCCGCCGTCTCGAGCCTTTCACTGTTCAGGCAAAAAACTATAGATATAATGCCCTAGATCACCAAGTTTTGTCTATCAAATATTTGTAATAGTGGGTACCATAGACAATTAGTTTGGTTCACCACAAGTTTACACATACTTAATCCAGAAAACAAACAAAATAGTATATTATCAATAACTATAATAACTCCGAATTCGCCAGTACCGTTTTCCATCTATAAACTCACGTGTGAATAAGTGTTGAGTTGAAAAGTGTACAACGGTTACGCCGCTTAGCTGATACTGCAGTTTCACATTGTTGCTGCAAATTCATACAATGTTACATGGATGGAATCCAACAGTTATCGCCGTGTATATTGTTTTCGTTTATTGGATTGTGCAAAACAAGTTTTAGGATCATATTTTTGCCAAAGTATGAAAAGCAAAAATAAATAAATCTATGATCTCAATATTCTCAGTGATGTAATTAAAATAAATTAAACTTGTCCAGCTTTTGAAATGAAAAAAAAAAAAATATTTTACTGAAAGAATTATTTTAAACATGTTAAAACGGAATAACTTTTACACCTCACATTATAAAAAATAAATTAGCTAGATGAGGTCGGCGTTTCCTATCTGACTACTCCGAGAAGAACGGCCGAAACAAACTCAGAGCAAACTCAACTTTTGAAGTCAAAGTTGTCTTTGGCTTCTTGGTCTTAATAAATGGTATATGAATGCTAACATCAAACTTCAATATGAACAAAAATCTTCTAAAATACAATTCTATAATATCTTTATGTTCAAACATAACATTGATTTATCTGAAATTGTAACCGCTCAAATTGTAATATCACATTCTAATGTAAAAATCAAATATTACCTACATCCACAAATCTACATACATCTGAACCAAATTAAAGAGCATTCAGAATTTAACAATCGTAAAAATATCTCGATTTATTCTCACTTTATTTCATGGTTTGACAGATAGTGTTGGGTACATTGTGCAAATCCATCCTTATCATCTTCACTTGCTCCCGAACTATCCTGTTCGATATTCAGCCTTAAGTCTTCAAAGTTAAGGTTCTAGGGATTCAATTCTGCAGTTTCAAGACTACAATATAAAGTTTGCATAGCAATAGTTGGTATTCCAACCACGTACGGTTGGCATAGCCCCTGAATAGATATCTACTAAAATGATACGGCCCTCTCGATACCAATAAAGCCTGATTTATATAAAATACTTGCAAATCCAGTTGGAATTTTCGAAAATTTTCCTCTTTATCTCCTATGACGATCGGTTTAGTCTTTCATCTTGTTTGTGACAAAGGAATATATTCAAGATAGAAAGATTTTGTTTGAGAGATAGCAGAGCGCACCGAATCAGTGGCGAACAAAACTTATTTAACTTTTACATCAGTTTTTCTTGTGAAACTGAAATCGAGTAGAAATGGAATGTATTGGAAATGTTTTAATGTCCCGCAGCTACTTACTGTTTTATTTTCTATCATTCACATTTTCCTTGTATTCTATATTTGTGATCACGGTATAAAGTTTTGTTTACATATATTATTCGGTTGAGCTCACTACCTTATTGTTCTTCAACATGTTCTTGTTTATGAGTTACTAGCTGCGCCCCGCGGTTTCACCCGCGTAAATGTTGATCCCGTGGGAATATCGCAATCAAAAGTAGCGTATATGTTAATCCAGGGTGTCAGCTACCTCCATACAAAATTTTATTAAAATTGGTCCGGCCGTTTGAGCGTAAAGAAGTAACAAACATATAGACACACACACACAAACTTTCGCCTTTATAATATGTGTGATGTGATGTGATTTTTATTATTCGTAGGGCTGATTTGTCTAACGTCAGATAATTTTATCCGTGGAATAATTTTGAATTTTTGACAGTTCTTCCATACAAAAACTGTCAGACGTCTTTATTCCACGAATAAAAACTATCCGTCGATTAAAAAATCAGCCCTTAATCTGGTGAGGAGTGATACTCATTTTTGACTATGCCTTATTGGTATAAGGCATAGTCAAAAATGAGTATCATTCATTAATGAAGCATAATCAGCGATGAGGCATAATCCACATATCATTATGTTCAAGTACAAAAGTAAGAAGTAATGTACAGACGCCAGCACATCGAGCTACTACAATCTGTCAAATTTCTTTAATAGATTTTCAATATTATCGCTAAAGCATAAGGTTCAAAGCTGATTGGGAAAACAGTTGACAGTTTCGGGTAGCTTGATGAGCTGGCGTCTGTACCTTGTATTATTCGTTGCTAAGGACATATACAGGGTGTTACGGAAAGGGTATATCAATACAAACGGGTTGAAGAGTATCTGGTCTAGAATCTCTGTACAAAATTTCAGCTCAAAAGCATTAACTTTGAAAATGCTTAATATTTTTTTATTTCGACATCACGGCGCTGCACTGGCGCGCGGCGGCGTGATGTGCGTGTACTAGGCGCACAGACACACTACAGATAATGGATAATGACCCTCGTAGTTCAGTGACACGTTTGTTATGATTTCAATTTAATAAACTATCGAAATAAAAAAAATATTAAGCATTTTCAAAGTTACTGCTTTTGAGCTGAAATTTTGTACAGTGATTCTAGACCAGATACACTCTTCAACCCGTTTGTATTGATATACCCTTTCTGTAACACCCTGTATAATGCAAAGTTTTCTGGAGATGAGCCTTCGCATAATGCAAGTTATAGTACCTACTTAGCAAAAAATGTATTTAAATTATTTGTCTACCCAACTGCCTTTCTTATGGTGTTAACACATACAACTTATGACTAACCAAAATACAGATATAATACGCGCCATGAAAGATGAGAATTGACAAGCTCAGTAGTAGGAGTTTGCGCAGGTAAGTCGTGTACGAAATAGTTACCCATTATTCAGGAATATTTGGATTATTTGGTATTCAGGGATTTATAGATGACAATTATATAAAATTTCTTAACAATATTATAATATTTAATACGAAATAATAAAATTTAAGATAAAAGTCAAGTGGCATCTTTCGTGGCGCGTGCACAATTAATATACCTACCTACTAAAAAAAAAGAACACCCAAATTAAATCCTAAATCCAAATCGTGATGAGACACAACCTCGTATATCAGACCCGAAAACCAGACGCCAAATAATATCAACTACTTTTGTGACAAATATGTGACTGATATTATTATCAACATAAGGTATAACGATCTATGCTCGAGGAAAATGTTGATATGGCGATGTCAATTTACGTGGTAATTTCTCAGAATATGGCGGAATAATGTTTCCATTAAGTGGCACGTGGCTTTTCACTTTATCGAGGAAAGGTCAAGGTTCTCCCTTCACGTGTTTATGGTTAACAGGAAAAAAATATATTAATAACCCTCCTTTTGGGCTTCGCCGCAGTCGGGTAATAATAGAGTAGGTACCTAACAATCTCCTTGTTTAGGGTTTCGTAGTCAACAAGGATTCCTTATACCTAGTTTCACCATGTCCGTCCGTCTGTCTGTCTGTCCACGATTTAGCTCAGAGACTTTTCGTACTAGAAAGCTGTAATTTGGCATTGGTATATACAGGGTGTAAAAAGACCCATCACATAGCCTTCCACCACGCATTTTGTACATCAAACTAAGTAACATTGTACAAAAATAATTGCTGGGAAACGATTTTTACTTTTGGTGTGAAAATTTGCTGTTTGCGATACCTAGTGCTGAATGTAACACACGCAAAACATTGTGCTAATGGGTGCGTGCAACGGTATATTGGTCGTGGGGGTATTTTAATCTGTCAAGCTCCGCTAATGAGGCAATTGATTTTCTATTGTTTCATTGCCAATGGGCGAGGAAGCGCTGCTTGACCGGTTAAAGTAGTGTTATAACATTAAAAACTTGTTTTCGTAAAAAAAAAACCTTCAGCAAAAGTTGGAATTTTGACCTTCAATATCTCCGTAACCACAAGGTTCCCAGGTATGGTCCAGTACAAAAAAAAATATTATAATGACGAGGAGTACAAATAATGACTCGGCTTTGTTAAGTTTCTTTTTACACCCGTTATATTAATTACGCCAAAAAAGTGGTAATTGCTTTATCACCTTAGGATTGAACGTCACTTACACGTCATAAAACGACAAGGTCTATTTGTCTATTTGACAGATAATTTCAACCTTAAGCTTCGGCCAAACTTGCGCAACCAAAGCGACTGCGAAATGCATAGATATCTGTCTTTTACATTTCTATGGCGAAGCGGGAGCGTCAGTCGCGGGGCGGACGCTGCTCGTGTTTATCTAAGGCCTCATTTACGGAGACGCGGGGCGTCTCGCGGCGCGTGTGGCGTGGCGTCTCGCGGCGCGTCGGACGTTTTTTCTGTTTACGTTGGGGCGGCGCGTGAAGCGGCACGCATCATCGCACGCGTAAACACAAACTTATAGCAATATACGATCATGTTCATAGAGAAGCGAGACGGGAAGCGTGGCGGTGCCCGCCGCGGCGCCCGCGGCGAGTCCTCTAGCGTGCAGCGAAGCACGCGGCGGGCATCGCGGCGGCGCACGCTCGCCTCGATCAAATCGACTAGTTTTATGTTGGCGAGAGATGGGAGCGCACGTGTCGCGAATGACGAAAAATTGGAACTAGTTATTTCTGCAATACAGGAGCGACCCCAGTTGTGGATGGCTGGTCATTCAGTTGTATAAGAGCTCTTACACACGAGCGGCATGTTCCCAACGGCAGAGGTAACTGCAGCCGTCGACGCGCGCCGGCGGCAACCGTGGACGCGTCGACGGCAACCGTCGACGTGTCAACGGCAGCCGTCGACATTTCGACTTCGAAGATATAGGTCGACGGCTGCCGTCGACGCGCGTCGACGGCAACCGTCGACGCGTCGACGGTAGCCGTCGACATTTCAACTTCGAAGATATAGGTCGACGGTTGCCGTCGACACGTCGACGGCTGCAGTTACCTCTGCCGTTGGGAACATGCCGCTCGTGTGTAAGAGCTCTAACTGCAGTCGTCGACGCGCGTCGGCGGCAACCGTCGACGCGCGTCGGCGGCAACCGTCGACGCGTCGACGGCAACAGTCGACGTGTCAACGGCAGCCGTCGACATTTCGACTTCGAAGATATAGGTTGACGGCTGCCGTCAACGCGTCGACGGCAACAGTCGACGCGTCAACGGCAGCCGTCGACATTTCAACTTCGAAGTTATAGGTCGACGGCTGCCGTCGACGCGTCGACGGTTGCGGTTGGTTTGTGTACCTCTTTCTCTTATTGACTTATAAAGAGTTGCATATTCCCCAAACTTCTCATGTTCCTTTGATGTAAACACTGGGCCACTTCGTATATTAAATAATTCACTTTTTTAACCGACTTCTAAAAAAGGAGGAGGTTCTCAATTTGAATGTTTTTTTTTTTTTTTTTAACAATGGATTTTTCTTCTAAAAAAAAGGCGATCATATCATACTCCATTGCGACGGTGACTACGTCAGTGTTGCGCGATTTCTAAATAAGACTGACAGAAGATTCCGCCTCGGACATAGCTTCATCGAGAATTGCCGCTGCGTGCGCCGCTGCGTGCGCCGCCGCGTGGGACGCGTCGGTGCCATCCGCGGGCTCGGCCGCAAAAAACGCCCTAATTCAAACAAACGCGTCTAAAATCGCTTCTCCGTAAACGCACTCATACAACGCCATATATTTGAATTCAGTGCGGGCCGCGCCGCTCAACGCGACGCGCGACGCCCCGCGTCTCCGTAAATGAGGCCTAAGGCGCCTTGCACACAACGCGATCGCTGTAGTCGCGCCCGCAGGTGTTCACGTTTAGTTTTGCACTATTGACGCTCCCCCTTCGCGATCCGCGTACTTGACGCCCAGTTTGACCGAAGCTTTAGTAAAGTTTCATATTGCTGGGAATTGTTGTCAAAAATGACAAAGCAATACGAGATCGACTTCATTAATCAGTCGACTTCAGGCGTTTAGGCGTCCTTACAAATCCAAGTTTGCACGATAATACTCTGCAGTGCAATATCTCGTAAGCCGAGTTCCATACTAAACTCTCAGTCATACAGAGGCGAACTTAGAACAATGAATATCAGGAGTTAGGTACGACTTAGTCGAAAGGAAAGAGTTTAACAGGAATATTAATAAAGTTTTACACATTAATACGCACATCGCCATTGTGATATCACTTTTTGCGTTAAGGTGAATGCGCAGTTGTAGCCCGAGAAATTAAATGTTTCTTACGTTTTTTGCAATTTGCAGGTCAGTGTCAGGCTGTATCTTGATCAAAATTTGATTCGCGACTATAACAGGTAATTACGATTTTATTTTGTTGTATGTTTTGAACTGTCAAAATAAGAGCCATTGCTACTGATAGTGTGTTACGCAATTACCCCGCTGGATTTATGTCTTGAAGTAATGTTTCGCCTCGCGCGGAGGCAGTCTGACTGAACACTGTTGTGTAATGTATTTATAGAATAAGAATCAAATGATCAAGATACAACCTGACACTGACCTTGTTTGTTTTTTTTTATGATCTGATATAAATAAATGATGATCGTGATAAATCCTAGCCAAAGCCACTTATCTTGTTTTAACACGGGACCGGAAAATAATCACATTGATACTTTCACCGTCACAATCATCCCACATAACGTCCAAAATGTTACAACCTCAACAATAACCAATCGCCGTCAAACTTGTCAAAATTGACAAAATCCAGGGCGATTGCCAATAACAACCAGTTGCTTTTGTCATGGCAACTGAGATACCTCTCGCACTTCACAATGCAACACAAAGCTAAACACTTTCTGATCCGTCGACGGGCTTACGTTTTCTATTTTATGAACATCCCCATTGATACGTGTGGGTTCTGCGAAAAGCAATCTTCTGTGTTGACTTGTAGGGTTGCATTTCAATTCCAGTTGTGTGTGGGTTGAATTGCGTTACAAAGCTTTTGGGGTGTGGAGATGTTGTTGAGCGGAGGCGGAGCGATCAAATATTTTATGAAAAACAATTGAATGTAGGGAGGCCTTTGCCCTGCAGTGGGACGTCACAGGCTAATAATAAATAAATAAATTGAATGGCCAAATTAAGGACAGTCAACGCGACCAACTTTTGAATGCATATCATATTTTGCTATACATAGTACAGACTTACTAGAAAGATGATAAGGTGGAATTAAGGTGTATTAACGTCTATTTTTTACAAAAAGACAGCTTTAGTAAAAAGACAGCTTTATACTTCTTATAACAAAAAATCATTTTCTATATTTTCTGTGACAAAATAACAGTATTTTGACATTACAAACAGACGCTTCAATTTTATATATTTGTATATTTATTTATTTATTCACAAGGCAATTACAACTGAGGGGAAATTCTCGTAATTTTAAGAACGTTCACAGTCTGATCTCAGTCTCAATCTGTCAAACATACCTCTAATTTCTCTACGTTTTGACATTTGTTTGTCGCCGAGATGAGGTTGCTATGCGACTAGATTTTGAACGTTTTAAATCACAAGAATTGGCCTTCAGGTGACACAGTATATCATTATAGATACAAAAAAAAACTACATAAACAAAACACAATCAACACAGCAGGCGGTATAGATAACGATCAGCCTATTTCGTCCCCAAATCAACCAACAAACACTCACCCTGCAATCCCCTTTACACTTTAATTTGTCCCCTTACTCCAAAAATAATCCCTCCCCGCTCCGCCCGCCACGCGTCGCAGCCACATAACAGTGACAGTTTGAGATCAAGTATGATAGCAATTTCCTGGACGCATCGAGTTTTAATATAAACGTTGTATCGAAAAGGGATGTAGCTGAGGCAAAGAGTCGGAGCGCAGATGCGACCGGATTTTCGAGGTCGTGACATAGTTTTGAACTTGGGCAAGGTAGTGTCGTGGTCGTGTGTAGTGGGTGAAGCATTCTATCTAACTAATTTGATTATGATGGGCAAGGGTTTGTTAGTCTTATTTTCGTCAGATGCTTTCAAAACAATGTGTTTGGAACATCCATACTAATATTATAAATTCGAAAGTAACTCTGTCTGTCTGTCTGTAAACATCAGCATCATCGGTTCAGCGGTTTAGGCGTGAAATGAAATTTAGTATAGAGATAGTTTGAGCCCCGGGAAAGGACATAGGATACTTTTTCTCCCGATATTCCCACGGGATCGAGACTTATGCCGGTGAAACTGCGGGGCGCAGCTAGTAGAGAATAATTAACCAACCTTATATAGTCTTTGGTTTGGGAGGACAATCTACACAAGTGGGGTTCATGGAAGGTTCAGACCTCCGGTGTATATACGGTATATCTCCACAGACAATGGCTAATCTCCCATCTTGCACCACATGCCCTGTCACCTGCATACGTGAGGACCTTAATGGCTGCGTCAGCGAATGCTTTTCGCGTTGCTGAATTTTCGCCGAACAAATAGAAAAAAAAAAACGATATGTTTGCCATCTAAACGCTAAGAAGAAAAATGTGTTTGGTTTAGCAGGAGATAGAAGTTCAACTACAGAGGTTAAGGAAGAGTTAGAAGAGGCAGGATAAATTATCTACCCTTCGATCTTTCCACTTTTCCCGGTCTACTGCGATTGTGGGCCAGTCTTTTAAGGAGGAGTCCAGCTCACCCCGCCATCTCTTTCTGGGCCTGCTTTGTAGTCGTTTCCTGGTATTTGGGATGCACTGAGTGGTGGTTACAGCAAATGAGAGGTTACTTTTTTCTGCTAATACAATAAATTTTAATACTGTGACTTAGGCCGTCTCGCAGAGCTGGTTGCAACAATTCATTTATAACGTGAGATACAACTGTTCAATGACAAGGGCTACAAAAAGCCAATGTATGCTCGTGTGAACACATACGTCATTCACCACTCGTCCCAAGCCTTGCATTCTTAGAATGTACTGTACTGACACGAATAAAAACGTAGGCTACAATGTACTGTCTCATCTGAATGCTACAGTTAGTTGATCTTTTCCGTGCGGTTAACAATAGGAGTTCGTTGTACAGATATGTGCACAAGCAGTGTTGATACTTTCGTACATTGTAGGTTATATTTATTTTCACTTCGGTAGTAAAGCAATACCGAATCGTACGTTTGTTGGTTTCATGTGTTCGAGGATAATCAGAATACTTTAATTAAATTACATACACAACATTTTAAAAGAATAACGGTGGAGTTTCTTGCCCATTCTTCTCCACACGAAAACTACCTTTTGGAAGGGGCGACTAGAATCTATTCTATTTTAAGGTAATTTTTGACGTTCAATAGTGCCTTTTATGTGCCTATTTGAAATAAATGCTTTGACTTTGACATAGATGTGTTTAATTTTAAAGATGTTTTCTAGCCTCCCATGACGATTCGCATTGATGCGTTAAAATAAGCATGAATGTACAGGGGATTAGATATTGACGATGAAATGTGGACTATAATTATATATAATTGAAATAGCTTCGTCCCGTGACTTCGTCTGCGTGAAATTTCTTGTTTCCCCCAACCCACACCGTCACATCGCAGCACCTGCCGGCGCTGTCACTTCGTTTTCGCTTAGCAATCTTTCTGACTTTATTTCTTTTTGCTCGGCCCCTAAGGGTCATAGCGTGATGTTACATAGCCTATAGCTTTCCTCAAGAACCGGTAGTTCCAAAGAAAAGCGCGTTTAAACAAAAAAAACCAACTCTTCAGCTTTATTAATTACCCTCTTCTCTTACTAATAAACCTTGTATAACGTCTGTATAGTTAGACAACGCTTTGTCTTCTTCTTTCGAAAGTCAAATTACTGACGACTGAAAGAGAGAAATCGGTGTGTAACTATTCATCTGATATAATCAGCTGTTCCTTGCATTTATGTTCACATAACTCGTCAAAATATAGGGAACATCTGATTTTTTTTTTCGTGGTTTCAGGTTTTGGTCCCGTAGTAAAAGTAGTTCATAATGTACAATGACCCCTTAAAAGGTTGCCTATGAATTCAATTTCACCCTGTATAGATATTAGTTGCAGAACACAAATGTTCCGGGAAAAAATCTATGCATTTCCCAGCAAAAACTTTCATTGAAGCAAGACAAAGTATCAAAACTGTTTCATCCGTCCACAGTAGATAAAGCACGTCGCTCGCCATACTACCAATAAGGAATTGAGATAGAGAATATTTAAAGTGAGCATATGATGATACTTTCTGCTATTAAGTTACATTTTACAGTTAAAGTTAAGATATGACTCTTTAAAGGCTGGTGGGGTCATAACTTCAAATAATATACTTTGTGAGGATCATAGCATGAATACTAAAGGTTCGTAGCTGACCGCAGACAGCAGCAGCAGACGACGTGATGTTGCGACATGTCGTAGCGACACGTCATTTTGCTGCAGACTTTTGTCTTTTTGAGAAAGGATCAACGTGCTTTCGCTCCAGGCTCGGTGGCACTTCTGATCTGCGGTCGGGCGACACGACGTCTGCGGTCGTGCGACGTGTCGCTAGTCGCGGAAGGTATTCCATAGAAATACATACAAACCAGTAGTGTCGTAGCGACACGTCGTCTGCTGCTGGTGACTGCGGTCGGCTACGAACTCGTACCTTTACGCACAGAAAGTAGTGGTCGCCCATTGGTAATGACCCCGACCTACGAGTTATAGGTCGCAGGTTCGGAACCAAGCAGGCACTGTACTAAATGTAAACAATTTCATCACTAATGCTCTCAAAACGTTGAAGGAAAACATCGTGAGGAAACCAGCATGTTCAAGAACCCAAAAATGGAAGACATGTGACATCTACCAACCCGCAATGGACCCGCGTGGTAGATTAAAGGCCACTCCCTCTCGAAGAGAGGAGGCCTGTGACCCAGCAGTGGGAACATTATAGGCTGATTATGTATACCTAATATATAGGATAGGGGAAGGAGACAAAATGATCGGCAGCTTTGTAGTATTTCGGTTTTTACTCGACTACGGTTAAACCAAAGGACGTTTATAATTGTAACAGGCTATGTAAGTATGTTTGTTCATCTGTTCCCCCACCAGTGGTAATGAAATTATTTACACAAAGTAATGCCTGCCTGGGTTGGAACTCACGACGTAGAACTCGTGAGTCGGAGCCGTAACCACTGGGCCACCACAGCTCTAAAACTTCCTCTATCATCTGATGTCTGTCTGTGTGTTTGTCTGTCTGTGGGTGTGACTGTCTGTGTGTGTGTGTGAGTCTCATCCACTTTTCCCTATTCTATTCACACCTCTATTCTATTTAACAACTAAATAACTTAATTGGAGGCAGGTTTTCAATCCGTAAACAGAATTACGGACCTAGTAACTTAGTTTCGAATTAGTGTCCTAGTTTTAAATTCAATTAATTATTTTGTACGGACGGATTTGAAAGTTTTTTTATTTTATTTAACCCTGTTATTTTCTTTGCTGTTGGGCTGGTGCTTGGATAAATACTAAATAGGTATTTGGTAATAGATTTTGGTATAATATATGCAGGGTGTCCCGGGAAACCTATACCAGCGAAGATAGGAAGGTCAGGGGACACTAATACTCATCGATTGAACCCCTATGTATGTATGTTCCGCGATATTTTGTAGTTTTCGAGAAATTATAGTATATTAGTGTTTTAGTCTTAATTAAATTTTTATGGAATGAACATTGGAAAAGTTTCCCTGAACTGAATATCCTTTTGTCTATAGGGTTTTTGTATGAACTATGGAAATTTGGTCGGTCGGGTCAGTGACTGATAAATAAAACAACACACACAGGAATCTAGATTCCTTTAAAGTAAATTAGAGTCAATACACCCACCCTTCCACATAACTACAAACAAATATTATGTTAAAGTCGTTACGCCCTGAGGTTGATTATAAATTATTCATAATACATGTTTTACAAGTCAAATTGTAATTTACAAATTATTCACGATTATTGTCGATGTAAGCTTGCTATATTCAGTGGGACGTGTTTCCATGTTGGTGATGAACTGACACATAAATTTTAGATTTTAGACAAAGGTTAGTTTACTATAGATAGTCTCGTTATAGTGAGCAAAATAAGTGATGAAAATATTGATAACACTCTTTTCTTGCTAATACTTTTTAACCGGTCAAGCGTCGCGGTTCGCCGATCGGCGAAGAAACAATAGAAAATCAATTATGTCTCATTATAATAATAATAATAATATTCCACAACTATCACACAATGCCATCTAGTCCCAAGCTAAGCAGAGCTTGTGTTATGGGTACTAGACAACTGATAAGCATACTTATATATTTCTAAATACATACATATTTTAGATAAATTATACCCAGACACAGAACAAATGACCGTGCTCATCACACAAACATTTGTCCTGGGTGGGAATCGAACCCACGACCTCCGGCATAGCAGTCAGGGTCACTAACCACTAGACCATCAGGCCTGTCATTAGCGGCGCTTGACAGATAGCACAACTGTCTCTTTCACAATCCAGCAACCACTAACTTTGCACTACATTTTAACATTAAAGACGACATTTGCCCCACCCAGAAATAACGATAATATCGTAACCGTTATTTCTAAGTGCTATCAAAGCAAAATGATACATTTCATTGCCATAGTGATAACACATTTTAAAAGTTTGTTGTACTTTTATCTACTTCTACTGTTGATCCAACTTTGACAATTACGCTCTCAAAACGGTGAAGGAAAACATCGTGAGTGAACCGGCATGCCCTAGAACCAAACATTGGAAGACATGTGACCCGCACTGGGCCCACGTGGTGGATTGCTCTCTCACCGAGAGGAGGCCTGTGTCCCAGCAGTGGGAATATTATAGGCTGATTATGATGAACTGCCAGCTGATTATTAATTTTGCAATCAACATTATCTTCCCTATCAACTTCTTGATCCACCTTCCTTAGGACCTTAATAAAACATAATGAAACTTCAGAAACTTGTCTAATAACACGAAACAGTCAGAAATAAAATAAAAACTAGAGTTAAAGTGACATCAGGAGCATCTGGTTCAGCAAGTCGGACGGTATAATTTTTACAATTTTCCCCTTCACATTTTTATATTAGTCGCTCTTTGTGAGAACGTAATATTGTAAGGATGGATTCTTCACTTATTGTTCGGTCAACCTATATGATATGGTTAGAAAGGGAGTGACTACCGAGATGATGAATGCTAGAGAAATATGGAAGAAAAGTAGATGTTGCGTCGACCTCAAATAAATTGGAATAAGGACAGGAGAATTTATTTATTTATTCACAAGGCAACTACAACAGGCAATAATCTCATTAGGGTATATCACTAGGTTCAAAATTATAGGTTTCGACCTGACTATCACCCAAAGCGTAGTCGCACAACATGACAAGCAACAACAAAATAATGATAACAACTACAGTAAAAAATAAAAATAATACTTAATAGGCAAAATTTACGGCTACAAGGTGTGAGCGTCTGCCCTCCGACAAACTTCTACTTACACAGGGAATGTGTCGGAGACCAAACACGCCAGGTTAAGCACATAATTGACAAAAAGTTACATTATTTAAAGAGAACAGTATTTAAAACGTTACAAAATTAAAAAGAAAGAGTACATACATGTCTTTTGAAAGCAGCGGCACGAGAATCGAAGATATCAATACTGTTATTGTCTTTTGAAATTTCACTGTAAAGTCGACACATTCTAACGATAGGGGAAGAATGATGATGTTCGGTCAAACGAATGGGTAATAAATAAAAATTTAATCATCATCTGCCTAGCCTTTTCCCAACTACGTTGGGGTCGGCTTCCAGTCTAACCGGATGCAGCTGAATACCAGTATTTAAAATGGAGCGACTGCCTATCTGACCTCCACAACCTAGCTACTGGGTAATACGATACCCCTAGGTAAGACTAGTTGTCAGATTTTCGGGGCTCTGACGACCCGTAACGACTGTCAAAGATCCACGAATGACAGCCGGGATCGGCTTAACGTGCTTTCCGAGGCACGGAGGGGTCTTGGTATGTAAAGATGGTCACCCATCCATGGACCAACCGCGACAAGCGTAGCTTAACCTGATCGATCGACCCGTGCGGCTGTTATTTCTTAGCCACAAGCCCCAAAAAATAAAAATTTAATAAACCCAGACACAGACAAAAACCTATAAACGTTATAATGTGTATTGACCCTTTTAGTTTAATATATGTTGTAGGTAATACTTTCGTCCAAGCGTCGCGCACCGTCGCGTCGGGGGACGGCTATAAGCTTCGTCAATTGGGCGTTTTCATTAGCCGTGTTCCGTAAGACCATTCCATTGAGCCTACACACGATACTTTTGTTGTAAGTTGGTAAGGGAGTTGGATATTCTGAAAATTCCAGGTGATGCTGCAGCAAAATTTTTCATGTAAGACGCTGTGATTGTCCCAAATAGCAATATCTATGTTATTTTAGAACTACCAAATTGCAAACTTGTATCACGTAAAGCATCAACATTGCTGGACCCCTAACGATTTCTTCATGTTTTCTTTTTCTTAGTAACATTGAGGAAAATCACTACAAGAGCATCACAAATGATACATGCACTTTGATAAAAACACCCAATTCGTCATTATTTTCCTAGTTACTTTCATCTCGTTGTGTTTCTACAAAAGCATCATTATTTGTCGGAAAATATAGAAACATTTTAAAAACATAAAGAAATATTGAGGTATCGGATACGTTAGTGAAAGCTGTCACTTTGACCCTTGTCAAATAAGACGTGCTACTGATAACATATCACCTTTCTGTACTAAAAGTGTTGGTCATGGTAAAAGTTCAGTGGTATTTACTATCGGATTTTATGTTTTCAAGGTGGGAAACTATGTATTTCCTTATATATGAGGTTACTAGGTTACGTGGAGAATTATCGTCACGAGTCCATTTTCCGTAACAAAATAAATCATCGATATTATATTATGTTACTACCAATACATTAAATTTATTTGCTGTAGAGTCTTAATAACTTTCGATATACTTTGATTCCTAATAAATACTTTCCCAAACAAATCTAGTTAAAGTCGTCTCAAGACTCAAGATATAAATCGAAACTTGTCGATATCCGGAAGCCGAATCTTCCCAAACCAAACTTAAAATAAATTTCTACGTTCCTCTGTAAATATATGACCAGACCTTACAAAAGTTATTCCTAAAGCCTAAAAGATTCCTTTCAATGAACCGTCAGTTCCTGATGGTGACTGAGATAGCGTTGAACTAAGTTAGCCGCTAGATAGCTTAGTAACTGGAGCTTGGAAACTGTGACGTTATTAGCTGCCCTCAAAATGTCAGTCTCAGACAGTTGTTATCGGTCTAATGAAGACTGGATGTCGGTTTGAGATTTTTATTGTTCTTAGAGTGGCATTATCGCCTGAAGTATTTTATTGATATTGTTTTTTTTTAGAGTTAGGTTTATTAAAAGTATACTTTTTGGGGTAGGCTGTGCAGTGATAATTGTTATAATTTGGTCCAATCTTATAGTAAATTTCACATTTCAAATTGGTTATATTGGTAAATAATAATGTTTCCGGAAATCGATCATTTGAAAATGTGAATGTAATTTTATATGTAAATCATTGAAGAAAAACTGAAATCGATTAGACAATATTGAGATTTTCTTTCCCACGCATTTATTTTAAATATAAGTACAGTAAGCAACACTTAGAACAAATCGTAATTATACACACAAAATGCTATATACTCTACACACATGAGAACGACACTTACCTGCACAAGCGGTAGCTCATAGATTATACTTACAACCAGTTCCTGCACTTCATTAATTTTGCTTTACATAGCTTCTAGCCACTTTAGCCCGCTTTGTGTTAGTACGGGGCTATTGCATTAATTTAGTTCTATATGACTTCTTGCGGTACCACCGAACTTCCTCTATCAAATGGTTGGAACTACGTGTGTTTATTAAACACTGCAGGCCAGATAGTTAGAGATTTATGGCGGGAGACGGACTTTGGTACAAATGATAAATGACTTTTGTTACATGTGTAAATTAGAACGACATTCGTGTTTTTTTGTGTAGTTTGGGCCTAGGATTATGTGTTTGAACTCTAACCCAAAGCATTTATGACAAAATAACCAATTACAGGCACTTTTGAACTGTCCAGGGGTCGGAAAGATGAAGCTAGTTGCCCATTCCAAGCTTAGGGTTCCTGTGGAGAAGAACGGTCTAGAAACTCCATGGACACTGACATTCAGTACTCTTGCGTACATTCCAGAACAAAACAGCAAACAAAACAAAAAGCAAGGACTCTTTTAAAGTTAAAAGAGTCCTTGCTTTTTGTTTTAAGTACTAAATGTCAGTGTCCATGGAGTTTGAGTATTTCAAAAAAGGCAAATATTTGTACTTACAAATATTTGCCTTTTTTGAAATACTCAAATTATACGGGATAAATAAAAAGTATTGACTTTTGCCAAAAGTTGATGATTCAGTCACCGTCATCATCAATTCGAACTGATATGTTTCTATGTTAGCCTAAGCTATCAAAAGATACAAACGTAGAAGCTTTTTGGCCTCGTACAGGACTTTCCGTTTCTTTGTTTACCTTATTTTTATACATTTTTTATTTTCATTTATTTATGTTACTGTTTAGTTCAGTTTGTAATCTTCATGTAGGAGTCACAGTAAATACTTTTTCTTTCTTTCTTTTCTTTGAAGTACCTACATTTTCGACAGTTGTTTATTTATTGACAGTGTAGATCACGATTGATCCATGATCCCACAGGGGCCGAGGCTGAGGCCTGATCAATAACTGTTCATTTATAAGACCCTCTGTCAGTCTTGGGAATTTCGAAAATAATTAAATTTATACTTAAACCGTCAATATCCAAAGGCTATTGCTACTTCATCAATTATGTGGCTTACTTCATTTGGAAAGGTTAAGGCCCATTACAGTCTTAAACTCAAATAAAACATCAGAAATCATCCCAAACAGCTAAACTTCGACAGTTTAAAAACTTTGCTGAACATTACTTGTTTTTTCTTATCATAAGTTTGCATCAGGGAACGCTTCGCGTAATGTAGTGGGCATAAAAGTTGTTTACTTACATCGAAAGCACGTTATATAGCAGTTATGCACCGTGAAGAATAATAATTTTGAGAGTACATTGTTATTACACTTTTGACGCGAATTGTCGTCCGCCATCTTTGTTGTAAAATAAAATGAGCACTGTTGGAAGAGGGCTAGAGTTATGATGTAATTGTATTTTTTTAAAAAGATGCTATATTAGTAGTAAGTAAAGTAAAGTAGTATAAGTAGTAAGATTTCAGTATAATATTAGAACGATTTATCGAAGTTCGAGTTGAATGGAAAAAATAAATGGAAGGCCTTTGCCCTGCAATCGGACAATACGGGCTAATTATTTAGATATTGAAGTTAAACCGAAAGGTCTTTTATTTGTCTTCTTGGCACGATATTGGTAAATATATTTTTCTTTCAACTACTTAGTAATTTTATCATTAATCAATACAAAACCGATCACGAAGGACGTATTTTTTGCTTAGAACCAAAACAGTGCAGAAATGTTATATGAAATCTCATGGTTGCACAGTTTTTACATTTACCACAGAGGTTTAATGTCTCGCATTAAGTTTAATATAAAATGTATGCATTCGATCAAAACAATACTGGCTGAAAATAAAAATCGGCTGAATAAAACCGACTTGGTGAAAAAAAAAAAAACAATTGTAAGTTTTAAATGTTTGAGGAGAAGATGAATTAAACTGTTTTCATTAGCTTGAGTTTTTATTTTGAGTAGGTGTATTTTATCACGGCAGATAGATTGGTAGTTGAAAGAAAATTAGATTACGCACCTTGTGAGTAATTAATGCACTTTGCGCTCGATCCAACAATCTACTATTATTTAGTTTGTTAATTGAGTAGGTAGTAGGAATGTAAGTAGAGTAGACTATTATCATAATAAATAACCTTCTTTAAACTTCAGAAAAATCTTATTTAAACCATCAAAATGCTGACCAGACCAGTTCAACACAACAAAACAATCATAAGAACAGAAATAGGTACGAAATTACTTACTTGAATAATGGAATCCTCTAATAAATTATGTGCTGAACAAGAAGCGAACAAATGGGTTCCAGGGTGCAGAGGTCCTCGCGGCTTTATTAATCAGTTATAGAAGCAGCCGAACGGTTTGTTAGCCAGGAGATAAAAAAACTTCGCTTTATTTTATCGTAATTGAATTCGATCATTTTGATTCGGAGAAAAATTACTACTCAGCGTTATCAGTTTTTTTTGTGATTTGAAACAGAACAATATACGACTAACGCTTTACCCATGAAGTTGTCCGCGTGGATTTTGTATGGTCTAAAAAAACTAAAAGTCTCACTCTACAATCTACTACAAGGATTTCACCCCAGACTCATCAAAATCGTTTTAGCTGTTTAGCCGGAACACACAGAGGTAAGAAAAATTTTCACAATGAAAGTCGGTTTCTGATACATTTTATTGATATATTTATGAAGAAAACCATAGCTTGAAGATGGCAGCGGCAGTCAGTTTAAAGCTATTATATACCTATTGACTTTTGTTTAATACAGGGTGCCAGGGTCTCGAAGCGCAAATTGTAACGATAACTTTAGAAAGAAAGAAAGAGAAAGTATTTATTACGACTCGTACAGGAAGATCACAAACTAAACTAAACACAGTAAAACAAATATTAAAAAAAAACAGTTTATTGCAAATGGTTCAATACGTCCCCCTCCCCCTAGCGTAGACATTTAGCCATTGGTTACCAAAAAAAAAAAAATCAGCTGGTTCATAGAAAAGTGCAATACCTACGCGGTCAGAATGTAAGGAACAGTTAATTTTTTATGGTTCCGTACCTCAAAAGGAAAAACGGAGCCCTTATAAGATCACATCGTTGTCCGTCTGTGTGTCCGTCAGTGAAGACCCTTTTTCTCAGGAACGCGTGGATTTATCAAGTTAAAATGAATATCAAATACTCAGGGCTGCAATCCCATGAAGCGCTGAAAAAATCAAACTTCTAAGTCAACGCAATCAAACGATACTGGCGTTTATGTTCCGAAACGAAAACCTAATAATACGTAGTACTTGTAGCGGTATCTACAACGCCACATACGAACAACGCGTCATACTGACGTCACGCAAATCCTGCATCGCGCAAGCAGAGTTTACCACGCAACTAGCATATATACAACAGCCCAACATGACTCATTGGGCAGTTGCCCGCCAGACACAACACCCGTCTAGTCGGAGGATCCTCCCTTTTCTATAGAGTATGAGTGAACTTTACATCCTGTTCCTCATACCTCTATACTGGTGACCCCGAACATGAACGTCAGCGCAGCCTTCGTGCAAATACTTCAGCGTGACGTCATCATCATCATCACTCCCGCAAGCTTTAGAGCGGCGAGTCACCCAGCCAGCCAGCACCCACGGCTTCAACGGGTATCCTGACCACCAGCATGCAGCGACCGCGCATACCTGGTCATCACCCTCAGCCTCATCAGCAACCTCGGCACAGCACACTGCTCTTTCGGCCGGTCTACAAGCAGAGCCTTCTCTCCTGGTCGACGCCAGCAGTCAGCCTCAACCCGGCGCTGTACTACATCCGACACACTGGAGTTTTTAAATTATTCTATTGTAATGTAACTACAAATTTACGGTTTTCGGATTTTTTCCTTTACTTGTGCTACGTGAAATTGCTTCTTGCCAAATTTCATGATTCTAGGTCAACGGGAAGTACCCTATAGGCACAGAATACATAATAGTATATAGAGGTATGAGGAACAGGATGTAAAGTTCACTCATACTCTATAGAAAAGGGAGGATCCTCCGACCAGACGGGTGTTGTGTCTGGCGGGCAACTGCCCAATGAGTCATGTTGGGCTGTTGTATATATGCTAGTTGCGTGGTAAACTCTGCTTGCGCGATGGAACGTCATTTGCGTGACGTCAGTATGACGCGTTGTTCGTATGTGGCGTTGTAGATACCGCTACATCACTCCCCCCCGGAGACCGGAGGTCGATAGTGGGCTGAGTCTTGAATCTTGCGATGCTTGCCAGGCCAGCTGAGGTTCCAGTGAGTCGGAACCGGTTGCCGCATAGTTCACGGTGAGTCGGAACTGTCTGCGAAGAGGTCCCCAGTGAGTCGGGGTGGCGCTGCGTTATGCTCCAGTGTGTCGGATGTAGTACAGCGCCGGGTTGAGGCTGACTGCTGGCGTCGACCAGGAGAGAAGGCTCTGCTTGTAGACCGGCCGAAAGAGCAGTGTGCTGTGCCGAGGTTGCTGATGAGGCTGAGGGTGATGACCAGGTATGCGCGGTCGCTGCATGCTGGTGGTCAGGATACCCGTTGAAGCCGTGGGTGCTGGCTGGCTGGGTGACTCGCCGCTCTAAAGCTTGCGGGAGTGATGATGATGATGACGTCACGCTGAAGTATTTGCACGAAGGCTGCGCTGACGTTCATGTTCGGGGTCACCAGTATAGAGGTATGAGGAACAGGATGTAAAGTTCACTCATACTCTATAGAAAAGGGAGGATCCTCCGACTAGACGGGTGTTGTGTCTGGCGGGCAACTGCCCAATGAGTCATGTTGGGCTGTTGTATATATGCTAGTTGCGTGGTAAACTCTGCTTGCGCGATGCAGGATTTGCGTGACGTCAGTATGACGCGTTGTTCGTATGTGGCGTTGTAGATACCGCTACAAGTACTACGTATTATTAGGTTTTCGTTTCGGAACATAAACGCCAGTATCGTTTGATTGCGTTGACTTAGAAGTTTGATTTTTTCAGCGCTTCATGGGATTGCAGCCCTGAGTATTTGATATTCATTTTAACTTGATAAATCCACGCGTTCCTGAGAAAAAGGGTCTTCACTGACGGACACACAGACGGACAACGATGTGATCTTATAAGGGCTCCGTTTTTCCTTTTGAGGTACGGAACCATAAAAAATTAACTGTTCCTTACATTCTGACCGCGTAGGTATTGCACTTTTCTATGAACCAGCTGATTTTTTTTTTTTGGTAACCAATGGCTAAATGTCTACGCTAGGGGGAGGGGGACGTATTGAACCATTTGCAATAAACTGTTTTTTTTTTAATATTTGTTTTACTGTGTTTAGTTTAGTTTGTGATCTTCCTGTACGAGTCGTAATAAATACTTTCTCTTTCTTTCTTTCTAAAGTTATCGTTACAATTTGCGCTTCGAGACCCTGGCACCCTGTATTAAACAAAAGTCAATAGGTATATAATAGCTTTAAACTGACTGCCGCTGCCATCTTCAAGCTATGGTTTTCTTCATAAATATATCAATAAAATGTATCAGAAACCGACTTTCATTGTGAAAATTTTTCTTACCTCTGTGTGTTCCGGCTAAACAGCTAAAACGATTTTGATGAGTCTGGGGTGAAATCCTTGTAGTAGATTGTAGAGTGAGACTTTTAGTTTTTTTAGACCATACAAAATCCACGCGGACAACTTCATGGGTAAAGCGTTAGTCGTATATTGTTCTGTTTCAAATCACAAAAAAAAACTGATAACGCTGAGTAGTAATTTTTCTCCGAATCAAAATGATCGAATTCAATTACGATAAAATAAAGCGAAGTTTTTTTATCTCCTGGCTAACAAACCGTTCGGCTGCTTCTATAACTGATTAATAAAGCCGCGAGGACCTCTGCACCCTGGAACCCATTTGTTCGCTTCTTGTTCAGCACATAATTTATTAGAGGATTCCATTATTCAACTAAGTAATTTCGTACCTATTTCTGTTCTTATGATTGTTTTGTTGTGTTGAACTGGTCTGGTCAGCATTTTGATGGTTTAAATAAGATTTTTCTGAAGTTTAAAGAAGGTTATTTATTATGATAATAGTCTACTCTACTTACATTCCTACTACCTACTCAATTAACAAACTAAATAATAGTAGATTGTTGGATCGAGCGCAAAGTGCATTAATTACTCACAAGGTGCGTAATCTAATTTTCTTTCAACTACCAATCTATCTGCCGTGATAAAATACACCTACTCAAAATAAAAACTCAAGCTAATGAAAACAGTTTAATTCATCTTCTCCTCAAACATTTAAAACTTACAATTGTTTTTTTTTTTTCACCAAGTCGGTTTTATTCAGCCGATTTTTATTTTCAGCCAGTATTGTTTTGATCGAATGCATACATTTTATATTAAACTTAATGCGAGACATTAAACCTCTGTGGTAAATGTATATCTAAATAAAAATAAAAACAGTGCATTAATGAAAAACTGTGCAACCATGAGATTTCATATAACATTTCTGCACTGTTTTGGTTCTAAGCAAAAAATACGTCCTTCGTGATCGGTTTTGTATTGATTAATGATAAAATTACTAAGTAGTTGAAAGAAAAATATATTTACCAATATCGTGCCAAGAAGACAAATAAAAGACCTTTCGGTTTAACTTCAATATCTAAATAATTAGCCCGTATTGTCCGATTGCAGGGCAAAGGCCTTCCATTTATTTTTTCCATTCAACTCGAACTTCGATAAATCGTTCTAATATTATACTGAAATCTTACGTAGATTTAGTACTTAATCAAAAACAATTTGGGTTTTACTAGGTGTAATCTATGACCCTTTTAAACAACACTTAGGTACATAAATCGTTAAGACTAACCAAAATCCTAAAACATTTAAACGCCTGCTGAAAAATAACAGTAGCACAATCAAAACAAATTGCTAATCATTTTATCATAGGCGCAATTTATATTTGCGTTACAAAGCCGACTTATAGCCAGGGATGGGCAATATTGCGCTGTAAATTGCAAATATATTAAAACAAATTGCCAGAATTAATATTTGCTGCATTATTGTAGTGAAATATAATCCGGATCCTTTTGATAAAGAGGCTGTTTATGCAAAGTGTGGCGGTGTGTCAGGGGGTTTATTTTGAGAATTGTTTCCACACTTTTCGGTCGAACTTGTGGTGAAAACATGCGGTCTTGTAATAAGGCTGGAGGTGGTGCCCAAAATTTTTTGAACGGAGTTTCAGGGAATCACCCATCAACTTATCATTAACGTGTGGAAAAATGAAGTGCTTTTTTAAATAAAACCAACGCCTTCAGTAAGCTCTCTTAGAGTATCTGTGCCTATGTACAGATGCCAGCACATCAAGCTACCCGAAACTGTCGAATTTTCCCAATCAACCACGCATAGACCTAATCCTAATAGCGATAAAGTTGAAAATCTATTAAAGAAAAAGTACTTGATTTGCTGGCGTCTGTACATTATTTACCTACTACAGTTTCAGAATAGGTATTCATGTCGTTGTCATTCTAATTACAAAAAAGAAAAAAAATATTAAAAATCATCATCAATCATAAAATAAACAGGTAAAACATACCACCCCTTCTTGACATCAGGTACAAAAATGTTTTTTTTTTTTTTGACAACGTAAACCGTAGCTGATAAAAAATCCCTAGAAAATATTCTTGTGAAAAAAAAATGTTTTCCAGCAGACACGTCCGAGTTAACGATTTTTTGTCAAATCGCGGTTACAATAGACTTAAAGTCCCCTATGTTTCCAATTTACAATCGTCTTAAAGTCCCCTATGTTTCTACTTCCAAAGTTAATTTCGTTCTTCCAATGGGCGACGGCGTGGGTTGTTTCGCGAATAAAAACTTTCACCACGAAGTTAGCGCTCCAACCCTTTCCTAGTTAGTTCAAATTTACAAATTAACTGTTTCTGTTATTCCGGATAGAAGTTAGTCGGATGAGTTCTCGAAGTTATTTGTCATAACAGACAGGTGCTATTTATTGAGTTGTTTTGTTTATGGTATGCGAACTTACTAACGAGAAGACAAACTTATTAGTGAGAACTTTAAATTGTATGTAAATTGTGCTACGTCTAAAAAATAATTAGAATTTATGAGCAGTATGCTTATTGATAACGCAATTGAAGTGTACAAAGAACGAAGAAATCGGTGCTAGATACAGTCAACAGCAAAAGTAATGATGAAAATCAGAAATTCAAAGCTAATGAACGGAGTTCGCGTCAGAACTGTGTGGCGTCAGCGTCGTGTATTTTTGGTATAATTTACAATCATATAGTTTTGAATCACTTCGACGCCACACAGTTCTGACGCGAACTCCGTTCATTAGTATTGAATTTCTGATTTTCATCATCTACTTTTGCTGTTGACTGTACCTTGATCATCATGTGTTTTTATACAGGGTTATTGGAATAACACCAACAACCTCTTAAGAGGTCATTGTTCTCGTCATTATGAACAACTTTTACTATGGGAACAAACCTGAAATCGCAAAAAAAAAAATCAGCTGTTCCCTACATTTATGTTCGTCTAACTCGTCAAAATGTAGGGAACAGCTGATTTTTTTTGCGATTTCAGGTTTTTTCCCATAGTTAAAGTTGTTCATAATGATGAGTACAAGTGACCCCTTATGAGGATTTACGTTAATTTAATAACACCCTGTATATACTTCTTAGTAACTTATAATATTCATAACACATTTGCTCAACAGAAGAGGTGGTGAATGTGGTGATACAACTAATTGCCCTGCCTGCCTACCCCGTCTCATTACGCATGATGGTAAAAATGTAGGTATTTAAGCGCCATCTCTACGATATTGAGCGAACTACGTACTCAATTCAGTCATTGCTCCAGATTCAATATAAACTGTAACTGAGTTACACGTACACAATAGAGGGCGCTTAACACAATAGGTTACGACTTAATTCACAGATAGCGCCACATGCACGTTTGATTGTACGTTGAACGTAAGAAGATGCAGTGAACTGTGAAAGATTGACAATTATGTAGTCTTTGAATAAGTAATAGATTAATTCCGATTAGTACCTATTCATTTTCTGATAAGTCAAGAAACGAATAACCATAGGTGAAACTACCTTGTAAAGAAGTCTTCAAAGCTTCATGTGAATGAAATGCCCAAATGAAAACTAGATCAAAGAATTGCCGCTAAGCAGATAACGTTGTGAATGTTAAAAAGCTAGCTGTTTTTCCAAATGTGGTAAATATTCACTGAGAGTGGAATAAGCTGGAATAGTGCGACAAATTTTCATGGTCTGTTCACCATTGGGGTAATTCTGTGTGTTTTTTTTTTGTACAATAAACTTATTATTATTAAAAAAAAAAAAATGCGTAACACACTATCAGTAACAATGAGTTTCATTTTGACAGTTCAGCAACATTCATTGCATTGTTGTAGCAGACAAATTTTTGGAACAAACATACGTAATTAGGGTGCGGCACCCTAATTGCGTAACACACTATCAATCGGAATCTGAATCATTTTGAAGCAAATTGCTAATCCATTCCTTCATAAGTTCGAAAAATTGGTCCGCTCAACACGTAAATAACGCAATGAATGTTGTTGAACTTTCAAAATGAAACCGATTTACGCATTTGCCCCGCTAGTTGACGCGAGTCATGGTTATTGTCACTTCAAACTATGCTTCAGGCAATACCAACTTTAACGACAAAAGTTTTTTTATGAAGGCGTAATTATGTGTTGTTTGAACTATTCCATAAAGGCTTCTGTTTTGGAACTTGTAGTTCACCATCACACGCTAATTGGTATGTCGTGAAGGTAATGGTGTTTCGATAGTTTCAATGCTGTCGTTGGTGTTTTAAGGGTCGTCGAATATAGTTGAAGTTTAGTAAGAAACCCATGGATGTTTTTGAATAAAATTTTATTTGATGACAAATTAAATTTCATTCGAAACCATCCATCGGTTTCTTACTAAACCTTAACAATGTCCGACGACCCTGGTTACTTATCTCTTTTGGTGACTGTACTTAAGGAATCATATTTTGTTCATAGTGCTTCAATAGGTACTGCTTTAAGAGTCGCGTGAAAGTAATACCTACAATATCACACGCTGTCGATTAATTAATATGATTAACGATACGTCTAGATATTGAAATCTAGCCAAATCATAATTTAATTAACATGACAATATTTTTCAATGGTTTGTAATTTGTATGTAGATATTTCTCTTGTGTGCAAATTAGCAATGATATTTTTCTTTAGAATAACATTTTGCTGTCATCAACCGTATCTATACATATAATAAAATCGTAGGAAAGTCAAAACGGTACATTGAATATTTTTTTAAAAGAATACTTGGGGCGTGATCTACAATCGATATCGAAGCCAAAAATATAGTTTTTAGAATTTTTGTCTGTTTGTCTGTTTGTCTGTATGTATGTCCGGGATAAACTCAAAAAGTACTGCATGGATTTACTTCAAATTTTGCATGAATATTACTAAGAGGTCGGGTCAACATATAGGCTACATATTATCACGCTATCACCTATGGGGGAGGAGCTGTGAATCTTTATTTTTCTTACGCATTCTGTGACAGCGTGTAATCTAACGACGCATATTTAAATGTTGTTTTTCAGTAAGCCATGCTATTATCTAGCTTTACACTATAAAAACTACGCCATTTAAGTAACTTGGGCAGAAAAAACATAGTTTAATGAATTTTAGTAGTATAAAGAAAATTTTGAAGCAGCGCCATCTATGAGATTTCATAAAAATCAAATCAAGTTACATGTTGACACTTTTTGGAAATTAATCATTTAAATTTGATCATGTTGGCGAGGTTAGTAGTTAGTTATTCTTAAAATTCATAGATGGCAATGTGCATTTTCTTCATAAAAGTTGTATAGTATAGTTCGTTTTGACAAATTCAAGTTCCAACAAAACCCTTAAAATCTTGAGCAGAGTTGAGGACGACAATTAAAAAAAAAATGCGGTGTTAAGTATTACAAAAAAGTTATGTTTCTACTGGAGACGAAGTCGGAGTAACTGATGAACGCGTGCTGAACACCTGTCTCAGTTCACTTCAAGATGTGGTCATTTCTATCGGCGGCAATCCACTGATCGAATATGGGTTACCAGCTCCCCAATCATCACCGCATCAAGACCGTGTAAATCAGGAGTATAACGCTGAGACAAATTACGATCCGGGCGAAATAACCATGTCGCTTTGTTCTCTTCAGAGCAAAAACAAATTTATGACACCGTCCTTGAAAGCGTTGGAAAAAAACCAGGGTCAAATGTTTTTCTTGGAATGCGTCTGGTGGAACAGGAAAAACATTTGTTACCACTTGCATACTTGCAGAGGTCAGCAGGCAAGGCAAAATTGCTATTGCTGTAGCGTCGTCGGGAATCGCTGCCACACTGCTTCCGAGTGGCAAGACAGCACATGCCATGTTTAAAATTCCTATCGATTTATAGAGCGCCGAAACGCCTGTTTGTGGTGTGTCACGTAACAGCGATAAGGGACACGTGCTCAAGGATTGCTCTTTGATCGTATGGGATGAGTGTACGATGGCCAATAGGAAGGCAGTTGAGGCCGTGGACGGAACCCTGCAGGACATCCGCAGGAACGAACATTTGATGCGTCGTATCACAGCTGTTCTGTTCAGTGGCGATTTCCGGCAAACGCTTCCCGTGGTGACACGGGGATCGAGGGCTGACGAGGTGAATGCTTCGTTGAAACTATCTTCGTTGTGGTCACGAGTTCGTACGCTGCGCTTGACCATTAATATGAGAGCTCGGCTCGGCGGCAATGCACGTGCTCAAGAATTCTCCAATGTCCTTCTAAATCTTGGCGAAGGCACTCTACCAGAAGAGAGAGGTGGACAGGTGGTGCTTCCAGAGTCTCTCGGTAGAGTGGTATCCAGCTTAGAAGAACTCATTTGCTATGTGTACGGGGACATCAGTCGTATACTGCACCTGCAGAATTCTTGGGTGTGTGAGCGGGCCATTTTGACGTCCAAAAATGATCAGGCTGCAGCAATTAACGAATGCATTCTCTCGGAAATTGAGGGGAATGAAGTGGTCTACACCTCGATAAACACTGTTGTCGAGCAAGATGACGCCACACATTATCCCGTGGAATTTCTGAACTCCCTGTCAGCAAGTGGACTTCCAGCGCATACAATCAAGCTGAAGGTCGGTGTCCCGATTATGCTTCTTCGGAACCTATCTCCTCTGAAGTTGTGTAACGGGACCCACCCTAAAGTCATCTCGCTCTACAGACACACCATTGAGGCGGAAATTCTTACGGGTTGTGGCGTTGGCGAGGCAGTATTTATACCACGCATTCCCCTCATACCTCATATCTTCCCGTTCCAGTTCAAGCGCGTACAGTTCCCCGTGAGTGTTTGCTTCGCGATAACCATCAATAGAGGCAGACACTGAGGGCAGCGGGTGTCGACCTCAGGACGAGTTGCTTCTCACACGGACAACTGTACGTCGCTTGCTCCCGCGTCACCAGTCCTGACTCTCTTTACATTTTGGCTCCTGGCAGCATAACTACCAACGTTGTTTATAGGGAAGTGTTTTAAGGTATGATGCCTTTGTACGTATTTTTACTCTTTTGTGTCCTGGAATGTATTCCTGCATTGTTTTCTCTATTTCCTTCAGTCACATCCCCCACACCACACTGAACTCAGCAGGACTCCCATATAACTCTCTTCACTTGCTTCGCTTGCAAAAAAAAACTTATATTTTAATGCTATTTTAAAAGTTGTTTACTTATAATGCTATAGCGACACTAGCATCTTAGGTATTTTTGGTGCTGTAGAGCCTTCAGGCAGACGACGTCGCGGGCAGCAGCTAGTACCTTATATAATCAGTTTAATTGGTACGCTAAGGCTTGATTGAACTATGACGCAATTAGGAGCCTTTAAAAAAAACTTAAAGTACAAAATTTATAAGTAAGTAGGTAAATATTATTGTAAAAAGTTTCCAAAAAACAGAAGGTGTAACAAATTATCAGAATTGAATGCAAGTTAAATATTTGGAATCGTAAATCATCTTTTAGCCGACAAAATTTTGACCTAGTCAATTTAGGACTATCAGATCAAGTTCACAATTTATTAAATTGATCCTTTTTGTAAGATAAAAAAGTGGTTTCCTTAGCATATCTGCATGCAGTATTGTATTCAAAATGAAGTCATCCTTTAAAACCACAACGGAATCATGTCAGCTCACAAAATGAATGGTTTGAAGGCTTTGTTTAAAGCCTGTAGCAACATCGTTTAGTGTGTCAAGTATGAATGACCACCTGGTAATAATTGTTCGTCTAACCACAGCTTTTAACTGCTTAAGAATAAGCACAGACTCTGCAACTAGTAATCGTACCTATATCTAGCATCATCATCATCTGCCTAGCCTTTTCCCAACTATGTTGGGGTCGGCTTCCAGTCTAACCGGATGCAGCTTAATACCAGTATTTTACATGGAGCGACTGCCTATCTGACCTCCACAACCCAGTTACTGGGTAATACTATACCCCTTGGTAAGACTGGTTATCAGACTTTTGGGCTTCTGACTACCCGTAACGACTGTCAAAGATCCACGAATGACAGCCGGGACCAACGGCTTAACGTGCTTTCCGAGGCACGGAGGGGTCTCGATATGTAAAGATGGTCACCCATCCACAGACCAACCGCGGCAAGCGTAGCTTAACCTGATCGATCGACCTGTGCGGCTGTTATTAATTAGCCACGGGCCCCTCTAATCTAGCATAATCAGCCTATAATGTTCGCACTGCTGGGACACAGGCCTCGTCTCGGTGAGAGGGAGTTTCGCCGTAATCCACCACGCGGGCTTATTTCGAGTTGGTAGATGTCACACATGTCTTCTAATTTTTGGTTCTAGGATCTGCCGGTTTCCTCTCGATGTTTTCCTTTACCGGATTGAGAGCAGTTTTGATGAGCTCATTTAGTCGCTGCCGTTACCATTAGGCCACCACTGCTTACCTATTTTACATTTGTCTTCAAATACGGATCGATGGTTAGGTTAAGTTATGTGTGGCTTACGCTGGTAGAGTGTGCTGCTTGGGACGAGCCGCGCCGTGCCCTCATCTCAGAAGTAGGCAGTGATCTGTCACTGCTGGCCGTAGTCGAATCGATGGTCGGCAGTGAAGAGTCCTGGGACGCGGACCCGAGAAGGTCAGGGGGGGTCCGCGTCCCCGGACTCTTCGCCACCAGTCGGGTGTTGAGGAAGGATCGTACGTTCCCGCGACCCCCGGCGTAGATGTGAGATGGAACACCAGGGACACAAAGATTTGTTTTATTTTCTAACATTTACATACTATACTTGAATGCTAAAACTTTCCAAACTAACAAATAAGTCACATATCAATTTTTATTCGATTAGATCGATACTAAAAACCTTTTAATTGACTTACAATAATATATCCTTAATTAACAAAAATAACAAAATTAAAACCTAACTTAACCTAAAACAAAAACTAAAATATAGCGTCGAAAAACTCATCCGCATCGCTGTCGACTGATATGTATGACAGACATTGGAGGTTTGGTCCCTTCATTTTGATGCTCACTGGTAATGTACCCAAGAGACTGGCGGTTTTTAGTCAGTAAGAGTCTGACAGACCCCGCCGCCCGCCCCATGGCAGCGGACATCCATGAGAATATTCCAAACCGGAAAAAAAAGGTTAGGTTATCTTCGTTTCTGAACACAAAATAAAATAGCAGTGGTTTACGTTGGGCTTGTGCTGTGCGTTTGTGTGTTGGATAATTTATTGAAGTTTCAATAAAAGTTATGAAGCAATCAAGAAGTCAACTAAAATAATAAAGTCCCAAGTTAAACATAGACAATCTCCAAGTTATATTATTATCTGCGCCATAACTTAGCATTACATTGTCAAGTGAAAGGCCTGTCCTTGCTATGTTTACAGCCACCATTTTTACACCATAAATCATGGCATCATAGATAATACACGCCTTGTCTCTTTGTCTACGGTTATGGCAGTTGTGCTTGCGAAAGAGAGAAATGTGTGGCTATGTATTGTTGGGATATAAAAGGGGTGTGTGTTGATTGAGTGTTTAAAATGAATAAGATATAATAAAATTTGGGTTGTGAAGAATCGTGAGGTTGATATTGAAGAGAAATGAGGCTTAGTTTTCTCTTTGAAAATAATTGACGAGTGAAATTGTTTCTTTTATAAAAGGTAAAAAAAAAATTTTGTGTTAGACTAGAGTCGTATTTTGTCTAATATATTATATTCTGAGGTTTTAAACGAAACTTTCAAAATCAAATTCATTTTGTGAACATAGGGTACCTACAATTAAAGATACAGCTATACACTATGCAGGCAGGCATATTATAAGTTAGGGGATTACATCGCGGATAAAAATGCCTGGCTCAATGCTGGTCCTGCTCCTCAACCACAACTAATTGATTAACACTTGAAAATACTGTTGGAGCTGCTGAAGATTGTAAGTCTATCTTTGCATTGTATAAATTCAATCTCCTAGTATTGTATAATTGCATAACACATGTGTGAGTACTATGTACACACTATAAAGCTACCATTTACTGGGTACGTCTTTCATTGACTTGAATGTGCTCTGGCGGCTGAGAGTATGTCATGCTCACTCAAATGTCTCGCTGATGGTGGCGCATGTGTTGGATCATTTAGCTCCCTTCAAAATGTTTGAGCTGAATGGTGCTGATGCATGCGTCATGTTCGTGAACGGGCGCCGTCAGTAGGGACTGGTCATCTCTTTGCTGCCATGGCTTATTTTAATTTATTATTTGAATTGTTGTTTTTTCTCATCTTTTCATTATGGACGCTTTTAACGTTCTGCATCGTTCTCACATGTATAATTTTTAACATGAATGATGTAACCAAGACTTTGTAACCACATTATTTTGATTTAAAAGAGTGTCCATGGAGTTTCTTGCCCGTTCTTCTCCATAGGTACCTTCGCTTTGGAATGGGCAACTAGCTTCACTTTTTCTGACTGACTGACTTCTTGACAATTCAAAAGTGCCTGTAAATGGTTTAATTGAAATAAATGCTTTGAGTTTGAGTTTGAGTTTGAACAGATGTTATGCAAAAAAATGTTGGTCCATGAATGTCAACTAACAAAATAAAAATAATCTGTCAATAAATTAAAACGGCACATAAACAAATAGGTAATCGGTAATTAGTTACAATTTCGTATACAATAATAAATGCAATAAAAATGACAATAAATAATATCGTTATCATATGAAAGCAACATTTTAATTATAGACAGATATAAATTATACAAATATTATTTTAATATATTCATTAACTAAATAATACGCCTTGTAATTCAATAATTTAAAAATCTATCGTTTAAATTAATTCATGGTGTTGCTTGATACAATTTGATTAGGTATTGTTATAAAGTTTTGGAGTCATTGCATACTATTGTAGAGAAACTTTCTTTTAGTGCATAACGGGTGCAACTTTTTTAAATAAAAACATGGTGTTTTTTTTACAAAGAAACAGACTTCATAGACTTAATTTCATATAAACGCTTTTTTCATAGGTCAATGGTTAAATGCATTTTTTTATTTATTTTTTTGGTTATTTGCATGATTATGCTACCGGTCTATAATGTTCCCACTGCTGGGACTCAGGCCTCGACTCTCGGTGAGGAGTGGGCCGTAATCCACCACGCAGGCCCCGTGCGGGTTGGTAGATGTCACATGACATGCCGGTTTCTTCACGATGTTTTCTTTACCATTTTGAGAGCAGTGGTGATGAAGTAATTTACTCAAAGTAAAGCGCCTGTCTGCGCATTGAGTGATTTGTGGTGCAAACGCGCATTATGATTGTATGTAAAATTGTGAGCAGGTATCTACTCTTTTTTAAGTTATATTTTAAGAAACGGTTTTCTTTATTATTAGTGTTAATTTTAAATATTTCTAATACAGTGTAAGAAAGACTCGATGTAGGTCATAATATAACAAAAAAAAAAAAACTTGCAAAAAAATATTCTTTTTTTTCTTATTTTCTTCTGCGATCAGTCGCAGGACTATTCGCAGATTTGTTTGAGATTTCTCTCTTTATATATTTTTGGCAGCGGCTCCTGGTTGGCATTGAAAATATAGTTAAATGAGGAGCAATCATTCAATTAGTGTTTTGTCCATAAATTAACGAAATTCAACTGAGTATGGAGAAATATCATAATTACAGTAATTATGATTTCTCCATACTCAGTTGTATTTCGTTAATTTATGGACAAAACACTAATTGAATGATTGCTCCTCAAATTAGCACATGTCAAATCAAATTGTCTTAGTCAAATTACCTATCAATTCGCTGCATATTTTTTTATTAATTAGGAAAAATCTATATTTTGCAATGTGTAGGTAATCATTTGCTCATCATCGGTCATTTGCCTTGAAATACCTAATCGGTATGTCAAAAAACCTCACTACTGCAAATTAAATGCATACACACAATAAATACCACACCTTTTTTAGCAAACTTATGCACCGAAATCTCGGACTATTAAATTTCACCTTCATGCTGTGGTCTCCTGTAATTGAAAAAGTACACCTACTAAATACTTTGTTGACTTTGTCTATTCTATTCTATTTTTAATAAATGGCAAGCAAAGCTGATGTCGACTATTCTGCCAATTAGTTGACTTTGTCGTCAATTAACTATATGTACCTAATGTTTAGTGTATTCTAGGACAAATGGTAAAGTTGCATGACATGAAAATTGAATTTGACATTTTTATTTTAAGCTATTGACATTTGTAACTCAATTTCTTTGGTTGTCATGTGAAAATGTAATTATACTTTAGCCTCGTCCTCGAGATTAGCATTGTACACTTGTAGTAGCACATATAATGTCGCCTCTTTATGCACTTTAGTTTAAAACTCCTTAAGGTTTTTTTCTTAAGACGGATGCCTTATTCTCGCTGTCAGTTTGCCGTCAATGCTTCATTTCACATTTTAGTGCTCCGCCATTTTTGCGCACAAAATATAATTATGTTATTTGTTTACAAAATTTGTTGTTTTCTCGTTATAAAACTATTTAAAATAATATTATGCCGAAAAGGATGCAATCGCATAGTAACTACATCGACCGCACCAAGAAGGATAAGGAAGTTGGGAAGGAACTTGACGAGGAGGCGTCACAGGTCATCGATTTTTGGTCCGATGCATGTCCGATGTATCTGCAGGGTCACAGCACCCTTTTTTGAAGGTTCACGTTTCAACGATTCGAGTTGTTACTTACCTATCAAACGAGACTCACGTCATAACGATTCGAGGTATGACTTGTCTTGAAATTCGGGTTCACGGTACAACGCTCAGAGGTGTACCTTACCCGAAGTATACCTCCGCATTGTGATAACATTATCCTATGCATGATTACCAGACCAACTGTAAGTATTCCCATTTTTATATAATTATGAGACTCACGTCACAACGACTCGAGGTGTGACTTGTCTCGAAACTCGGGTTCACGGTACAACGCCTAGAGGTGTACCTTACCCGTAGTATACGTATTGTTATAACATTTTCATATGCATGATTACCAGATCAACTGTAAATATTCCTATTATTAAAATATGAGACTCACGTCATAACGACTGGAGTTGTGACTTGTCTTGAAACTCGGGTTCACGGTACAACGCCAAGAGGTGTACCTTACCCGTAGTATACGTATTGTGATAGCATTTTCATATGCATGATTACCAGATCAACTGTAAGTATTCCTATTATTATAATATGAGACTCACGTCATAACGACTGGAGTTGTGACTTGTCTTGAAACTTGGGTTCACGGTACAACGCTCAGAGGTGTACCTTACCCGTAGTATACGCGTAGTGATAATATTATCCGCTCACAACGACTGGAGGCATGGCTTGTATCGAAACTGTGGTTCACGGTAGAACGTTTAGAGATGTACCTTACCCATAGTTAATACATGGTAACAGAAACATTCTAACGCATGATGACCATATAATTTGTAAATATTTCTTTAAATATATCATGAAACTCACGTCACAACGACTCGAGGTATGACTGCTCTTAAAAAAAGAACTGGGTTCACGGTACAACGTTTCGAGATGTACCTTACCCATATCTGTTAACTCACTATATATTAATTCTCCGTCCCCACGTGCAAATTGCTCGACTGGTGACTTTATAAGTACCTAACAGTGACTGTCCTACTTTAATGTACATGAAATTTGGTCAAAGAATCGATTATTTCATATTTATCTATAATACCTTCGATTTTAAGCAGGAATCTTTACCATACTACCATAGTATAGGTACGTAACTATTGGAACAATTGACGGTTAATTCCAGATGAGCTTTTAGCGTCTGACATTGTCATAGTGTTGCCAAGACTAGGACACAGACGTCTTCTGGTGGCCCTGGTCGAGAACTAACGGCGAGTCAGTGACTCGGCCGGTGATTCCGCAGTCGCTGACACCAAGGAAAGGAAAGAGTCGGCTTTGATATCTACAACCAAGACTGTGCCCACATCTGTAACAGAAGACAATCACCTAGAGTAACGAAGTTGCTTTCGAGGTTTTAAGAATGGATCCTTCAATATCGAAATCCTGCAATAAAATATGGAATTAGCAATTCGGTATGTACTTCTGTCTGATGGTCTAGATGGGTGCGAGTTACAGAAAGATCTTTTGGTAGTACTTATTACCTGTTTGATCGATACGCCTGTTTTGAATGCTGAAATTTAAGGTAATTTGTTTTTATTCTTTGGCTGCACTGAACGATATTGTTAGAGAGTCCATTTTGATAATCAGAGACTTGCTGTTTCTGTAATGTCTCAGTCAAACAATCACTTTGTTGCTATCAAGATATGCTTACAATCAACGAAGTTCTGAATTTAATTAAAAAATTGTGTGATACACAATATAAAACCATTCGATATCTAACTTTATACGAGCAGTTTCAAAGAATAGCTGAAAACTCAGTAAACAAAATCAATAAACTCTTGTTTAAAGATGAACTACCTGGTACACATAGCGATGCAAAAGCATTCGCAAATGGAACAGAATTAAAATTGATCCCGCTGCTGCAAAATACTGGTAAGGTCTACTTTGACCCTGAGCTCCGCGCCGCTATATGCGCCGCCGTCAGCGACAACCTGGAGTACAGTGCCAGCGCCGATGAACCCGCACGCGCTGTGGTTCTGTCGACAGTTTCGTAGCAGACGCTCTTCAACAGCAGCCGCTATATCCCGTACGCTATGCTGTTAAGCTATCCCATTTTCATAAGCTTTGGTCACGGATAACTTCCGATATAACCATATTTTCGTGGCACATGCTAGGAAAATGCCCACATGGATATTAATCATGCATATACTATGAGATCCCATTCTCATTCCCATCTAATTAAATTAATCTTACCTTATCGAAAGTATTCTTAAGAAGAAATCGATTATTCTGTTAGTAACAACTGGCTAACAATAGACGCTATTTCACAGTGTGTTTATATTAAATCAATACAAAAAAAGAAAAAGGTAAACGTTTAATTGAAATTCGGAAAATATATATATATTTTTTTGTAAATATGTTAAATACGAAAAATATATTTTACTTTTTTGTAATAATACGTGAGTAACGATCATTTATTTTTAAAATATACATAGTATGAGTACGGATTACTGTTTAGCAGTTATGCTCACACTTAAGAAAGTTCTTACGATTTATATGGTCACATTAGATACCATTTGGTCTACTATAATATTCCCAGTGGTAAAATTACTACGCTCACATGGTTCCATGTGTATGTAGTAAATGGTAGACACCATTTAATCGGTTGGCTTTTGTGGAACAGTACATAAACACAACTCATGTATTTGGAACATTGATGCGATGAAACTTTTATCAGCTTTAGCTTTTAATAAAAGTTATATGGTACCTTCTAGGTAATACTTGCATATATCTGGGATATATAAAGGATACATTAAATCTATAGATCAGCTTTCCCCCTATAAAATGACTTAACATATTTGAGGGTACAGGGTACTAAACAACTCTAAGAAAATTTGCACGTCTATTTAATAGGACTGCATTTACCTACCAGTCCCTGTTGAATATGATTTGATATAAGTACTTATACCAAATAATTGAATAGATAATTTTTATGTATATTCACATTTCTTTTGGTGGGTAGGTATAAATTCCATTCAGAAAACTCTATCTAAATAAATTTATATTGTTATGTTGAGATATTTTCCTTGCCTCAACTACTGGGGGGGGGGGGGGGGGGCTCTGTCTATGCGGATCTGACAGAAACTGCGGAGTGTTGGGAGTAAAGATGTACGATTAAAACCGCATAGGCGGGTACCTACAATCCCCTCACCTTCACATAAACATCAACAAAGAAATTTTGTTGTTGTGCAGGGTATTTATTTGTATTCGCTTTATATTATTAAGTACCTATATTCAATTATTCATTCTGCTGAGAATGGCGTTGCAGACGCTGAGTCAAGATGAACTTATTCATCTTGACATGCGAGTGGGTTCTAAGATTAGGCCTTTCAAGAAGTATATAAAAAGCTTTGACACTCCCAGTTTAGGCTTTTTCGCAAAGCAAGGTCTGTCGACTGTCTGAAATATATAAATAGATTACACGGCATATCAAAATTCCGTTGTCTATTATTAAACGCTTTCACAGTCAGCTTATTTTTTTATGGTGTTATCTACACCAATTCTTCAATAAATCTTAAAAAAAAAAAAAATGTGAGGTATTTACCTCCGATAGGCCTAATACCTGCGTAGTATCCTGTTCTTGATCAAAGTAAATAATTCATTCCCTCTCACTCCAGCAGTCACTAAATACATTGGCAGATGCCAGTTATCGCTGTTGCCAGCTTATTATTCGGGCATCTTTATTGTAGAAGAGCTTCCCATAGATATGTTGTCTTCGCTCTCTGAAGACTCTTTTAAACAGTATGTTTACTATCTGAAGCAATGGTCTTACTTCTTTTAAAGAATAAACAGGCATTTTGTTTGTAACGGCTTTCGCTACCACAATGACATACCTACCACTGTTCGGGTAAGATTATTGGTACCTATCAAAAGGAATTTAAAAAATAAATGATTTTAATTAGTAGGTATACATTACTCGCCTTAGTACCTACTTCATGAAGTATAAACATTACAATTCAAAATATTGTTATTTTTCGAAACGAAATAATCCAAAATCCCTGATCCTATTAAAATATCCAGGATTCCTACAGTCTAGGTTTTTTCTTTCTCATTTTAACACCTTGCTTGACTGCCAGACAACAGACACAATAGAAAATCTATTGTTCGCGGTCACCGGTGACCTACACGGCAGTGAATGTGTTAAGAATTAACCAGATCATTTCCCCGCAAAGCTACCTGATTTGTTCATACCTTGATTTAACAAGAAACATAAATACATAAGTATATACAAGAAAGCATAAAAAAAAAAAAAATAACCGGTACTGCGGTATTTTAGTAAAAGTTAAGCAGTTTGACATAAATCACGAGCGTTAAGTGGAATTTCAAAGATCTAGTATAATTAAAGAAACTGACACTGGTCAGTTAATTTGAAATCTTTTAAAAGATTGTGTTTAAGGTGTGAAAAGAATAATATAATAATAACTATAAGTGGTATTATTCTTTCATTTGATTGGGTTAGGTACAAGTACCTTTATTCTTTTATTTGATATTTTACTATAATCTCTCAAGATCTACAAGTGTACAATGCTAATCTCGAGGACGAGGCTAAAGTATAATTAGTGATTAAACGAACTTACCTGTAAGTGAAGTTCTATCATAATTATATGATAGCCTCGTCCGAAGAGATTAGCGACCCACCCTCCCCTTTACCTTTCAGTAGACCCCTTGTAGTAAAATATCTGTTAAGTGTCGTTACAGCTCTGAACTTAATGAAGCATTGACGGCAAACTGACAGCGAGAATAAGGCATCCGTCTTAAGAAAAAAACCTTAAGGAGTTTTAAACTAAAGTGCATAAAGAGGCGACATTATATGTGCTACTACAAGTGTACAATGCTAATCTCTTCGGACGAGGCTATCATATAATTATGATAGAACTTCACTTACAGGTAAGTTCGTTTAATCACTAATTATTTTCCTTTGAAATTTGTAATTTGATATGTAGACAATGCTTGATTTAGTACATTTTTTTATATGGGAATTTAATAATTTAGTTTAAATTCGAATCAAATTCTTTTCGAACTTCTAGGTCAAGCGATTTTTAAAAGCTTGCAACCATGCGTGTATGATGGCGTAGTATTGCTAGGCCTACCACAAGGTGGACCGATGACCTGGTGTGAAAATCCGCCGGAAGCGAGAAGCAAAGGACCACTGGAGACACATGGGAGAGGCCTATGTCCAGCAGTGGAAGTCTTTCGGCTGAAGTAATGATACGTATGAAAATTATTAGGTAAATACTTACATTATGGTCATGAATTAAAAAAAAACAGTGGCACTCCGGGAATGCCGACTATTGCCGACAGAAGTAAAAACAAAACACAAACAGAATATTTTGCCATCACTCACTGACATATCGAATATACAGTAAAACCGAGTACATCCCGAGGACAGCCGAACACATTCGAAGCGGTGTCGATTACGGTAACAGTGGCGCGATTTCAATAGTTTTTTTCTCATCTCAAAAAATGCCCTGCGCGCCTAAATAAGTTTTCACTTCAAAAACGCATAGTCCTTTTAAAAGTTTAAATAAAATAAGCAAATCATTCGCTTCATTGAAATTTGGGTATGCAGTTACGCAACATCGACGATGAAAGTGGGCCGATCATTCTTTTCGCGCATAAATATTACAATGAAACTATTTGGAAGTCTAACGAGTTATGCAACGTCTCACGGCAAACGGCTTATAGTAATCATAACTGGTTGAATGATTTTTTATGTTTGGGTCGGTAGTCGTCCGGACCCGCGGTTCCAGTTCGAGTGGGTCCAGTTGACCAAAGACTCGTGGTACTACATGTTTTGCTATTTTATTTTAAAAACCCCCCAAAATTGTAATGTTTAGATACTTAAATACTAGCTTTTAAATAATATAAAACCAGCTGACCCGGAAAACTACGTACCGCCTCAGTTATTTTTTTTTTGTTGTTTTTGTCCTGCTATTCGGCAAAGACAAATCCAAAAAATATAAGTTCATAAAAATCTGTCCAGCCGTTCTTGAGTTATAAATGGTGTAACTAACCCGACTTTGTTTGTATTTTTGTATCAATGACCACCATAAACACCGATATCGAACAATAGACGATGTTTTTTTTTGTTGATTTGGTAAAAAAATATTATTTGAGGTACGCGCACATACTTGGTTTCTGTGGTGTTTAATTGTTACTTTGGCTACCCTGGGTATGCAATTTATTTCGCTGGATTTAACTGGTAATTTTTATTGAAACGTATTTTTTTGCGAAAATCCATAAAGATAATTGATAGATTCATCTGATATAATACATTTATTAGTAAGAGGTTTAGTGTTAAATAAATCTCCACTAAACACTTACCAAATAACTTCTGCACTCCTCTTTCGTCCGCTCATTGTATTAGTTGTGCAACAAACTCGTCGCAGATCTCGCGACGCGTAGACGCACGTCGCGGCGACCCGAAGGTCAAGGTCAATGATCTTCACGTATGCTACAACAATTAAATGTGTTAATTAATATTATAGGCTATAGATTAACATTTTTTTATAGATCGTTGATTACTTTCGAGTTCGATATGAGGGTTGAGGTCAATAGAGCCCAGTACTTCATGATTAGCAGACGAACTTGGAAAATGTGAACAACGGCACCTAGAAGAGGGTTAGAAAAAAAAAAATAGACTAGCACACTGACTCAAAAATATTAATTAAGATTGTAAAATAAAAGAAACTTTGGGTCGGTGGGGGTGACTACCGATATGACGACTAAAAGAGAAGTATGGAAGGCGCTATCGAGCGAGCTATGCTCGGAGTCTCTGAAGGATAAAATCAGGAATGAAATTATCCGGAAAAGAACCGGAGTTACCGACATAGCTTGCAGAGTAAGCAAACTGAAGTGGCAGTGCGCTGGCCATGTCTGCCGAAGGACCGATGGCCGGTGGAGCAGACGAGTCCTGGAGCGGAGACCGTGTACCGGCAAGCGTAGTGCGGGACGCCCCCCAGCTAGATGGATGGACGACCTAAAGAAGGTGGCTGGGGTACACTGAATGCGAAAGGCTGAGGACAGGGTGCTGTGGCGCAGTCTGGGAGAGGCCTATGTCCAGCAGTGGACTGCGATAGGCTGAATTGATTGATGGAAGAAAAACACATCTTGCACTGGCCGCAAATAAATTGAAATAAGGGCAGAATGTTGAGTAGTAAAAGAAACTTACTTAGGAGTACCGATGAAAGAGGAAAATCAAACAAAAAAGTCCGAATATCCGATTCTATATCAATCAAACATAAAAAGTTCAATAACTCAATGAAGGTATAGGAACTCGACACGAGAGCGTGTCGAATTCCTTTACCTTCATTGAGTTTGAGACCAAGTTTAGATAGTACTGGATATTTTTTTTCTTTGGCAACTGCCAAATGTATTCAATGAATTAGTCATCGATTAACGTCTTGAGAATAAATGGTATTATTATAGTATTGGAGTCTTAGTGACTAAAATCCGATTCTTCTTTTTTTTCGCTTAACCGGTTGAATTAATAATAATTAGAAAGAATTTTAGAAAATAATTACAGAAACAATCGAAAAGCCATTGTGTCTCGCTTAGATCCACGTTCTACCAAGGGTTAATGCTGATAGCATTCTTAGTGACATGGCTGCTTATCCTACTATATATCTACTTTATCTTCAATTTTGGAAAACATGGGCCTCAGGAGATCCATCGAGGCAATCCCTCAAAAACTTAGTTTTGCAAATTTATGTAGGTAAGGTACTCACGAAACCCTTAGGCCTGTACCTATCATTAACCATACTATACTATCACACCCCGGACACTCCATACAACGCTCGCAAAATAATTACCTACTACCACTACATTGACAAATGACGTTTGTATACGTGTAAATGTGTGCGTGAAATCTAGTAGGGCTGGCTGGCAGCAGCACTCGGCCAGTAGTGCGTAGGCGGCGGCGGCGCTGCCCGAACGTATGCAACAATGGGGCGCCGCGCGCCGCGACACTAGGTACTCGCAGAAATCTAATTAATAAATAATAACATTTCTATTGTACTACTTTTCAAGTCGAAGAACGAATAGAACGTGAAAGAAAGAGACATAACTAAGACAATAAAGAGAGAGAGCAATAATTTAATAGTTGATATGTTAATATTACGGAAGTTTTAATTGTTCTAAAACGAAGAAAACTTAGAAAATAAACGAATAATAGAGAAAATTATGAAAATAAATTATCACAACACTGGCTTAACTTGTTTGTCTGTAATATACTAGCTTTTATTTTTTATGGGTTTAAAGGATATTTGAGTTGCTGTTCCTTACCTTCTTTCATGTTTCGGGAACCGAAAGAAACTCCTGTCTTTATCGTTCCTCGATGATGATAAGCATCCAAATAATGCACAATATCGTGATTAACACAAAATAAAACTTTAAAAAAATAATGTGTTCTTGTCAGCAGTAGGTAGGTACAGCGCTGCGGTTCTTGTGTATGCGAGCGCCATTGTTAAAGAGCAGGCGACGAACACATCGAAGTGCGGGGTGAGGTGCGGTAACTGATGTTAGTGCGGGGAAGGGAGTGGCCTTTCTGTACGTAGTACTTTAAGTATTCTGTGATACTATTGTATGTATTAAACCTTTTGTCAATAAACAAGTTGATTCTTCAGTTTTTTAAAGAAAAGAAATAATTTATTTAGGCACAACACAACAATTATTATACTACAAGTAAAAAAAGAACGACAAATATACATAAAAAATAATATTTATTTATATTATTTACTTTATTGTACACCACAAAAACATAATACTTATAATATTTTAATTCCTTGTGCACATGATAAACGGCTCGTACCTGACCAGACTGGTAAATTGCATATTAATTATTTTATACATATAATAATTATGTTAAGTTTATGATCTAGGAAAATACAGTGAGAAATATTGCACATTGTAAAGCACTTGTCAAGATTGATGGATAACGCCAGATTGAACAGAATTATAGAAACATGTGCCAAGTATTTTTGTATAGACGCCAGCACATCAAGCTACTACAATCTGTAAAATTTCTTCAATTGATTTTCAACTTTATTGCTAAAGAATAACGTTCAAGGTTGATTGGGAAAATTTGACAGTTTCGGATAGCTTGATGTGCTGGCGTCTGTACATCTTAGCAAGTGACCATATCGACGGTGTAGAATCAATATCTAATAATACAAAATCATGATTTTACAGGAGGCGAAAAAACGTTTAATAGTCTAAAGTTTTTAATATTTTAATTCATTAATTATATTAAACAAACGGTAGGAAACGTCGTCGTCGATTTAAGACCTTAGGTCTTTGCAAATATGACCTATTTCATAAATTTTACCTACGAATATGCAATAAAGTGAAAATCGCTAAAATGTTAGTTATTAGGTATTGACAGTTCACCGTCGATATGTTATTTTCTTGTAGATGGTAGAGTGGTACAGTCACGAGCAATAATATGTCAACACTTGGCAACTTTCAATTGCGATATCTTCGTGAAATAACGAATGCAACGTTGAAATACGACACTTTACATAAACCTATGGGTTCGAAAATACTATGTTCGTAATAACATAATTTAAAAATTAAGGAGAAAATCGCCTTTGAATAAAGCCAAGTGTATATGTTACCGGCTAAACCCGATTTCAGGACAAACTAGTTTAGCCTAGGCTAAACTAGTTCCGTCGACATAAGATCCAAGGACGAGCGAAGGGCACCCCCTATCGCGTATAGGAAGAACCAGTTTTGCCTAGGCTAAACTAGTTTGTCCTGAAATCGGGTTTGGCCGGTAACATATACATACTTATAGACGTGACTGTACCCATGTCAGATTCTTACCAGCTTAAAATACACGGTTGCCACCCATTACGCGATAGAAAGAAAGCTCTGAGGAGTGGGATCTTTAGTGGAAGTTAGATCCTGAGCTGCACCACGCTTTTAACACGTCCCGGAGTAGGAAAGGTACCCCTAATCTAAATCTATCTAAGTATATAAATAAAAATGAATCGCCAACATATATGTATGTGCGAGATAATTTAATTTTTCGAAATTAGAAATAATTAAAGGCATTAATTGTATTTTTTTAAGTCAACTTCCGATTTTTAAAAAGTATTGTATTGACTTCTCGTTACGCGCCGCTCCCCACCTACCGATCGAGTTGAGTATAAAACAAGGTGCGCGGCGCTCGACGGATCGGAAGTTGTCTAGTAGCAGACACGGTACGAAGGTGCTCTGAACTGTCAGGTAACGTTGAGTTAATTATTACTTTACACTGTTACTATGTTGGTTGCTTTGTTGATGTGATATTTAAGTTACTTATTTATTGAACGGCTATTTGATTTAACTATTTCTTTCGTATTATTTCTTCCTCGTCTCCCACATGTACGCACATAACTTCCGAACGACTGCACCAAACTGGGTAATTATTTTGTTGTTGTGTTTGGTATTGCCAGGATAAGGTTTGTATGAAAGAAAATTTCGGAAATTGGAAAAAAAAACATCGCACCCGTGCGAAGCTAGGGCAGGTAGCTAGTAATGAATAATATCACACAATGATTATTGATACAGCCGTCCCGTATGACGAGAACCTCGTGAAAGCTGAAGGAGATAAACAGATTAATTATTTTGCCCTGGCTTGCAACATGTTTGATGTAGATGCAGACGTCATTGCGGCGATAGTCGTGCTCGTGACGGCCAATGGTATAATAGCCAAGAGCCTCGACCAACACCCGATTAGCTGTTGAATCAAGGGCTTGTTCCAGAAAGCGGTACTTCTGGCCACGACGTTCCTCTCTCAAGAACCCTAGGGAGGTTCCAAACTCCCAAGCTAATGGTAGTCAGCCGTTAGCTTGGACCCTCCTTTCCTGACACCGGTGGCCCGCTATTTTGTATATTTTTAATGTTTTTATGTAAATATGTAAAAATTTAAATGATATTTATTTAAGTGAAATAAATTAAATGATAATATGACGTACAGACGCCAGCACATCAACCTACTACAATCTGTTAAATTTGTTCAATAGATTTTCAACTTTACCACTAAAACATAAGGTTCAAAGTTGATTGGGAAAATTTTACAGTTTCGGGTAGGTTGATGTGCTGGCGTCTGTACATTATTCGTTTACAGATATTTACGAGGAGATTAGAGCCGGATTAGTTTTCAAAATGCCCTTTATGTTCAAAAAAACAATATTTTTATTTTGATTTTATATGAATGACATTATTTTTACTTAGTTACCGCGTACCAGGAAGTGCGAAATGCGAAACTTTATGCATATCGAGGAGGAAGCGTATTGGCACCATTTGCATATATTTATGGTGCTAATTGGTATTTTGGTGGTAGGTAATTCAGCAAGAACTATTGATTTTACGCATCATATACCTATATTCTATAAAAAAACGAGCAGCACGACATACATCTGAACAGGACAATAAATGTCAGTTTTTTGTTGTAAGAAAAAAGGAGTCCTTCTGGACCTCAAACATTCGATAAATTTTCCGAAACGTTAGTTTAGACTGGGTAGGCCTTTAGTCAAGGTGTTTCCAGTGCACAGCTGGTACATATTCTTAGTTAATTAAGGGCGCTACACACGGCTAAGATACTATAATATTTTATCTTAAGATTTTAAATCTATATATATAAAATTCGTGGTGGATTACGGCCCACTCCCTCTCACAGAGAGGAGGCCTGTGTCCCAGCAGTGGGAACGTTATAGGCTGATTATGTATGTATGTATATAAAATTCAAAGTCCTGACTGACTGACTGATATATCAACGCACAGCCTAAACCAATGATCCTAGAGACATGCAATTCGGAGGCTGTGTTCTTTGTGAAGATTAGGTATCCACTAAGAAAGGGTTTTTCAAAATTCCACCCCTAAGAGGGTGAATGGGGGGAGGTTGAAATCTCACGCAGGCAGAAGCTAGTTAATATACATATATTAGGCCATCACAGACGACGAAGATACGATAATATATTGTAAGCTTCGTCGCGACCGCACGTGTCCCGTGTTGAACCAATATACAGAGCGATTTAATAACTTAAGATGTTATGTTACGATAAATTCTCATACCGCTCTCTATTTTACGATACGAAAGTATGAAATAAATATTATCTTCGTCGTGTGTAATGGTCCATTGAATTGTATGGCGAGCGATACCGTATCTTAAGATAAAATATTATAGTATCTTAGCCGTGTGTAGCGCCCTTTATCCTCAGCAGAACGGGTCACCTACAAACACTGTTTAGATTTTGGTGATGTTGCGTCACACCAACGTTATTGCAAAATTCCTTATAAACAAAATTCTTTACATTTTTATTGCTGAATAGGCCTACTCTTGCCCTTGATCTCGCCTGATGGAAAGCGATGGATGAAGTCTATGATGGAACTAGCATGCCAAGAAGATGTCTGTTCACTCTTGCTTTGATGTCAGACGGGTTATATGTGGAAGGAAACATAGTTAAGGTAGGTACTATAGCTGCGTTATTTTTTAATAGCCGCGCCCCGCGGTTTCACCCGCGTAAATGTCGATCCCGTGGGAATATCGGGATAAAAAGTAGCCTATATGTTAATCCAGGGTGTCAGCTACTTCAATACAAATTTTTTATCAAAATTGGTCCAGCCGTTTGAGTGTGAAGAAGTAACAAACATTACAAACACACAAACAAACTTTCGCCTTTATAATATTAGTGTGATTGTGATGAAAAAAAGGAATGCATAGTTTTAGAACAATATTTTTGTTGCAGAACTCAAAGGTCCCAGCCCAAATATTTTACTATTCACTACCTACAGTCCTTCCACAGGTATTTTAGCTCTGTTTTTGTATCACTGCCCAAATCATAGTGATCTTTATTCTCATTATCTTAAGGTTTTATTTTGGGCTGCTGCCACTGACAAGTCTGTCAAAATTATTGCGATCTTTATTGTCGTTAAAATAAGGTTACTGTTAGCTTGTTGCTGTCAGAGGTAAAATAACTGTGAAGAGACAGTAAACCATTCTTCATAATTTCGCTACAGAACTGTCAGTTGGTTCATTTAAGGGGACTACAGGACTCAAACGCAAAAAAACGCAAGTTTTATAATGCCTAAAAGTATATGATCGACTACAGTAAACAAAATCAGAAAAATATATGATATTCTTCAGGATTTATGCTAGGTAAATAGTGTGTTGAAAACATAATTCAACTAATTTGATACGGTAGAAAAAAAACATGAAGATACCTCTAAAAACTTTCTTTTTACAATAAAAACCATACTAATATACATACAATCATTCTGATTTTTGTCAGACTAGCTGCGCCCCGCGGTTTCACCCGCATAACTTTCGATCCCGTGGGAATATCGGGATAAAAACGTCCTTTTCCGGGACTTAAACTATCCCTATACCAAATTTCATCTAAATCGGTTCAGTGGTTTCGGCGTGAAGAGGTAACAAACATATAAACACACACACACACACATACTCACAAACTTTCGCCTTTATAATATTAGTGTGATAGTGTGATTAGTGTGATAGTGTGATTATTCTACAAGCAACATACTAAAGCACTAGTGTTTTAATTTTTAGTCCAAACAATAGATTTTTTGTAAATAGATAATTGGCTTCATATTTTGCAATAAATTACCAGCGTTGTGTCATCGCGCTTCTCTTTCTTTTCTATGCAGTCCGACAGTGACCGCGCTTTAGTTCGTGTACTCCCCTTAATTGTATAGAACGACTATTTTATCGTAACAATCATGACGAAAATGTTAGAATGGCCTTCACCCAGTCAACTTAGTGTCTTCAAGTATTTAGCAAGTGATGAGTAAGAGCTAGGATGAGTCGACAGTTTGTGTTTTTGACCTTTTATAAGAGTTCATGGGTAATCTTTACGAGCACCTGTGGTTTGGATATCCGCTGTTATTTTGCGTAGGCCTTATTTTTAGGCTTTTGGATATTTATTGGTTTTTTCTTTACTATTAGCGAAAAAAAAATACGTTTAATGCGATAAACATCACAACGCAGAGAATTAACACAAACACAAATAATCCTCCTGTTGGGCTTTGCTGCAGTCGGGTAAAAAGAACAAGTTGGCGGAGAATATGCGTCACATCCACGCAAAATCATCGCTCAGCATAATAACAGAGCCCCAGCGGTGGAAGCGACAATTTTTTCTATCATTGATTTAAGCGGTCTATTCACAAGGGTTTCATTTTTGATGAAGCGACTACAGCCTAATGACAGACTTGCTGACTAAGTGAGCTCGGCATGAACGTTTTCTAATAATTTCGTGTGGATACGATAGCGGGAAGTGTAAGATTTAATTCAACAGTGCTTCAAATGCAGTGATTCAAGACTACCCTCCGATCTAGGTATCTTCGTCACGACAAGAAAGATATTAAAGCATATGAATATCTGTTTTTCTTTAGCTTAATTATCTAGAAATATTTATTTGGAAGCAATGGGCAATTTTTTGGGAAGAAACAAAAGATACACTAAGGTCAAAAATATAAAAACTAAATTAAAATCCTAAGTCATCTATTCAAGGCACAAGACAAGGCTTAAAATCAACACTTTTTGAACGTCAAAATTACATAAGACAGTCCCCCAAAACACGCACCCTTCAACATTTCCTAGTGCTTTAGCTGGGAAGAAGAAGTGGCGCAACAAACTCCCCAGCAGCACAGCTGTCTGTTCAGTTAATAGAACTTGATTCTACACAATAGTAAGTAATTAACATACAATAATAACAACAAGCTTCCTCCTAGTAGAAAATGTTGAAGTTTTTGAAGTGAAACTTCTTTACGCACGCTTGACTTGGGGAGTAAGCTGGCGAACGCGTTACGAAAAGTGTGATCGGGTGAGGCGAACGGGAGTTGAGTGGGGGATATAAGCAAGAGAAAGCAGTGCGCGCGCACATTTTCTTTCTCTCTTCCTCTCATAGCCAAATACGTTCCGTATATCTTAGCACAGTGCAGGACTATTGTCTATATCACAGTGTAGGAGCAAGAGAGAGCAGTGCGCGCGCACATTTTCTTTCTCTCTTTCTCGAAGTTTCACTTCAGTCGTGTGGTCATAAGCATACTCATTTTTTTTTTAAATAAAAATAATTGTAAAGCTTTTAAACTTTAGTCCCTCGTGTAATAATAACATCTTGACTCGACTAATATGAATTGATTGGGTTAAGGTCATCCTTAAACCCATCAGTTTGTAAGTACCTACTCTAGATGGTTGCTGAAATCATGACTTGACAGTTATTTGGCCTTCCGTTTTCTTTGTAATATGTTGAAAGTATTTGATCAATGATTATTATTGTCATATATGTGTCATCGATTATCCTTTAACAATAAAAATAATATTCTCTTATAATTTATAGTTTTGCGAAACCTTCATTTTCATAACTGTTTTCATATAAATATGCTTATATAAAAACATCTTCATATGCATCTTTCATGAATATTGCAACTTCCGATATACCATCAATGCTATATTTATCATTCAAGGGGTTTTTTAACATTACAAGCACCGTAATCCATGCATATTTTAAATGCAAAAGTGTGTCTGTTTATCTGTTTGTCTGTCTGTTACGCGGACGACACTACTATATCTATACCTTGTAACAATAAAGACCTATATAAATATGACATTGATAATACATTGATCAATACTATACAGTGGTTAGACAATAATAATCCATACTTCCATACTAATATAATATTATAAATTCGAAAGTAACTCTGTCTGTCTGTCGATCCGTCTGTCTGTCTGTCTGTATGTTACCTTTTCACGCCTAAACCGCTGAACCGATTTAAATGAAAATTGGTACCTATAGAGATAGTTTGAGTCCCGGGAAAGGACATAGGATACTTTTTATCCCGATATTCTCACGGGATCGAAATTTATACGGGTGAAACCGCGAGTCGCAGCTTGTTTAAAAATAAATTTAAGTAAGACAGTAATTATGCATTTTAGCCAGAGTTTATTGACATTTTCCAATCTTGACATAACATATAATAATATAATAATTGACACGGTTGTCACGGTGACGTGTAATCAGGCTTTCTTCTAGCCCATGAAGTTATAGATTATATCTTCATATTCTAGCCCTGCGGAATAACTGATGATTAAAAAAAGACGGGTTGCACTCCGGGAGTGCCGGCAGAAGTGAAAACTTCAATATTAACGTTGAAATAAATCAATTATTAATTGAATTAATATAACTAAGTTTTTTTCACTATTTCTGCGTCACTTTTTTCATTAATCGATGCACTTTGTTCAATTTCCATTCTTTGAAACACTGTATATACACGAATTTTACGAATACACAGCAGTGTGGCTACTACACAGACGGTCGAGCCATCAGCTGTCCATCCACGTCCGCGTCACCATCACATCACATAACATCACATCACCATCGCCATCGCCATCACCATCGCCATCGCCGTCACTATCGCCATCACCATCATCATCACCATCGCCATCACCATCTCAATCACCATCACCATCGCAATCGCAATCACCATCGCAATCACTATCACCATCGCAATCGCAATCACCATCGCCATCACCATCGCCATCACCATCCATCCATCCATCCATTATCGTGTCTCACTTGGTTCACTTCGGTTGGCGCCGCCGTAGAAAGAGATGGGGGGGGGGGAATCTCTCCTGACGGTCACGTGTCCTGACGCGATGCCCTGACGCGAGTTTAACATTTTTTACCCATTACAAAAAGTGTTCAACGCCGCTAAAGAAGTTTTCACTTCAAAAAATGTAACAGTTTTCAACAATGCTATTTGCGGTAGGAGATCACCGGAACTTATAAGCAGGTTGAAAAATAAATATTTCTACCAGTATGTAGGTCACAAAGATCGTGAATTGCATCAAGGAAGCATCACCAAATTGTATAAGTGTCCATATTAAATTTTTGACGCTAACAAGCAATAACGATCTCTATTTACTCACGCGAACGTTTTCAAAGAAAATTACATTATTATCATCAGAATTAAAGATAATAACTATATTATTAGCACTGAATCTTTACAGTTTCTCACATTTTGATAATGGTATGGTAATGATGGACAAATTGGGTGTTTAACATACCATGGATTTGACACGGATGTGAAATTATTTTTAGGGTTTCGTAAAAAACATATGAGAGGCGGTTCCAGTAATTTTAAGAACGTTCACTTCACAATCTGTCAAAAATACTTCTAATTTCCCTACATTTTTGACAAATTTTTGACATCGATTGTCGCTGAGATTGCAACTAGATTTTGAAAGTTTTATTTACGGAATTTGATATTCTGCGCTCATTATTTGGTTTTTGATTTAGGGTGATTTAGGGCAACAAAAAAACTTGCACTTACGAACTCTATAAGTTTAAATGTATCAAATGTATGTGTACTACTGAAGAAATAAATAAATAATAATAATAAATGCATCCTCTGAAACCCTAATCTATCCATAAGATAAAACTTCACAAAGTTAATTTTATTGTTTTATTGTTTGCGGAATCTCTTCAACTTTAAAATATACATCTTGCAGACCAGTGGTGGCCCAGAGGTAACGGCCGCGATTTACGAGTTGTTGGTCGTAGGTTCAAACCTAGCCAGGCGCTTTACTTTGCATAAATTATTTCATCATTACTGCTCTCAAAAGCGGTGAAAGAAAACATCGTGAGGAAACTGGCATGTCCTAGAACCAAAATTTCGAAGACATCTGACATCTACCAACCCGTACTGGGCCCGCGTGGTAGATTAAGGCCTACTCCCTCTCACCGAGAGGAGGCCTGTGTTCCAGCAGTGGGAACATTATAGGCTGATTAAGATAACGGCTATCACCAATGAGTCTGAACGCGATCAGTCGCGACACCACGAAATGGACCTGTCAGTGTCCGTTCTCAATAGATGATTATGATTACAATGATGCAACTTTTATTAGATGTTAAGTTTCATTAGTAAAAATTGCGCATTCACTGAAGATGCATAAAATTGGCTTATGTTTAACTTATCACCAGATAAAGTAAAAAATATCATCATAAAAACACTTTTTACTGCCAAAAATAGTAAATGATCAGCAAAATTAAAACTCCATTTTATTGTAAAATACCTAGGTAAAGGTATTTGTATTCTCATTTGCTCGCTCTTGCATCCTATGTCGACGGAGCCTGAATTTCTGTGTAAAAGGTTTAAAGTAACCTAACCAAACCTCGGGGTACCCAGCTAGAACTATTGTAATTTTAGACTTAATTTTTTGGTGTTCAATATATTTTTTTGGTGATCATTATAATTAACCCCCATAAAATTATATAGAAACAAATGAGTTATTTTTTTGTTTTTAGGTTTTAGTAATAAACTTTGATCTTTTGCGTCATTAAATAGGTTGGTACCTAAAGATCATTAAAATCTCTTAACATTTTTCTGTAAAATACATTAATAAAAATTATACTTTAGATAGATTGACGTCAATGGAAAATTTTCACATTATCATAAGTAGGTTAGATAGGTGTAATCTAAACTGTTTTGATCATTAGTATCTCATCATTAGTATAAGTACACACGGCTACACATCAAGCTATACATTCCCAGTTTTCGCTGACCTCGCACTGTATAGGATTTTCGTACAATCAGAGGTGAGCTTATACTGGTCATGTATAGCTTGATGTGTTTCTTATACCTACTTACGTACCGACATTTACAGTTTCAATAATAATTCGAAAATTTTGATGAAAATGAACTCAAACTCAAAGCATTTATTTCAATTAAACCCAATTACAGGCACTTTTGAATTGTCAAGGGGTCGGTCAGTCAGAAAGATGAAGCTAGTTGCCCATTCCAAAGCGTAGGTACCTATGGAGAAGAACGGGCAAGAAACTCCATGGACACTCTTTTAAATCAAAATAATATGGTTACAAAGTCTAATCAATGGCTAATCAATTGCTATATCATCTGCCTCATCTATTCACATCCACAACTATTTTTGGGGTCGGCTTTCAGTCTAACCGGATGCAGTTGAATATCAGTACTTTAGAAAGAAGAAGAAAGAAAAAGTATCTGTTGCGACTCGCACAGGGAGATCACACACTATATTAAACACAGCAAAAAAAAAAAAAGTTATATAAAAAAAGTAACAAAAATTAAACAGAAACTCCTATACGAGGCCAAAAGGCTCCTATCTCAGCATGATGCTGCGACATTTAAAAAATAAATTTTGCAGCACTGGTATTCTGATAGGTCCCGCTGCCGCGCCGCCACTGTGATGTCTTTACGTATAGCGACTGCCTACCAGACCCCCAAAACCCAGTTTTCGGTAAGTGAAGATGTTCACCCATCCACGTACCGACCGCGGCAAGCATAGCTTAACCTGATCGATCGACCCGTGCGGCTGTTTTATTTATTTATTACTAAGCCACGAGTCCATCTACTTTCTATTGCTAACGTAAAAAACGCGATTAATGTTTTTCAAATGTCAAAATGAATGGCATTGCCATTACTAGCTAGTGCGTTAGGCAATTACCCCGCAAGAATCAGAGGTGCGCAAAACTGTTAACTTTGGACTATTTTAATTATATAAATTATATTTTCAATGCCATGAATATTGTTTTCTTTCATTGTGATTGACCAAGAGGTCAATGAGAACGTAGGAAATAATAATGCATAATTAAATAATTATCATAACGTTCTGAATTTGCATAAGTTCAGCATGACTTGGCTAATAAGACATTAAAACGAAAAATAATATTATTATATTGTTAAACACAAGGTCTTCACTGGACTCTCTCTTACGACCGCCCTGAAAGAAGCTGAGAACCGAACAAAGTGGAAGAACTTCGTGAATAAAGACTTGAAGGCCTTTCAGGGACATAACCTTCAGTAATAAAGTACGCGACCAAGAAAAGAGAAATAGAAAACTGGAAATACCGTCTAGAAAAGTTTTGTCACGAATGGTGAAAAGCTTAGAGAGAAAGTTTCAAAAAAACGTTTAGAACGCCCACAGAAACAAAATCTAGACTTGATTTTTTCCACGCTGTATAACCAAATCAGTTAGGCACACTCTTTTCAATATTTGTCACTACATTTAAATCAGGGGGTGACTACCGCGATGACGACTGAAAGACATGAAGCGCCGACCCCAAATTAATTGAAATAACAAGCAGAAGAAAAATTTTAAAATGATCGTTTTTTAAACCACAAAGTTGCCCTGTCACATCATTTTCTAGCCTATCAATTATGCCCTATACAATAATGTCCTGAGAATAACATGATATAAGCAAGGAGAATTCAAAAGATACCATCTGTAAGTTGAGTATTTGAAACTCGCTCTCGCATCTTCGTCTACATAATAACAGAATAATAAAAATGGTCCTCCAGACTGAATTTCGGCCAATCTCACCAACGACCAATTCCCCAATTCCAGCGGAGACTAGCCATCGGCGCGGGAGATGTTATAGTGCACAAGTGTGTGCGCAGACACAGGTGCACTCTCTCGTCCCTCACTCTCATTATCAGATGGGACGGCAATCCGACACGACCGGAGAGATCAGGCCCAGGACCAACAGCCTAACGTGCTTTCCGAGGCACAGGGGTATCACACCGCCAACTTCCAAACTCCGGGCTTTTACTAAGAAATTCCCAATGGCAAAAACCCAATTACACTGCCCGATCCCGGAATCGAACGCAGGACCCCACACTCAGTAGTCGCGCTTGCGACCACGACACTAACGTGGTAGTCTCAATAGAAAATACAAGAATAGAACAAGAAGAGGAAGTAGAAATCAATAACAGAATAGTACCTATAGTCCGGTCAAGTTAGCTTCAAAAATAGGGTAAGGTTACATTAATTCGCATATAGCTGAAAATTGGTATAACTGTTAGTGTCCAAACACACTATGCCGAAGGTACGCCGCCGAAATTCCGCGGCTGATTTTACGTTCCGACTTATTCGGCTGATATAACACACCGTAAGTGCCGAACTTACGCGACAGAAATTCAGTTGCGTAACTTTGTGTGTACAACGGGCGGACACGCGGGGCGCGGGCATGCCTGCCTCCCGCTGCTTCCCGCCCCGGATCTTCTTTGGCAATTGAACCGAACTTCCGTCGCGAATAATGTGTGCTCTACAGAATACGTTGCCGCCGAATTGCCGCTGAACTTACGCCCAACCGAAATTCGGCTGTACGCTATAACGCAACATAATTTCGGCATAATGTATCGTCAGTAATTCAAATAACATTGCAGGCGTAATCATGCCGAACTTCGGTCGCGCAATTTATTGTCAAAAGTCCCCATCGATTCGACGTGTGCTAAAAGAAAAATTCAAGGTCAAATGTTGCAAAAACCGGTTTTTTGCATTTTTCAGCTAAACGGTGTTTTATCATAAAAATAGGTGAGACAAAATGGTTCATCATTCAATTATCTACAAAAATTGTATTTACACTTTTTAGATGTCCTCTCATTATATTTATAAAATTTCGTATCGAGGTAATATCCGTTAGCATCCGTTTCCAATACATTAACTGATCGGTCGCTCAAACCGCATCGTTTGGGCGAGTGATTAGTGTCGCAACTCGCAACTAACGGGATCTTCGATAAGGTAAACTATGCAATACTCTCACTGTGCTCTGAAAAAAAAAAAGTAAGCGACAGTTGCCGTGTGGGTCAAACGTTCTTATTATATGCTTTATTATTATAAGTCTAAGGGAAGGTTCATATCTGACGGAACATGCGTCGCGTATTATCGGTCGCGTAACGCCAGAACAGACAAATGTATAGGAAAACACCTGACCGTTCACACTCAACCGATGATGCGTTAGTGCGTCGAGTGTGAACGGTCAAGTGTTTTTCTATACATTTGTCTGTTCTGGCGTTACGCGACCGATAATACGCGACGCATGTTCCGTCAGATATGAACCTTCCCTAAGAGCGCCAGTATAATTACGTAACACACTAACTACAGTAGCAGGGGCTTGTGGCTAAGTAATAACACCCACACGGGTCGATCGATCAGGTTAAGCCGCTCTTGCCGCGGTTGGTCCGTGGATGGGTGATGATCTTTACATACCAATACCCCTCCGTGTCTCGGAAAAGCAAAGTAAAGTTGTTCATAATGACGAGTACAGTGACTTCTTAAGAGGTTGTTAGTGTTCTTCCAATAACCTTGTATAGGCTTTCATTTTGACAGTTCAAAAACATTAATTAACTGTTGATCAGACAAAATTTTCGATCATAAGAAGCAATGGATTAACTACATCTTTCAAAATTATTCAGTTTGTGATTGATATTGTCATGGTATAATAATATATATAAGGTAAACGCGGGTGAAGTCGACAGTGACCCAGAAGTCGTCAAATTGTCTAAAAGCATCAATATTTTTTTCTACTAAACATTTAACTGGCCCATTTTTATGGCAACATATTTTTGGCAACATATTGCACAATTAAAATAAAACACTGAGTTTTAACTGTAATGGTGGCTGAGATATCTCACTTAAAAAGTGTGTCCCACAATTTTTTAATTTTTTTGCATGTTTAGCTGCTAAATGTCAAACTCGGCACGTAGTTTTGTGTTTTGATTTACGACCCTTCTGTGGGGTATGTGGTAAGTCTGATTGCTTGATGAATTAGTTAAGTTAATTTACTAATGATATAACGTGAAGTTTAGAACACTTTTATCATAAAAGTATATTTTTTTTTACGTGACATCTATTGGTGCCTAAAAATTCCTACTTGACCCAAATCTCGTCATTTTAAGTACTATTTTGACGATTACTGGGACACGCTTAATACTTGCCTCTAAACTCGTCATATTGTAAATATTTTCAACTTTATTGCTGAAGCATAAGGTTCAAAGTTGATTGGGAAAATTTGACAGTTTCGGGTAGCTTGATGTGCTGACGTCTGTTAAAACGTATAATAAGGTTTGGGCTACATTTGATGATAAAACTGGGTTTCTCTTAAGCTGTTTTAAAAGATGAGAAAAAAAAAAAACAATTCAAATATTAAATTAAAATAAGCCGTGGCAGCAAAAAGATGACCAGTCCCTACTGACGGCGCCCGTTCACGAACATGACGCATGTATTAGCACCATTCAGCTCAACCATTTTGAAGGGAGCTAAATGATCCAACACATGCGCCACCATCAGCGAGACATTTGAGTGAGCATGACATACTCTCAGCCGCCAGAGCACTTTCAAGTCAATGAAAGACGTACCCAGTAAATGGTAGCTTTATAGTATGTACATAGTACTCACACATGTGCTATGCAATTATACAATACTAAGAGATTGAATTTATATAATGCAAAAGTAGTATTTTACAATCTTCAGCAGCTCCAACAGTATTTTCCAATGCTAATCAATTTATTTGTGCGTCCTTATGGAGCAGGACCAGCTTACTGGGAAAGGTATAATAATGAGCTGTAATAAGCCCTGAATAATTGATGGTAGTTTTTCAACAGTACTTCACTCAGATCGAGTGTGGATATTACGGTTCCAATCAAATCCTCACATATACAGGAATATTTTTTTATCACTATCCAAATTTTTACAGGGTGTTCTACCCATGAATGTGAACAACTTTCATTAAGGGACCAACTCTATAATCACGAAAAAAAAATCAGCTGTTTCATACATTTTGATCAAGTAGGTATTAAACTTTTGTATTAAACAGCTGATTTTTTTTCGTGATTCCATTAATAACATGGCGATTGGCGATGATTTTAGGTACTACCCTAGCTTTTGAATTCGCTCATAAGTATATTTTGTAGGCTTATTGTGTTTCTTATGATTTAAAACTTTCTTTGGTTGGCTTTTGGCTGGGCTGATACCTAGTCGGAGGTTCGGCGAATGTACAAGTCGCGGACCCCGGACTCATGGTACTAGAAGGAACATTGGGGTTTTAGTCGGTAGGAGTCCGACATAAACCTCAGTTCTTCCCAGACGGAGGGTATCCATGAGGATTTCCCCACGAAAAAAAGGCTCATTGCATTTAATATACCTTTCACCGTATGTGATATTTTTCAGTTCTAAGCAGATTTGCGGTCGATATGAGACGACATCTTTAACTTTTATGCTACTTGCTGCAGATTTTCTTACGCTTTCTGATACTGCCGTAGCTATTGTATTTGCTTGGTACTAGGCTTTTCTTGAGGCTCATTGAATTCCTTATGATGCAAGCTTACTTTTATTGAGATATTTTTCATTTTTGGCCAAACTAACAGCCGATATGAGACTACATAGTTTGAAATTATTTTGCTATTTTAAATTTCAAATGCATTTTTAACTCGGCCAATATTTCTGTTGATTCTCTTTAGGCCCTAGTAGTGCTGTGTCAATTCTTGACAATGGCACCTAGTAGCTAAAAATTTGTTTGCGAATTAAAATTTCGACGCATAGTAAAAAGGATTCTCGTAGTTATAAGCGGCTGAAATATTACATGTTATTGTCGGTCAGACATTGAATTTACCACAGAGTGCAGCGACGATTTCACGTCAACAGGCCTAAAACACAAAGTGACAGCGAAATAAAATTTATTAAATATTATTTAGAACTTCTACGACCATTTCTTCAGCTGTTTTTTAAAGTTGAAAAAAATCCAGTTTTATAAATTTTAATAAAATATATTAACTACCGATTGGCGAAAATAAAAGAAAGGTGACCTTAAACAAGTAGATACATATTACCTAAAATGACAAAAAACCTCTGCGAGTGTTACTATAAGTATTTTTTGCCTATATAGTTCTAAAATCAGGTTTTTTTAATGTATACAACTTTATTTTTCAACTTAAAAAAAAAGAAGGAAAGAATGAGGTCTTCCCCGACCAGGGTAATACATTTTTTTCGTTGGCCGGCCATTTTGGATTTTGGGCCTAATATGGCTGATTTATTTATTTATTTATACATATAAGTACTTTATTGTACACCACAAAAATACACAACATAAAAAAAACATTAAACACTTAATTGGGCTCCTTTATTCTGATAAAAAAAACTATTTCTGTGATTCGGACATCTTAATTTTTTAAGCCAAAATATATTAGAATTTACCTAAATAGTCTGATTTCTTGCGATTTGGTTTTCTACCTACCTTTTGTTTCTTAGACTTGCCACTCATATGAAAGACAATCACAATTATGTTTTAATGTGTAATCATCTTGAACTCTATGTTCAAGGCCTGAAAGTTCATACTAGCATCAAAAATTGACGACTACTGGGTCGTTTTGATGAGTAATAGTACAAATCTGGCGAATACTGGTACAAATCGCCCTTTTTCCACATTTGCTTAAATAAGTATTTATTATCACTAAAAATTACAAAAATTAACAACTTATTTAGAATAACGAATAATATTTCTATTTCGTCATGCAAAAAGTTTAATTCTAAATGAAATACTTCTCACGCAGCAGTTCTTCAAAGTCAGTGAATATCAAAACCCGACGAGTATTGGTACATTTACCTTAATTGTACCATGGATAGTGTGTTAATTAATAAGAGTGCAGGTTCTACAAATCAATCCAAAAAGTCCTAGAACAATATTTGGATGAAATAATTTGCCAGCTACTTACTGCTTCGTGTTTGTCTCGAAGTGACAAGCCTGGATGCTCAGCTGCGGGGTCTTGATTTCGAATCCCGAATAGGGCAAATTATTGGGGATTTTCCATCAGAATTTTTTTCGTAACAGCCCAGAGTCTGGATTAACCTTTCGTACATACCCAATGTGGATCCACACACGCAAGACACAAAGACTTTTTAATTGTTTTTGTAATTCCTATTACTTTCAACCGGTTAAAACCCGGTTGAAAGTAATAGGCTCGCCCCTTACATTAGAAGATGTCATATAAAAATAGCTGGCAAAATGTTGCTAAAGTAGGTACATAATCAGCCAATAATGTTCCCACTGCTGGGACATAGGCTTCCTCTCAGTGAGAGGGAGTTGGCCGTAATCCGCCACGCGGAGCCAGTGCGTGTTGGTGGATGTCACATGACTTCGAATTTTTGGTTCTAGGACATGCCGATTTCCGCAAGACGTTTTCCTTCACCGTTTTGAGAGCAGTGGTGATGAAATAATTTACACAAAGTAAATTGCCTGTGTGGGTTCGAACCTACGACCTACAACTCGTAAGTCGTGTCCGTTACCACTGGGCCACCAAAAGTAGGTACACCACTAACTACTAACTAACCCTTTAGAGAAAAGGGTAGGCGTGATTTTATTCCCGATAACTTAATATGAACTTGGCCGAAGGTCGTTAAATATAAATCGTCTGCACAATACAGAACAAAATTCCAGTAATGCTATTCTGTAAAAATCTCACCGGGAAAACTTAGGTGAAGTGAGCTTAATGTAAGTGGTGGTAGTGTCAATCCACATAAGTTACCGCGGTGATCTTTTTACAGAATAGCACCGCTGTTTCCAAGAGTGGGGGAAAACTTAGCTATGTATTTATTAGCTTTGACTGCAACATGTTGTATAAGGTGGGAATAATGTTGTTTTACTGTAATGTTTTTCAGCAATGAAAAATTTCAGTTCTATTTGTTGATTAAGTTTATTTAATAAATTATAATTATTTTCATCAAGTCGAAAAAATGGTATCGGTCAAGTGGCCGCCGTCAAAATTGATGACCATTTGGGATCGTTTTATGGCATTTTCCATAACTTGTATCAGCACTTCCGGCGATAGGTTCTCGCATTCCCATATTCTCTTTAAGGGCTTCAAGAGTCTGAGGCTTGTTTACACAAATCCGGGACTTCAAGTAACTCCACAAAAAAAAGTCTGGAGGAATCAAATCGAGTGATCTGGCCGGCCAGTGCAAATCGCCAAAGCGAGAGATTAGACGATGCGGACAATTATTCCGCGTTTTTGAGGAGTATAGCGTACCATGGCTTATTGACGTGTATTCTGCATCTGTTTACTTCACAAATGTCAAAACAAGAATTGAAATGCAAAACAAAACAATGTCGCCATTTGCAAAAGTTATAGCGCATTCCAATAGGATGATGACTTTTGCCCCACCTTGTATAAATGTTGCAACTTACACTTGACATTGGATTGTGGTGCTTATGTAAGGTACTTTTAGAGTGCATTGGTTTTTAAATGCCAAGTGTCATGGCTGTTTGATCTATCACTCATACTTATCTGATTTCCGAATTGTTTAGACGGAATCCGGACAGATTGTGTAACTTTTATTAGGAATCTAATGCTGAAAAAGAAAAAAGAATTTATCATATTAAAATCAGCACACATCTGCCTAGCCTTCTCTCATGTTCGGGTCAGCTTCCAGTCTTACAAGATGCAGCTGAATATCAGTATTTTACAAAGAGCTCCTGCCTGTCTGACCTCCACAACCCATTCACTGGGTAACACGATACCCCTTGGTAAGACTGATGTTGAATAATATTTTATTCAACATCAGTTTTACCAAGTGACCACCACTTGCACAATTATTAGAGGCACAATTATTCTACAAAATATAATGATACATATAGAGAAATACTAAATATTTTTCATTAATTAGGATAACATAGCCGCTTGTAAAAGGCATAGACCCAGCCTTTCAGTAAAAACTTTTGAAGATTTTGAACGTAGCTTCTTACCACTTCAGAAAAGCATTGTAATATTTTTTTAAATTATTTATGTTAATTTGCTAATTTAAGTAACTGTACGATATTATTATGTTACTGCATGTTGTTAATACCTACTTCATGTATTAAATATTTGCATGCCATCATTACATGGCGGAATGTGTCTTAGCACTACAATATTACGTTATCATCTTTTGTACCACATTTTATGCAAATAAACGATTTTGATTTTGATTTTTGATACAATACACGATAGTATAGGTCTACTGGAATATCATGGAATGAAAAAAAATTAGATTTTCATATGGCAATGTCAATCCTTATAAAAATGTTTTGTTACCAGTATCTCATAAGATTCTGTAAGACCTATAGGAACATGGATGCATAACCTGTGAACATGGATTCAGTACATAATTCTTAACACTCCTGCATTGAAAGTTTTAACATCTCGTTTATATCGTTTTTTTTTTTTTAATTGCTGTGTGGGCCCGTCTTGACATCGATCACGTCTGATGGAAAGTGATGGATGAGGTCTATGATGGAACGAGCGTGACCAGAAGATGCCTAAGGGTCTCCCCACATTTATCGACGCGGAATCGGCTTAAGCCGAGTGCGTATAACCACACTACTATCTATCACTATCAGCTAATCGACAAACAGCTCGTTTCGCCATCGGCCGGCGTCGCCACGCGTCGTCCGAGCCGAGCCGATGCGAATGGTATTAGTAACATCCTTATTACGTAGACATAAAGGCTTTTTTGACCGGTGTTAGCCGATTCCGCGTCGATAAATGTGGGGAGACCCTAAGGCATTGGAACTTCGACGCATCGAGGAAACACAGCAGGCTGCTTGACGCCGGACTCCGGTGGGAGGGGTGGCCGCTAACCAGGCAGGCGTTAGCCCTACCACCGCAAGGGAAGAATTGGCCAGTCAAATAAGGTGTTGGGTGTGACTGTCCAGGATGCGCCGAGCGCTCAGTTCAGTTGAGTAACTGGCGGAACAAACTGCGCTACACGAGGAGGCTTCTTCATGCATCCCGTAGTAATAAGGGTGGTTTTCGTAAAGCTAGCTTTACCATTGATATACGGTTGAGTGTTCTTATGAACATTCTATCTTTTCTATTTTTTAATATAAAACTTTGCTCTTAAATATTAACTCGTGTTGTATTAAACAAACAGAAGCCATATTTTTTAAGCAAATAGTAAGCCCATGTGCTGTATGTACACTATAGATTATGTATGTTTACTTTAGTTTAACAAGACGTTGTTGGATTGTAAACGGACCTAAAATAGCCAATCATTGTGTCGTTATAAAAGATTTACGTATAACAGAAATGAGACGCATAAGGATAATCAGCCTTTGATGTTCCCATTTCTGGGACACAGGCTTCCTCTCTGTGAGGGAGTGGGCCATAATCCACCACGCGGCCATAATTTACACGTATTCGAATTTTTGGATCTAGGACATGCCGATTTCCTCGCGATGTTTTCCTGCACCGTTCTGAGAACAGTGTTGATGAAATTGAATACAAAAAGAAAAGTGCCTGGCTGGGTGCGAACTCACGACCTACAACTATCACGCCTGTTTTCCAGATAGGATTAGGCAGAGGCGTACCTAAAGTACGCCCACGTTTCGCCATTCATTATGTTTAAGGCCGGGCACAAATTCAAACTGGCTGCGGCTGAGAAAATTCTGACGAAAAAATCCAAGAAACTTTTCCCGACCTGGAAATCGAACCCAGGACCCCACGATCAGCAGCCGCGCTTGTGACCACTAAACTAAAGAAGCAGCTATACTCCATTTATTATAACATTAGAAAAAAGAGGCTCGCAGAAGCAGGAGTACGAAGCCTTTTATTTTCAAGTTAAGTTCAAACAATTTTAATAAATAATGTATGTGCTTTTTTTTGTAAGTAACAATGTATGGCATACAATACAGCATATTCTATCTATCTACTCGTCACGATGCATAAGTACATGAAATGAAACAATTTTTAGTAACAATCAGTTTATTAAAAACAACTTTATATCAACCGACAAAATAAAAAAAAACACGTGCTGCCACAACTTATGAAGGGAATAGGTAACATTTTAGATTTGGTAGAGTTATAGTGACATGAAAAACGTTCCCGGTACTATCCGCCCCTGCTTCTTTTAGATTTTAAACATTGATACGACAATATTTTATGTAAAAACTAAATAATATTAAATGAAAGCCTTGTAATTTCAGAAGGTAGATAGGTTAAATAAGTACAATTAAGTGTGACTGCTGTTATTTAAATTGATTATATTTAACTCCACGTCAATCTTGACTGTAATAATGTTTGTTGTACTTTTATTACAAAGTGTGCCCATAAAAGAGCGTTTTTTAATTTCTGTCTAATGCTATAGTAAATGGAGTATAGTTTGCCGTATTAACATAATATCTCTAAGGGTTAGGCTGAGGTGTATCCATTGTTCTAAAAACGGTGAAAGGAGAACATCGTGAGGAAACCGGCATGTCCTAAAACCAAAAATTCGAAAATATTATGTTGTCACATATCTTCGAATTTTTGGACTGTAATCTACCACGCGGACCCAGTGCGGGTTGGTAGATGTCTCTACCAACACGCACTGGGCCCGCGTGGTAGATTACAGTCCAATCCCTCTTATAGAGAGGAGGCCTGTGTCCCAGCAGTGGGAACATTATAGGCTGATTATTCTTATGCTTGTACCCATAGCTTACCGAACTAAAATTGTATTACCTATTATATCCCATTTGTAGAAAGATAAAGTTGTGTTAATATATCCTTATGATCGCTGGACAAAATTAGGCCGTGGTGAATTAGCCGTTCATTGGCCCATACCGTAGTAAGAAATATCGCACCATATATGTTATGTTGAGAACGTTAAATAGAAATAATAAAACAGATATTGATAGGTAAATAGGATATTACTATCTAACGGTTAAGCTAAAATTTAATGACATGTGACATCCACCAACACGCACTGGGCCCGTGTGGAAGATTACGGCCCACTCCCTCTTACAGAAAGGAAGCCTGTGTCCCAGCAGTGGGAACATTATAGGTTAATTATGTTATGGTTAAGCTAACTCAAACTCAAAGCATTTATTTCAATTAAACCATTTACAGGCACTTTTGAACTGTCAAGAAGTCGGTCATTCAGAAAAAAATGAAGCTAGTTGCCCATTCCAAAAAGTTGTACAGGCTATTTTTGCATGTGTGACGTAAACGACGTGTGTGTATGTTATTTTAAATTATTAGGTTTTAAATTATATTCCATATTTTATTTTAAATTTTGTTTGAATTTGTATACTTGGATGTTATTTAATATTTTTATGTTGTGTTAAATGTGTGTACTAGTGATTTAGTGGATAGTTTTTGTCTGACTAAATAAATGAAATTGAATTGAATTGTAAATGATCAACAACAACAACTTGGATATACCTATTGTGCAGTAGTGAATATGCAGCTAAGAATGTCAGTTACCCTCCCACATCTATCTCCTAAACTTTGGTCAAAAATTGGATACCTAAAATTGTACCAAAACTTACGCAATGCAAAGATCAGATGGACGTAGTTATGCAAAAACGTTTCATTCCACAGTAAACTGAATTTGAGATAAAAGCATTTACGCGTTTCAATGGTATTCTTTTTTATTCTAACTAGTAAAGGTCAATACTAAAGGTTTTATTGTTGAATTATATTGTGTTTAGATAATCATATGTTTAATTTTAGACTATTCACTTTACAATAAGAAAAAAAAATATTATTGGTATTGGAACATTTTAACATAATTAATATTTACATGAACATAGCTTCAAATTAATTTTGCACAAACGTTCCAGGTACTTTTTATCCATCTGTACCTTTTATGATCTAAATTTTACATCATCATTTTACATCTAAATTTTATTTTTTAATAAATATGTAAAACCTGAACAACAAATAAAAGAACAATAATTGCTTATGATTTTTTTATTACTAGGTCACAATTTAAAAAACAGTATAAAATCTTGTGCTATTGGGGAGGCCTACGTCCAGCAGTTGACTGCTATGCTGCTGATGATGATAAAATCTTCATACGTCATACTCATCATTCTCTTGCATTTCGAAATCTGGTTCCCCACCAAACCCATCGACATCATCTATGATTCCCTCCGTACTCTTTAGGTTTTTATGTCAACAACCTCGTGTGCTAAGTCAAGACATTTAATTTGTTTCTCAGCTTTCACGAGGTTCCCGTCATGTGGAATGGTAACATCGACAATCATTGTGCGGCGCGCTAATCGATCTATCACCACTATATCAGGCTTATTGGCGACAATAGTCCTGTCAGTAATGATAGACCGATCCCAGTACAACGTGACATGGTCATTTTCAAGAACTGGGTCGGGCACATACTTGTAATACGGTACCTCAGAATCCACAAGTTTATATTTCAAAACAAGTAGCAACTTGTTTTGAAATATAAACTTGTGGATTGTGAGCACACAATCCTGGCTACTTGGTTATGCCTGTGCAAGTACTCGCCGTTAGCCAGACGTGAACAACCAGAGATAATATGTCTGATAGACTCACCCGGACGATGGCATGCCCGACACACGTCAACTGTCCCGTCCTTCATAATATGTCTCCGGTAGTTATTCGTCAAGATAACTTCGTCCATAATTGTAGAGACGAAACCTTCGGTTTTCGAAAGAAGCCTGATTAATACCTTCCTCAGGCGACAAAAGAAGCATTCCTTCAACGATTGCTTCATGTCAGCATCGTTGATGCCTAACGCTTCCGACATACCCAAATACTTATAGCTTTCGGATGAGGAGAGGGATCTAAGGTTTATGGAATCCGAGAGTTGAATTCCCTCGGAATCCATAATCTCCCCTCGCTTTACATGCATGACTGCACATTTGTCCATACCAAATGCCATCCTGATGGCGCTACTGAAAGTTTCAGTTACCTTCAGTAGCTCCATCAGACGCGATTTGTTGGGGGCAAAAAGTTTCAAATCGTCCATGTAGAGGAGGTGAGATATGACCTGACCACCTCTCCTCAACCGACAGCCTAGACCTGAATCCTCCAGTAGTCTGCTTAGAGGATTCAGGGCTAAGCAGAACCAAAGTAGACTCAAGCTGTCGCCCTGAAATATTCCCCGTTTAATCCATACAGGTTCATCATTCCCCTGGATCTGCCGATATCCTGGATAGCGAAGGACCGTCTTCCATTGCTCCATACACGACTCAAGGAAGGTGCGTAGAGTTGCATCTATCTTGTACAACTCCAGCACCCTCATAAGCCATGTATGTGGCACCGAGTCGTAGGCTTTCTTATAATCTATCCAACATGTCGACATATCCTTGCGGGATCGACGAACCTTTTGGCTAATGGCCATGTCTATGAGGAGTAGCTCCTTAGTGCCGCGGGAACCATTCCTACATCCATTTTGAGAGGCAGACATAATCGAGTTACTCTCAATGTGCGTATTAATTTGCGTTCTCAAAATGGATGTAAGAAGTTTATAAACCGTCGACAAACACGTGATCGGTCTATAATTCTTGGGTTCCGCGGGACTACCTAATTTATGGAGCAGGTGGGTAACGCCTGTTGTTAGAAACTGCGGTAGCTACCCAGACTCTAAAGATGACTGGAACTGAGATGCCAGGCAAGTGTGTGAACTAATTAGCCATTTCAACCAAAAGTTGTGCAGTCCGCCCGGTCCTGGCGATTTCCAATTCGGTAACGGACGGACCGCTTTGGCAACGTCTAATGGCGTAATTAGTACCGTTTTCATCTCTGGTACAGTCTCACACACTCGCTCGACATCCCGTATCCAGCCAGCCTCAGTGTGACAGACGGGCACCGACCAGATGTTGCGCCAAAATGCACTCGTGGCGGCATCATCCGTGCGGCATACATCTGTCACAATTTTTTCAGGTCGCTGCCAAGCTCTATACACCCACCTTTCATCGCTCTGGAACATGCGATTCTGCGTGTATCGATCAATATGCCGCTTATGCCGCCGAATTCGGCTCGCCCATGCACAAATTTTCTGCTTCAGGAAGTCGATGCGCTCTGTGACACGGGATATGTATTCTCGAGGGCTGATTCCAGTCCCCGAGAATGCCCGTCTCACAAAGTGCATCGCTCGTGGTCGTGTATTGCCCTCCCTGAAGCAGTATAGTTTGCCGATGAATACCCCGGTCCCATCGATACGACGCTCGATCCTGTGCTGCCAGGCTGGTATGGCTGGTTTTGGTCGAGTAGCTCCGTCACAACTTGGAAACTTGACGTTAGCTAAACGACATGTCGCCACAGCCGCACAATACAGGATCGAGTGAGTATCAACGAGATCCTCGCTGTTCTCGAAGAAATTCTTGAGCTGCGAATCCAAGGCACACACCAGCGCCCTATTTTTTTTTGTGCATGGGTAATCGTGGTAATCGGGGTCTAAGCTCGGTCGGAGTGAATCTATACTCGAGAAACGCATCCTCCAGTGCGCTCCTCAGTCGGTCGTTGCACTGGCTACTTACTGTGTCAACCCTATCATCTTCTTCTCCAGCATGATTGAACCGCGGCGGGATGGCATCAACAGTTGACGCTTCTGCCGCGGTTTGTGCCGGAGTCGAGACGATATAATTAATATATTGTCATTAGTATTCTTTTCTTTTGTCTATGATATTAAAAGTTTCAAGTAATATTTTTTTTGTAAATAACTTCAAAGAAAATAAACATTTTCTTTACGTGTTGTAAATATTTATTTTTAGTGGTCGTGTATGCAAACAGTTAAGGATGAAGCTAATTAAAGCGTGTTAAAAATGAACCCTTTAAAGTTGAAACATTTTGTTTTCGAAACAGGTTTTTTATTTAGGTATATAATAGTACAAAATTCATGAAACCTTTTAAGTTTTCAAATTATTTTATTTAGGTCTGAAACATAACGTACCACAAGTTTTGGATCGTTTATGCCTCGCTATTGTAATTTTGCAAAAACGTTCCAAATATAAATGGAACATTTTTTACAAAATAAAATGGTTTAACATGGTTTTGCTAAAACGCTACAAGGTTGTTGTGGCGTTTTAACAAAATAAATATACTGTTTCGTAAAACATTAAATGTTCCTGTCCTCATAGTACGTTCTAGTTAATTTACACAAGTCATTATTTGATAAAGGTTGTGGGTTGGAACGTAAGTGAAAAAAATATTTTCTGATATAAGACTTAAAACTTGAAACCTTTTTGCTAATCTGACGCTAAGTGTCATAAAAGGTAGTTTGATCACATTATCTCGATTTCGAGTGACTTGTGGGTTGGAACGTTTCTGCATAACTACGTCCAGATGATGCATTGAACAGCCTTCGCCACCCATATTTGAATCATAGCTTCATAATTTGTAGCTGAACTATGTCCGCTGTTATTTTTAAGTTTAAACACTATTATATTGTATTACTATTATGTGTTATTTTAACGACTTGGCAATACATAAAGTTTTTTTTTATGTACAAGGTGGGGCAAAAGTAATCACCTAGGTATTGGAATGCGCTATAACTTTTGCAAATGGCGGCAAAAGCCAATTCTGTTTTTACATTTATGAAATAAACCGATGCAGAATATACGTCAATAAGCCATGGAACAGTATACTCCTCAAGAACGCGGAATAATTGTCCGCGTCGTCTAATCTCTCGCTTTGGCGATTTGCATTGGCCGGCCAGATCACCCGATTTGACCGCTCCAGACTTATTTTGTGGGGTTACTTGAAGTCCCGGATTTATGTAAACAAGCCTCAGACTCTTGAAGCCCTTCAAAAGAATATCCAACCGGAATGCGAGAACCTATCGCCGAAAGTTCTGACACAAGCGTTGGAAAATGCCATAAAACGAGCCCGTATGGTCATCAATTTTGACGGCGGCCAATTGACCGATATCATTTTCTCGACTTGATGGAAATAATTCTAATTCATTAAATAAACATAATCCACAAGTAGAACTACAATTTTTCTTTGCTATACATAATTACAGTAAAACAACATCGGGTGATTGCTCAAGATACGTTTTTTTCTATTATGATCACAAGAACTGCTAAAATCAAATCATCATCTGCCTAGCGTTTTCCCGACTATGTTGGGGTCAGATTCCAGTCTAACAGCTGGTATTTTACATGGAGCGACTTGTCCCTTCCCATAGTACCGTACCAAGCCGTTTGATTCTAATACCGTTGATACGCACGGTAACTAAGTATGATTTAGGTAGGTTTTACGATTAGGTAGATGCTAAAACACACACATTGCTCGCAGAACAGATGGCCGATGGGGCCGAATGGTTCTGGAGTGGCGACCGCGTACCGGAAGGCGTAGCGTTGGAAGGCCTCCCACAAGGTGGACCGACGACCTTGTGAAGGCCGCAGGAACTCGTTGGATGCGAGAAGCACAAAACCGGTCGAAGTGGAGGTGCTTGGGGGAGGCCTATATCCAGCAGTGGACGTCTTTCGGCTGAAATGATGATGATAAGGTGCTAAAATTGTTTCAAAGGGATTAAAAAAAAATATATAATTTCGTTTAAAACTTCGTTCTCGTTCTATAGTAAAAAAGAGTATGTATTCATCATAAATCATTTCACAAGATTCAACAACTCATGTTATTTCTAAGAAGGCGAAACCTTTAAAAAGTTTTTTTTAACTTCGACGAACCATATTTTTCTAAATACGTAATTGCTTCCAAAATTCTTATGGCCTGTTTCACTATGTTTGGATCGTTTCGTCGCGTATGGTCAAATTCGCAATCGGTCAAGTGACTGAAAAACCGTCAAAATCGCGCTCGGTCAAAATAGCGAGATGAGTAGGTACTTATCGACTATCGAGTAACTTAACAAGAACCAACCACAATACCCTCCAGGAAGCGCTGGCCAAGGCAATGACTTACCTGCAAGAAGATGTCACCGGACTAACGAAATCACAAAAAATTGAGACAGGAATAACTCGAAAAATAAACAAAAATCAATAAAAAAAATTACATTTTGTTTTTATTTTAATGCATACGGTTTATCACATACCCATGCCCCAATGCCCAATGTAGGGTAGGGTTTTAGACCCTAAATGATGGCCTTCTGGGATCAAAAAATTATCTTAGTCTTTTTGTAAATGCAGATTTGTTGTATTAGGTACTTAGTTAATTTTTATGCTGATTTTTTTTCCGAAATTATGCAGCTTGTAGTCAAGCCTTTCGTATCAAAAATTCCAAAAAGCAAATGGTCCTAATAGCATAAGAACTTAGAGTTATAATCAAAACGATACTTTAGCAAAATGTCCTATTAACATAATATCGTCTTATGAGCTAAATTAAATGGATGTAATAACAAAAGAACAGAAACGAAACTTGCAAGCATCCTTACATACTAATTTGGCTTCGTTAGCAGTTTATATACATAATTTAATTTAATCATAGAGTTCATCCATCGCTTACCATCAGGCATGATCAAGTTCAAGAGCGGCCCATTCGGCAATAAAAGTAAATAATATATCAAAAATATACAGGGTGTCTCTGGAAGTATGGATCAAATCGAATAGGGGCGTGGGCAAGGTCATTTCCAAACTTTTTAACCCTGAGAATGTCAGTGAATTTTTTAGGGCTATCTAAGAAAAAGAAATTGATAGGCCTGATTTTTTTTTTTAAAGATTTTTTTAAAAGGATTCGATTTCTGTTCTTTTTTTTTTTCTAAAACTTTTGGAAATGACCTTGCCCACATCCCTATTCGATTTGATCCATACTTCCAGGGACACTCTGTATATGAGCACTGACTCTGCCAGTGGTTGATGGCCAAAACGTGAAAAGAATTGGGAAAAAAAACCAAGATGTAGAAAAAAATTAAAAGCAATGCCAATCGAAGTTATTACTTTTGAAACTATTTCACACATATTTCATTCCTATTTCGTTTTGCAGTCATTCTTTTTAAGTGTTATTCATAGCACGGTTGCAGTTTGCAAAATAACATCTAAACCAATTGATTTCTTTATGGTATTACTGTTGTCGTTCACACTTCAAAGACTTATTTGCTCAGTTGTTATTACGAGTGCAATCATAATGTCAAATAGCAATTAATTAAGCTTACGAAATGAAAGAACATCATAATGGTAAAAGGTGTATGAGAAAATATTTCAACACTAGTGTTGCTAAACTTTTATTATACCTAGACATATCGACTTTAAAGCTGTATGCAGACTGGTTGAAGACTGTATATTAGAGCCTACGTACCCGTTATAACTAGAGATCGGATATTCGGATTTTCTAACTGAACAGACAGCTGTGCTGCTGGGGAGTTTGTTCCGCCACTTCTTCTCCCCAGCGAAAGCACTAGGAAGTGGCGAAGGGCGGGCGTTTTGGGGGGCTGTCTTTTGTAATTTTGACGTTCGAAAAGTGCTGATTCTCAGCCTAGTTTGAATAAATGACTTTTGATTTGATTTGATTTGATTTGGATGCATATTTACCTAAAGTGAATTTTTATCTATGAAAGTATGGAAGCGGCTTCATAAAATATATTTTTTTGTAACAAAATCCCGGGATGCCAGGAACACCGGGAATGCATAACTAGTCGGGTATACTTATAGTATTGAAGGAAGGAACTACATAAAGAAAATTATTCTAAATATATGTAGTCCGTTATCTTATTTTGACGTTGTTTGCTATTGCAGTTTGGTATCTACCTACTTACTTTACAATATTAGGTAGGTAGATATACATCCGATTCTATAGTCAGAAAGAAACACAAAATTCCGTAACCGTGGGATTTTTTCGATACAAAAGCGCATTCTATATTAGCCAACATCTCAACTTTAGGTAAATATTCATCCGAATATCCCATTTCTAGTTATAAAATACAACGCTAAAACGTGGATACTGACAGTCGGGCTGGTCCACCAATTGATGGTCACTCAGCGTGCTATGGAACATAGAAAAGAAGTAATCTGGAAAAGAACCGGCATAGCTTGGAGAGTAAGCAAGCTGACGTAGCAGTGGGCTGACCATGTCTGTCGAAGGACCGATGGCCGGTGGAGCAGACGGGCCCTGGAGTGGAGACCGCGTATCGGCAAGCGTAGGGTGAAACGCCCCCCAGCTAGATGGACCGAATACCTCAAAAAGGTGGCCGGGACAGACTGGAAGGGGAAACCAGAGGACATGGTGTTATGGCGAAGCATGAGAGAGGCCTATGTCCAGCAGTGGACTGGGATAGGCTGAGTTGATGGATTTAGATAGGGCAGCAAAATTAGAGCACGCCGGAGCATGTTCTTTTTGTTGCTCATCTTTTTTGCTGTCAAGTTTTGAGTGAACAAATGCGGAAGCATTCGCGAATTCACGCCGCAGGGAAACACCTCTCGCACTTTATTTTTAACACGATTTTTATCGTTTTTAACCGACTTCAAAAAAGGAGGTTCTGTATTCGATCCGTATGTATGTTTGTATGTCCGCGATTTTCTCAAAAAAGATATAATTAATTTTGTTAATTCTTTCACTAATGTGATCTACATACTTTCAGGAAGGTTTAAGTGTATAATACATTAGGTAATTATTCTTTTGTACGAAGTTATATGCATAAATGTACTGCATCTCTGGCATTTCTATGCGAATATTTGATGATTCTTCTAGTCTAGTGTTAATTGAATTTGTGTGGGGTAGGTACAACTAAAAAGTGATAAAAAGAAACTTTTTTTTACAAAACAAAATAACCGACTTCAAAAAAAAACACTACAAAGTGATAAAATAACTTTAATTTCGGAAGTCGGTGTCAAAAAACGAAAATGACAACGACACCGACTTCCGAAATCAAAATTATTTATCTCTTTGTATTGTTTTTTTTTTTTTGAAGTCAGTTATTTTTTTACTGTTTAGTTCATTGCAATGAAAAACTGCAATAATACTACGTCAGCTTCAACCATTTTCAAAAATTAGAACACGTCAACACGGTAGGAATGAAACTATTTGACTAGGCGCAGAAACGGATACGTTCGCAAGCGACGTACGGAGCCGATCGTATGCGTCGACATCCTGCCGGACGCGATCGGCTGTCGCCGCATCCGTTCGTATCCTTTCCGATCCGATGCGATACAAGCCGTTTGGTGAAAATCATCGTTCAGAGCCATCACAATGTACCTACTGGAAAACTGGTTTTGACACAAGATGAAACAGTCCTGCCTATGTATAATTATATGGGATATAATATAGGATAAAACTTATTTCTGCCTAGTGTGCACACTGTCTAAGCGGGTACCTACAGTGAATGCTAGTTCAATGCTTCACCTATTGTTTTAGTACCAATTTGACCCAATGAAGACATTTTATATCAGACTTTGATTTCTTAAGAAATTGCCGGACCTTCAACGTTCCATTGTTATCGGATTTTGGTTTTCAGACACTTTAGACAAGGTTTTGCGATTTCACAAAACCTTGTTTGTGTAAGTGTGATCGCATTGTGCATGTGACCAGAGGTATTGGCCGCGACTTACGAGTTGTAGGTCGTAGGTTCGAACCCAGACAGGCGTTTTACTTTGTGTAAATTATTTCATCACCACTGCTCTCAAAACGGTGAAGGAAAACGTCGTGAGGAAACCGGCATGTCCTAGAACCAAAAATTCGAAGACATGTGACATCTACCAACCGGCACTAGGCCCATGTGGTGGATTACAGCCCACTCCCTCTCGAAGAGAGGAGGCCTGTGTCCAGCAGTGGGAACGTTATAGACTGATTATAGGATATATTTTATGTTATAATTTGGCTTTCACGTAGACTAGTCCCGGGCAGAAGGTAGTATCCATACTAATATTATAAATTCGAAAGTAACTCTGTCTGTCTATCTGTCTGTCTGTCTGTCTGTTTGTTACCTTTTCACGCATAAATCGCTGAACCGATCTAGATGAAATTAGGTATAGAGATAGTTTGAGTACCGGGGAAGGACATAGGATACTTTTAATCCCGATATTCCCACGGAACCGAGACTTATGCGGGTGAAACCGCGGGGCGCAGCTAGTTATCATATAAAGAGACAAAACCACGTTTAATTTGTAAAAAATATTATCATCACATTAAGCTTTTCTGGAACTGCAGACCAGAATTCTCCACATTCCATTTAAGTTAATTAAAAAATACATTACTCCAAATGGTATGTGTGATTAAATAACGATTTGGCCGATTTGGATTTGTTTTTCTTTCTGAGACAAATAATCCTATTTTTCTTTCTTTTTAACCGACTTCAAAAAAAAAGAGGAGGTAATCAATTCGGTTGATTTTTCCTTTTTTATGTTTGTTACCTGAGATCTCAGTTATTTACAAGCCGATTTGCAAAATATCTTTTTTTATTTGCAAAAATCTACTTTCAGATTGGTTCCATAGAAATTTCATCAATCGGTTAAGTATTTTGGTTTTCAAACCGAAATTACTGGTAAAAATTCAAGTTAACGAAATTGCGTCGTTTGCTTTCCTGTGACGTTTCAGTGGTGGCTTAGTGGAATTATCGTGGGATGCATTGTGGCTATTATATAAGTTCCGTATCTTTACATAATTAACCGACTTCAAAAAGGAGGAGGTTCTTAATTCGACTGTGTTTTTTTTTTGTGTTACGCGATATCTCCGGCAATTGTAAATCGATTTTAAAAATTATTTTTTTAATGGATCTCCTCAGGGGTGGTCACATATTAATTTTATTAACATTGCTTGGGTAGTTTTTGAGTTAGCTTCAATAATACGTATTCTTATTATTTACTTCAGGCATCAAAGCCAAAATAAACACATATACAATACAGTATTAATATAACTTCAAAATACTATAAATACATACAACATTGTAATTACGCTAAAAAATTTTACCACTTAGTTTATATTGGGGATGTTATAATAACTTCCTGTCACTGACATTTACATAGCAAGTAGTGTTATACGAATTTGTGTGGGGTAAGTACAATTTAAAAACTGTTTTACAAAAAATAAATGCAACCGACTTCCAAAACAGAATTTTTTGACAGTTCTTCCGTACCAAAACTTACAGACGTCAATTTTATAGTTTAGGACACGACTGTACCCGTGCGCAGACACACCTCTTCCACTGTCGCTCAGCTTTCTTTTTACGCGATGACAGCTGTATAGAGGAGCATAGTGGCAGGTTGCCAGGCTGGTCCTTTCCCTTTTGGATGGAATGCTTCTCATCAGTGAGGTAATAAACAATTGCTCTAGATAGGAACTTTAACAACACCATTAGATCACGAGTAGGGCTGGGCAGAGCTGTACATAGTATAAAGAAAACACCCCTTTTTATTATTTTTAATCACACAACTGTACTCTTTCACAATCCAACAGCCACTCGCTTTGCACTACATTTTACCATTTAAAAAGACATTTGCCCCACCCAGAAATAACGTTATTTCCAAGTGTTGCTAAAGTAGACTAATACATTTAGTTGCCATAGTGGAAATACATTTTAAAAGTTTGTTACAATGCTAATAATTTGTACTTTAACAGTGTTGCCACAGTGGATATTATAAAGCAGTATCAAAATAAGGCATTTTTTTTTTTTTTAATTAAGTCAATGAAATCACGTCAATAGCTACCCCGGGGGTAATACCCCCACTTTAAACAAGTTATGTTTGAGTCCCACATAATATACGCCTATTGCCATAAACCGGGCACAAATCCAGACTCGGGGCTGCTACTCAGAAATTAACGATTGCAAAGCCCGATGGCACTTTGCCTTTTTTTTTTTTTTTTTTTATGGATGGGAAATCATCAAATGACCCCTCCCGCTTTGGGTGGAGCGGAAGGGAGTGTCAGACTCTTACTGACTAAAACCCATCCGTGTTCCCTCCTTAGCCCTTTATGTTCCGGGGTAGCGGTAACCCTTTCGGACAATCCCGCACCCCGATAGCACTTTGCCTGACCAGGGAATCGAACCCAGGGGCTCATGTTTACCAGTAGCGCTTGCGACCACTACACTAACGACACAGTCGAGGAACTTTACCTAGATAAGATACTTCCGTTTTCCTTTTAGCATCATCATCATCTGCCTAGCCTTTTCCCAACTATGTTGTGGTCGGCTTCCAGTCTAACCGGATGCAGCTGAATACCAGAATTTTACATGGAGTGACTGCCTATCTGACCACCACAACCCAGTTACTAGGTAATACGATACCCCTTGGTAAGACTGGTTGTCAGACTTTCGGGCTTCTGACTACCCGTAACGACTGTTAAAAATCCACAATCCCCTAAGCTATTTAGGTATTTTTTGGTAAATCGGTGATAATGTCAATAGAACGAACCAAAAATCGTTCTGATGACGACATTTTTAATTTACGATAAGTGCCGGAAATATTTTGTAGTTTCTGATCTCCTTAAGTTCCTATATCCGTGTTTGGATGAGACTACTGAGTGCGCAGCTAGTTTTTCTAACCTTGTCACCAACCAAAATTAGGTTTTCCCGAATGTCATCGTAACAGAAGTTATTGAACTACCATTTTATAACTAATGCATTTAACATAAAAAAAAACATCAAGGCTTTCCACCTACACCCACATTTCGCCAGATATTAAAAAAATATATATATTCAGTATCAAAATTGGTAAAATTGGTTATTACATAGTCTTAGAAATTATGTACAAAGGTATTTTAATATTAGATGCATGTACTAGGATCAACCTGTATCACAGGCGGCATGAGCATACTTTATGGTAATTGTAGGACAATAAAATGCTTAAAAATATCAACAATAAAAACTAACTATTAAATTCTTAACTATGTGTAGGTCCCACAAAATAGGGGGCGAGCCAATTGCCATTAACCGGCCCCCTAATTTCGTAATACACTATCAATCGGGATCTGAATCATTTTAAAGCAAATTGCTACTCCATCACACTAATCACACTAATATTATAAATGCAAAAGTTTGTGAGTGTGTGTGTTTATATGTATGTTACTTCTTTACGCTCAAACGACTGGAACAATTTTGTATGGAGGTAGCTGACACCCTGGATTAACATATATAGGCTACTTTTTATCCCGATATTCCCACGGGATCGACACTTACGCGGGTGAAACCGCGGGCAGCAGCTAGTTAACTATAAAAACTAACTATTCAATTCTTAACTATGTGTAGGTCCCACGAAATAGGGGCGAGCCTGTTGCCATCAACCGGGTACAAATCAAGACAGCTGCAACTACGAACTTTCAGATGAAAAACCCAATAACACTTTGGCCCACCTGGTAATCGAACCAAGGACCTTACGCCCAGCAGTATCGCTGAGGATCACCTCTAGACCAACTAGCAATCAATCCTACATGGCTCACTTAAATTAACCGACATATTTAACAGCGGGGTAATGCGTAACACACTGTCAGTAGCAATGGGTTTAATTTTGACAGTTCAACAACATTCATTGCGTTATTTACGTTGCTGAGCAGACAAATTTTTCGAACATATGAAACAATGGATTAGCAAAATGATTCGGATTGAGATAGATAGTGTGTTACGCAATTTTGGTGCAGGTTATCATTAATCATCAAACGATAAATAATTCTATTTCTGTAGGTTTGTACAAACACTTTTACAAGTAAATCATATTTTATAAACTAACTCAGGTCGGCGTTTCCTATCTGACTACTCTGAGAAGAAAGATCGAAACTCAGATATCTATGATCGAAACAAACTCAGAGGTCACACATTAAAATATTGAGAGTTCAACGATACGAAATCAACCTACAGGGTGAAATTGAATTCATGGGCATCCTTTTAAGGGGTCATTGTAATCATCATTATGAACAACTTTTACATTTTGACGAGTTATGTGAACATAAATGCAAGGAACAGCTGATTTTTTTTCGCGATTTTAGGTTTAGTCCCATAGTAAAAGTTGTTCATAATGATGAGTACAATGACCTCTTAAAAGGATGCCCATGAATTTAATTTCACCCTGTATAAAACAAAATAACCATAGAAAACGATTACAAGTTACCAGGGAAAAATATATATGTATGTGTGTAATTACTATCACTTGCAAAGATATTGCGTATCATCACGTACAGTATGATCTACAGAATCTTTATCGCCGTGCGCGCACCGAATGTTTATTACAACGACGCCTGCGCGACTCCCCTGCATTTTGTTCCGATTTAACGACTCGCGCGCTTGCCCGCACGCAGCCTCCAGTGCCGCAACATTTCGAAAAAAGAACACTAAAAAAAAATTATAAAATCGAAAAAGGATTATAAAATAATTATTTTAAAGTAAATAATTATTAGGAAAAATTTACAGTGTAATTTTAAAGTGTAGTGTTTATTCGACCGCATAAATATTGCAGTTAATTACAAATAATTGTAATTTAGGCAGTGGTTTTGGACATTAATTAGTGTTGGAATTGACAAACATGAATGGTAAGTTATTATTTTCTTACTATATAAGTCTTTGGGAATTTCTCAGTGAAACTATGCATTTAATTGATTACGATTTATAACGTGTACTCATTTTTACTTTTTATCTGATGTCCACATACCCTTTGTTAAATACAGTAACTAATTAATAATTGTCTTGATACAATTTCTTAATGACATTCAAACCGCAACCGCTGAATTGTCTAGCGATAGAGTTCTTAATTATACAAACCTTGTCACATTTTTTTTTTGTACCTATATTTTATAAATTATTAGGTAGATACTTCAAACTATTTAACAATAAATACGATATGGTATTCATACCTATGTTTGATTACAATTGCTAAACATTTTATTATTTCTACGTATTTACTTAAAAAAAACTGTTTTCGAAAATAAATACTCATCTACATCAAAAAACGTACAAATTAAATATTAATATTTAACGTGAACAAATCTAAACGCATGTCATAATGTAATTTAGGTATTTTTTTAAAGTTTAAAACACATTTATGTACAAAACACGTTTTAATCAATGTGTTTTCCTTCCCTATTAGAATAATCAATATACTTTGTATAAAACGTTGCGTATTATTTCGCATTGATCGGAGCAAAACTAGTCCTTATATATTTTGCATAGAGTTTAAAGTTTGCTGAAGATTTTCAGGATAAGATTATCCTGTAAATGCTTCTCACTTATTCGGATTAATCAAACAAACAAATCACAAGTAACAAGTTTGCGACTTTCAAACTGATATAATTTATTTTTTAGAAAACAAATAGATATTATTTCTTGATAACTATTCAATATGATGCAGAAACATAATAACTAAAAGCGCCATTCATGTTACAAAACATTTCACCATACCAAAAATTTGAATAAAATATTCAAGTTGCGCAAGATTGAAAATAGATTTTATTCAAGAATGCCCTAAAAAGTAGATTTTAACTTGACCTATCCCAACAATAGATGCATGAGCCTTGATCCATTAAGCCTTATTAAAATTCAAAGTAGGTTGAACTGATCACTCCATGACCTGTAAATCACAATAGGATATAATACTGTGTCCATTGTTTAAACGTATGTAGAAATAATAATACATTTGCTAGATTTATATCTAGTAGAGCAGTTTCCTAGAATCTATTTGCATAGACTGAGTTATTAATCTAGATGTCAACATGACAGTTACATATGTCAGCGATTGATTATTGCTTGACAGATGCACAGGTTGCCGGTCAGGTTAAGCTACGCTTGCCGCGGTTAGTCTGTGGATGGGTGACCATCTTTACATACTGAAACCCCTCCGTGCCTCGGAAAGCACGTTATACCGTTGGTCCCGGCTGTCATTGTCGTGGATCTTTGACAGTCGTTACGGGTCCGCCCGAAAGTCTGACAACCAGTGTTACCAAGGGGTATCGTAATACCCAGTAACTGGGTTGTGGAGGTCTGATAGGCAGTAGCTCCATGTATAATACTGGTATTCAGCTGCATGCGGTTGGACTGGAAGCCAACGCCAACATAGTTAGGAAAAGGCTAGCCGGTGAGATGATCTTATGGCTTGAACCTTTTTGTTATTACTTATTATTCGTTTGCAAACAAAAGTCCATGGAGTTTCTTGCCCGTTCTTTTCCATAGGAATCTACTGCGCTTTAGAATGGACAACTAACTTCATCCTTCTATATGACCGACATCTTTGACAATTGAAAACTGCCTAAATAGTATAGAATGATATCCTTCTAACTAAACAGACAGCTGTGCTGCTGGGGAGTTTGTTGCGCCACGTCACCCCGGCTAAAGCACTAGGAAGTGGCGAAGGGCGGGCGTTTTGGGGGACCATCTTATGTAATTTTTGACGTTCCAAAAGTGCTGATTCTCAGCCTAGTTTAAATAAATTCAATCAACTAATCAACTCAGCCTATCGCAGTTCACTGCTGGACATAGGCCTCTCCCAGACTGCGCCACAGCACCCTGTGCTCCGCCTTCCGCATCCAGTCTACCCCAGCCACCTTCTTTAGGTCTTCCGTCCATCTAGCTGGGGGGCGGGCGTCCCACACTACGCTTGCCGGTACGCGGTCTCCACTCCAGGACTCGTCTGCTCCACCGGCCATCGGTCCTTCGACAGACATGGCCAGCCCACTGCCACTTCAGTTTGCTTACTCTGCAAGCTATGTCGGTAACTCCGGTTCTTTTCCGGATAATTTCATTCCTGATTTTATCCTTCAAAGAAATAAAAAAACTCTTCCTTTAAATAAATTACTTTTAATAAATGAAATTACTTTAAAATAAATGCAATGAGTTTCAGTTTAAGTTTGATGCAGCGGTGAATCGGTGATACAATAATTTACAACCTTCTAGAAACCTTCAGAAAAATACCAATCTCGATAAAGAAACTGTCAAACCATCTCCACCGCATATTGCATGCTTGTTTACCATAAAAAACCCGTGGGGTTTTTAAACCCATGACACTACTATTACTACTTTAGTACCATAGCACCTATTCACGACTATTATAGTAACAGATCATTACGGAGGCGCCAAGGCCCTTCTAATTGAAGTTATCAATGAAATGGCCGCAATCATTGCTTGCAACTTAACCTTGGAATTTGAATTAAGTTATGATTTTTGTTGCACTTGTTTGCTTAGTTGCGCATTCGCAGTTGTTAGCTTAAGTTTGATGAATGATGATTTAAGATAAACGGCGACATTAAACCTATCGGTTGAATGTGCTTAAGAGGATTTAGAAAGTTTCATAACGCTTTTTGTGCAAAACTAAATATTGTGATTAAAAATTCTTTATTTACAAATATGGTTAACTAGCTGCGCCCCGCCGTTTCCCTTGCATAAGTTTCGAAAGACACGTGGCGCCATCTATTATCATAATAACGTTATTGTTGTTTTCCTCAAGAACAGCACTTTTTTTTGTAATGAAAGGTACTTACCCTATGTCCGTTTCTGTACACCTGACAACGTACACCTATGCAAAATTTCAGGATGATCGATCCAGTGGTTTAGGCGTGGAAAAATTGTTTTTTTTTTCACGCTTAAACCACTGAACTTACTTTCACATTTATAATATTAATAAGTTAGGATAAGTAGATGTTTAACATTCATGTAAAAATATACAAAGAGGGACTTGCATTACGTCCGCTACCCGTAACGTCCGTTTATGGCCCTATCAAATGTCATGGTAATAAATTGCAAAATATTTGACAGCTGATTGCAACGTTGCCAACTGTTTGAATACAACTTGCACAATCGGGAAATTCTTCTTGAGGTTTCCGATTTTTTGAAGGACACAACGTTAACAATTGAACGCGAATTTTAATCTCGTACTTAAAAAAACGTTCAAATTCAAGTCGAAATCAGCTCAGTGACAATCAATGTCAAAAACTTGTCAAAAATGCATGGAAATTAGACGTATTTTTGACACATTGAAATTGACATCAGACTGTGAACGTTAAACGGGATGTACGGGAATTGCCTCTCTGTTCTATTAAACTGTCAAAACAAGCCGCAGGTTCCAACTAACGAAGGAATGAACTGCAACTGCAAAAAACCAAATAGGTATACACATGTCAGTCCAACACGTCATGAGATTGCAGCTTGTCAATTGAATAATTTGCTGATCTGAAGTTCATGAGATTGTTTAAATAGTTTTATATCACACTAATTCATCACACTATCACACTAATATTATAAAGGCGAAAGTTTGTGAGTTTGTGTGTGTGTGTGTATATATGTTTGTAACTTCTGCACGCTCTAACGGCTGGACTAATTTTGATAAAATTTTATATGGAGGTAGTTAACACCCTGGATTAACATATAGGCTACTTTTTATCCCGATATTCCTACGGGATCGACATTTACGCGGGTGAAACCGCGGGCGTAGCTTGTATTATATAAACAACTGTTTCAGTTTACGGATTACTATTGAAATTGATGATTGCTTATCCAATACACAAATTAATTTCAATAAGATCATATACCAGTATTTTTTTTCTTTTTAGACAGACGTTTTTCAATTAAAAAAAAAAAATATTGCTCTATAATTTCGTTGATGTAATTATAAAGATAAGGGCGGGCAGCCTAAAAAAACGTTTATAAAATGCCAAGTCTGGTTCACTGAGTTAAAATTCATTAGATTATAAACCCAATTTGAAAATAAATACTAATATTATAAAGAGAAAATATTAGATATTTTGTAAGCTTGTTTGTTACGCTTTCACGCTAAAACGGCCGAACGAATTTGGATGGGCACATGGACAATATGGGTAGTAATGGCATCCTAATATTCCCACGGGATCAAGATCTATGCGGGAGGAATCGCGAGCCGCAGCTAGTTTTATATACATTTTTCAAGGACCTACCAGTATAGTTCAACCTACATTACTTAGGCACCCACTCGCAATAAAAAAGAAACAATTAAAAACAAAACTATTTGTAACGTATATGTATACATGGATTTCTCACACTGATTTCTCACGGGGTCATAAATGCGAGGACGTTGCGAGTTCAACTTGCATAATGTAAACAAATAAGTCTGATCGTGGACTGATTGTTACGCTAGCATGTGCAAGGTAGGTCATTAGCCCCGCCGCCTGCCAATTTTCGGCCACAGAGAATAGGGAGATAGCGGCGCACCGCAATACCGGCACTCCTCTCCCGCCGCGGCCTCCAGCCTTCAGCCGCGATGCCTCCCATACGACATCGCGGCCCGCCTCAGCTGCGATGTCGCCCAAGCGGCACGAAACCTACTTGTTGGCCGCTACGTCGTCGGCTTACTGGCAAAAGCCCTGACGAGCGGCGTTCCCGCCGTAGCGGCAGAGGAGGACACCGTGGAGTTTTAGTGGGTCCCACATAACTGCACTATCTCCCCGTGGTAGTGCAGAATGCATGAGCATTTCTAAACGATAAAAAAAAGGTGCAAGGTAGGATAAACTACACGGAAATATTTAATTGATCCTCTTAAAAACTTATTGATCTTCTATATTTATGTGTTTTTTATTTAATTACTGATACTTTAAAAAATATAGAGTTTCTAATAATGCATATTTTTTTTTTAATAAATAAATGAGCCTCTTCTTAAATTCCTGGCCTTTTCTCAAAATTTTTCGCAGTAACTAAGTTAGATCATCCCGACCAAATGAGTTAGGTTAGGTTAGAACGGCGATAAAACACGCACCAGCCGAAAAGGTCGCAGTAACTAAGCTAGGGCACTTCGACCTACTGGTTTAGGTTAGGTTAGAACTGTGACCGACCCCGCTCGAGCCAAATAAAATGCAGTAAATGGGGGCAAGCTAGGGTAGGTACTCCAACCACCCCCCCGGTGGGTTCCCGCATTGTCGAGGCGGGGGGGCTCAGTAGCCGTGGCTTGGACACCCACGGTGAAGCGAAGTGGAACCCGAGGAGGGGCCGCTCGTCAGGGCTTTTGCCGGTAAGCCGACGACGTAGCGGCCAACAAGTAGGTTGCGGTGCCGCTTGAGCGACATCGCAGCTGAGGCGGGCCGCGATGTCGTATCGGAGGCATCGCGGCTGAGGGTTGGAGGCCGCGGTGGGAGAGGAGTGCCGGTATTGCGGTGCGCCGCTCTCCCTACCTTCCGCGGCCTTGACGGGGTCGCCACCGTCCGATGGCGGACGCGGTGGGGCCGCAGAGGAAGAGGAGTGTTGGTATGACGTTGGCCGCTCTCCCTATCCTCTGCGGCCGAAAATTGGCAGGCGGCGGGGCCAATGACCTGACCCGTCGCAGGGGGACCAAGGGTGCCCAGACACGGGGTCGTCTGGCGCCCATGTGCTGGTTTGGTCCCTGGGGTGGTCACGGCGTGCTATGTGTTCTGGTGCGCCGGTGATGGGGAATACTCCCCAGAGGAGGGTCCGGTGACGGACAGCCGCGGCGGGTTCACGGATGAGTGCTAACGCGTGCCCGTGTTCCCGCCGTAAGCGGCAGAGGAGGACACCGTGGAGTTTTAGTGGGTTGCAGTCCCACATAACTGCACTATCTCCCCGTGGTAGTGCAGAATGCATGAGCATTTCTCCACGTTAAAAAAAAAAAAAAAAAAAAAAAAGGTTAGAACCAAGACCAACCGCGACATCCAAGTTCATCGCAGTTACTTGACTATTTAAATAGTATTTTTAGATTCCCGAAATATAAATTATTAGTGGTTCACAAAAAGAAGCGCATATTTTGTTATATTAGATAGTGTACAATAATATTTTTAGGAAAGCAAAATGAGAATTAATTGAGGTTGGATTACCGATAAAGTACTTAGGTACTGATCTATTTACTATTCAAATAGACAGGGACATTTTTTTGTAATTTTTTTTTCATTGTGGCTTTTCTCATAGATAATTCTAGTCTATTCTAGGTATTTATTATACATGTTTTACAATAATATTCAATAGTATGCAAAATATGTTTATGTTTTATTGAATAATTAAGTAAACATATTCAAAAATTATACCAACCATAACCTTTGATTGAAGTTGGCATAATATGTGCATAACACGTGGGCATAAATTATGAAAGGCACAACTTTTTTTTTAAGTTACAGTAAAATTTAAATTCCAAGAAAAAATATAAACAATCATTATTTATTTATTAAATAATTTAAATGGAATTAGAACACCTACTACTGTGTGTAAAATACCTTCATTAATAAATAAAAAATCGACGTATCTGTGGCAATATCAGACCGAATTATTTTACATAAAAAAATATATTATTATTTTGAATTTTGTCAATATTTTCAAGGCTTTTGAAAACGGTCCTAGGCCCACTTTCAAGAACGATGATAAAAATGTCTGTTTCGAATCGTGATTAATACCTAACTATAAGATTTATTTCAGAATACGAAACTGGTGTTAGGAAAATTCTACACCTCTGGTCTACCCTTTCAAGGATTTGGGTAATATTTGTGAATAGCATAATCAGCCTATAATGTTCCCACTGCTGGGACACAGGCCTCCTCTCTGTGGGATTGGTCCTTAAACCATCACTCCGGCCCAGTGCGGGTTGTTGGATGTCACGTGCCTTCGAATTTTTGGTTCTAAGACATGACGGGCTCCTAGTGGTGTTTCCCTTCACCGTTTTGAGAGCGGTGGTGATGAAATTAAACACTCAAAGTAAAGTGCCTGCCTGGGTTCAAACTCACGACCTACAACGTTCAAAGAGCATCTTAAGCAGTTCAAAACTCACTTACTCACTCTTCAGCTCAAATTTTTAATACTTTAATCTGTCAAGCTCCGCTAATGAGACACAATTGATTTTCTATTGTTTCGTCGCCGATCGGCGAACCGCGCCGCTTCACCGGTTATTGTGTAACCGTTTATTTTCCTAAATAAATAAAAAAAAAGTTTGATTCTTTTCCATGTCATAAGATTCATGACCCTTAAGAGGTTTTGAGATATTTCAATAACTCTTTGTGTACTTATATGAGTATGATCAAAATTATTCATTATTTATGTTCTTTAAGAGCAAATCACCTCGTTTGGAAAAGTATGAGTAATCAATTACCTATAGTTTACATGCCAATGAATGACATTCCATTGAATTAATATTGAAAAACTTTTTTACAAAAAAAACAACCGACTTCAAAAAAAAAACACTACAAAGTGAAAAATAACTTTAATTTCGGTAGTCGGTGTCGTTGGTTCCGCATTTTCGTTTTTTGACACCGACTTCCGAAATTAAAGTTATTTTTCACTTTGTAGTGTTTTTTTTTTGAAGTCGGTTGTTTTTTTTGTAAAAAAGTTTTTATTTTTCACTTTTTAGTTGTACCTATCCCACATAAATTCAATTAACACTAGTGCATTGAAGACACGACTCGAAGAATCATCAAAATTCCCATAGAAATGCCGGAGATGCAGTACATTTATGCATGTAACTTCGTACATAAGAATAATTACCTAATGTTTTATATACTAAAACCTTCCTGAAAGTATGTAGATCACACTAATGAAAGATTTGTCAAAATCGGTTCAGTAGTTTTTGAGATAATCGCGGACATACAAACATACATACATACATACATACATACATACATACATACATACATACGGATCGAATACAGAACCTCCTTTTTTAAAGTCGGTTAAAAATACATTTATTCATATCATGATAATATTTACACATTTAATTGCCCTATGATTCGTTTGCTTATTTTGTCATATACATGTACATTTATTATTGTATTAATTAACCATTTTATGCAAAATTCTACGCCGTATGCGTCAACGCAGCTCGGCGCGATGCCATTCTAGTAGAACAATTTCTACGAGAACTTCATGGAAATTGTTCCACCAGAATTGCGTCACACCGTCGGCATCGCGTCGCGCGTTCCTGCCTTGATAGGCTATGGCCCACTCCCTCTCACACAAAGACGCATACCGCAAGGGTTGGATTGAGGTGACTTTGGAAATAGATGCCTGGAAGGATTTGGCTTTTGCTCAGCAGTAGAACAGAAATAGCCAACTTAAAAAAACTGGATGATGTTCTTTTTTTTTTGTCGACTTTGTCTTTGTCACCTCTGACCCTCTGAAAAAAAAAATGATGTTTGTTTTTGCGGTACGCACTTGCCTGTGCATAAGATTCGCATGATTACCAAGCCAGCAACAGTGTTGAGGCAGAATAATTGTCAAATCACATACGTTCTTTGATAATCAGTCTTTTACATAAATCGTGACTTAAAGAATCGATTCGTATAGAAATGTGGCAATAGCTCTATCGCGTGTATCTTAAAGTGCTTATTTAGATCAGAAAACGTTTTTCGTTGCATGTCAATCATTTTGAAATATTTGTATCGGAGCATCCTGAAATAGAGAAGGTCAACACTAAGTATTTTTGAAAATTCACCTCCTAAAGTTGTTAGGCCAGCTCAGAAAGAGGTGGCGAGGTGACCTTGTGGCATACCACAAGGGTTGGATCGATGTGGCTCTAAATAAAAAATGAAAAAGTGCGAGTCAGACTCGCGCACAGAGGGTTCCGTACCAATTTGTAGGTATGTCACTACAAATTTACGGCTTTCGGATTTTTTTCCTTTACTTGTGCTACATTTTTTTTTATTTTTTTTTTTATTTTTAGGTTTTGATTCCCTTGCGAGTGTCAAAATACGCGGCACAAACGGAACATAAACGCCCGTATCTTTTGATTGCGTTGAGTTTTTTCATAGCTTCAAGGGCTAAGGCTAAGGCTAAGGGATTGCAGCCCTGAGTTTTTGATATTATTTCAACTTGATGACCACGCGTTCCTGAGAAAAAGGGTCTTGACAGACGGATAGACGTACGAACAACGAAGTGATCTTATAAGGGTTCCGTCTTTCATTTTGAGGTACGGAACCCTAAAAAAGGATACCTAGAAGGATTAACGGGAGGCCTTTGTTTATCAATGGGACAGTGTAAGCTATTTTTACATAGAGGATGAAAGGTCGTCATTTTTGGCGATGGGTAAACCCTATCGGGCATACGGCTTTGTATAATAAAATAAAATAATAAAAATCTTTTATTGGCAAGCATCGTAGGCCCATAGCGTGTTAGTATTACAAGTAACTTAAAAATCTATGTTAGTGTGTAGTAGATAAAAAAATTAGGCACACAATTACAATCTAACTTGATTTAAAAACATAATAAAAAACACCCAATTACAGGAAGGTTTATCAAGCCCCATGTCGGGCATGTAGCTTGATAAACCCTTTTGATAGGCCCTTAACCTTTCAGAAAATACCCTCAATAATAATTAATTAATCAATCATAATAATAATTAATTTTGTTCCCGATACCGGTGGGCTACTATTTTTTATATTTTTATATGTTTTTATATATTTTTTATATCCTAATATTTAAAAATATAATTTATATGTAGGTATGTAATGAAATAAAGGAATTAATTTTGTATAACAATATTAATAATTAATTATTTTGTATAATAATAATTATGTTCGATCTAGAGGTCACTAAAGTCGATTAATTTAATCAAATAACAGAAATTGGTTTTTAATTAATTTCGATCTATCTTACCAAGCAATGTATACAAGTTGTTACATCTCATTACAAAGAAAAACTATTAATAAACGCATTGCCATGATACAGAACAAGTTTGTAAGACTCGAAGTATGCCAGTTACGTCAAATGTTAATGACATTGTTGCCTTTATGTAATACATACAACCACTGTTAAGGCTCGTACACAAGAAATGTTGCTTACAGTGTTACCGTGTTGTCAAAAAGCTTTGCTCATTTTAATTAAACGAATTCATTTCTATGTTTTATATTGGCTAAGTAATAATAGCCGCACGGGTCGATCGATTAGGTTAAGCTACGCTTGTCGCGGTTTGTCCGTGGATGGGTGACAATCATCACATACCAAGACTCTTTGACAGTCGTTACGGGTCGTCAGAAGCCCGAAAGTCTGACAACCAGTCTTACCAAGGGGTTTCGCATTATCCAGTAACTGACCTGGGTTGTGGAGGTCAGATAGGCAGTCGCTCCATGTAAAATACTGGTATTCAGCTGCATCCGGTTAGACTAGAAGCCCCAAACCCCAACATAGTTGGGAAAAGGCTAGGCAGATGACGATGGTATATTTTGGTCAATAATATTGTTCTTTTGTTTTCTATTACATTTAAAACCACAAACAAACCGTTGTCATTGCACATAATAATTTTATTGATAAAAATAAACTTATCATTAAACACAGACTTAGCAGAAATTATCTTAGCAACCAATTAATATATTTAACAGAATGCGCTATAAATATCAATGATACGATTTATCATGTTAGATTAATGATCGTGGGAACAATTGATCAGCACATTGTTTTACAGTTTTATTGACTATGGAAAAATAAAAACAATCTAAGAAAAATATAGCAAGTATTATTTTGTATGTACATTAAAATGCAATTATACAATATATAACACAGCTAACTATTTTATACTAAGTACTAAATTAAATGACTAACTAACTATACAAAATAATTACACAAACAAAAGGATACGACGTCGAAGTACTCGTCCGCATCGCTGTCATTCGGAAACTAGCAGCATTGCCACGTTGAATGGCAATGCAAATTCTTTGGCCATAGAACAAGCCAACCCTCTGGTCACTTGATGGTCTTTTGGTCTGGTCTTGATATATATAAATTTTAACACAGCGCTCAGTACGTCTAACCAAAGATATCCAAACAAAAAAAAGAAACACTGATTAAAGTAATTTTATTTTGACCTAAAATCAATTATAAATTGCGCCCATTAGTGTATTTTCGTTAGATGATTATTTTTCTTGTATCTTTTTTACCATCGTCCTTATTTTGGTCGTCTGTATGATTTCTAAATGTTTGTCCATCTATTTTAATGAGACCTTATATAAGTAACCAAAATTATTTGTCCCTTTGAGCATGTAGAGTGGTTGAATAAAGAATATCAATGGAAAATACAACAGACTATTGTTATCTAAAGTCCTTATTAACTGACGTTAAAGTATCAACGTTAAAATGAATGATAATACAATGTAAGCGTTAAGAACATAATATTGTCATGTAACAATTATGTACTTCATTAAGGAGGTTGCACACTTGCGTCAATGAAATAATTGTGTTTGTTGTCCTTGTTTAAGAGTGCACTCTCATCTAAGTAATTACATAAACTTTGTCACACAGATGATTTTTTAAGTGTTAGGCAAAGGACATATCCTTCTAACGTACGTTTACTAAGACGATAATACTCTTTTCAAACCTATTATATAATTAAAATAATATCAATTCTTTAGTGGTTCATAATTCGTAATTCGAAACCTACCGCCTGCGCCGCTCGCCGACATAGGGCTCTCTCTTTTTCCTTAAATTCGCTTGCGCGCATCTTTGCATCCATACTGACCCCGACAAATGACCCCTGCGTCACAGTTCTTTAGTTACAGGTTGCTCCAATATGCTATTTTAGAAAATTGGAAAATAAATAAATAATAATGTTGAACGAAATTAAAATATGTTCATAAAACGAAAATGCGAAACCATATCGCTCATTTGAAGAAACACGACGTAACTGCTACTTTTTTTTAAGTCTTTGCTTTCCTAACGTAAATACGCTTTCTAAGTGCTTTGGTAATATCTAACTCATTTATGGGAAAAAATACATTTGCGTTGATGTTTCTCCAAATGAGCGACATGTCGCTATTAAAGCGACACACTGTATTGTAATGTTTTTGAAGTGAAACTTCTTTACGCACGCTTGACTCGGGGAGTAAGCTGACGAACGCGTGACGGAAGCGTTACGAAAAGTGTGATCGGGCGAGGCGAACGGGAGTGAGTGGGGGATATAAGCAAGAGAAAGTAGTGCGCGCGCACATTTTCTTTCTCTCTTCCTCTCATAGCCAAATACGTTTGAAGTTTCACTTCAGTCGTGTTGTCATAAGCACACTCGGTTTTTTTTTTTTAACAAAACAGAAATAAATGCAATTTATCATTTACTGGTATCAATAAAATCGACTAAGTGCAGCTGCATTTTCATTAGATCATAGACTACTAACCTACGCAATATGACGTTTAAACAAACGTAGGGGAAGTTTCCGTGTGACGGTAGATCGGTGGATAGGTAAATAGGTACCTCCATTAAGTGGTCATAATTGACGTCTTCCCCTCTGTTTGCTTATAAAATGAGTTGAACGTGTTGGCGGTAATTAAATTTTATTGTTTTTCCTTTTGTAGTATTTTCCATTATCGATGGAAAACTTAGAGGAAAGATGTTTGCATACTGAGACGGTTTTATTATTTAAGCACAATCAGCCTAGGACGTTCCCACAGCTGGGACACAAGTCCTCTATCTTCAATATGGAGAGGGCTGTAATCTACCACGCGGGCCCAGTGCGAGTTGGGACATATACCTTATATTATCCCATACCTACTCACCTTAAAACAAAGGAAGTGGTAGGAAAGCCCAGTCACTAATCTCATGGAAATTTTTCACTTAAAATCAAATAATGAGAAATTAATGATGACGTATATTCCAATGAATCAAGATCATTAACCTCTGATGAACTACAAAATGTTATTAACGCCCTTCGGTAACGGACCTTTTTATTTTCGTGGGTAAATCCTCATGGATACCTCCTCCTCTACCTTCGTCTTGGGAGAACGGTGTTATGTCGTACTCCTATTGACTAAAAGCTCACTTTTCTTTCTACTAAATGTATAGAAGCCAGCACATCAAGCTACTACAATCTGTCAAATTTATTTAATCGATTTTCAACTTTATCGCTAACGGTCAGCTCACACCGCGACGCGACGTGCCACGCAGTTTTCAAGATAGCAATACAATTATAGACCTTATCTACTACACCTAAAGGCATATATCGGTGAAGAGGGCCGCGCGGCGCCGAGCGGCGTAGCTCGACGTAGCAGTCACAGAGAATTGTGTACATTTTTGTGTAGCAGGTAAGGTCTATAGTTGTATTGCTAACGCGACGCGGCGCGCATTTTCTGACCCTAAAGCATAAGGTTCAAGGTTGATTGGGAAAATTTTGCAGTTTCGGGTAGCTTGATGTGCTGACGTCTGTACCTAATACTTATTGTAAGCAGTTTTGCTAAGGTCAATGTCAGTTTCATACGTATTGTAAGCGTTGCTATTAAATGTTCATGGAATTTAATTGATTTAAATGCACGTATCGGAACATAGTACAATATTATGTTTGCGGTTTTGAAGATGAATATAATGATCCATTTGTTTTAATGTGACTATCAGTAATTATTTTGCGGTTTGAAGATAAATAACTCTAATCATCTTAGTCAGTTATTGTTGCATGAAAACGAAGTCCGATAGCTACAGTCACGTCTAAAAGTATGTATACACTTGGCTTTATTCAAAGGCGATTTTCTCCTTTATTTTTGAATGAAATTTTATGTTATTACGAATATAGTATTTTCGAACCCATAGGTTTATGTTAAGTGTCGTATTTCAACGTTGCATTAGTTATTTCACGAAAAAATCGCAATTGAAAATTGCCAAGTGTATACATACTTTTAGACGTGACTGTACTCAAATAGCCTAACTATTTGAGTATAGGTTTTCCCTCTCCCGTCCCTTTTCCACACAATTCTGTCTTTGCTAGTTCTTTCGGTAGGAGTCAAGGTCATCCCACCATCTTCGTTTCAGCCTACCGCGATGACGTCATGCGTTTACTGGGATGTTGTTTATCTTCGTAGCATACATTAAAGTCGCTTGTAGTGTCTGTATGCTTTTCTTCTGAAAAGTACACAAATGTTGGTATAACATGGGATTCAATGGAAATAGCAAATGGGACCCATCGTTAATACCTAAAAAGTGGGATTCAAAACTGGGATCCAACGAAAATAAAACCATTGTTCTTTTAATTTAAGTCTACGCAACGGATGCGGTTATCACAATTATTTACTCTTCTACTCGGGTTGGTTGTAAAAAGATGCAATTATTGGATCTTCAAAATGTGAAACATAAACAAACTGCTTCTAGTTCATAAATAACGTTTAAATACTGTAAACAAACCATTGCATACTTAGCAATAATTAACTGCATGATATGCAAAAAATATGTAAATGCAAGCTACTCGCGTCGCGTTCACTTGAACTGTCAAGTGTAATGGATATTATGTAAATGTTTATAAATAGTTCAATATTGACAGATTGTATTGATATTCAATACAAGTAATAACGCATTCGGAAAAGAACCGGAGTTACCGACATCGCTTGCAGAGTAAGCAAACTGAAGTGGCAGTGGGCTGGCTATGTTTGTCGAAGGACCGATGGCCGGTGGAGCAGACGAGTGCTGGAGTGAAGACCGCGTATCGGCAAGCGTAGAGTGGGACGCCCTCCAACCTAATTGATCTTCGAACTTAAAAAGGTGTTCCTATGGGACAGACTGGATGCAAAAAGGTGGGGGATAGAATTTTGTGGTTGTTTCTTGTCTCAAGTACCTAGATGAAAATCTGCTTATTGTTAGCTGGTCTATTCTGTAGAAATTTACATTGAAAACTAAAGTGACGTGAGCTTGAACAGAGTTGTCATGCTGATATAGGAGCCTTTTTTCCTCGTATAGGAGTTTCTGTTTCATTTTTCGTTTTGTTACTTTTTTATATAACTTGGTTTTTTATTTTTTACTGTGTTTAGTTTAGTTTGTGATCTTTCTGTACGAGTCGTAATAAATACTTTTTCTTTCATTCCATCTGATGCTTGGGACTGATACTATTATAAAAATATTTGTAGTAAATTAGCCAATTTTATATTGCCCCTTGACTGATACAAGTAAGTTTTTAATATTCATATTTACCATAAATCTTTTTAATAGTATACATTTTCTTCAAGGACAGCTTAAAAAGTTATGATTCATGGAAGAATACCGTGAGCCTATTGAGTACTTTAATCTCAAGGAATTCATTGATCAAAGTTTAAAAATAGATTTAAGTTATTAAATTTTATGCAAGGTTTCGTGAAATTTGGTTTATTAATAGGCTTCGTTTCGACAGAATTATTATTAGCCTGTTATGCCCCAGTGCAGGGCAAAGGCCTTCCTACTCCCTTTCCACCTCTCTCTGTTCAAAGCCGCTCAGGTACAGTTCTTGTTGAAGGAGTCCAGCTCATCCCGCCATCTCCGTCTGTGCCTGCCACGATATCGCTTGCCAGGGTCGTAAGTTTGGTTCATTGTTCGTCTGACATGCGGCAGATGTGTCCAGTCCAGTTCCATTTAAGCATGGCACTGCTTTCCAAGTGACATCAGTTATCTTTGTGATGGAACAGATGGTCGTATTCCTTACCCGTTCTGTTAATTTGATACCCAGAATAGGTACTTCGTTCACATTTCATACATTGCTATCGAATAATTTGCATGTTTTTTCTATAGTGTTACGAATGGGAACTGAACGCGTGGGGTTCGCCATTTAGTTGTTTATTTGACACATTGTCACACTGCCATTGTGAAAACAAAATAAAATACCAACTGCACCTTGCGTATAATATAAAACAGCTTCAGATTGCATTGAAAAAAGTTCAATAAGCCAAATAAACCGTGGCGGATAGATTTATTTAAATTGCATCTTTTGTATTACACTTTCATTTAATACAAACTCTTTTTTAACATTATTTAAAACCTTTTTAAAACTGTTCCTTCTGACCTATAATGCCAAAACTCTGTATAGTATAAATCTAACGTCATTTGAAATTAAAAAGAATAAATAAGACATGTCATTGACTGACCAATTTTTCCTCTATGTGACTGACTGTAGAAAGACTCGCTCCCGGCCGCTTCGTTTTATTTTGAGTCAAGCTCAATGGGATTGGGGTTTCTTCCCTATAAAATTTTACCTCTATGGTTTTATCTCCTAGTAGTAATCCCCTTTAGGGGATGATTTATTTTTAAATCTTTCCTTAGTTCTTACGTTCGGAATATACTATGGAAAATTCGATGTTTCTGGACCAATGTTCTGGACCCAGCGGTTTATGCTGCGCCTGGACTGCAAGTGAGTGAATTGCAAGATTTTTATTAAGGGTACTGCAGGACCTAAACACAAAAAAAGCAAATTTTATAATGCCTAAAAGTATATGATCGGCTACAGTAAACAAAAACAGAAAAATATATGATATTCTTCAGGATTTATGCTAGGTAGATTGTGTGTTGAAAACATAATACAGCTAATTTGTTACAATAGAAAAAAATTATGAAGATACCTCTAAAAACTTTCTTTTTTCAATAAACACCATACTAATTAATATACATACAATCATTCTGATTTTTCGTCAGATTATCCTACAAGCAACAGTTTAAAGCACTAGTATTTTAATTTTTTAGACCAAACAATAGATTTTTTGTAAACAGATAATTGCATCATATTTTGCCATAAATTACCAGCGTTGTGTCATCACGCTTCTCTTTCTTTTCTATGCAGTACGACAGGAACCGCGCTGTAGTCCCCTTAAATAGAATATCAAAATTATGAACGTACTAGCTACGCCCCGCGGTTTCACCCGCATAAGACTCGATCCCGTGGGAATATCGGGATAAAAACTATCCTATGTCCTTTTCCGGGACTCAAACTATCTCTATACCAAATTTAATCTAAATCGGTTCAGCGGTTTGAGCGTGAAGAAGTAACAAACATATAAACACACACACACACTCACAAACTTTCGCCTTTATAATATTAGTGTGATAGTGTGATGTGATAAAAAATCATAAATGGTCATAGCAGCAGTGATGCCCTAGTGGTAATTGCCGCAACTTACGAATTGTACCCAGATAGGCGGTTTACTTCGTAAATTATTATTTCATCACCACTGCTCTCAAAACGGTGAAGGAAAATATCGTAAGGAAACCGACATGTTCTAGAACCGAAAATTCAAAGATATGTGACATCTACCAACCCGCACTGGGCCCGCGTGGTGGATTACGGCCTACTCCCTCTTACCGAGAGGAGACCTATGTCCCAGCAGTGGGAACATTATAGGCTAATTATGCTATGTTATTTTACTACTATTATTATCGCCTAAAAATATAGGCCTTTAATGTGTCGTAGAGCGTTAACAACTGGTCATTTCGCGCAATTACTATAATAGGCTGATTTTGTTATGTATGTGATCAATTGATCACACACGCAGTGTGCGTACCTGTGGTTAATTTTGTAGATAAAGTTAATAATCCATACTAATATTATAAATGCCAAAGTGTGTCCGTCTGTTACCTCTTCACGCTTAAACCGCTGAACCGATTTAGATGAAATTTGGTATACAGATAGTTGAGTCCCGAGAAAGGACAGATCGAGACTTAGGCGGGTGAAACCGCGGGGCGCTGCTAGTAACAATATATAACGTGAAGGGATATTAATTAGATGAAGGTTATAACAGCACTTGGGCAATCTTTTAACACTAATGAACACGATCTTTCGTTACATGCGCGAACCGTGTCCATGGTGTTTTTTTTCCAACAAGTACACAGTTAGGGTTCCGTACACGAAAGAAAGAAAAAGAAACTCATATCGGAATCATTGCTAGGCAGAATAAGACAGTTGGTTTAAACTTTTATCCAATATTGAGAGAGAATGTAAATGATAAAATAACATGAAAATAAATTTCTTTGCTTTTGGAATAATGGGTGTCACCAATTTTAACTCAAAGCAAAAAAAAAAGTTTTGCTGTTTTTTAAATATCGCAGCATTATGCTGAGATAGGAGTCTTTTTGGCCTCGGACAGGGTAACTTTCGTTAGTTTTAAATGCTCCTCTTTTACTTTTTGTATTTCCTGTGTGTCCCAAATGAAAAAGTTTTCTTCTCTTTATTTTCTTTCTTCCTTTTCTTTCTTTCTCTTTTTCTTTATTTTCTTTCTTTTTTTCTTTCTTTTTAGCTAATTTGCGGTACTTCGTTATTGATTCACATTTTGAAGTCTTTTTTAGGGTTCCGTACCCAAAGGGTAAAAACGGGACCCTATTACTAAGACTCCACTGTCCGTCTATCTGTCCGTCTGTCAGTCACCAGGCTGTATCATATGAACCGTGATAGCTAGACAGTTGAAATTTTCACAGATGATATATTTCTGTTGCCGCTATAAGAACAAATACTAAAAACAGAATAAAATAAATATTTAATTGTCCCATACAACAAACTTGATTTTTTTATATGTAGTGTTAAATATTTTACGGTGGTACGGAACCCTTTGTGTGCGAGACGGACTCGCACTTAGCCGGTTTTTTTAATTTGTGGTTTGAACAGCCCTGTGGACTTACAATTTAAATGTTGTTTTTATTTGTAGCTAAAGCCTTTTCCATTTTTTTTTGTTACGAACCTTCTCCGGCGCACACGCAACAACTTACCAAAGTTTCATCACGATCAGCCAATCATTTTAGAGTTTTTAAGACTAGCCGACCTGGCAAACTTCATACCGCCTCAGAATAAATAAATGTTCAAAGTCAAAGTCAAAGCATTTATTTCAAATAGGCACAAAAAGGCACTTTTGAACGTCAAAAATGATCTTAAAATAGAATTGTTAGAATTGTTGAAATGAATTAAGACGACTACATGACCTGTGTACATGTGCGGTCTTTGTCGGACTGCATAGAAAAGAAAGAGAAGCGCGATGACACAACCCTGTTAATTTATTGCAAAATATGAAGCAACTAGCTACGCCCCGCGGTTGCACCCGCATAAGTCTCAATCCCGTGGGAATATCGGGATAAAAAGTATCCTATGTCCTTTCCCGGGATGCAATCTATCTCTCTGCCAAATTTCATCTAAATCCGGTCAGTGGTTTAGGCGTGAAAAGGTAACATACAGACAGACAGACAAACAGACAGTTACTTTCGAATTTATAATATTAGTATGGATTAATTATCTATGTATTTCCAAACTGGGCATATAAATAGATTTTTAACCTAATTTTACCTGTGATAGCTACTTCCCTTCTTATATGTAGCCTCTCCCATATAAGAATATCTCCCATATACAGGAATATTTTTTATCACCATCCAAATTTTTACAGGGTGTTCTACCCATGAATATGAACAACTTTCACTATGGGACCAACTCTTAAATCACGAAAAAAAAAAATCAGCTGTTTCATACATTTTGGTCGAATATAAACAACTGAACAGCAAAAAACAACAAACAAAAAAAACAGCTGAAAAAAAAAACAACAGCTGAAATTAAACAGCTGATTTTTTTTTTCGTGATTTCAAAGTTGTTCATATTCATGGGTAGAACATCCTGTATAAATTTGGATGGTGATAAAAAAATGTTCCTGTATGCAAAGCTATGAGACGTTTGCTTCATTATTGGTAAAGATACAATAATCGTTTTTCTTGTCTTTATGTTAATTCTTTATGTTTGTGTTTTTTTTATGCATCACGTTTACCGCACATAAACATATTTTCTTTCTTAATTTTAACCAAAAAATAACATGTATAAAGGACCTATCTATGTACCTATAGAACGTACTGACTCTAGTGCAAGCAAGGTGCTACTTAAAGCGAAGTAAGGGCAATTTGTGCGGACCACGCCCGCAGAACATAACTCATTGTTTGAGTCCGTACTCTTTAATTTTTTATGAAGAAATTTTCCTTTGTTTGTCATAATTTTATGTGGTTAGTCGTGAATTGTGGGCTTTAATAATTGCAGATTCGGTGAAGTAATTGATTGTTAGGCAAACTTTAATTCGACCAAGGGATTGTAGATCTTGTTTTACCCATAGAACTACTTTTAACTTGGAAATTTTAGCACCTAAATACTAAAATACGTACCTACCTGTTCTAAGAAGAAGAAAGGCTCAAAATTGATGATTTTTCTGATCCAATCATAAGATAAAGGAAGTAAAATATCACCTTTCCGGAATCATCATAATTCATTCTTCAAAATATCAAAATATCACCTTTCCGGAATCATCATAAATTCATTCCTAATACTATTTTTTCTAGTAGAAAATGTTATTTTATTATTAGTAGGTATTGAACTTAAAATTTATTGGCAAACTTTGCATTGTTTATAACTTCCTCATTTTTGAGATCATCCTACTTGCTGCACTTGAAAATACAGCATAGGAGAAACAGGATGCAAAAATTTGCAAAAATTATCATTTTTTTATTACGAATATTTAACTATTTCTAGCTTACTACACAAATAAGCCCATAGTTCAAGGTTTAGTGACTAAGCAATGAAAATTATTGTAAGTTAGATGCATTTAAAATGCTATTTCATTCACAATGTGAATCATTTTTAAGGATATTGCCAATCCATTGCTTCATATGTTCGAAAAAATTGTGCGCTCAACAACGTAAATATCGCAATGAATGTTGTGAAACTGTCAAAATAAAAGCCATCGCTGCTGTTAGTGTGCTACGCAATTACCCTGCCGTTTTTTTTATAATAGGCTAAGGGCGAATTTCACCAAACTTTTATCCCTAGAATAACGTCATACATTGAGAACAAATTTTGATTTTTTTTTGACAGTTTTTTCCGTGCAAGAACTGTCAGACGTTATTTTTATTCCAGAAATTGACTTTGATAAAATCGGCCCCAAGTAACTCAAGTCATTAAAATCAATGTACAGACGCCAGCACATCAAGCTACTCGAAACTGTCAAATTTTCCCAATCGATTAAGCACACAACAAGCGATTAAGTTAAAAATCTATTAAATAAATTTGACGGATTGTAGTAGGTTGATGTGCTGGCGTCTGTACATAAAACAGTTTGCTAATTCACAACCTGTATCTAATATAATTTCTGTCACGATTCCGTTTATTTGAACACCGTATAGATGCTCTGTGGGTTTTCCAATTATAAAACCGAATGTCAATATGTAAACGTAAAATACTTATGAAGTAAGCATTATCATAAATGCGAATATCTTTGTCGTGACCCATCGACATTATTGTCGTCTATAGAGAAAGATTTTTTTAACACCTTACCAATTTTTTACAGGGTGGTCTACCCATGAATATGAACAACTTTCACTATGGGAATCACAAAAAAAAATCAGCTGTTTAATACAAAAGTTCAATAACTACTTGACCAAAATGTATGAAACAGCTGATTTTTTTTTCGTGATTTCAGAGTTGGTCCCATAGTGAAGTTGTTCATATTCATTGGTAGAACACCCTGTATTGTAATAAAAAAAAACTTTCTGTATAAGGAGCGGCACATCTGTCTTTTTCGAGATCTGCTTTATCGGCTTGGATCAAATTCAAACTCAAACCCTAAACATTTATTTTAAAATAGCTGCGCCCCGCTAGTCCATTCAATAAATCACCCATAAGGAGTTGTAGAGTGCGTGAGCAAGGCCCTAAGCAATTACTTCAGAAAATTGTTCAGGGTGCTTAGAGAGTTAACATACTAAAAGTCCTGACATCTAGGGGGTGAGGCGGAGTGGGGGGAGGGGGTTAAAGTTCCCATTTTTCAGTTTTTCGCTAATATCTTTAAAACGGTATGTTTTAGAGAAAAGAAGTTTTCTGCGCAATGAAAGCTTATAAAATTTCCTACAACTTTAGTCTTATACACTTTTTCGAATTACTACCCATTTTTTACATATACATTCTAAAATAGTGAAAATTTTCGAAAAAACTACTTTTATGAATCTCTACCTGTTGCCTGCTACTTTGTTTGCGTTATTTCGGGATAAAAGTAGCCTTTAATCATAACGAATTTCATCCAAATCGGTTCAGCCTTTGAGTAATCAAAACTTGTATCTTTGATACATATTATCTTTTATCTTTTAATTCGTTTAGGCTGTGAGGGTCCTGACAATGGTTCTTTTTCCAAGGCTCCCTCATCCTCAGTAGATGGTACTTGCTGAAGAGGCTCTACGTCGTCTTCATCATCGTCAACGTCAACAGACACGCCGTTGAGGCAATTCCCTTGGCAGTGGAGGCACGCCGCGGAACAGTTCAACATTGCTTTCCGACATCCACATTTTCTACTACCACAATCCTTCGTGCAGCGGCAAAATATTGTTTTTATTAGTATCTCTGGTGCTGGCAAATCTCCGGTTGTTATTGGCACCAGGCTGTCCCCTTCGTGTTTCCATCCCCACTCTTGAGGAGGCAGCTCATTTCCGAGCCACAGCTGCACTTGGTGGTAAGTGCGCCGCGAATGCTGTTTAGCTGCGTTTCCAGTTGGTGGGAGGGAGCTGAAATCAGGCTTAATATTTGCCACTGATCTCACGAATGACTGGTATCGGTACTCATTGAGGGAGATCAGTCTTGCTGGTGCGCCATACCATTTGAGGAAGCACATCTTCCCAGCCTCTTCAACCTCACTGTGCGTGGAGGTGGGCTTGTAAAAGATCGCAGCCGCTTCCTTGATAATATCTGACTTCAAGTACAGCTTTAAGAAACCCACTTTGCTTCTTCTGAAAGTTGCAGATGTTGTGTCACAACCTGTAAATGAATGAAGGAAAAGGATGTGCTCAAATCCATGTTGCTGCATCGCTTGGGTGGACAGTGCAACTGTTTTGGTTTTTCCTCAGCCGGGTTTCAGCAGAATAATGTCTTGGGTGGGAGGAGTTAAAGCTATCAAAAGGACAGCAAGGTCCACATCCTCACCAACGACAGCGACAGAACTATGAGTCGATAGTTCCACAACAGTCTTCACGATAAGAACGTCGGCATCATCAGTGGCTTGGAGAGTATTTATACCATTTATATATACTAGCTCATATTTAACATTCGGTAATGCTTGTCACATCACACTAAATGAACTCCACTTTCACTTTCTTCGGAGCACGATACTCGAACACTGGTGAAAATTTGGAAAAAGTGTATAAGACAAGTGTAGATAAAAGTTTTGATATCCCAACGGCTGTACAGATTTGGATAAAATTTAGTCAATTGATATAGTAGGAGTTGATTTAAGATATAAGATACTTTTTATCCCCAAATAACGTGAAGGAAGTAGTATACAAAAGGTAGTGTTCAATTCAAGTAGTTTTTCAATTTTCACTTTTCCGGAATGTGTAGTTCGAAAATAGGTAGGAATGTGAAAAAGTGCATAAGATAAAAGTTGTACATAATTTTATAAGCTTTCATTGCGTAGAAGACTTTTTATCTCCATAACGCACCGTTTAAAAGATATTAGCGAAAAACTGAAAAATGGGAACTTTAACCCCCTCCCCCCACTCCGCCTCACCCCCTAGATGTCAGGACTTTTAGTATGTTAGTTCTCTAAGCACCCTGAACAATTTTCTGAAGTAATTGCTTAGGGCCTTGCTCACGCACTCTACAATCTCTTTGTTGGATGGACTACGCGGTTTCACCCGCATAAGTCTTGATCCCGTAGGAATATCATAAAGTATTCTATGTGTTAATCCTGGTTATTAACTATCTGTATGTCAAATTTTAAAGAGTAACAAACATCCATCCTCACAAACTTTCGCGTTTATAATATTAAGTAGGATAAACCAATTACAGGCACTTTTGAATTGTCAAGGGGTCGGTCAGTCAAAAAGATAAAGTTAATTGCCCATTCCAAACCGTAGTAGGTTCCTATGGAGAACGGGCAATAAACTCCACGGACACTCTTTTAAAAATATTGTGACATAATTAAATCATTCATGTTGAAATTATAAATGTGAGAACGATATAGAAAGAGGTGCACGTTAAAAGTATTCGTAATAAAAATAAAAAAAAGCCGTGGCAGCTAAGAGATGACCCATCCCTACGGACAGGTAGACGAAGCGAGTCCGAAGAACATAGATAATCTACAATATTATATTTGTAGCACACTTAAGTACAGATCGTACGAACAAAAGCTAGAAATGATAGTTGTCATCCATTAGAAATCGTGACGTCACTATGGGAAAACGGAACGGTGCTAAGGGTTAAGCTAGGGTTTCCTAAGACTTTAGTGAACGCTACATAGCGTCCGCAATTTAACGTCAAATGACGTCACTGAAACGTTATTTATAACAGTAAGTTGGAATGTGTCCCTACCCCTAGACAGCGCCATAATTTTCTTGACAGCTGTCACTGAACGGCCAAGGCTGTCGTAGAGAATCTAAGATTTACACCGCGTATGTAAACGCCCTAATTCCAAGGGTGTAGGTAGGCTTACTTTCCTTCAGATTAACAGTCGAAGTATAATTTCCACGGTATCAGTCATGGTTTTTATTAACAACTAGCTGTTACCGGCGACTTCGTCCGCGTGGATTTTTTTTTGTGGGACACTATTTTTTGTTCTAAAATAAAAGTAGCCTAAGTTACTCCTTATTAGATCAGCTATCTGCCGGTGAAAGTCCCATCAAAATCGGTCCAGCCGTTTCAGAGATTAGCCGGAACAAACAGACAGACAAAAATTGTAAAAAATGTTATTTTGGTATTTGTACCGTGTATGCATTTAGTAAAAAGCGGTTATTTTAATATTACAAACAGACCCTCAATTTTATTTATTTGTATAAATTGTATAATAGATGAAGTTCACAGATACCCAATTTTCATCGACACCAAGACAAAACTTTCCTTTAACATTTTCCTCAAAGCAATTTCATCTCGATGCACACCATCCATCAACACTATCACAGCTGTCATATAATACGGAACCCAGCTGTCAAATCGAGGCCAAACCTTCTCGGTCCGCCATTACGTTCCGTTTTAGTGATCTTTAATTATTTGAATGTCACTGGCACGCACGCCCAGTCGGCACGTGTCATTGTGTTTTGTAATGTGTAATTAGATTTTTATAAGTTGTAATGTGAAGGTTGAGAGAAAATAATAATAATCATTTTTATTTCGGAATAAGGAATCCATAGAGAGAAAATGCGTAAAGGATTGAGTGATAGAAAAAATAAGGTTTGGGCGAAGAACGTCAGAAACACAAAATGACAGATTAGCGAATTGTCAGGCGTTAGTATTTTGTCAAAAATGGTCAGAATCGTAAAAAGACAGATTAGCAAAGTGACAGGTCCGCAAAAAGACAGATTAGCAAAATGACAGGTTCGCAAAATGACAGCAATAATAGGACTGTTTAGATTTAAATCATAGCTTTAAAAATCTTATTCATGTTATATTTAATTTAATGAGTTAAGACAAATCAAAACTCAGTGGTTTTTCAAAATTATTATTATTCATTTAATATTATATGTCATTGGTCAGATAAAAACTTGTGCTAGTACATTTAATTGATATAACGGTCATTTGGAGAAACATCGACGTAACTGTTACGTCTTTGCTTTCCTAACGTTAATACGTTTTTAACTGCTTTGTCATAATTAACTAATTTTTGGGAAACAATACATTTACGATGTTTCTCCAAATGAGCGATTATTTATTGAATCATGCTAAGCGGTGACCTCTTCAGTATTCAAATAACACGTCAAAATTAAACTAACAAAATACTAAACTGTTGATTGACTGTTTTTATTAAATAATAATGCAAATGAGGTTTTTGTGCATATCATCAAACATGATAAATTGCTTATAATACTTAATAGATTCGATCTATGACAATATTAAATGTTTAAAAAAGTTTTTATAATATAGGTATACTTTGTTTTTTTATGCATCCTGCCATTGTAACTGCGGACCGGTACGCATTTAAATAAACATTATCAAAAGTAATATTATAAAGAGAAAATATTTTTTTTGTATGTTTGTTTGTTACGTTAAGGCCGCTATCCTACTGGCGTTTTACGAGTGTTGGCGCTTCTTCAACGTCTGCGCAGCTCCAACGTTGCGCAGACGCGACGTTAACGTCGCGAGTTTCAGTGGTAACCCCCACCCGCGCTCACACAGACAGAGCGGGACGGCGTACATGTTGCCAAAAAACGCAAGAAACTCGCGACGTTAACGTCGCGTCTGTGCAACGTTGGCACTGCGCAGACGTTGGAGAAGCGCCAACGCTCGTAAAACGCCAGTGGGATAGCGGCCTTACACGCTAAAACGGCTAAACGGATTTGGATGAAATTTGACACATGGGTAGATTATAACTAGGATTAGGATAAAGGATATTTTTTATTCCAAAATGTTTACGGAATCGAGACTTATGTGGGCGCAACCGCGAGGCTTAGCCACTAAATTTACTTCAAAAACGTCTTATTTATTTATTTTGCTTTCCCTCCTAGCAAACTTTACAGATACACATCTTGACATTAACAACCTTAACTGATGCAACGCAGGTAGGTAAATCTACACTTGTACGTAATTGTCTGTATACTTTAAAATAAAAGACAAATGCCAAATCAGTCCAGCCGTCCTCAAGTGTTGCGTTTGCTAACGGCACAGAATACTTAATATTACTAATGGCTTGAACGAGTTGGTTATTTTAATAGTCCGGGTCATTATGATAAGAAAATAAATAGGTTAGAAAAATCAGGTTTTTATGATAAGAAACATTTGGAAAAATTCCCGAAAATATTTCTAATGCTTTTTCTTTGGAATTTTTGTATGAAAAATTGTAATTTGGACAGGTCTACGTCTGTCGGGTCACCTACACTCTATCCACTAGATTATTAGTTTTTTTGACAGCTGCATTAGAACGTAACTATTCCAGATTACGTAAAAGTTAACTTTAAAAAACTGTCATATCTTCTTGAATTACCTTATAAAGACTTTTTTCAGGCGTTATTATAAGGTACGTGTAAAAAATATACGAAAAAAATTGTTATGCATATAATTATAGTTATATTCTGTTGTACTAAGTGTTTGGATACTTGGGATCGAATGTATTCGCTTTAAATGAATAAATCGAAAATAATAATTTTATGTTATAGGTAAATCAGTATAGAAAAACTTTACATCTACTCAATATCTATAATATATAAATTAAACAATCCTAAAAACAAAAAAAAAAAACAAAAAAAAAATGAAGAGTTTTATTTTGAAAAGAATCCAATGGATTTATATTGCGGGCTTTGATTTTGTACATCGAAAAATTAACAACCAAATAAATATTGGTTTTAATAGATAATAATAATAAGCACAGGCATAGAATTTCGCTGTCAAAAAATCGATAGTCGATATTACATACAATATAAAGTGTAAATAATCGAATTACATTGCTGCAATCACTAGTTCCTTCTGTCAAAAAAACGGATAACCTAGTGGATAGTTACAAAAAGCGTTTCATATTTTTCTGTGTTACCGCATCATTCTTCCAAACTACGTATCGGATTTTTAGAAAGAAAATAAAGAAAAAAATATTTAAAACGACAATACGTTTTTAGGGTTCCGTAGTCAACTAGGAACCCTTATAGTTTCGCCATGTCTGTCTGTCCGTCCGTCCGTCTGTCCGTCCTCGCTTAATCTCTGTGACCGTTAGCACTATAAAGCTGAAATTTGGTACCAATATGTACATCAATCACGCCGACAAAGTGGTAAAATAAAAATTGGAAAAAAATGTTTTATTAGGGTAGCCCCCCTATATGTAAAGTGGGAAGTGATTTTTTTTTAATTTCAACCCTAACGTGTGATATATTGTTGGAAAGGTATTTAAAAATGAATAGGGGTTTACTAAAATCATTTTTTGATAATGTCAATAATTTCGGAAATAATCGCTCCAAAAGTAAAAAACAATGTGTCCCCCCCCCTCTAACTTTTGAACCATAAGTTTAGAAAATATGAAAAAAATCTGAAAAGTAGAACTTTATAAGGACTTTTTAGGAAAATTATTTTGAACTTGATAGAAACAACAGTTTTTGTACAAAAAAGACAAAAAGTTGTACAAAATCATTTCTGGACTAAGTTCGTAGTATAATCGTATATGCAAGCTTTTTTTTTTGACTTCGGGTACATATTTTATTATCCTGAACGTATCTTTTTTCAAACAAAAAAAGAATTATTAAAATCGGTTCTCGCAATCCAAAATTACCACCGAAAACTTCTGGCACGTCTATGTATTAATTAGTAACCCAATTCCCCGAGAGATGGCGCTGTAGGTACTTATTACAATGGGTCGGGTATTATCGAATTGTACGTGGGAACACTTATTGTGACGGACGGGAAACTACGGAACCCTACACTGAGCGTGGCCCGACACGCTCTTGGCTGGTTTTTTTACCATAATTTTATTATTTTGCTCAATGTTGCTTACGTAGATGACGATTTTGCGATGAGGATTTTACATCCTGTACCTATACATTTCTAATTACATAATCAGCCTATAATGTTCCCACTGCTGGGACACAGGCCTCCTCTCAGTGAAAGGGAGTGGGCCGTAGTTCACCACGCGGGCCCAGTGCGGGTTGGCAGATATCACATGTCTCCGAATGTTTGGTTCTAGGACATGCCGATTTCCTCACGATAATTTCCTTTACCGTTTTGAGAGCAGTAGTGATGAAATAATTTACACAAAGTACCGTCAAACGGGGTGAATAGGGATGCAGGGGGGAAACGGGACAAAACTTTAAAAGGGATTTTAACAATTAAAATAATATAGTTTGTTGTCAATAAGGGCACGTAATCGTTAATTAAATTACAGTAAACACATTAGTGTCCTTTTTGGCCACAAACTATATTATTTTAATTGTTAAAATCCCTTTTAAAGTTTTATCCCGATTCACCCCTGCATCCCTATTCACCCCGTTTGACTGTAAAACGCCTGTCTGGATTCAAACCTACAACCTACAACTCGTAAGTCGCGGCCGTTACCACTGGGCCACCACTGCTCTCCTCATTTCTTATTATTAAACATAATATTACATAGATTAATGTTGGGATATTTGTACACTCTTGTCCCCTTTGCGTTGGTTTTCTTTTCCATTTCACTTTCCGTCCCACCGTTAGGCTTATAGGTATCTATAACGAGTATCTATAGGCATATTATTCTAACACTTGTACTTGTACCCGCTAGTGACAAGTTTCACACATTAGCTTCGTTTACACACCAAATATGTTTACCTAGATTTTAGAGTGCAATGGCTGACTGTACCTTGACATTGTACAAGTACTTATTCACTAACCCCTTACTAATAAACGTATTATATCAGATGGATAGTTACACAACGATTTCTCTCTTTCAGTCGTCAGTAATTTGACTTTTGAAAGAAGAAGACAAAGCGTTGTGTAACTATACATACGCTATACAAACGTTTATTAGTAAGGAGGGTAGTATTTAAAATTTTTTGTTAGTTATTAAAATAAAAAATAAAAATTGCTTTTCCATACATTTTGACCGCGTAGGTTTAGGCACTTTTATAAGAAACAGCTGGTTTTTTTTTTTTTTTAAATAATCGACGAAAAATTGAAACGTTTTGGTGTCCAGAATCATGTTTTGAATCCATGGCAACAGGCTGTGCGTCGATGCCCTGCCACCCTGCAGTATAGGTACTGGTAGCAGTAAAAGGCAAAAAAATTAAAGGTTTTAATTTTACGCCCCATGTAGAAGATGTTTCTGAAACACTTTTATCCCTAGAAAGAACGTAGACAATTTGTTTCGTCGTAGTGGAACGAACTATTTGGCCTTTTTTTTTGGGTTGGAAATTATCAAATAACTTCTCCCGCTCTGGGCGGAGCGGGAGGGCGTGTCAGATTTTTACTGACTAAAACCCACCCGTGTTCCTTTAGTTGCCTGTGCCAAGGGCCACGGTATCTCCTTCGTACAACCCGCGACCCTGGCAGGCATCGGTCCTAGCGGACTCCGTCAGTGCCATCTGTTTGAGGCGCGCGTGGAACACAACGCGCCGTCGCGTCGACCCGGGCCTGGTCCTTACCGGACGGCGAGCTGAACTATTTGGCCTTACATATACCTAGTTCTAATTATCTGGTTTCTCGTTGACGTCACGTTGACGATGGCAGTGGACAAAACCTAATGCTTGGACCAAAGTTAATAGTTCGTTTTGTAATGAGACGGTATAGGAGTACCTCATGCCGTGGTTGAATCTTTAATTTTTTCAGATCCCTTGATGATTATTTCCGATTTTTATAGGAAAAATGACGACGTTGTTAATGTAGATCACTTAATGTACTTATCGAAAAAACTAGACAGTGCTACAAGACCTGATAACCTAAGCCAGCTTCTCACGACAACAATCCTGTACTCACGACAGGAAAGTCCTATCTCACGTGGTAAGACACACTTGAAAATTAACTTTATTTTTACGTCGCAAAGGTTTAATATCAAACGTTAAGTGTTCTATTGAAATAGTGCGTTAGTATGAAGAAAGAATCGGTGGAAAAGCATTGTCGTTCATTAAGTTTTTATTTCTTCACAATTATACTGCTGTTGTAACTTTGACTTTTTGTCGATTAAATTAATTTGTGAGATCACTTTTATTGGTTAGCCTTTAAGTTAATTGTTTTGCCTAATAGAAGATTGAAATAATCAAATTTGTGGTCAATATCTATTAGTTAAATTACAGGCCACATACATATCTACATTTACATACTAAAATAAGTGTTTTTTATCAAATACGTTAGCCTTTAAGTTAATTGTTTTGCCTAAAAGAAGATTGAAATAATGACTGAATGGTCTGTATCCATTAGTTAAATTACAGTCTTCCTATTATTTTAGATACATAAAAGAAGTATTTTTTATCTAGTAATTAAATGTACCGATTAACTTTTAAAGGCGTGAAATTTAAATTTAAAGATCACAAACATATTCTATTTATTATAGTTATAAAATTATATTTTTATTACCTCTAGGTATATTTGTTACAAAATTATTTTTGTGAACAACACTTAAATTGCATCAAAAAAAAAAACCTGAATCATTTTGAAGGATATTGCTAATCAATTGCTTCATAATTATGTGCGAAAAATTTGACTGCTCAACGACGTAAATAACGCAATTAATGTTGTTGAACTGTCAAAATGCTTTAAAGCCATCGCTACTAATATTGTGTTACACGATAACCCCATAGACTTGTAATGCTATTCTACGTATACCATACATTTCGAATTTGAACGTGTTGGTTACAGACTTGCAAAATAAATAATACTGTAAAAGATAATTACTTGACGGGTTTTGACAATATTCAAATACATTAATTTATCACATTAATACGATTTCGGAGAAGCAATTCTTTCAATATTATCAACTTGTTAAGTACTTGTTAATGATGCAATCATTGCAATTTGTTCGTTTGTAATAGCTTCAAAGTTTTCTTCGAAATATCTTTTCCTGTTAACTTAATTTTATGAAACGCAATTTACCTTACCTTATGTTGTTTTACCTTACGTTTGCCGATTCGCGGTCTCCACTCAAAAATACGTTTACCCCAACGGTCATCGGTTCTTCGGTTAATATGGCTGGCCCATTGCCACTTCAGCTTGCGTATTCTGCGAGCTATGTCGACAACTTTGGTTGCCAATATAAAGTAGACATTTTCTAAAATAATTCAAAGTTCAACATGACATTTTATAAAACACTAGCTGCACCCCGCGGTTTCACCCGCATAAGTCTCGATCCCGTGGGAATATCGGGATAAAAAGTATCCTATGTCCTTTTTCGGGACTCAAACTATCTCTATACCAAATTTCATCTAAATCGGTTCAGCGGTTTGAGCGTGAAGAAGTAACAAACATATAAACACACACACTCACAAACTTTCGCCTTTATAATATTATATATAGTGTGATAGTGTGATACCTACATACGTAGAGGGTTGAAACATACCTAGTAAACAAGAATGGCCGCTCGAAATTAGGGTTACCATCCGTCCGGATTTGTCCGGACATGTCTGGACTTCTAGACTTTTGTCCGGACTTTGTCCGGCTCTTTAATTTGTCCGGATTTTTTGGCTTAGATGGAATACGAGTAATAAAACTTATAAGTACCTACTTAATACCAAATAAGTATTTAATATTTATTAACTTCTCGTTCATCTAAAAACGAAATATACAGATCAAACAATAAATCTTGTATTGAAAATTTACAAACAAACAACTACACACATCAACACGGTCTAGGGATATTTCATACTCAATTAAATAACTCGAAAAGTACTGGCCGCATTGGAATCTTTTATACACCGATTTGTTTGTAATTTATCTCAGACTAAATCCAAATTTAAATTTTTGAAAATTCTTTTGTTTCGGTGGCAAAAAATGTCTTGATGTATAGGAGAGGGAATTTTCATTTGTGCGAAATTTAGAAAACAATACGAATTACGTTTAGTTACAGTTTTTTTTCATTTTTAAATGAAAGATAAAGTTAAAATTGAGGTATTGTAGCCATGCAACGCCGACATTTGACGAGGGCGGAGATGTTACGAGCTGTGGGAATGCTGGAAGCTGGATCTGTTCAGCGTAATGTTGCTGAGGCCATAGGGACCCATCAAAATGTAATTTCAAGATTGTGGACACGCTATCGTGCCACAGGTGAAGTAGCGGAGAGGCACCGGGGGCCAAGTCGCATCACTACCCCCAGACAAGACCGATTTTTGCAAATTACTGCGCGAGCACAACCAAATGCAACGGCGACTCAATTGGTCCAAAGGCTGCGAGTGGAACACCAAGTGCTTGTGAGTGACCAAACTGTAAGAAGGCGACTGCATGAAAGCAATCTACGCTCTCGTAGACCACTCCGGGTCCCACCTTTACGGAGAGGCCATCGTGGACGACGATTAGAATGGGTTCGGAACCACGTGGACTGGGGCCGTGAGCAATGGTCCAATGTGCTGTTCACGGATGAATCCAGGTTCGGCTTCCATCCAGATTCACGAAGGACGCGTGTTTGGTGAGTTCCTGGACGATGGAGCCGTCTCCAGAACCCTCAGGAAGTTCACCCATACCAAGGAGGAACAATTATGGTTTGGGCAGGAATTCGTCTTGGAGGACGGACGGATCTCGTTTGGGTGCGGGGCAATATGACGGCAGAACGATACGTCCAACAGGTGCTGGGGCCCGTAATCTTGCCCCACAGAACACAAATGGGGCAAGATTTCCTGCTCATGCACGACAATGCCCGGGCACACACGGCGAGAACGGTAGCAGCTTGGTTACATACACATAATGTTAGGGCCTTAGACTGGCCTGCTCAATCGCCAGATCTAAATCCCATTGAGCATGCGTGGGATATGCTGCAAAGAAGAGCTCTGAAGGAAGTTCCTGAAAATCTGGCTACAGAAGATCAACTTTTTGCGCACCTCAGAAGGACATGGGACAATATTCCGCAGCAAGACATTGACAACCTTGTTCTGAGCATGCCGAATCGTTGCCGATGTGTTATGAACATCATGGGCGCTTTTACAGACTACTAACTTCAAGTTTATAAACACAAATTAAATGATTTTTCTATTTTTTTCAGTTTTTACTCACAAATTAAAAGTTCATTCATATACGATTTCCGTCTATGCTTCATTTTTTTTCCATAAAATCCTGAAATTTTAATGTAAGTACCTTAACCATTATTAAAAAATGGTAGAATATTAAATAACGTATCTTTTAAATATATACATGTCATATAAATAATTAACACATTGATAGTAATTCGCTTTTTTAAAAATATCCCTAGACCGTGTTGATGTGTTTATATCAAACATAAAAAAAATTCTTCGAAATAAAAATGGTTTTACGTAAAATAATCAAACTTAGGTAACTCTAGTTACTCATATAAGTATTAATTTTTATATTTTTCAGCGCATTTTTTACCACTAACTAAGTGGGTAAATGTTTGGATTTTGTGACTATAATATGCGGACTTTTATTGAAATGTCCGACTTTTTGTCAGGATTTTTCGAATTTCTAAATAGAAATTGAATAAAATCAATATACAAAAACATTGTTGTTTACATCTTTGGCAAATTTCGAAACGTCCGACCTTACGTAGAGGTTAAAACATACCTACATACGTAGAGGAAAAATTTTTAGACAGTCATCAATTCTTCCACTTAAGGGGGAAGCGCTAGGGTAGCTTGCGAAATTCAAATTTCACACTATCAGTAGCAATGGCTTTCATTTTGACAGTGTTTGCATGTTTGTTACTTCTTCACGCGCAAACGGCTGAACCAATTTTGATAAAATTTAATATTGTGGTAGATTGGATTAACACATAGAATACTTTTATGCCGATATTTCCACGGGATCGAAACTTATGAGGGTGAAACCGCGGGGCGCTGCTAGTACACCTATATTGAATGACTATTTCATGAAATATGAATTAATAGGATTAAATGAACTTAGAGGGTTGTATTGATTTAATTTAATTTTTCCTTTATTGGCCAACTAACAATTGTTTACACTGTAAATCTTTAAAGTAACTGTACCATAATCTAGGGTTAGTGTAACAATTTCTTACAGGTTAGCACCGCATGCCCCATAAACATATTTAGGTGTGCCACAAGCACCGTACTATAAAATTAAAATTAATATCTAAGTAATTAACAAGTATATAAAAAGGGAGGGAAAATAATCAAAGGGCATCAAAAAATTCGTCCGCATCACTGTCAACGGGAAACGTGCCCAAAAGGCTGGCAGCATTGCCACGTTGTATGGCAATGCTGATTCTTTGGCCAAAAAATAGGCCAGCCCTCTGGTCACGTGATGAGTCGACCAACCGCTTGTACATATTATTATTTTAAGATTGTTAGCATAATATTAAAGTAATTAACTAAAATTTAAAATTAGCAAGTTGAGTTGGTTAGTGATTTTTTTAATGATAATAATTACGTAAAGTCATATTTGTTACGCTCGCAATCATATTTTAACCAACGTACAACCCGACTAAGACCAGCAAATTGCAAAAAAACGTAATAAAATTTGAATTTTGAGAACTAATATAAACTAAATAAAAAAAAAAAAAAATAATATGCATACATACATACATACACATACACATTCTTAAAGCTAACTCATAGCATTCATAGCTAGCATTCTTTAAGCTAGTTACATATTCTTAAAGCTAATGCCATGAACTTCGTAATTTATCATCACACAACAAAAGCATTACCCAATCCTATAAGATAGTAAAAATAATCCATACTAATATTATAAATTCGAAAGTAACTCTGTCTATCTGTCTGTATTTCCTCCTCTTCACGCCTAAACCGCTGAATCGATTAAGATGAAATTTGGTATAGAGATACGAGTAGCTTGAGTCCCGGGAAAGGACATAGGATACTTTTTATCCCGATATTCGCACGGGATCGAGACTTATGCGGGTAAAACCGCGGGGCGCAGCTAGTAAAAAATAAATAAATCTATCTCAGCTGTGCAATTTCAAAACCTAGCAACTGACATTTCCAAAACTTCGGTGTTTTGAACACCGAATTTTTGGAAATGTCAGTTTTTTTTTTTTTTTTAACACAGTTTTTTTTTGTCAGTTGCTAGGTTTTGAAATTGCACAGCCGATCTCTACATTCGCAGATTATTGTCATTCGCATTATTAACTGGCGTCATTGACATTATTAAAACGCATAATAATATTTTCTATTAATAATAAGGATTGCCTCGCTGGTCTAGTGGTCGCAAGTTGCCGCTGAACACGAGGTACCGGGTTCAATTCCCGGGTCGGGCAAAGTGTTATTAAGTTTTTCCATCCGGAATTTCTTGTTGGAAAAACAGCCCGAAGTCTAGATTTGTGCCGGTACTACTACTACTATTATATGGGACTTAAAAAAAAAACTGCCAAAATGTGTATACAATAGTTACACCTCTGCCTTCTCTTCTCTTCTGCAATCGGTCCCTCATTACTGAGGATCGTGGTCACTGGATCCTTTCAAACGGACAATCTGCCTCCATCTACTCCGGTCCAAAGTTGCCATCACCACCTGCTGAAAATTGCTTGAGGACGTAGCTTCTTTCACTTGGTCGGACCATCGTGTTGGCGACCGGCCTCTCGCTCTCTTTCCTTCGGTATTGCCAACAATAACCAGGTTTTCAAGGCTGCTATCTCCCCTTCGCATTATGTGGCCGAAATAGGATAGAATACGCTGTAGGCATATTGTCGACAATCGTGTCTTGACATCGAGTTGGGAAAGGATAGACACATTTGTGCGTTTGGCTGTCCATGGTATTCGGAGTATCCGCCTCCAGCACCACATTTCGAATGCATCTATCCTCTGCCTTACCTTTCGGGGAATACAAGCATGACCTTATGTTTGTGGTAGAAAACATTTTTCATTTTGCATTTTTACACTTGTACCTACAAAGTTTGACAAAATCACACTGATATTATAAAGGCGAAAGTGTGTGAGTGTGTGTTTATATGTTTGTTACTTCTTCACGCTCAAACAGCTGGACCAGTTTTGATAAAATTTTGTATGGAGGTAGCTGACACTGAATTAACATATAGGCTTCTTCTTATCCAGATATTCCCACGGGATCGACATTTACGCGGGTGGAACCGCTGGGCACAAGTTAATTTTAATTTGCCACTAATTCATTCGCATCACTGTCGACTGGTGATAAAGATAAAAGTGCTAATACTTTCTGTCGTTAATGCAAAATCAATAGAAAAATCATTATATCTAATGACCCCAAGTCGTATAACAAGTGGGCCAGTGTCATCCCAAGGCTAATTATGTATTTTCGCAATACACTAATTCGCTGCTAACGCAAAATTTTGTATGAATGTCAGTTTCCGATCGCTCTCTGATTGAGAAGTGCGTTGTCTCAGTGATTTCGATTTTTAGTTTAAGTTGTTTTCGCATTGTGTCTTGTTGTGACTTCGGATTTTAATTTTAAATACAAGGTGTGTTTTTGTGGGCGTTGCAGTTTTTTTTTAAATATTAATACAAAAATAAAAATGCAATTAATTTAAAACTTGAGTTTTTTAATTAAAGGCCTACTTTATGAATCGGTTTACGAATTAATCACACTAATATTATAAAGGGGAAATTTTGTGAGTGTGTTTGTTACTTCTTCACGCACAAACTACTGAACGGATATGGATAAAATTTGGTACACAGGTAGTTTATAACCAGGATTAACACATTGGATCTTTTTTATCCCGATATTCCCACGGGATTGAAACTTATGCGGGTGAAACCGCGTGGGCGTTGCTAGTTTTAGAAACTTACATAAAAAGTTTCGACCTTTGTATTTTAAAATTAATAAATAACTTTTATTTCCTGGAGAATTCGTTTTAATTTTATTTTCTGTTTTTTTTTCAGGTCCAAACGCAACCATGTCGTTCGTGGACTCATACCGAAAATTTATGGAACGCAACAGCGGTAAGTTCAATATTTACATAGTATTAAAAAAAAAAAAAAAAAAAAATAGTAGCGTTCTAAATAATTTCAATTCAATACAATAAATCAAATAATTCAGAGGCCAACCTTTTACTATTTATGTAAACAGGTAAAAATATGTATAGATACTTCCATATCGTAAAAATGTTATGGCAATTCTCAGGGCCTTTGGGTCAAGGTTATAAACGTTACTCTTATAAATGTATATGTTACCGGCCAAACCCGATTTCAGGACAAACTAGTTTAGCCTAGGCTAAACTAGTTCTTCCTATATGCGATAGGGGGTGCCCTTCGCTCGCCCTTGGATCTTATGTCGACGGAGCCCCGCTTCGCGGGGCCCCTATTTCTGTGTAAAGGGTTTAAAGTAACCTAACCAAACCGAACCTCGGGGTGCCCTTCGCTCGCCCTTGCATCCTATGTCGACGGAACTAGTTTAGCCTAGGCTAAACTAGTTTGTCCTGAAATCGGGTTTGGCCGGTAACATATATATTAATTATATCTAGGGCAGTCGAGTATAGCCTACCGTTAACTATTACGTTTTGAATCAATTAACTGCATGATATATTATTATTGTAAGGTCGATACTTATGAGTTGTTTTGTCAACACAGTCTCACAGTTCTCATCTATTAGCAATATCAAAAAGAGAGGCAATTTGTTGTTATGTGGAATTCCGAAATTCTTTAACCAATGGAAAGCTACAGTATTGTATTTGTATTGTATTTTAATTTAACTTAACATTTTGTTTTTATTTGATGTATGTATCTGGTGTATTGTGTGTCTTTTAGTCTGTGCTAAATAAATGTATTTTCTTTCTTTCTTTCCTTTATTGCCGAGTATGGTCGGTTTAATTTTACGTGAAAACAAAAATTCCACGCGGACGAAACTCATCACCTGCCTAGCCTTTCCCCAACTATGTTGGGGTCGGCTTCCATTCTAACCGGATGCAGCTGAGTACCAGTATTTTTTCATGGAGCGACTGCCTATCTGACCTCTACAACCCAGTTACTGGGTAATACGATACTCCTTGGTAAGACTAGTCGTCAGAATTTCAGGCTTCTGACTTCCCGTAACGACTGTCAAAGATCCACGAATGACAGCCGGGACCAACGGCTTAACGTGTTTTCCGAGGCACGGAGGGGTCTCGGTGTGTAAAGATGGTCACCCATCCACAGACCAACCGCGGCAAGCGTAGCTTAACCTGATCGATCGACCTGTGCGGCTGTTATTATTTAGCCACAAGCCCCTCTACACGGACGAAACTAGTTTTCAATATTTTGGGCCAGCGTTTGTTCCCGATACCCATTTTTTGGATCAATATCTGGCCAAGTCATGGTGTTGGTATTCTAACAATTTCTTTTATAATTAAAAAGTTTTGGCTCATGGCTAAATTATAGGGTCGATCGTCGTTAAGCTACACTTGCCGAGGTCGGTCTGTAGATGGGTGACCATCCATTACATATCAAGACCCATTACATAATTATAAAAGTACATTAAACTTACGGGAAATCAGAAGCCCACAAGTCTGACAACCAGTCTTACCAAGAGGTATCGAATTACCCAGTTGTGCAGGTCAGACATGCAGTCACTCCATACTGGTATTCGACTGCACCCGGGAAGACTGGAAGCTGACCCTAACATAATTGGAAATAGCCTAGGCAGAATAATTAAAAAGCTTCACAGCTTTTACCCAAAAGTAAATAAAGGTAAAACAACAAACGAATCTCTTAGATCTACTTGCACAATTAATTAAATAAATGCAGAGTTTGCAAACTCGGAGTTAAGTAATTAAAATTTAAATTTTAATAACGCGTTACGCCACTTAAAAATAACAACGGGTTCGTTAAACTGACATAAATTGTGTTTTTTGAGTTGGCAACATTGCAGTCCAATCGACGAAACAGAATCGAATTGCAATGTTTGTGTCCTGCAGTCAATAAAGAAGTCAGAGAGTGCAGGAGCAGGGACCTAAGCGATTTCCAGAATCTTGTTCAGAAGAAAGTTTACCTCTAAATCTTGGTGGCGAAAGATGAATTATTTGATTAACCCTGAATTAGCTATCAGCTAATTCAGAGTTAATCTGCGAATTATTTAGAACTAGCTGCGCCCCTCGGTTTCACCCGCATAAGTTTCGATCCCGTGGGAATATCGGGATAAAACCTATCCTTTGTCCTTTCCCGGAGCTCAAACTATATCTATACCAAATTTCACCTAAATCGGTTCAGTGGTTTAGGTGTGAAAAGGTAACATACAGACAGATAGACAGACAGATAAGAGTTATTTTCGAATTTATAATATTACTAGCTGCACCTCGCGGTTTCACCCGCATAAGTTTTGATTCCGTAGGAATATCGGGATAAAAAGTAGTCTACATGTTAATCCAGGGTGTCAGCTACCTCCAAACAAAATTTTATCAAAATTGGTCAAGCCGTTTGAGCGTGAAGAAGTAACAAGCATATAAACACACACACACACACACACTCACAAACTTTCGCTTTTATAATATTAGTGTGATAAGTATGGATAACCCATGACCGTGCAAGTCAGCCTTACAAAACTCCATAACAAAATCATGACATTTACGAAATAATGCGATAAAAATTTGTAATCGACGTTTGTAGGTAATTGTAAGAAATCGAATTAGTTAAAGATATTAAAATATGAATTGCTACACGTTTATTACACACATTATCATCATGAGTGCAATTTCTTAAATTAGACACTAACACAATATTTCCTTTATTTCATTTAAATACTTATAAGTAAATTACATTTTTAAATATTTTTATAAACAAAAAGATAAAAAAAACCTTTAAAAATATTAAAAAAATAGTAGCCCACCGGTATCGGGAACAAAGTCCAAGCTACCGGCTGTCAGGGTTCCAGAGAGAGGAACCTCCTGACAATGCGAGCCGTGTCCAGAAGTACCGCGTTCTGAATCAAGCCCTTGATCCAGCCTGCCCAACGAGAACCTCCTCAGGTGTTGGTCGAGGCTCTTGGCTATTAACCCATAAGCTGTTACGACTATCGGCACAATAATCGCTGATTCCACATCCCACATGTCTATAATCTCGCGAGCCAAGTCAAGATACGTGATTTGTTTATCTTTCTCGGCTTTCATGAGGTTTTCATTATGTGGGACGGTTATCTTAACAATCATTGAGAGAAAGAAAGAAAGAAAATACGTTTATTTGCGGTGAAAATGACGCAAAAAAGAATATAAGCACAAAATATAAAATAAAAAGGTAAGGGGAAACATGCGTCACATCCACGCAAAACGGCTATCGCATGCAGCATTATGCTGCGACTCTATGCAAGACAGAGCCCCAGCGCTGGTTTTCAGCGCGTCGCTCTGCACCATCATCACTATATCAGGCTTAATGGCAACAATAGTCCTGTCAGTAATGATGGATCAATCCCAGTAGAATGTGATAATAATACTATACTAATTATAAACAACTAGCTTCAGCCCGCGACTTCGTTCGCGTGAAACTTCTTGTTTCCCCCGAGCCACCCCGTCATATTGCATCACCCGCCCGCGCTATCACTTAACGTTCTTTATGACTTTTTTTCTTTTTGCTCGGCTCCTAAGGGTCATAGCGTGATATAACCTTATAGCCCTATAGCCTTCCTCAAGAATAGGGCTATCAAATGCAAGAAGAATTTTTCAAATCCGACTGGTAGTTCCAGAGATTACCCCCTAGATACAAACTTACAAACAAATTTTACCTCTTTATAATACGAGTATTATTAAGTAGGTATAGAAGACTAAGCTACGCTCCCCACGTACTATCTACTGCATGAATCAGTCATGTGTGGTCATATTTAAAGATGTGATACAGATTTTTTCTTATTCTTAATTGCGATGTTGACCTCATGGAGAAAGTAGTTCAGTTTGGTGGTCTGTACATACACGCTGTATCTACAGACGCCAGCAGATCAAGCTACTACAATCTGTCAAATTTCTTTAATAGCTTTTCAATTTTATCGCTACAGCATAAGATGGAAAAATTTTACAGTTTCGGGTTGCTTGATGTGCTGGCGTCTGTGCAACGGATTATAATTATCAAGAAATTGGATAGAAGGTATGGATGTTAACATAAAAAAAAAAATTGTCTGGACCGGGGAAACCCCGGCGGGAACGAAATTCAAAATGAAAATCCAATTTTTATGGCTGCAAAAATTTTGCAGCCGCCATCTTGAATTTTCATTATGACCTCACTTTTATTGGCTTCAGCACTCTCGAAAACCATGAAAAATATCTCTCTCTCTGTCTCTTTCTATTATATATAATAACAAGTTGCGTTGAGGGGGCATAACGCTTTTTCGTTACGTGACGATTACTAAGTTTTCTTCCTACCACAAGCTCCTTTGAAGAACTTCTTTCCAAAAATACTAACTAATATAGGTACGCTTGCTAGTAATATGCCTTCCAAAAAGTGTTTGTAGATAAAAAGCAAAGCTCAAGAGGCTTTGCCCCTGATTGTTAAATTTCTCACTAAGTATTTATTTTCCTAATTTATTTAGGCCTGAATTTTTAATCGACAGATAAATTTTATTCGTGGAACAAAATGGACGTCTGACAGTTTTTGTATGGAAGAACTGTCAAAAATTCAAAATTGTAATAATTTCCGATAAAATTATCTAGGGTTGGAAAAATCAGCCCTTAAAGGACAAATGTAGGATAATTAAGTAACAACTTTACCGGGCATAAAGGATAACAAAGTACCTAATAATAAGTTTGCATTAACATATTAAGTGCAAAAAGTCTCATACAAATGCATAATTATAATAAAATTACAAAAACGGTCATGCCCGTTGCCGAAACAATGGTGATCTATTCAAAAATTCTATGAGATTACGTTTTGTTATTGATGTGACCCCTAAATTTTTTATCCAAGAAATATAATTACTTACATTTACTTTATTTTAATGAATTTTATATATAAAAATTAATTGTTGTTCGTTAGTCTCGCAAAAACTCGAAAATGGCTCGACCGGTTGTAATGAAGCGTTGCTAAGTTGTTGTGTGCGCGCCGGAGAAGGTTCCTAAGAAAAATAATAATTTAAAAGCACTGCAACGTATGCAGAGAATTAGCTAGTCTGCTAAATAAAAAATAGTTTTCTTACGTTTTCTATTATTAATTAAAAAAACAATTACCATGCATATAGGGTATCCTCCAACCCACACTGTGCCCGCGTGGTGGACAACGGGCCACTCCCTCTGTGGCCCGTGGCTACGGCAGTGGTCCGTGTATTCCCACTGCTGGGACATAGGTCCCCACAGTGGGAATACACAAGATTGATTATGCTTATGCTTAATGGGTATCTACATGGTTTTTACTGCCAAATGCCTAATCATTATTTTATGGTATGCAATGATGGGTGATTAAAATAATTATGACATGAAAATAATGAGGTTACCCAAGTCTAAATGAGTTTTTGGAAATGATGGACAACGTGCAAACATTTATGATACCTATATTTGACCATGGGCAGTATAAGGTTGTTCTAAAAATTATGTAAATAATTTTGATGGTTCTACAACCATAAACTTTATTTACATAATTTCTGGCCTACGCCAGAGAAAAAGAATATTATAATGAACTGGCTGAACGGACAGACGTTGTCGTGTTTCCTAGAACTCGATCGTAGCACCACCTACCGGGTTCAATTGTAAATTTAAACCATCTAGGGACCCACTCAAACACACACAGAAAAAATTCATCCAAATCAGTTCAGCCATTTAGGAGGAGTGCAGTGACATACAAACGTATAGAAAAACTAAGCTTGTAAGAGCAACTGCACTTTATATTAAGCGAAAGTACAGTACTTACTACTTTACTATGGTTATCTTTACCTTTTTCAAGAGCATATTAAGATTTCCACATGAATAAATTTTTTTGCCTAAAAATATGAAATTTAACTCCAGTACTATGATGAGGGTAAAAATTCGATGTTTACGTATACGTAACGAAACGTAATTTACGTTATAGAGGTGATAAGACTAACGTGGAATAAAAAAGAAAAGTTAGTATGAATCACACACTTTGACCGTGATCATGAAAACATGCGGACACTATGTCACTATGTACACACTATGTATATAGCTATGTCAATAGTTCGCTACACATTACGCAATGGTTTACTTGTTAATTAGTACATGATATACACATAAAGGGAACGTTCATCTAACAAGGTTTAAATTGTCATCACACGTTTTAATGTAAATGTTTTAGTTTACGGGTATGCAGAAGCTTAAAAGTGAAAAAGCAAACAATCAGTACCTTTGTACTCAATACTTATATATTTGTGACTAGCTGTGCCCTGCGGTTTCACCCGCGTAAATGTCGATCCCGTGGGAATATCTGGATAAAAAGTAGCGTATATGTTAATCCAGGGTGTCAGCTACCTCTATACAACATTTTATCAAAATTGGTCCAGCCGTTTGAGCGTGAAGAAGTAACAAACATATAAACACACACACACACACGCGCACACACTCACAAACTTTCGCCTTTATAATATTAGTGTGATTAAGTGTGATTATATACTCCGTATATAATCACACAAAAGATTAGATTCGTTAAAGATTAGGTCATATCAATTATAGTCTAATTTCTTAGTATTTTTTGCGGTTAAAATAAACAAGATATTATTAATGCCCATAAAATAAATAATCACCTATCAATTTGTTTCCATCATTTAAATACTTTTTTACATAAAAAATACGACATACGTAAATAGGTACTGACGGTACAGCAAATTAACCCCGAGCGTAAGCGAGGGGATAACCAGGGTATTAAGAACCTAGCTGACACAAAGGAGCAAGCGCAGGATAGCGCGAGCGGTGACATGGCCGATAGAAAACGAGAGATAATTCCATTGCGAGCGAAGCGAGCGCGAGCCCGACGAGCGGAGCGAGCAGCAACTCTTGTCAGGCGTAAGTGATGTAGTTTGGAACTAGGACGCCCGCGTACACGTTACAAACTATACACGAGCAGTACGCAAAATTCGTGTATACATTGTAATCGCAGATTAAAAAATGGCAATACATAGTATACGCGAGCAGTTTTCTATGGCTGCGTTCTGGCCTTATATAGAATGGAAAGACGTTGTTGCTTTGTCTATGCTTTGAGTACATTTTCTGGCACAAGAATAATGCTGCGTTTCGTCGTTTGGGTCAGGATTAAAAGGAAGCGTTTAGTTGTGTCTAAATCTTACCGTAGCGAAAATAATGTTATTTTCGCTAAGGTAAGGTTTATAGGTACTCCACTCAACTCCCTAATCTTTTCACACGTGTCATTGCTATTGCTATGCGGATCTATTTATAATATTATTTACCTACAGCAAAATATTTGCACTCCGACGGTTGTGTGTTCGGATTACCATAGAACTATTGGTTTTAGGCCAAATTTTGTTTAGGCAGTACAATCTCAATCATCAAACAAACAGTATGTTAATTTTTCTATATACGAGTAGAGACAGAATGATCATTTTATGTCTAGGTACAGTCACCAAAAGAGATAAGTAACCAGGGTCGTAGGATATGTTTGAAGTTTAGTAAGGAATCGATAGATGTTTTCGAATGAAAAATAATTTGATGAATGAACAGTTTACTTAAAAAAAAAAACGATAACATCCATAGGTTTTTTTTCTACACTTAACTATATTCGAATACCCTGGTAACTTATCTCCTTTGGTGACCGTACATACTCTCATTAATTAAGCGTTATTTAGCCTATTGCCAAACTAGTAAAGTAAACTTAAAATAATAAATGATAAAATAAAAAACAACACTTTTACACGACAAAATATATATTTTTAAAATTAGATGAGGTTATTGTTTCCGACTACTCTGAGAAGAAAGGCCAAAACAAACTCAGAGGTCACAGTCTCTTTTAAAGTCCAGACAAAATCTCTGTCAGATCATGTGAAGACCATGTAGATAGATTTTTGAAATGGTCTTTTGAGGAAAGAACCATACAGATTGAGTGGACCTGTCCAGCCAGTGCACGCATTTGTCCGTACCTGATCGTGCAGCTCAACTCAAAACTTAAAAGGAGCTCAACGATTCGACGAACAATACCAAAGAAAGGACATTAGAGTAGGCTACATACATTATTCAAACTGCCAGACCATGACAAGAATAAAGAGAGAAAAAAAAAAGCAAAAAAAAATTAAATAATATCAATGGTAAATCTAGCTCTACGAAAACCACCCTTATTACTACGGGATGCATGAAGAAGCCTCCTCGTGTAGCGCAGTTTGTTCCGCCAGTTACTCAAGTGAACCGAGCGTATCCTGGACAGTCACGCACAACCGCCAGTTACTCAACTGAACCTGTTCAGGACTATCCTGGACAGTCACACACAACACCTTATTTGACTGGCTAATTCTTCCCTTGCGGTAGTAGGGCTAACGCCCGCCTGGCTTGCGACCACCCTCCCACCGGAGTCCGGCGTCAAACAGCCTGCTGTTAATAAAAAAAAATACCATCTCGCCTGTATTCAATAAAGGGCTAAGCAGAAGTGTACCTATACAGGGTGAAATTAAATTCATGGGCATCCTTTTAAGGGGTCATTGTACTCACCATTATGAACAACTTTTTCTATGGGACTAAACCTAAAATCGCGAAAAAAATCAGCTGTTCCTTGCATTTATGTTCACATAACTCGCCAAAATGTAGGAAGAGCTGATTTTTTTTCGCGATTTCAGGTTTCGTCATCTCGGCGACAAACAAATGTCAAAAACTTGTCAAAAATTTAACGAAATTACAGGTACTTTTGACAGATTGAGACTGAGATTAGGCTGTGAACGTTCTTAAAATTACGAGAACTGCCCCTCAGACTGTGAACGTTCTTTAAATTACGAGAATAGCCTTTCAGTACTCAACCAAACAAACATAACTTCTTTATAATATTAGTCTAGATCAAGTTTGTAGATGCGGCTAATAAAGTGTTTTGTAACAAAATAATATTAAAAATAATAAAAATATATCTGCGTGAAATATGCTATAAAGCCAGGAATACACGTCTGTAACTTGCACAAAAGTATCCAAGTAACTGGCATGCCATTATGGTATTCACCAATCAGAAGTTGTAATGGGACACGCTATGCAAGCTACTTGCATACTGTTGTGCAAGTTACAGGCATATGTATTCAGGGCTTAAAATGCCCAAAGAAAAATTAGGCAATAATCGATTGATGTTTTAACTGTTCATAAATCGATATTATATTTCGCACTAACACGCTAACTGACTGATGCGAAATCCTGTCCAGCTAAGATTTGCATAATTACTTACATCAATATTGTAGGTTGTAGAATGCTAAAAAAATGTTAAGTTAGTTTTAATTATGTTGTTAACCTTTAATTTCTTATCATATTTTCTTAAGGTACTATTTGGAACCGAGCTGCTAATTGCAGCTGCTGACAGCACGTGCAGCGGCTGGTAACAACGGCTAAGGTAACGGCTGGTATCCTTAGCCGATTGCATGCAGTCACTGCACGTGCACGTTGCAGTTGGCAGGTCGGTTCCAAATAATACCTTTATACTGTCACATTTGCAACTTTCCAAGTGACATCTGAGGGGTATTTTAAGAACGTTTACAGTCCGAATTCAGTCTCAATCTGTAAAAAATACCTACTTCTACATAGTTTCCCTACATTTTTGACAAGTTTTTGAAATTCATTGAGATGAGCTTGCGACTAGATTTTGAACGTTTTTAACTAGGTACAGGAATTGGACTTCAGTTATTTTAGTGATGGAAAGGATATTAATAACCCGATCCACAAGTGAACTACGAGAGTCGACCTCTACGTTACCTACTTCTTGATAATTCAAGGAAAGACCCCAAGTTATCTTTTTTTTTTATGGATGGGAAATCATCAAATCATCAATCCCGCTCTGGGGGGAGCAGAAGGGAATGTCAGACTCTTACTTACTAAAACCCATACGTGTTCCTTCCTTAGCCCTTTATGTTCCGGGGTAGCGGTAACCCTTTCGGGCAATCCCGCACCCCCGGCAGGCTTCGGCCCTAGCAGGCCCCTTCCTTTTTGCTGACATCTCTTTGAGGCGCGCGTGGAACACGTACGCGCCGTCTGGCATGGGCCTGGGTGCTTACTCTTGAATTTAATTCCGACAGATCGACATTAGAATTGTGACGTTTCGTACTTTTGAGTTCGGTTTAATTAAACTAAAAGGTAAAATTGGGTGTCTATTTTGGTGAACTAAGTGGAAATTAGGGCCGGACTCCAAAATCAATCATCCAATTTTACCTTTTAGTTTAATTAAACCGAACTCAAAAGTACGAAACGTCATAATTCTAATGTCGATCTATCGGAATTAAATTCAAGAGTAAGCACCCTGGTCCTGATCGGACGATGAGCTACCCATTACTCTCCGTCCGCAGGCCCGCGCCTACGGTGGCCGGGAGTCGTCACGCGGCTCCCGACGCCCAGAGCGTCTCCCGCGGTGGCTGCGACCCCAAGTTATCTTGTTATCTTCTTTGTGGTCAACCGATGTCTCATCTTGTTTTCTCACGATACCAATCCCTACGGATCTACAGCAAATAACTACTACGCAGTATCAAAAAAACTTATAAGCCCACCCAGAATAAACTCAATTATGTACATAATTATTAAGTTATAGCCGCAACCCGCGGTTGCTCCCGCATAAATCTCGATCCCGTGGTAATATCGGATTTAAAAGTATAATAATATGTCCTAATCAAAATCATGGTCCTACCCATGTGCCTTTCATCCAAATCCGTTCAGCCGTTTTCGCGTGAAAGCGTAACAGATGAACATACAAAAATGAAATCTTTTCTCTCTTAAAAACTTATTTATTTTCTAAATAAAAAATTATTTTTTACTTTTTTGTTGTTAATGCGGAACCAACGACACCGACTTCCGAAATTAAAGCTATTTATCATTTTGTAGTATTTTTTTTTAAGTCTGTTCTTTTTAATGAAAGTCCGATCAATGTAATCTGACAAACATACAATCATTGATTTTTATTTATAAAATATAAACATTTAAATCCAATACTCTAAGGTGGTTTAATAGTTGGTGTTGCCTACATAATAGTATTTATAGTCGATACGTGAGAGGATTTCTAAGCACATTCTTAGTGGTAGGTTTACGCATGTCATTGTTTTGGACTGATTCTTCAATCTGCGTATGAATTGAGACCCGTTACTAAAAATCCTTGGATGACAATAGGTGACGTCGTAAAAAAATCAGGATATCAAATTGTTTTTGCATAAATCCTTGGATTTCCTGGAATGTGAGGTGTGTAATTTATGATTCATTAGTGAAATATTTGGCGCCTTTGTAAATAGAGTTTACTAATAAATGGCGTCTTGTAGAAAGTATTCTTAGTTTTTCACAAGGCGCAAATTTTATTGTACCATTGCCACCTAATCACTGGGGTATCCTTGGCAGTTTTATGGTAGAACAGTATCAGACTTTTAATCCGTCTGAATGATATAAGGTAAAGTGACAACACCGTGGCATGCTCCTGATACCAGGGTCCTGAATTGTTAAAATTATACTGAAATTGCAACACATTTTAAATGGTTAACAGTTTATTTAAAAAGAAAAATATAAGTTTATTGAAAACAAAGCAAGTATCTTGACTTGGCTCGCGAGGTTGGGGATGTGGGATGTTGACTCAGCAATCATTGTGCCGATAGTCGTTACAGCCAATGGATTGATAGCCAAGAGCCTCGACCAACACCTGAGGAGGCTCTCGTTGGGCAGCTGGATCAAGGGCTTGATTCAGAAAGCAGTAGGTACTTCTGGACACGGCTCGCATTGTCAGGAGGTTCCTCTCTCTGGAGCCCTGACCGCCGGTAGCTTGCACCCTGTTCCCGATACCGGTGGGCTACTATTTTTTATATTTTTTATATCCTAATATTTAAAAATATAATTTATATTTAAATAATGAAATAAAGGAAATAATAGTTTATTGACACAAAATACCTTTGTATACAATACCAATACATTTCACATAAGTACATTGGATTTTAGCAAAAGGCTGCACAAATAGTGAAAAACCCTGCCTCCTAAACTAGAGGAACTCTGTGACCTAGGAGTCAAGATTCTACTGTAACTTCGTGTACAAAAGAAACCTTTATTTATGTGTGTTAATAAACCCATAATGACCTGATTTAACTATGAATGTGTGAGTAAGTGTGTAAAGAGGGGGGGGTTGTGTGAGTGGGATGGGGTGTAGTGTGGTGTGGTGTATGAGAGAGGGGTATTTTATGGAGGTGTGTGTAGTCGTGTAAGGTGTGTTCGTGTGATGTTGCATGACTGTGTTTCTGTATTTGATACACCCACTGTTTTTTTTCGAGCACTTTACATGTGAAACATAGGAATGGTATCCGTACAACTTTGCATAACCGGTCTATAGTTTTTCCTTATCTGGGACGCAAGCCTCCTCTCTTCGAGCAGGAGTGGGCTGTAATCTACCATGCAGGCCCAGTACAGGTTCGTAGATATCACAGGTCTTTGAATTTTTGGTTTTAGGACATGCCGGTTTCCTCCTGCCTAGGTTCAAATCCATGACCTAACTCGTAAGTCGGGGACACCACTGCTCCTCTACAACTTTATTACCTACAGGGAAATATTCTAGATTCATAGACTTTCGGGCTATTACTGATTTCGAGGACCAGGGTCGCAGAAATAGCATTACTTACAGATTCAACCAGATCAAAATTTAATCAATCCACGATAACGTCTAAAGAAGGCGGAAACAACACCTGTTGATTACAATAATAATCATATTTGTGTGCGTGGCGATGCGCAGGCGCATGCTCGATCGTATTGTTATGGTCATTTGTAGTGATGCCATATTGAGTTATATGATTGTGTCGCAAGCAGAGGTTGTTGATTGGTAGTAACATCAAGAACACTATGTTTTGATTATTATTACATGACTGTGTATATGTTGTTAGTAATTTTAACTACTGCCTACATATTTTGATAGGGTGATTTTTCTATGGGACTAGTAAAAACCGCTCTACCAACGCCAGTTAACTGTATAACGAGAATTTTTGCACGTTTTGAATACTAACCCCCTTATTCATAACACTTATCAAACCTATTTTAGTTAAAATGGGGTTTGTCTCTTTCTTACACACAGAAATGTCAACGTGACAGATAAAGACAAACGTTCTATAAACCTATTTTAGCTAAAATAGAGATAAAATAGGATTATGAATAACGGCATAAACCTTTAGGTACTGTGTCTATCTTGTTAGTAATATTACCGAGTATATTTTGCCCCCACAAGGTGGACCGACGACCTTGTGAAGGCCGCAGGAACCCGTCGGACGCGAGAAGCATAGAACCGGTCGAAGTGGAGGTGCTTGGGGGAGGCCTATGTCCAGCAGTGGACGTCTTTCGGCTGAAATGATGATGATTATATTTTGTTAGGATAGTGATTTTTAACGACGCTAATTAATTAACTGTGGACCGAAATTTCTTTAAAAAAATAACGTATGTTTATGTTTTTTTTATTTCATAATTTAATATTATTGATAAAAACGTTGAATTGATGAGAATGTGAAACATTTTTTTTTGAATACTTTGGCTTCTTAATTTCTTCAAGGTACAGTCAATAAAAGAGATAAGTATACAGGATCGTTGGATATAGTTGAAAATTAGTAAGAAGCCGATGGATGTTCTCAAATTAAATTTGATTTTGTTAATATAAAACAAACAGCTCATTTATCAAATTAAATTTCAGTCGACAATATCCATCGGTTTCTTACTAAACTTCAACTATATCCGACGATCCTGCATACTTATCTCTTTTGTTGACCGTACCCACTTAACTATGTTATAGAAGTCGATCTTGTTGAGCTAGCGTGCTGTTTAATGCTCGTGTGTTTCCTGGTATAACATTATGAGACGAGATCTTTGCACTCATGACAGGGGCTTGTGGCTAAGTAATAACAGCCGCACGAGTCGATCGATGAGGTTAAGCTACGCTTGCCGTGGTTGGTCCGTGAATGGGTGACCATCTTTACATATCAAGACTCCTCCGTGCTTCGGAAAGCACTTAAGCCATTGGTCCCGGCTGTCATTCATGGATCTTTGACAGTCGTTACGGGTCGTCAGAAGCCCGAAAATCTGAGAACCAGTCTTACCAAGGGGTATCGTAATTACCCAATAACTGGGTTGTGGAGGTCAGATAGGCAGTAACTCCATGTAAAATACTGGTATTCAGCTGCATCCGGTTAGACCGGAAGCCGACCCTAACATAGTTGGGAAAAGGCTAGGTAGATGATGGTCTTTGCACTCATAAAAGCCTGGTAAAAAATTTGATGATATTCTAGAAATCTATATTCGTTTTGTCAGTTGCTAATTTTTAGGTTCGAAACTGGTGGAACTAGATTATTGTGAATGGGAACAACTTTAACATTAACCTTTTTAGACATCTTATTTTCTGTTTTTAGTTTGCGTAGGTATGCCTTGCAAAAAATTATGTAATCTCCAGCACAATTTGGTGTAAATAAAATTTGATATCGAAAATCAGATCAATCAGCAGTTGTTTAATTAGTTCATAAAACATCGCTGCCAAACAAACTTATCCCGGAATGCCGCATTTTCCTGCATTCGGAATTAACTTATAATTGGGAACCGTATGAAAACAACCAATGCACTTGTTGAAAATTACTCGATAAAAAATAATATGGGCTGGAATCGAATGGGGAACCGTGTGAAAACTTTAACCTGCGCACTTGCTGAAAATTACTCGATAAATAATATGGGTTGGAATCGAATGCTTATGAAATTGCGAAGCTATGTGGCTGAGTATAATTTGGCATTTCACAGTAGCATGGCTTGTGAAGAGAGGCAAATAACAACAAAATTTCAAAAACTGGCTGTTTCGTCCATACAAATATAAAAAAAACTATGAAGGGTGGCAGTTGACAGGTGTTATTATGGATCCAGTACACGATTCTGGGCCCCCGACGTTAAAAATTATATCATTAAAAATAAAATATGATATTCTATACATTTTGACCGCGTAGGTCACTTTTGTAGGAAACAACAATTTTTTTTTTGCCGCCTTATGTCTATGATCTCCTTGGTACCTGTTATAGTGGTTGCAAACGCGACTGCTGACCTCCTGGTCCTGCGCGATAAGGTACTTGCGTAAGTATTACACATAAAATGCGGTCGATCGCAATGCCTTTCATTTTGACATCCATTGCTTCATGAACGTGGTTGATCTGCCAAAATGAAAGGCATTGTGATCGATGGCCATTTTATATGTATCACGTAATTACCCCGCTGATTTTGATACCCTAGTTCAGGAGGCTTTTAGGTGAAACCTAATGGTAAACATTGGGTTTTCGATAACAGCTTGCAGTATGGATTTGTGCTTACTTAGAGGCCGTCTCCATGAGCGAGAGAATCGCGGCAATAGTTTCGCCGTACCATCACATTTTCGCCGCGGTGATATCGCCGTGTGAAGACACGTTCTAAGAGAGTGTATAGAAATAATTGGCACGAAGATAATATCGCCGCGATTCTCGAGTCGCTCGTGGAGACGGGCCCTTAATAACAAAAAGTTAGCCCCCTATTACATGGTGATACTTACATACTGCAACGCGCCATGCGACGGGGCGCAGCTAATAGATAGAGCGCGCACCCACGCGTGAATTTTTACATACGAATTCAATAAGAACGCGCGGAATTTGTCTCCGTTTCCCGCGCACCGTCACGTAGCGCGTTTTAGTGTGCGACTAGCCTTAGTTCCATAGTTTAATTGCTTGCACATTCGTTTTTTTACGAAAACTAAACAATGGTTATTAGCTCACTTTCGCGTAAAATGTTCGGTTTTCCCACTTTAATTGACGTCTTGCTGAACATATTGACGCTTTTCGCTATTTGACGTGAAATGCAAATGTTGGACCTGTCTTGGCTCACACATACCTACATTCTTGCATTGTAATTACTGCTATGTATTTAAATGAAGCTTCAATAGTACCGACATTTTGTTTAACCCCAAAGGTCTTGAATTTGGCTAAAAATATGTAAATAAGTCTTTAAATATATTTAATGTTCTTCTTGCGCTTTTCCATATTTAGTTACCGTCAAAACTAATTCATTAGTTTTTTGTAAAAAAACGCACACGTTACGGCTGTTTAACAAATTTATTACAATATATATTTATGCTTTATAAAACTGCATGAAAACAATATAACAAAAAAAAAAACTATATACATATCATTTTTATGCTATATAAAACTATATGTACATATCATTTCTATTTTGATTACTAGAATAATTAACATTTAGAACTTAATTACAACTTTTTGTGGATCTATTTTATAAACAAACTGCGTACGCTTAGAAGATAGAAGTGTGTCCTGTTCGCACACTTTAAAAACCTTTTTTTATCCTCATGAAATCCTCATGGATGTCCACCATCCTGGGGTCGGTGGAGGGGTCTGTCAGACTCTTACTGACTAAAACCACACGGTGTCCTGTTGCTACCTTTAGCCGGGGTGCTGGAGCACTTGCGCATTTCGTCACGCTCCCCCGGCCAGGTGTTGGCCCGCATGAATTTATGCGGACCCCGTCACACACTTTAAAAACCTACAAAAATACATATAAACGTTTACTTTTCATCATACATGCATACTTATCTAAACCGCTCTCTTCTTTCCAGATCCTCGGACCGAGAACTGGTGGCTGATGTCAGGACCAGGCCCTCTGCTGACCATCCTCGTGACGTACCTGTACTTCTGCAACTCAGTCGGCCCCAAGTATATGAGAGACCGGAAACCCTATGATTTAAAGAACGTCATGATTCTGTACAATGTGTCACAGATTTTGATGAGCATTTATCTGGTGTATGAGGTGGGTTTCCTGAATCTATACCTGCAAATAAATAAAATTGGAGTGTCTGTTTGTAATATTAACTGGTCAAGCACCGCGCGTTGCCTATTAGCGACGAAACAATACAAAATCAATTGTGTCTCATTAACGGAGCTCGACAAATTAAAAATACCTATAACCGGTTTTTACTAAATGCATAATAATATGGATGTATACACGGTACATATACCATAATAACATTTTTTTTAAATTTTTGTCTGTCTGTCTGTCTGTTTGTTACGACTAGTTTGTGACTAAGCTCTGAAACGGCTGGACCGATTTTGACAGGACTCCGGAGGACCGTTTACTCCTTACGTGTTTCATTTGATACCCATACGAGTATTAAGGGGGTTGAGAAAAAATATGTAGTCCGCCGTCTTGGAGCGGCGGCCATATTGAAATTATAACAATATTGAGTATTGTATATTGTATTGTTACCAAAACTAAATATGTATGCAAAATTTCAGCTCAATCAGATAAGAAAAAATGGTCGAAAAATGGTTTGCAAATTTTGACGGACAACTTACATATTACATACATACATACACACATTGCAAGTTAAATAAAAGCTTGTAGTAAAAAGCTTGTAAAAAGCTATTGCGTCTCGCGTGGATCCGTGTTCAAAGGGTTAGCTTATCAATTTTCTTTCTTTTTCAGGGTTTAGTCTCGGGATGGTGGAACGACTACAACTTCTCATGCCAGCCCGTGGATTACTCTAACAGTCCCAAAGCGCAAAGAGTAAGTATAAAAATGTCTCTTCTGAGAACTTCTGTTTCATAAACATCCGACAATCTAGAGTAGACAAAATCAAACTGGTTGCTACTTGTGTAAAATTTATTGTTTTTTTTGACATTGATTTACATTCTGTAATTACTTCAACTCACACCCTGACTTATTACTTACAAAGTTTACTTTTACCATGTTTGTAAATATGTGAGCACCATGTATCTAGCAGATAATAATTTGTATGTCATGGTTTCGTTTTTAATTCTTTTTGTGGTATAGTAATTTTATTTTAGGTGTATCGTCTTCACATAGATATTATTATATTATAATTAATGTATGCAAAATATTGTAAAACATTTTAAAAGAGTAACGGTGGAGTTTCTTGTCCATTCTTCTCCATACGAAAACTACCTTTTGGTAGGGGCGACTAGAATCAATTCTATTTTTATTTTTATTTTTGACGTTCAAAAAAGTGTCTTTTATGTGCCTATTTGAAATAAATGCTTTGACTTTAAATGGCTTTCTTAAAACTTTTTGCAGATGGCATCAGCAGTATGGTGGTACTTCGCAGCCAAGATCATTGAACTTCTGGACACAATCTTCTTCGTGTTGAGGAAGAAGAACAGACAGATCACCTTCCTGCATCTGTACCATCACTTCATGATGCCCATCTGCGCTTGGATCGGCGTCAAATTCTTGCCAGGTACGTTAAAATCTTCTTTGCACATCTGCTTAGAATGTATCCGATAAATAATAATTTAGAAGAGCATCTATTTCAAAAGAGAGAGAGAGAACTATTTTAAGCAGTAGACAGTGAAAGCCTGAAGATTGAGTGATTGACAATGATACTGAAGGTACTATACCTGGGATTTGTATTGAAAACCATAGTGATATACGTTTAAAAGTATTAGGATCTAAAATGACTTGCGACATTGTTTTAATAGATCGTTATGTACATTTCCAGGTGGACACGGAACTCTTCTCGGTGTGATCAACTCCTTCATCCACATCATCATGTACACTTACTACCTGATCTCTGGTCTCGGACCTCAGTACCAGAAGTACTTGTGGTGGAAGAAGCATCTCACTACTATGCAGCTGGTTAGTTGATGCATTATTCCCGTTTGGTAATACCTGGTCCCACCAGAATACTAATTCGATAGAAAAACAATGATGCTATAATATTTATCAACGCCTAACTCAAGGTATTGGTTCCCTTTAAGATATAGTCAAGTAATAACGGGTTTTTTCTACTTCCTAAGGAATATATAGCACGGACGTAGTCGCAAAGTGCTAGTTATGTATAATTTGCATACTCAATATTGTCTGGAGTAGTAAACAACAGTGATAATCACCCTAAGGTTGACTGGTAGGAAATGCCTCGGGCATTAAGTCCGCCTTTGTACAGTATTTTTTTTACTTGTGCATAAAGTTTTAATAAATAAATAATCAATTCATCACTCGACTGAATAAAACAAAAAAGTCTTACATGTTTGCACGCTTCCCTAAATTTTTGAGTCATTAAAACGAGACACGCTTACAAACATTCGAACATTAGAATGAAATTGAATTAATACAAAGCATAATTTATGTTAATCCGAATAATTTGCAAAGTAGGTACCTATGCAATGTGAAATATAAGTTAGTAGTAATATGCCTATCGAAACAATACTTTAAGACATTTTAAAAACGTGAATGATAATAAAATCTTCCGAAAACTTAACAAAGACAATAGTGATTCATCAATGAATGATGACCACAATTATGTATGAGATTCACCTCTATTCCTAACTTGTATATCGTCGGTTCAAAGGTAAAACACACGTGATATTTTGACCTAAAAAAGATTTCACTACTATACAGAGAAAATCTACGATAAGAAAAAATCACTTTGTACGTATTGTGCTCCCTAATTGTGTTAGGGAGCACAATACGCACATATTGTGTTTTACCTTTGAACCGACGATATTCAGTCCAAATACCAAACACATATCAAGCTATTTTATTCTTACGTCAGCTGTATTATCTAAAACTTTTTTTAGTTTAAATCATTCTCATCTTTGTCCTTTTCGTTTTACAGATCCAGTTCTGCATCATCTTCTACCACAACTTCACGGTTATGTTCAGTGACTGCAACTACCCTAAGGGTATCAACTTCTTACTCTCCCTCAATGCTGGTCTCTTCCTTTATATGTTCGGTAACTTTTACTACAATAACTACGTCAAGAACAGGAAATCTGCTCAAAATGGTCAGGTCACTGCAAATGGAAAAGCGAAAGAGTGCTAGTACAAAGACTTGATTATTGTGATATAATAGTTTTTCAAAGCTGGTTTGTTTGTCCTGACTGGCTTTTGTTGTGTGATAGATCAATGTGATTTGGATTTTGTAAAATGTGTGTGTAAATGTTTTTCTTTTAGAGTATCTTTTTTGGTTAGGTACTTTTTATCAAAACCATGAAGTGCGATATTACTATGGGTTACTTGATAAAATTTTACCTTACGCTTATAAAACCTCTATTTTTATCGAGTTTTACTATTATGATTTTTTTATTGATTCGCTTGCCTCATACTGAAACATATAAAACTTCTTAGTCAGCACACACAATTTTCATAATTTTTAGCACATAAAATAAGTATCTTAGTAGACATTCATATAGACTTCTACCATTTCTTATAGGCTAATGACTGTATATTTGTACAAATAGTTTTAATTGTTGGTTAAGGTATAATATATAATTATATCAATGGAAACTATTTGATATTTGCCCTATTTTCGACTGTTAAAATGTATGGTTACTATTTGTGTATGCTGTGAAAATGATTGTGTGTAACTTTGGATTGCTTGAAACTTAAATCCTTGGTACATCATATAATTAATTATCTATCGTTATTGATTATGGCTTTTCGGCTGTATAGCTGTTCTGCTATCTCTATGCGAGTAGATAATTGTTAATTTCTACTTTCACCTTTGGGAACTGCAATAACATTCATTTGTCTTTTTTCATCATCTATGTAGAAGGGGTTTTGCTCTTTCATATGATCTCTTTATATTAACATTGACATGGTGAATGATAACGACATATTTTTTTACAGAACAGCATACACTACGTTTAGTAAAAACTATATTTTAGAATTATTTATGATCCGACAAATCTGTTTATTTGTTTGTATGTAAGTTCGTTTTAAATCAGATTTGACTGTAAATAGTCTGGTCTTTTTTAATGTATTAAAACTGGAATATTTTATTATAAATCGATGTTTTTGTTAAATAAAATCACACATGAATAAGTTTAAGATTTTCAAAAAAATGTTTATCGTTTTAGTTTAAATATTTAATAAACCAAAACTCAAATAATGGACCCTATGTCAAGGTTTATATTGAAATATAGCATTTTTGTAATGATATTAAATCTTATAACTTGTAAATGTATTTTTATAAATATTGAACATTTATAATCGAACAAATTGAAGATCGATTTCAAACACAAATACACTCAAGACTTGTTATTTTAAGAGGATCTGAAATATATGGGTATTTTATATAGTTGTGTTGTTTCTTTTCATAACTAATTCGTAATACTGTGTCCTGCTATCTCACCGAAGTTCACAAAAATCCTGATCTCTCAGGATTCCCGTGAAACTGATGGAAAATGTTGCTTTAATTTAATACACACAATATATTTTTATCTTACTATGTATATACACACATATAGACAGACAAGAAGAAAGGAACAGAAAAATGCGTACAAACATACCTGGATTCAATATCTGAATTCCTTGAAAGTAAATACTGATGCAATACAAATAAAAAAAAAAAAAAACTATTTCCTTCCAACTCTCCCAAAGGAAGATCTTTTTGGTCTGTGACACTTAGAGGTTGGTAAGCAACCTGTAGTCTCTCTAGATTAATAATAATGAAACGTTACGTGCACTGAAGGTAACAAAGGTAGCATCACGTGAATACAAAACGTTGTAAGCAACAGACTGATAATTTTAGACTGACCAAGAATTATTTAAGTATGCGAGTCTTGGGGGGTGATGATTGTAAAAAATACTCAAAACTTATGGCCAGAAGACTGGCCTAATTCTTGGACGAAAAATCAGCATCGCCCTACAACGTGGCAATATTGCCAGCCTTTTGGGCACTGTTCATGTTGCCAGCGATGCGGACAAATTTTTTCACGCGCGCTCTCCCCTTATTATATACACGTACATATTATTATTATTTTACGTCTGTTAGCTTATATACTATGTAAATATTATCTTGTTTGAAAAAAAAAATATGTTAAAAAAAAATTGTCATATGATGTTTAGTACAAACTAATCAACAAAAAAAAATTATTCAATGAATCAATAATCAACAATTACTCAGAGATATCTGACTATTGAAAAATCAGCCCTAAGGTGACCAAACAGATTAATAAGAATATATTAAAAATCCTACTACTACTTTACTGCTGTAGTAAAAGTTACGACAGGACAGATGCCTCAGATTTTAAGCATATTGAATATTTAAGGACCTTATTACAGTAACGGTTTGCGAGCGGCTGCGGGGCGGGGCGGGCGCGCAGCGAACGCGTCGCGAACACGCCGCGGCTGCACAGCGAAGACGTCGCGGACGCGTGGCAAATTCGCAAAGTTTTCGTCGCGTGTGTGTAGCAAGTAAACGACGTACAATACACTCAGTAACTACGGCGTCCACACACACACGCACAGTAACATTCGCGGCGATCTCGTTGCGCATCCGCAACGAATTCGTTGCGCATGCGACGCGTGTTTGTTGCGCGCCCGCGCCACTTTGAGGCCCTTGATATATGATAAGGCCCTTAGACTCAGTATAATTACGATCTAGTTCAGATGTTCACATATTGGATAAGCAAAAATAGACTAGCTCCGCGACATTTGATAAAGGCTGCGGTCTATCTATATACGCTGACCGCGGAAACGTGTAGCTATTCGTCGCCGACGACTGCTAAATACATACGGGCGCGTTACTATAATATGTGAATTATTTCATCAGCACTGCTTTCAAAACGATGAAGGAAGACATCGTGAGGAAACCGGAATGTCTTTAAACCAAAAATTTAAAGACAGTCATGTGACATCTACCAACCCGCACTGGGCCCGCGTGGTGGATTACGGCCCAATCTCTCTCACAGAGAGGAGGCCTGTGTACCAGCAGTAGTAACATTATCGGCTGATTATGTAATTAAATAAGGAGACATACTTTGTATATGCGTGTCATCATGAATGACGTTATTGAACATTATAATGTTACTTTTCAGTACTTGAATTACTTTTACAATTAGCAAGTCATGGATATGTCGCAGCTAATTAGCTTAATTAGTCATTCAGTTAGCTGCCTAGCCTTTTAACTAAACGGCGCCGTTCAACTAGCGGCCTGAATGATATTCAGTCATTCAATCAAACAGCTAGGTAAATGACTTGGATCGCTAATGTTTAACTACTTGCCTAGCCCAGATATTTAAATCGGCGATTGATTGATTGGTCATTGATTTAAAGTGGCAATTGTTTTGGAAAATATAAAAATTAAAAAATACATGTTTGTTAACAAGTTCGGTACTAAAAACTGTGCAGTAAACTAAATAAAAACGAGTCAACATATATTGAAATGCGAAAGTAAATAAATAGTTAGCATTAAAATGGCTTAACGGGCATTTACGTGTGGGCAGTTAACAAATTGGAATTAGTTGGTGAGAAATCTAACTTGGATGTAGCGCTCGCTCCGGCCGCTGACGCGGCACGTTTGTTCACAGTTCGGTTCTAAATTAACCTAACCCATTTGGTCGCGGTGGCCTGGCTTCGATACTGCGACCGGTTAATTTAACAACCGCCGAAAAATAAACTGATAATTATTACGTCCCTAACGTTTAAATAACAGTTGTCCAAATGATTACTCATTTAAATTTCATTCCATTTTCACCCTATTATATAAATGGCCTAAGCATCAGCCAGCCAGTTCATTAAATATTGTATTACGCATTGTCTGAACATCATTCGGACGCTAGTTGCACGGCGCCGTTTAGTTAATAGACTATTAACTAAATGTCTGATTAAGCTATTTGGCGGCGACACATATATTTAATTAGATTCAAGGAATTTATTTAATGAATTTAACTTGGTAATAAAATGAATGCACGATGATTTGTGGAAGTAGTTCTTGTTTTGTGGTGTAACGTAAGGTTTGGTTTATTTCTCTGGAAAGGAAATAAGAAATTGTGTGACTAATCATAAAAATATTTCTAACTCTAAAGTTAGAAATATTATTTAGTCGAGATGGCGGGACTTTTAGAGAAGATGAACAACGCTTATCAGTATATTTTTTACGATTTGTGCGGTAAGATTTATTAACTTTTTTTTATTGTCTCTTAATTATTGGAATACAATACGGGTTTATACAATATGTGTCTGCTACACACATCGGCGCGCAAAACTATATAACCATGAATTCAGCACATGATCTAGCCTAGACCTCATAGCGTAGATTTTTTTTGTCGGCTACCTATATAAAAAAGCTGTTTCATAGAAACGTCCAATAAATACGCGGTCTAAATGTATGGATAAACATTTTTTTTTAATAACTTACGAAAAATTTATTGAAACATTTAGAATCATGTAGTAAATCCATTGTAACAGGTTGGGTTATGCGTCGATGTCTCTGTCACCCTCTAAAGTATGTCGTTATAGAAGAAATACAAATTCGATGGCAGCAAAGTAGAAACGGACATGTGAAAAATCACAATTTTACAGGATAACTGATTTAGTAAAAATTAAATAAAAATTGTCCTTATTTACATGGCAGATTTTCTTAATTATTATGAAATTTGAAATAATTTTAATACAGACTTGTAGATAGGGTTGAAATAAGCTCATTTTTGTAAAAAAAGCATTTTCGCAAAAATGTAGATGTCCGTTTCTACTTTGCTGCCATCGCAATATCATACTGCAATGCGATCAACTGCTGACCGTTGCTATTCATATTATTCATTTATTTATTCATCAGATATAAGCTAACAGTTTACACCAAATCGCTTATATCGATGCTAATTCTACAAAATTATATTAAATTATTTTAGTTAAAACTTCTTAGACTAAACCAAAAAAAAATACAATAAAAAAATTACACATTATTTGTTGGTAACAGTATTTAATTTAAGATATAAATAAATGGGCCCACTCCGCTCTTGTCCTCCATTTTGTTTGCTGGAATGCAATGGAACAAGGACTCATACGTGCTATCTAAAATGACAATACCTACTTATAACAGTACTGCAATATTTTATCCATATAAATCTCAAACATTACAAAAAGCCAAGTAGGTATGTTGCAAACGGTATTGCAATGTGTAAAAGACGGAACGGAAAACTCAAAAAAGTCTATTCTCAAATGTATGTTTAGATAAACGGATTTTGAACTATACGTGTCTGTAGATGTTTTCATGACTAAGTGGAACCAGCATTCTCATCATTAAATTTTTATTTTGTCTAATGAAGTAGGTAGGTAGGTATTTCTGCTGATCCTACAACCGATGCCTAATAGAGTTTACCAGCCCAGACGAGCAGGCACATTGTAAAGGATAATGTTCGCCTGTGTTTGTTCCAGAATAATCTTATTACGAAACCATAAAATGCATGGGGTTTAATGGACGCTGAAGTTGTGCGACTTAATTTACACAATGAAACATTTTTATAATAAATAGGTTTAGATTGAAGGAGGTAAAATTGTGAGGGGCTTGCGGCTAAGTAATATCAGCCGCAGGAGTCGATCGATCAGGTTAAGCTACTGGTGGATGGGTGACCATCCTTACATACTAAGACCGTGCCTTCGAAAGCACCCCCGAAAGTCGTTGGTCCTGGCTGTAATTCGTGGATCTTTGACAGTCGTTACGGGTAGTCAGAAGCCCGAAAGTCTGACAACCTTCCTACTTGTTTTACTAAGGGGTATCGTATTACCCAGTAACTGGGTTGTAGAGGTCAGATAGGCAGTCGCTCCATGTAAAATACTCGTATTCAGCTGTATCTGGTTAGGCTGGAAGCCGACCCCAACATAGTTGGGAAAAGGCTAGACAGATGTCAGATGATGATGAAATACAACAGGCAAACAGACAATTTTTAAATCACGTGGATTTTAGCGTGTCGATTGTCCATAACTCGCTGAAAGTGTAAACAAAAAACTTATTCAGCATTTCAGTGTCAAAGATCAACATAATGAATAACAACAATAGTATTTAGATAGGTAAATTACTAAACTATTTGTTACGTCAAGAGCCTACTTGAAGGTTAATTTATTCTTAACGTAGATCGATACTCGTGGACTACTGCAACAACCCCTGTCCTGATAATATAGACATTCATAAATTGTAACCATTAATATAATCAGCCTATAATGTTTCCACCTGCTGGGACACATACCTCCTCTCTGTGCGAGGGAGTGGGCCATAATCCACCACGCGGGCCCAGTGCGGTTTGGTAAATGGCACATGTCTTCGAATTTTTGATTCTAGGACGTGGCGATTTCTCCCACGATGTTTTTTTCCTATACCTAGACCTATTATTATTAATTAAAGTCGCTTTTCTGGTCTGTCTGTCAGTTTGCGTTGTTTTTATAAACTTCGAACGAATTTTGATTCGGTTTTCACTACCATTTAGGGAAAATTACTCCGGATTGTTTGAGTGGTGCCGATTTCCTTGTACACAAACTAAACTAATTTTAAGTTCAGTGCATCTTTTTCTTTCTATTTCATTAAGAAAGAGACTGAAGATAAATTTTAGTTTAAAGCTGTCAAATTAATTAGCGCCTGCCACTACTCCATGCAAGTTTAAACGTGATTAAAACTTGCCTACTAAAATTACGTCAATTTTCATCAGGCGCTGATTAATTTGACAGGACTAAACTATAATGTATCTTCTGTCCTTTTCTTAATTAAATAAAAAAGAAAAAGATGCACTGATCGAAATTAAATTTAGTTTAGTTTGTGAACATAAATGAATTCCTTCTAAATGATCTAATTGAAAAATTTGCATGTCATTATGTTGTGATTGAATATTTTAAGCTACTATTATACTACCATTTATCCCACTTGTCCCATCATGGGACTGGGTCAATGGGACTAGTGGGACAGACCCAAAAATTTTGTAACCATATTAATCTATGAATTATTTAATCTTTGACGTTGACTTTGAAAAAAAGAATAAACGACAACACGTTGTCCCACGCCCGATGTGTTTTTGCCCGTCCGAAAATTTTTATTTGACACTTCTACTTTCGGACGGGCCCGTATTTTCGTTGACGGGCTAAGAGAGTAGATTCCCAGGTGCAACAAGAACCTCCGTCATCTTCCACATCCGTGTACGGTTTAGTCCCATATCTTCCCCTTCCCATCTCTTCCCCTATGCATTTTTACCTACAAAAACCTAATTGTTTCTTTCTTTTGTTTCCAGATCCCAGGACACGTGACTGGTGGCCATCGCCCTTAGTTATGTTCACTGTTATACCATTCTACTTATATTTTTCCAACAGTTTGGGCCCAAGGTTAATGAAAGATCAAAAGCCATTCAAGTTGAGGAGGGTTATATTTTATTATAATATATTTCAAATACTAATCAGCGCCTTCATATTGTATAAGGTAAGTTTACGGAGTCTTTTTTTTTCTTACGGGTGTAAAATGACACTTTATAAAGCCGAGAGCCACTAGTACTTACCGTCATTGTAAAAAAAAAAAACAGTGGCACTCCGGGAGTGCCGATAGAAGTGAAAACTTGAACAAGTGTGTATTTTTTTAATCGTCAAAGTCAAACCATTTATTTCAAATAGGCACCATAAAAAGGCACTTTCGAACGTCACAAATTAAAAACGTCTTACAACAAGACACAAATTACTTTGCCACCACTCACTGACATATCGGAAATACATTAAAACCGAGTCCATCCTGAGGAAAGCCGAGCACATTTGAATGTAGCGCGGTGTCAGTAACAGTGTAGTGAGTTCAATGGCTTTTTTCCATCTCAAAAAATGCTTAACGCGCCTAAAGAAGTTTTCACTTCAAAAATTGTACTGGACCATACCTGGGAACCTTCTGGTTACGGATATATTGAAGGTCAAAAATTGTACTGGACCATACCTGGGAACCTTCTGGTTACGGATATATTGAAGGTCAAAAATTGTACTGGACCATACCTGGGAACCTTCTGGTTACGGAT